>VDFB02000003.1:248962857-249116404 GCA_007258455.2 Sequoia sempervirens
ACATAGGCAAGGTGAATCATTTGATCCACCCCTGGGGTTCCTTTATCATCTATCATCGATCTTTCTTATTTTTCCATCCTGTCATCCATCAAAGTCTCCATCATGGTTTGTCGTCAACCTTTTATCAAACTACGAGGGCTCTACGCTTTCACGTAGGCAAGGCTAATCTTTGATCGCCCCCCGAGCCCCTAGGTTGCTAGGATGTGTCAGTTTCCTATCTTGTGTTATGTCTCTTGTGTCACATCATCAAGCTATGCCATTATCTATCTGGTTCTTAAAAAATGAGATCCACTTGTATCAACAGATCCAATCGGTTTTCAGTATCCTGCGCCATATAAATCCTTTAGTTTAGTATCCATCATCAGTCTCAATAGGATGCATCCTTCCTAACATACCTCATCAATCTCATCCATCCCCTTGATCCTATGGCAAAGGACTTTTGAAATTGATTGCAATCTTTTGATGTTTTTGGATTTTGTTTATCATTTGAGCTCCCTATCATCACTTTTCATGGTCGCCTTGATCCATCATATCATGGTGTGCTCTGACTAGTCAACATAGGGGCATAGCTTGATCTTTTCTTTGTTGTTGTCTTCTTGGTTGTCCCACGTAGTACCCACCAAGATCCCTAAGGTCTTGTGTTACGTTGGGGAATCCTTGTGATCTTGTGGTTATCCCAATACTTGGCCTGGCCAAGGTCATCGCGACTTTGGGGTGTTGGGATAGTTGTCTTGTTTGATGTGTTTGTTTCATGCATTAGACACTAATCTGCCTTGGTCCTTTATACCTTGGTGTATCATGTATTCTGTTATAGCAAAACTCAATGCTACTAAAGATGGAAAAATTGCATTTGGATTGCATTTCATCTCCATCCTCTCATCTATCAAAATCCCCCCCCATCCATTCATCCTTCACCACTCTCTCCTCCCAATCTCTTGCTACCTTTTCATCCTTTCTTCCCATCACTTTGCATCATCTTCCTCATATACCCCTTGCATCACCTCATCCATTTCGAGAGCACACATGTGTTCTCTTGAACCCACATGTCCTCTCGAGGGGGCATCCATCATCTCTAATTTTCACTATTTTTTTCCTTCCTAGTCACTCCTTTGAATGACTAGGGCATCTTTCCCAATCTAACCATATTCTTCTAGGTTCTATGTTTTAATATTCTTTGAAATGATGCTACTTCATAACACCATCTCAAAGAGGGGAAAAATTTAGACACCTAAATTTGAACACTTAATTTATCCAAATTTATCCACTTTTCATCTAATCATCCCCTTATCCACATTAATTAAGTAATATCACTATTATTTAATTAATACCTCTAAAGTTCTTCTAATCCCTAAGGTATCTAGTTAAATAATTAAATACCTTCCCCCTTTCATTAAATGAATTAAATAAATATGTCATTTATTTAATTCACTTCATGTCACATCCCTTTCTTAATCCTAATTATTCTCATAATTTCGTTAGGGATGTGCACATGCCTAATCCTTGATTACGATGTGTCAAATCCTCCAACTTTTTCAAGTTGGCCTTTAATCTCTCTTAGCCACCTAACCCTCTTCTAATCCTTCATTAACTAGCCTAATCAACCTCTCAAGGAATTTTTAATTCCTTTTATCCTTCCAAGGAATATTAAATTCCTTTTCTCATTCCCATGTGGATATTTGAGGAATTTTTAATTCCTCACATGTCCTCTCACCCACATGAGGACAAGGACCTCCTTTATGAGGAGATCTTGTCCAATACCAAGGTAATATGTAGTACCTCCATGTCATTTACCCTATTTCCACCTCATTCCCACATCACCCTTTTCAAGCCACTTCACACGCCACATGTCAAGATGTGAGGGCTTGTGAGTTCTCAACTCACCTTAGCCCTACATCTTGATCTTGGTGGCTCAATATCTGCCAT
The DNA here is from genome assembly GCA_007258455.2 of Sequoia sempervirens. Lineage (NCBI taxonomy): Eukaryota > Viridiplantae > Streptophyta > Pinopsida > Cupressales > Cupressaceae > Sequoia > Sequoia sempervirens. The sequence continues at coordinate 248,964,781 of VDFB02000003.1, forward strand.
CCATTTCTCTAGAGAATTCCAAATTTTCTATAAATACCCCCTCTTTTCTCTCATTTTGGGGAGATCATTTATGCTAGCCAAACTCTTGTAAAATTTTCCCTTGAGCCATACTTAGTCAAATTTGCACACTTGCATCCATTTTCACCCATTTTTCCATCCTCATATCATCTCATAGCTTGCATCTCTTGCCACTCAAAGGAGCATACAACATCAAAGATCAAAGGGCCAACCAAAGGACAACTCAACAAGGTGAAATATTTCATTTTGCTTAGTTTAGTTAATCTTTAGGCTAATCTTGAGGTGTAGGATATTTTTAGTTGTTATTTGTACTCTTTTGCTTGCTTCTCATTTTCTAACACTTATTTTCGCCCTATCACACTAGCAACAAAAGCAATCAAGGCCAAGGCCAAGGCAAAGGTCGAGGTAAAAATCAAAACCTTCAAGAGGTAATAGAGGAAGAAGAGGTGGTCCAAGAGGAAGAGGTAGAGGTAGATTTGATAAAAGAAATATTGAATGTTATCATTGTAATAGGTATGGTCATTTTGAAAGGGATTGTAGATTAAAATCTAGCAATAACAATAAAGGTTCCAATTATGCTCAAGAGAGTGATGATGCTTCCTCAAGTAATTTGTTTTTATGTTATAGAAAATCTGAAAATGTTGTTCAAGGTGTTTGGTATTTATATTTAGGGTGCTTTAACCACATGTCAGGGAATAAAGAGTTGATTTCTAAAATTGATGAAAATTTCAAATCGAAGATCAAGCTTGGTGACGACAAAACATTGGAGGTTGCTACCAAAGGAGTTGTGAAAGTCCATACTAAGGATTGTATGAAAAATGTTCAAGAAATTTATTATACTCCACAGTTAAATCATAATTTATGAAGTGTTGAGAAATTGTGTGAGAAGAATTATAAGGTGGTGTTTGAAAATTAGAAATGTACAAATTATGATAAGAATCAAGTCGACAGGGTGGTTACAGTTGTTCCTATGTCCAAGAATGGGATGTTTCCATTGAAGTTTGGTGATCATTGAAACAATCTTGCAAATATTGCACATGAGGATAAAAGTTGGTTATGGCATCTCAGGTATGGACATTTAAATTTTTAGAGTTTGAAATTTCTCACATCGAAATATTTGGTTCATGGTTTTCCTAAGGTTGAAGAGCACAAGGAGGTTTGTGAAGGGTGTGCTAAAGGAACGCATGTGAGAGATAAGTTTCCAAAAGGAAATGCACAGAGGGCCCATTATCCACTATAGTTGGTTCACTTAGATATTTGTGTTCCTATGCAAACAAAAAGTTTGGGTAAGTCCTTGTATTTTATTACTTTCATTGATGATTACTCACAAAAGTGTTGGGTCTATTTTTTGAAGACAAAAGATGAAGCTTTTTTTTCCTTTGAAAGGTTTAAATCCTTGGTGGAAAATGAAAAATCTTGCAAAATTAAATGCTTAAGAAATAATCATGGAGGAGAGTATTGTTCAAAATATTTTTTAGAATTTTTGTGATATGAATGGTATCAAAAGACAACCCACCATTGCTTACACACCTCAACAAAATGGGGTAGCTAGAAGGAAAAATCATACAATGGTGGAAATGGAAAGGAGTATGTTACAAACCAAGGGACTAAGCAATTATTTTTGGGGTGATGTAGTTGCTACAACAGTGTACATTCTTAATCGGATTCCCACTCGTGCACTTGATATAACGACTCCTTATGAAGCTTGGTATGAAAAGAAACCTAGTTTTCATCATTTTAGAGTTTTTGGTTGTTTAGCCTATGTTCATGTAGCTAATTAGAACATGAAAAAGTTAGATCCAAAAATTGAATCCTACATTTTTGTTGGCTATAGTGAGAAAAGTGAGGCTTATAGGTTGTATAATCCTCTCACCAATAATATTGTTGTGTCAAGAGATGTAATTTTTGATGAAGGGGGAGTTTATGGTCATCAAAAAGGTCATGATGAGAAGTCCAAATCTGTTTTAAATGGTGGTATTCTTCATGATATAGATTATGAGCAGCTCTCTAATACTTCAATTTCAAGTGCTACAAATCCACCAAGTAGCCCCTCATCCAGTTCTTCAATTTCAAGTGCAATTTCAAGCCCAAGTCCAACAATGAAGATGAGAAGCTTAAGTGATATTTATCAAAGATCTTTGTAGTACCCCTCCATTTTGCTTATGTTTTCTGACAATATGTTTTTACTTTTATAGACCGTGATATTTTTTTTTGATGTATTTGATCGCTGATAGTAGAGTGATGGTGGATTTATTTTATGATGTGATGATACACTATTTGGTGGTGATTATTTCTAACATGCTTTATGTTAGTATAGATGTTTACTTGAAATGATATTGCTATATATGCTCATGGTAGTTTAAATTGATATTTATTTTGTCAGTTTGATGTGATATTGTATTGATGAGGAGAACGAAGTTGCATCACTCGCTTGCGAGTGCCCTGTGATTTCCACGATTTTCTCTTCACGGTTTGTTTGAATTATGGATTATATACATGTATGATATATGTCTGATTGTAGGATTGCAGGTACATGACATCGGCTCCACCTGGTTTCATAGGTCTGAGTGTGTCCATGCTCAATGATAATGTTGATTAGGAGATAGTAACGAGGTTTTTCTTAGTCTAACCTCAAACCTAGTCACAGTATGTCGTCAGTTTAGGTCTGGTATGTTTGGTTGTCACATTTATGTTTGTCTTGTTATTTGTTAAGTAAGGTTTATTTTGTGAATTTAATGTTAGATGAATGTTCTTTATAATTTAATGCCTATTTAATTAACTTCAAATATTGTAGTTTAAAAGTTTCTTATTTTAATTTAATTAATTAAATTAGTTTATTTGGTAAAATAATTTAATCATTATGATTAAAGTTATTTTATTAAATAAATAAATTAATTGATTAAATTTCGTATTATTGAGTGATTAGATTAAATATAGTTTAAATGCTTTTGTCTGAATGGGAATTTTAAATTTGTTTAAAGAAAATGAAATTAAATTTTGAATTTTTAAATTCTATAAAATAGAATAATTCTTTATATTGTTAAAAGAAAATATCTGAGTTTGTTAGAAGATATTTTTGATTTGCCATGTGTGTTAGTAAAATTAAATGCAAATTCTTGTTGAGGAATTTGTCGGAGAGAATATTGCCAGAATTGGGAAAGGCAAGAAGGCACTTCATGGGAAAGAAAAGAAACAGAGAATTGTTGGAAAAATTGTTTTCTTGGGGTTTTGGTTTTTTTTTTAAAATCTGGAAGAGGTTCTCAGGATTATTTTTTGGTTCTATAATTTGCATCTTTCTGGAAGTGGAGGTTTGGAAAGGGCTTTGGAAGTTGCACTCAGCAGGCAAAGCTATTCTTCAATTTTCAATTCTTCAAGCTACAGAAAACAGGTTCTTTGCTATTTATTTAGTTATATTGTGATTTGGAAAGATTGTATGTATAAAGATTTAATTTTGTAGAAGTTTTGTTAAATTTGTAAAATAAAAGATTGCATGTAGAAGAAAATTTGATTGAAGCTTCTATACTTCTCAGTAAAATATTTCTGTAGAAAACTTGTTACCTCTCTGTGTAAAATTTTGAAACAAAAATTTATAGTAAAATCAGAGAGCAACATAGAAGGTTATTGTTAAACAATAGAAATTTCTCAAAAGGAAACAGAAGAAAATCTCTGTAGATTTGCAAATGAAACTCACTGATTAATTTGAGGAAACAAAAACCTCTGTGATAAACTTTGTTAAATATTTCCTATAGAAAATATTTTGAGAATTTAGATTGTGAATGAAATCTTTTGTTACGAAAATGGAAACCCTCTATCAAAATTGAGAAATTGAAACCTCTATTTTGTTTAATTAAATCTTCCTGTAGAAAATTCTTTATTTAAAATTTTGCTCTTCCCCAGCAATCTTTCTAGTTTATTGTTATATATATATATATATATTTGAAAATATATATATATAAAATATGCCTCTAAAATTATGTGTAATGTTCATTGAACTTTTATTTTAAAGAAAAAATAGAGATATCGTCGTATAGGCGAAATTCGTCACGAAATCTTTAAATTTTTTTTTTTATTACACTATCGTAGTCATTGCAACATTCTTTAGGTTACATGATGGGGCATTACAATCTTCAAATCATGAACATGAAAATACAAGAGGTGAGACAATCAAATTTTCTTTAATTTCACAAGCTGATTTTGAGCCATCATGTTTTGAAGATGCATTTCTTAATAAAGTTTGGGTGCAAGCAATGCAAGAAGAGATAGATTCTATTAATAGGAATGACACTTGGGAGATTACAGAACTTCCACATGACTAAAAGAAGATTGGTACTAAATGGGTCTACGAGACTAAGTACAATAGTGATGGAAGTGTTGAAAGACACAAATCAAGATTAGTTGCAAAAGGATACACACAAAGGTATGGGATTGATTATGAAGAGACATTTGCACCTGTAGCAAGACAAGAGACTATTAGAATGTTGATTTCTCTAGTAGCCTAAAAGAAATGGAGCATTCATCACATGGAGGTGAAAAGTTCCTTCTTGAATGGGTACTTAGAAGAGGAAATCTATGTGGGAAAACCACAAGGTTTTGAGGTGCAAGGCAAATAACACCTAGTCTACAAGTTGAAGAAGGCCTTGTATGGCTTTAAACAAGCACCAAGAGCTTGGTATGCTATAATTGATGGTTATTTTCAAGAGAATGGTTTCAAAAGAAGTAAGAGTAAATCCACCCTTTACTACAAAGTAATGATATTCTTATTGTTAATTTATATGTTGATGAATTTTTGTATATGGGTAGCAATTCTAAGACATGAGCTCTATTCAACATGAGCTCAAAATGTGTTGTCAATATGAAGTAAATGGTTTGGAAAAAAGTTTGCCACATTTGGTAAAATAGCATGACTGCATTATATCCATGTATACTATAGATTGTGATAATCATTATTTGAACATTATCAAGCATTCTATTGCATTTAAAGGAATCGATAATGTCGCTTGCAACACTTAACACTTGCCATGATGATTTACTTGTACATATCACTTCTTTCCTTAGTCTATATATCTAGTGCATAGTAGTTCTAATCTAGAAATTCTTGGTGATTGAAAGAAGTTAGACCACATAAGCTAGTGTACAACATTTGAATGTTTAATTTAAATCTTGTACATTTTATGTATCTTCTAAATACTTATGGCAGCCATCACCTAATGAAAACTATTGGCTTGACTTTATTTAATTAATTGAATTAATTTTAATATAAGGATAGATGATACATTAAAATGCAAAGATAAATTGGAGTCTACTATTGTATTTGTCAACAAGGGATATGTACTCTATTTTATAATATTTAGTTTGATTGTTGATAAATGGTAATATAAACTTTTAGTTGAAAGCTCCTTTAAGTATCAAAGGATCTAAGAACTTTTAAAAACTGAATATTTGATTAAATTGCTATTATGTGTAGCAGCGTTGTTGGGGTTTTACATAACAAAATATGGTGCTTGCAATTCTTATGACTTAGACATGAATTTTTAAACACTTCCTCAAAAGAAATGAACATGATTTGGAGTTTTTTTTGGGAATATAAAGTGGTAACCTTGTATTTTATAAATCTTATCATTACACTAAATATTTATATACCATTTTAGGATAGATAAAGTAATCAAATGTTTGAGGTCAACCCAACATGTGAAATGAGTGTTTAGCTGATTCATGGTGCTAGTAGAATAGGTATGAATTGATCCAATTATAATTTGAATCTTGAATCTTAAGACCAATCCAACATTCAAAATGAGTTGGGTTATGGAATAGATGTAATGGGTAGGACCAATTATTAGCAAAAACGAGATTTTTTAGTTTTTTAAACATTAACATTATATGCTTGAATAAAAGGAAAGAAGGAATCATTGGGATTATTTTTATTCCAAGAAATTAAGTCAAGTAAAGATATACAAACATGCAATAGTATAGGATTATATATAATGTTCCTTAGTAACAAGTGGTTAATATCAAGGTTAATATCAAAGACAAATTTTGGTTATCCGTTAAATTATTATTTTAATATTTTAAAGTATTCACTTAATGCATTCATCAAATTGATAGTTAAATAGAAATGACTCATTTTCTATTTGATATTCATTAATTATTAAAACAATAGTGACATACATAAATACATACATACATATGTATGTATGCATGTATGTGTGTGTGTATGTATGTATATGCATATATATGTATATGTATATGTATGTATGTATGCATGTATGTATATGTATGTATACATACATACATACATATATATGTGTGTGTGTATTGTAGTGTTGTAAATTGTTGACCCTAATTGTCATGCCCAAAAATCTATCCTAGAAAAAAAATCGACTATTTTTTTTTTTTATCCCATAATGAGGCTAATTAACACTCTAAGTTTTCATAGTGATACACTAAACATGGTATGAGATGAACAACTTGGTGAAGTCTCTTATTAATTCAAATGCAAAGATAACTATGCAATTAATTAATTATACCCTCCTAAGGTTGGGAGGACTAGGGTTTAGAATTGAGGGTCAACTTGCTATAGTTCCAAAACACACCTTAGCTTCCCTTGGGCTTAATGAAGGTCAAAAATTATTTGACAAAATTAATTTGATAAAATTAAGTTTAATTCACCAGTTTCCTTGTTTATATATATATATATATATATATATATATATATATATATATATATATTGCCTAATTAGCTCAATAAGTTTACCAAGAAATTTATCCATGAGTTTACTAGTGGACTCCACCTATGATTGGGAAATTCCCATACCTTTAATAATTAAGATTCATTTTAAAAAGGAAGAAATTTTAAATATTAATTTGTAAAAATGAGAAATTTTTTTAAAAAATATTTACCAAAATCTCAATAGTGACAATTTGACCTTACAATGAAGATATGACAATTCCAACACTTAATCGTTATAAGAGGCAACATTATTGTCTAGTCAATTTTTAAATAATGCTACTATTTACATTATTTAATTGACACTTTAAACTCTTAAACATAGCAATATTGTTATTTAAATAAATCAATTCTTATTCAATATTGGTAACAATATTGTTCCTATCTAATTCACTCCAATATTAACATTATTACTTAAATAATATTTCATCTTAATAATATTGTTATTATTCATTTATTAATACATTATTTGTTCCAAAATCAAATCATTAGAGGTGCAACTAAATGTGAATAACAATAATATAATCAATGCCATAGTTTACAATTTCACCTTACCCATAATTATATTGTTGTTTAAGAATAATTTTAAAATTATTAATATTATTATAAGAATCCAGACATTTAGCTATTAATAGTACCAACTATATAAACATGGGTAATATGATTACTATTATTATATTCAAAATGTAACCCTTCGCTATTATAAAGTTTTAAATAAAATAATTCCTCATTAAACATATTGTAACCATATTTATGTATTTATTATTTTTTTAATTCTTTTAATTTATTTATTTTTACTTGTTATTATTTTCTATATATATATATAACTATCACCCATTCTTACTAAAATTAATTTACTTTTATCTTTAAGTAAAAAGTACTCAAAGGTAATCGTGAATCCCAATTTACATATGAGGTAATAAGGACTTACCTTAGCTGGTTAAAATCATCCATTAAATGGGATTCAATGCAGTTTTTTTTTTTTTTTTGCTGCCAAATGGTTATTTGATGACAATAATAAAGTCATTGCTGTTCACCCTAGAATATTTGGTGATTATGCTGCAAACTAAATTTTATTTTGTTTTTTTAAAATACACAACCTAGAGAGATTTCACTTATAACCGATATAACACCTAACCTAACATGTCATTTTAATTTTTAAAGATAGGAGCATTGATTTATTTGGATGCATAATTAATTTTGTCAGGATAGCAATTACTACCATATCAATTAATTAATTGGCAGACATTGTATAATATTTTTTTTTGAAACTCATGCGTGAAGAAGATGTCATAAAATTGATAACTAAGAGTAGTTTTTTTAACCCTAACATCGTTACACTACAACTAAGTTTTTTTTAACCCTAACATCGTTACACTACAACTAAAATGACCCTGAAGAATAAGGAGGCGACAATGGCAAAAATAGATTCAGGCACAGAGGAGGCACACAGAGGCCGTGTAGCAGCCTTGAGAGGGAGCATGTAGAGAGGTTACAGCCATTATATGGATCTTCTATGTAGATCTCCTAATGAATTCTTTTTTTTATTTGCTTTATTTTACACAGGATTAAAAGGAAATGAGTTTATTCATTGCAGCCATTTTTAAAAAAAATTCACGGTTTTAATTTACAGAGGTTAACATATTGTTTTGATTCCTCAGCATAAAATTTTATTTATGAATTTCTTGCATATTCATTTTATTTTGGCACAAGCAAGGGTTAATCCATGATACAGGCAATGAGTACAGGGCAATTTTTTTTCAAGGGTTGCAAATTACAGACCGATAGAGATTTGCATTTAAAAATGTCCAATCTGTAATCTCACTCTCTATTCTATTTAACTTATTTGTTTTTACTGCAACTATCAGTATGCTCTGTGCTGTTAAAAATGAAAAGTATGGAAAATATTTCTTTTGTTTTATTAATAAGAGGATTGTTGTGTTATTTTATTTTATGTTGTTCAGATTTCCAAACGTATTTATATTAATAAAGTGAGAGGGAGCTAGTTCTATCCAATTTCCCCTCCTTGCCGTAAGCACTTATTTTTTTAATACTGGTACAAAATACTTTATTTATTTTTATATTCTTTTGTTAGAGGCTACTCTTAATCCTCTCTCTTTTCTCTAAATAATAGAGAGAACTGTAGCATATAAAAGGTTGTATGTATATATTTTTTTTTTGTTAACATATTGTATTTATTTTATGGTGGAGAGGTATATTTATTTAACATACAATATATAAGTAGTGTTTTCATTTTGACAAGTCATATATTTAATCTCTCTCCTTTTTTTAACTATTCTTTACTATCCATCTATCTATACATATATGTACATTTTTCATATACATTATCAAATCTTCTAAAATCAAAATAATTAATTGTTTATTTTCTTTTTTTTTTTAAAAACAAAGTCTAATATTCATCTATTCTTCTCATAACATTTTTCATTTCACAATGCACACCTCCCTTCTTATTCAAATCTTGGCCTAACATATATATATTTTGTTTTCCTTTTATAACAAAACAAAGTTAAATTAAAATCCATATGCAACTTGCCTTGTCATTATAAGATTCCATTATTATTTGCATGGATCCATTAAATTTTCCCTTGTGAACACATTATAATATTTTTCTTGAAAGTCTAATGCAAGAGTATCTTTTTATGTGATGAACAAGTACCATATTTATTTCAATTACATGCCATAGGTTTGTTTTCTTTTTGTCTCCCTTTACAACAAATTACTAACTTTCATTATTATCATAATAATGAGAAAACAAATAATTTACATGCCTAAGAATAAAACTTGCTCTTATCACAAATAAAATTAGGAAGACATTTTTATTTTTATTTTGAACATAAAATATACCTTGCTCTTTAAAATCTTTGATGTTTACAATAAGACATTTGTCCTCAAAATTACAACAATATTTACACATACAATAAATAAAACACAAAAGAATGAGGCTTGCTCAACACCCTACCATAATGGCGTCATGAAGCCTCATGGGCTCTAGCCATACCCCCGAACAAGAAATAACAACTACCATTGATCTAGGTAGGAAGAGTAAGAGAATAGCTTAACTACAAATTTACTATTTATCCACCTACAACACAAATTTTAAATTTACCCATACATAAACTTGGACATCCCACTTGATTTGAAATCCATAACAAAATAAAACAACACAAATTTCCTACTCAATCAAGTTGATAGAAATGAGAAGAAATCACTTATCTCCACCATTTTGCATTTTGAACTCCTCTTTCATATGTAAGAGCTCCTTGCTTCTTTTCCAATTTTCTTCTTTTCTTTTTCCCCAAACCTCAAATTCTCCAAAAGAGTTCTCCAAGAGGAGAAGTGGGTGACATCCCTTTCCACTTTTTCATCCAAGTATATAGGCATTCAACTTGAATTCATTTGAATGAGAGAGAGACACTTGTCACTCTCTCATATGCTCTTTCAACACTCATCCCCACAAGTTCTCACACATGTGTGAGACTTTTGGGGAGATGGGGAATGTACTATGACACTCTACCCAACAACCTTTACAAGGTGGCTTCACACATGTGAGAGCTTTGATGCTCTTTCCAAGTTCATTAGTGAACTTTGGGGAGTGTGGTGGGGAAGTGACAAGTCACTTCTCCCAACTCCCAAGGACTCAAATTCGTCACACCCTTTCAAGTGAACTTTTGAAGGGTCAAATCATGTCCCAAGGACAATGTCACATGTCCAAAAGGTCCCCCTCCCATAGGTATAGGTCTTAGGGGTCTATTTTTGCACTAATATCAAAACAATTGACCATACAACACCCTAAGAAGACAACTTTAAAGGCCAATTCGAAATTCAAGACCTAACTAAGGATTTGGGAACCCCAATAGATCATACACTCTTAACCACATGACTATAATCAATAAGGATCCCAAAAAAATACCTACACTAAGCCACCAATCATTAAAACCCTCCACTCAATTACAACTTAGACAAAACCCTAATTATATTTGCATCCCTTGAAATTACTCTCATATGTATTTTCCCAAATACATGTTAGGTTAGAAATATAATAAACACCTGTTCAAACTATCCATAAGATCAAATTCAATAGTTAGTAACCATAATACACATATATATTCATTTCATTTCCCTATAAGAGATGGAAACTTTGAGCATGCATGAAATAATAATGAAAACCGAACCTTCGTTAAATACTTTATTTACACTACTAAGTTTACTCATGGACACTCCTTTAATAAAATTCATCATGCAAATTGATATCTAATTTATATAATTTTTCCTCAAATTATCCTACCTTAGGTATACCCCTCATTTATTAGAGTGTCATCCTTTAAATTTACCTCGATGGTGCTTGGCTAGTGATACTTCTGGAAACTTCTTACTAATCTTCCAAAAGTCCTGCTTTGTTCCTGTCTATTATTATTTTTCAAGAAACATGAAACTTATTAGTGAGATTCAAACCAATGTTAGGTACACAAAATTCCTTAGCTCATATCGATCTAAGTGTATTCTTCATATGATAATTGTTCAAAAATCTAAATATTATCTGCTCACATTCATTCTTAATAGTTTTCCCATTTTCATTTACTTAAGAGAATTTATCACATTAATCATTTAAACTAGTTCATAAGAAAATCAAAATATTAAACATGGGATTGGGTAAATTCATCTATTTATTCACCAAACTAGCATAATTGAACGTATTAAGATGTCACATAATTTATAGACGGTGTTGGGCCTCACATCTCCCTCCCCTTAGATTGGACTTCCTCCTAGAAGTCATTAAGGTTTGTAATCCTAATTCCCAGTATGGAAACACACATGACAAGTTAAATATACTAATTATCTTACCATAAAGGTACAAAACATTAATTCATCATTACATGTGTAGGGACGCCACTTCCATAATCCAATCACCTAAATACTTAGAACATAATTTTTCATCATAAAATATTTATTCAATATACTCACAATATAACAAATACTAGTAGTCATCCATGCTGTTAACATTCTTGATAAAAAAAAATACACCAACATATATCCAAACACATTATCATCCTTGGATACCCTTCAAGGTTCCCTTTTGTATTATAAACATCACTCATGATGTTAGAAACTATTTTTGTTCCAATATAAATTCATGTCTCAAGGAATATTAAATTTGCATCATTTGTTGCTATCTTTGTCACATAGTTCACAGGTACGACACATCACATTTACTTGCAATTTTCACATGTACACACAACAATAGCAAGGATACTCTTCCCAATCGGGCGTGCCTATCCTCATACAAAGGATGCTCTTCCCAAATTAGGTGCACCTATCCTCATACAACCACACAATTTACAACACAAGGCTCACACAATGGGGTTTATAAGGATGGATATTCTTAGATACCACTCGAGGCCCTTCTCTAAGGACTCCTCCATATAGATAAGAATAATCATAGAATGAGGGAAGAATGGATTAATGACCGTCCCATACTGGTCCCATTCACAACCCCTCTCAAAATAATTCCCCAACACATCTACTCCCCTATATGACCTGCCAGGGAACCCCCCGGAATATGGCAGTTTACAAATTCCACATTACACCACACATGCCAGCAATTTTGCAACCAAGGAGAAAGCCTCAAACTGAATAAGACAAGATCATAAACCAAAGTTTCAATAAAAACTCCCAAGAGGGAACTTATAAATTCAAGAGAAACAAAATAAAGATAAATTGTAGCTACATTGCAACTTTCCAATCATAATTCAAAGGAAAAATTAAACAAGTCCTTGAGGCAAATCAGACTATATAACAACTTCCAAATGGCTAAATAGCCTAAGTACATAAATGTAAAATTACACATTGCTGGCGCATAATAAAATAAAACATCAATCAAGAATTACAAATAATTCATATTTCAACAATAAAATTTGCACATTACAAGCACCATGTGACTTGATAAGCCACCTAAGGGGAGGAGGGGAATGGTGGTTCTCTAACCACATCATAAGTATTATAGCATGCAATAACTGGTGGTCCCTGACCACATAAATATGAATAACGGGTGGTCCCCGACCACATTAATATACATCACTGGTGGTCCCTAACCACATAAACATGAAGCACTGGTGGTCCTTGACCACATGAATATGAGTAATTGGTGGTCCCTAACCACATAAGTATGAATCACTGGTAGTCCATGTTATTCCATCCTTTACCCATGGGTTATAAATATCAAGGAATAGGTTTGCACTATGAACCAACAAGTGTGGCTCTCATATGTGGGCGAGTAGGCCATGGTCAACGTCCATGGGAAGATTACAATGACTTGACATAGATCCTTTATTAGGATTAGGGACAACACCCTAAGCTTGTAATCTCCTGATGGTAGACCATGTGCCTCTCAACCCCTATTTACACTAGCTGGCATCACACTCCCATTAGGGGGGAACCAAACGCTAGGGGTACACATTTAACATACAAACAAGACTAACACAAAGGAATACATCACATTGCTTTTAATAAACATACGTCCACACATATCATGTTTACATCATTTCTTAACTAGCTAACTTACACAATGGACCATCACAAAGGGTACACATAGGGGATCGTACTAGACGTCAACCACCCTTATCCCAAGTCAGATACCCTGTATCTCATACTTGGGGCACAACACATTTACTGGTTTCACATCACATGACATAACACAATACACTCTATGAAATTTTTTCATATAACATAGCAAAATCAATGTACTTAAATACACTCCATTTTCTTTAGGTGAAATTCACTTTTCTTCTCAATTTTGTAAATCTCTACTCACTTTGCATATGTAAAGGAAATCACTAGACGATGCACAACTATAGCCTAGGTAGTACTCCATTTTCTTAGGTTTAACAATACATGGCATATCATACTTTTATCTTACTAATCCATTGTCCAACATCACATATATGATCAATATTGGTTTTCTATATTTGAATCCATATTGTCCTTCCTCTTTCATTCAACTATTTTTGTTACATGTTCACTAACATATCCATATGGTAATTCCATTATATATATTTTGCCACATGATAAAGAATGTTTTCTACTCAATAAAGAAGTTAATCAATCATTTTCTTTTGAAACATTATAATACCAGAGGAGAAAGCACACTCAATTCATAGAACACATGATAAATCATAGAATAATAATTTTCACAACTCATTAATCTATATACATTTTAAAACAAATATTTCATTTCACTACCTAAGGTTGACTCATTTAATCACATGTTATAATCATAATTTTTTTTGTAATCACAATTATTTCTAACTTCTTAAGGTATAACAACATACAATGAGTAACAATTCCTACCTCTAAGTTTTCTCCAGTGTGTTTCTCTTTCACACACACACACACATATTCTCCTCAAGAGTACTAGTCATTGGTATCTAGAAATGCACAACATTAGTTGGGAGTCTTTCATGGAAATTTTCATGTCCTTGATGATACCATTGAGTTTCTCAATCATTCAATTCACTAAAATTTTTACATAATTCCTCACCCAATTTATAAATTCAAACAATTTATTCTTCAATTCTTGTGACATATACACAACCTTAAAGGTAAACACCTAATTGAATATGTTATTACTTCATATTATACATACAATCCTTTCTTATTTTGGCTCCAACAAGACTTTATTTATTAGCTCATTTATAAGGAAAGTAGTAATAGCATGCATTCTAGATAAGGTTTTAACATCAAGTTCACATTTTGATATGGTCTCATCACCAAGGTATGTTTAATTTTCTAGAATTAAGTTATTTATACAATATCTAATTCAATTTTCACCAATCTTAACTTAGTTGCAACTTTCTATACATTCTCACCTATGACTTGAATCATGTTCTATCATTTGCTATTTTAGTCTATTGGTAAAACAACTCCAAGATTTATTAGTTGTATTTCTATTACATTCACTAAGTCTTTGTTTACTTGCAAAAGTGTTAGGATAACTTAAAGTTTACCCATTTAATTCAAGCTAAAATATGATTTTGACCACTTTTAAAAATTGGATTTACTATGCATTGCAAGGCTTTTATCCTTAGTTGATGCCATCATACATGAATTTTTTTTTTTCTTACCAACCATAAAGTGAATTGTTTTCTGCTTCATGAGATTAACCCTTATACACTTATATGTAAATCAATACCTTTGGGTAATCGAATAGGGCCTATAAATTCCATGGTCAAGGTGTAAAAGATTCTTAGTTCATCCGTGTATTAATACCAATTTGTAAACAAGTCCTTAATTTATTTATTTTTGTCAAACAACCTACACCCTAAAGGTTTAGTTTTAATCTTTGTTAAGAGTTTGAATCTAACTACATGGTTGCTCAAATTCCTCATAATACACAATTTGTGGTTTTTTTTTTTTTTAATTCCATTCTTGTTGTCAAATTGATTTAATCAATTTAAGGGTTTAGAGATCTAACCTTATTCAACCACAACCTTTAACACGTTAATCCCCTTTAGAGGTTCATATAGTTCCTTCCTTTCTCTAGTGATAAATCTTCAAAAGTATAACTTCTATTCTTTATTTTTATTAAGGTTCCTGTAAGAAAATATGTTGCTCCCAAAACAACCATAACTTCAAGAAGTAGCATTACTATTGTATTTGATAATTATCAACTTAGGAAGCCAACAAAATAATGTTTCTTTAATAATACACATCATGATGTCTTATAACACTATTTATACACTTTATAAAAAGACTATGTTTCAAAGCTCAATTATACCTTTTTAAGGTTTAAGAAAGTTTAATGCCAAAAGACTAGATTAATGTCATAACCATTGTTAGCCAGACTAATTCCTCCACCGTCCTTACTTAAATCAAGGGAACCTATTTTGTCTGATTAATTCTTAAAGATAAATGCTTTCAATTAAACATTTATTTGAACCATGGATTTCATTCAATCTTTGACCATAGGGTACATCACAACTCTAACTAGATTGGGTAATAACCACTATATTTCTCCTTTTCTATAGAGGGTAAGTTCTCTAGAATTTTCCAATTAGCCTGATAGTCTGACTAACACAAGGAGGTTTGCACAATTATTCATACACACACAACTCTTAATTCCCATATTGTTCCCAAAGTTCCCTAGAGTTGCAACCTAGGGCTCTGATACCAAGTGTCATGCCCAAAAATTTATCCTAGAAAAAAAAACCGACTATTTTTTTGTTATCCCATAATGAGGCTAATTAACACTCTAAGTTTTCATAGTGATACACTAAACATGGTATGAGATGAACAACTCGGTGAAGTCTCTTATTAATTCAAATGCAAAGATAACTATGCAATTAATTAATTATACCCTCCTAAGGTTGGGAAGACTAGGGTTTAGAATTGAGGGTCACCTTGCTATAGTTCCAAAACACACCTTAGCTTCCCTTGGGCTTAATGAAGGTCAAAAATTATTTGACAAAATTAAGTTTAATTCACCAGTTTCCTTGTTTATATATATATATATATATATTGCCTAATTAGCTCAATAAGTTTACCAAGAAATTTATCCATGAGTTTACTAGTGGACTCCACCTATGATTGGGAAATTCCCATACCTTTAATAATTAAGATTCATTTTAAAAAGGAAGAACTTTTAAATATTAATTTGTAAAAATGAGAAATTTTTTTTAAAAATATTTATCAAAATCTCAATAGTGACAATTTGACCTTACAATGAAGATATGACAATTCCAACACTTAATCGTTATAAGAGGCAACATTATTGTCTAGTCAATTTTTAAATAATGCTACTATTTACATTATTTAATTGACACTTTAAACTCTTAAACATAGCAATATTGTTATTAAAATAAATCAATTCTTATTCAATATTGGTAACAATATTGTTCCTATCTAATTCACTCCAATATTAACATTATTACTTAAATAATGTTTCATCTTAATAATATTGTTATTATTCATTTATTAATACATTATTTGTTCCAAAATCAAATCATTAGAGATGCAACTAAATGTGAATAACAATAATATAATCAATGCCATAGTTTACAATTTCACCTTACCCATAATTATATTGTTGTTTAAGAATAATTTTAAAATTATTAATATTATTATAAGAATCCAGACATTTAGCTATTAATAGTACCAACTATATAAACATGGGTAATATGATTACTATTATTATATTCAAAATGTAACCCTTCGCTATTATAAAGTTTTAAATAAAATAATTCCTCATTAAACATATTGTAACCATATTTATGTATTTATTATTTTTTTAATTCTTTTAATTTATTTATTTTTACTTGTTATTATTTTCTATATATATATATATATATATATATATATATATATATATATATATATATATATATATATATATATATATAACTATCACCCATTCTTACTAAAATTAATTTACTTTTATCTTTAAGTAAAAAGTACTCAAAGGTAATCGTGAATCCCAATTTACATATGAGGTAATAAGGACTTACCTTAGCTGGTTAAAATCATCCATTAAATGGGATTCAATGCAGTTTTTTTTTTTTTTTTTGCTGCCAAATGGTTATTTGATGACAATAATAAAGTCATTGCTGTTCACCCTAGAATATTTGGTGATTATGCTGCAAACTAAATTTTATTTTGTTTTTTTAAAATACACAACCTAGAGAGATTTCACTTATAACCGATATAACACCTAACCTAACACGTCATTTTAATTTTTAAAGATAGGAGCATTGATTTATTTGGCTGCATAATTAATTTTGTCAGGATAGCAATTACTACCATATCAATTAATTAATTGGCAGACATTGTATAATATTTTTTTTTGAAACTAATGCGTGAAGAAGATGTCATAAAATTGATAACTAAGAGTAGTTTTTTTAACCCTAACATCGTTACACTACAACTAAAATGACCCTGAAGAATAAGGAGGCGACAATGGCAAAAATAGATTCAGGCACAGAGGAGGCACACAGCGGCCGTGTAGCAGCCCGGAGAGGGAGCATGTAGAGAGGTTACAACCATTATATGGATCTTCTATGTAGATCTCCTAATGAATTCATTTTTTTATTTGCTTTATTTTACACAGGATTAAAAGGAAATGAGTTTATTCATTGCAGCCATTTTTTTAAAAAATTCACGGTTTTAATTTACAGAGGTTAACATATTGTTTTGATTCCTCAGCATAAAAATTTATTTATGAATTTCTTGCATATTCGTTTTATTTTGGCACAAACAAGGGTTAATCCATGATACAGGCAATGAGTATAGGGCAATTTTTTTTCAAGGGTTGCAAATTACAGACCGATAGAGATTTGCATTTAAAAATGCCCAATCTGTAATCTCACTCTCTATTCTATTTAACTTATTTGTTTTTACTGCAACTATCAGTATGCTCTGTGCTGTTAAAAATGAAAAGTATGGAAAATATTTCTTTTGTTTTATTAATAAGAGGATTGTTGTGTTATTTTATTTTATGTTGTTCAGATTTCCAAACGTATTTATATTAATAAAGTGAGAGGGAGCTAGTTCTATCCAATTTCCCCTCCTTGCCGTAAGCACTTATTTTTTTAATACTGGTACAAAATACTTTATTTATTTTTATATTCTTTTGTTAGAGGCTACTCTTAATCCTCTCTCTTTTCTCTAAATAATAGAGAGAACTGTAGCATATAAAAGGTTGTATGTATATATATATTTTTTTGTTAACATATTGTATTTATTTTATGGTGGAGAGGTATATTTATTTAACATACAATATATAAGTAGTGTTTTCATTTTGACAAGTCATATATTTAATCTCTCTCCTTTTTTTAACTATTCTTTACTATCCATCTATCTATACATATATGTACATTTTTCATATACATTATCAAATCTTCTAAAATCAGAATAATTAATTGTTTATTTTCTTTTTTTTTTTAAAAACAAAGTCTAATATTCATCTATTCTTCTCATAACATTTTTCATTTCACAATGCACACCTCCCTTCTTATTCAAATCTTGGCCTAACATATATATATTTTGTTTTCCTTTTATAACAAAACAAAGTTAAATTAAAATCCATATGCAACTTGCCTTGTCATTATAAGATTCCATTATTATTTGCATGGATCCATTAAATTTTCCCTTGTGAACACATTATAATATTTTTCTTGAAAGTCTAATGCAAGAGTATCTTTTTATGTGATGATCAAGTACCATATTTATTTCAATTACATGCCATAGGTTTGTTTTCTTTTTGTCTCCCTTTACAACAAATTACTAACTTTCATTATTATCATAATAATGAGAAAACAAATAATTTACATGCCTAAGAATAAGACTTGCTCTTATCACAAATAAAATTAGGAAGACATTTTTATTTTTATTTTGAACATAAAATATACCTTGCTCTTTAAAATCTTTGATGTTTACAATAAGACATTTGTCCTCAAAATTACAACAATATTTACACATACAATAAATAAAACACAAAAGAATGAGGCTTGCTCAACACCCTACCATAATGGCGTCATGAAGCCTCATGGGCTCTAGCCATACCCCCGAGCAAGAAATAACAACTACCATTGATCTAGGTAGGAAGAGTAAGAGAATAGCTTAACTACAAATTTACTATTTATCCACCTACAACACAAATTTTAAATTTACCCATACATAAACTTGGACATCCCACTTGATTTGAAATCCATAACAAAATAAAACAACACAAATTTCCTACTCAATCAAGTTGATAGAAATGAGAAGAAATCACTTATCTCCACCATTTTGCATTTTGAACTCCTCTTTCATATGTAAGATCTCCTTGCTTCTTTTCCAATTTTCTTCTTTTCTTTTTCCCCAAACCTCAAATTCTCCAAAAGAGTTCTCCAAGAGGAGAAGTGGGTGACATCCCTTTCCACTTTTTCATCCAAGTATATAGGTATTCAACTTGAATTCACTTGAATGAGAGAGAGACACTTGTCACTCTCTCATATGCTCTTTCAACACTCATCCCCACAAGTTCTCACACATGTGTGAGACTTTTGGGGAGATGGGGAATGTACTATGACACTCTACCCAACAACCTTTACAAGGTGGCTTCACACATGTGAGAGCTTTGATGCTCTTTCCAAGTTCATTAGTGAACTTTGGGGAGTGTGGTGGGGAAGTGACAAGTCACTTCTCCCAACTCCCAAGGACTCAAATTCGTCACACCCTTTCAAGTGAACTTTTGAAGGGTCAAATCATGTCCCAAGGACAATGTCACATGTCCAAAAGGTCCCCCTCCCATAGGTATAGGTCTTAGGGGTCTATTTTTGCACTAATATCAAAACAATTGACCATACAACACCCTAAGAAGACAACTTTAAAGGCCAATTCGAAATTCAAGACCTAACTAAGGATTTGGGAACCCCAATAGATCTTACACTCTTAACCACATGACTATAATCAATAAGGATCCCAAAAAAATACCTACACTAAGCCACCAATCATTAAAACCCTCCACTCAATTACAACTTAGACAAAACCCTAATTATATTTGCATCCCTTGACATTACTCTCATATGTATTTTCCCAAATACATGTTAGGTTAGAAATATAATAAACACCTGTTCAAACTATCCATAAGATCAAATTCAATAGTTAGTAACCATAATACACATATATATTCATTTCATTTCCCTATAAGAGATGGAAACTTTGAGCATGCATGAAATAATAATGAAAACCGAACCTTCGTTAAATACTTTATTTACACTACTAAGTTTACTCATGGACACTCCTTTAATAAAATTCATCATGCAAATTGATATCTAATTTATATAATTTTTCCTCAAATTATCCTACCTTAGGTATACCCCTCATTTATTAGAGTGTCATCCTTTAAATTTACCTCGATGGTGCTTGGCTAGTGATACTTCTGGAAACTTCTTACTAATCTTCCAAAAGTCCTGCTTTGTTCCTGTCTATTATTATTTTTCAAGAAACATGAAACTTATTAGTGAGATTCAAACCAATGTTAGGTACACAAAATTCCTTAGCTCATATCGATCTAAGTGTATTCTTCATATGATAATTGTTCAAAAATCTAAATATTATCTGCTCACATTCATTCTTAATAGTTTTCCCATTTTCATTTACTTAAGAGAATTTATCACATTAATCATTTAAACTAGTTCATAAGAAAATCAAAATATTAAACATGGGATTGGGTAAATTCATCTATTTATTCACCAAACTAGCATAATTGAACGTATTAAGATGTCACATAATTTATAGACGGTGTTGGGCCTCACACTAATAATTTCAGTCTATATGAACACCCTATTTTTCTTATGGATTTAATTATACTAATAATTTATTTTTTGGGGCTAGATTGGGAAAATGCATTATTTAATCCTTGACATATTGACAAATTTGGGAAAAAATCACCCAGTCAAGGGCGAGGGAACCCCTAACCTGACCTATTCCAAATTATAATGTTTCGATGTAGGTCTTTGGGATTTAAAAAGGAGCTCAGGTTGGCCTATAATCGAAAATATCAATTGAGGTGCATATATAAACAAGTTGCCTTCTCATTTGAACATTAGAAGCTATTATGATCAATCATACACTATTATGATCTTATTATGAAGATGTATTGAGTTATCCTCTACATGTTAGCTACAACAATCCATTTTGTTTTTTGGACTAACCTCTTGTAAGTCTTAAATAAATCCAAGCATCCATAAAACAACCTTTGGTGGAAACTTATGGTGTGTAAATCACTTCGACAAAGATTTCATACCTAAGGTAACATTATCATTTACCATTTGTTATTACAACCAATTATTGTCCATTTGGCCTATGCCCGGCCTAGGGTAAGCCCTCTTTGTCATCATAATTTGATATTTGTGGAGGTGGAAACACCAAAATGGGGTTTGGCTTAGGAAAACCCCTATATAGCACAACCTTTTCCTCTCTTTTCAAGTGTGCAAGTCAAATATGAAGGTTTTGTCAATAGACAGCTACAAGAAAACATAGAGTAGACTATGACACATCATTAAAAGTTTGCAAATCCTAAAAAGTAGCATCTCTAGTAAAGGGTTCCCTTTCCCTTGACCCCCATATTCAGGTTCAAATTTTTATTACAGGTGCACAAGTATCTATCCTTCTGAAATCTGTAACTATTTCATCAATTTTTTATTTTATTTGTACGATGAATTACATTTTCATATCTAAGGTTTATGCCAAATAGTCTAATTAAAACACACCAAATTTATCCTCTTTACAACTCAAAAGAACCAAACCCTAGTAGATTAGCTCTCCTTTGAGGCAACCATCCAATCATCAAACTTAGTTGGTTTTTGTTCTAATGTAGGGAAAGAAAAATAGTTGATCTTAGTTAATTTACTAATTGGATCTAGGATCACTTTTCTTACACTACATTTTGGTGAGCCTATCACATCCTACACTTGCATTTTTCTGATTTTCATAGCATAAAGTTTGAAAATTGATTAAAAAAATTTAGGTTAATTAAATGCGTTTTAAATTATTGATTTGCATTTTTTCATTTTAAAAATCAATAATTTGCACTCTTTTCAATAAAAACTAGGCACTTTAGTATTTTCAATTTAGATCATAATTATAAAATAGTTTAAATTTAATTGCATGATTTTAGATCTGATTTTCTTTGTTTAAGGATTTAGATCTAAGTTATTTAATTTCAATTTAAAAAAATTATATGTTCACTTTGAAAAAATAATGCATTTAAAGCATTTTGTTACTTGTAAAAATATAAACTTAAATACATTTTTTGGAATTCTCATTAACATATCCATTTTATTAACATTTTTTCTATCTCTTACTTTCTAGGGAAACTCATGTGTGGAGTTTATTTCATCCATCAGCTCCTTTGAATTCTTAAAAATCCATCATTCATGCCTTCATGTGCATCTAATCATCAAATAGAGCATAATAATTTTCTTGAACTCTATCAGTTCTTAGAATTGAGTTTTCAAATAAAAATGCCTACAAACTATTACACATTTGTACATGTTCTGAGATTCCAAAAACCTTGATTTGTAGTCTAGGGTGACCACACCCCTAACCAATCAGTTTGACCTTAGTTTTCTATTTGAGACCCTACTCTATGACCTCTATTTAGATTTGGTTCTTTTTTATGATAGTTTATCTTGAAACTTTCATATTCTAGTGTGCATTGCTAGTTTGGCCCTAATTCACATAATTCATTGCATTTTCATAAAAATCTTATTTTCCCTCACAAAAATTTATCAAAACCTTAGCTAAGTTGCTTGGTTATCCCTTGGGAAAAACAATCAAATAATGTTTCTTACCTAAACTTTGTAGCCTCTCAAGATGTTTCCCTTTACCCATCTTAAGAGATGTCCCAAACCAAATCTTATCATCTATCCTCCTTCTCATGTTCCTTGACATCAAAGTTTCCCTTCTCTCATTATTAGACCTCCTTCAACCTAAGTAAAACCTTCTAGTTATATCCTAAACTTTACAACACAACTTACTCAAAACAATTGTATACAAAAAATATTTCACATATACCACATTATCATATAGTTTCTCACACATATAACACTTAAAATAACA
The DNA here is from genome assembly GCA_007258455.2 of Sequoia sempervirens. NCBI lineage: Eukaryota > Viridiplantae > Streptophyta > Pinopsida > Cupressales > Cupressaceae > Sequoia > Sequoia sempervirens. Next base: position 248,988,137 of record VDFB02000003.1, read on the forward strand.
AACAACCAAATAAAATTCAAACCACTCCCACTTCCATTAAATTTGCTCAACCTATTCTCCTCCCACACATCTTCCTCATCAACATAGTGGAAAAGAGTATGATCTTGTTGAACAACTTCATAATGCTCTAGCTAAGATCTCTCTTTGGGACTTAATTCAAACTTCACCTACATACCATGGTATGCTCCAAGAGGCTTTGTAGAAGATTTTTATACCAACTTCTATCAAATCAAATGACTATAGCAACCTTGTTAGATGGTAGGAGACAAAATAAATTGGATATCACATTCCCTCAATATGAATTACCTCCTAAAATCCAAAACCAAATAGATTCTCTCATGATTGTTGTCCAAATTAATGATAATGGAATTAGGCATATTCTAATTGATAATGTATAAATTCTTAATGTTTGTAGAATTCACATTTTACATAAGATTGGTCTGGATAATTATCTCATACAACTTGATAATATTGGTAAGAAACCATTGGGTACAATCACACTACCCATTAAGGTAGGACATGTAGTTTTTCCTAACCTTATCCATGTCATGCCTAATACTCTGTCATATAATCTTCTCCTTGGTAGACTAAGGATTCATACCATGAATGGAGACCCCTTTAATCTTCACCATAAAATAAAGTATGAATAAAATAACAAGATATATGTGGTTAAATTAGATAAATAAATTTATTCACACCCAAGCCGAACATAACATTTCCAACTCTCTTAATACTTTGATTCCATCTTCAAAATTCAAATTGTTTCCTTCCAATTATAATGATACTAATATTGTTCTCTTTGGTGTTTATTGGGGTTCATTACATTTTACACCTGTAACTTTCATTGGGGAGTGTAAAATATCACCATCAAATCCTAAAGAGTTGAAGGTTGTTTCAATAGCTTCAAGATAATATTGTCAATCCTCTTCTCAAATTGCAAATAATGATCAAAATAATGCTTCATATTCAAGTACATGTTTTTGTGATGATTGATTTTCATCATATTTTATATCCTCTTTTGTGGGAGAGTAAAATATCCTATAAACTAAACCTAAGGAGTTCTTTGTTTCATTTACACAAACTTCTACTCCTACAAATTCACAAACATCATCATCCCATGATGGTGATGAGGGATCTTTAGCTTTTGTACCTCATATGTTGGGAAAGTATAGTAAAAAGGCCCCTGATTCTATAATTTCAACACCTAAAAAGGATTTTCATTCTTATAAAAAAAATTATTCTCATAATCATTTAAACAAGACTTCTCCTCCTCCATTTGAGTTGGAAAAATATTATGGGCTTGTATTTTTATTTTATTTTCTAAAGTTGGATATAAGGAAAACATGAAATAAGGATTTAAGGTTCATGTGAAGTCTACACCATACCTTGATAAAATATGTTTATGTTCCAACCTTATCCTTAATTTACATCACAACCTACATCATCTGCTATATTTATGACCTCTTGTGGTAAGTGAGTAAAATTTTATTCATAAGAGAAAGGATTGTCTCCTACTCCTTATCCCCTATCCAAGAAAGAGAATGCTTTTTTAGGATTCTCAAAGCCCACTTGATTACTCTTCCTCCTCCAACAAGTAATAAGTTTCATAAAAATCATTCTTTTATGCATACAATAGAGTGCATGGTCATTCCACCAATTAATGTCAAGCCTTGAGCAATAAAATAACAACTTGTTGATTGTGGTGTTATCACTCCATGCATTGATGAACCTATTCATTCCAAATGGTAATCTCTCCACTATTGTGTTTCTCCTCAATATGTGGAATTTGTAGCTCCATGTGTTTTCTCATAGCCATCCATGGCAGTGCAATCTTACATGCAACCATATTTCATCTATGGTAGTAACTTGATAGTATCTTGCATAGTTGTCCTTAACTGTACACTTAGGGAGAAAGGATAACTAATTTTGGGAGGTGTGTATTATTTTCAAGGATCCCCTCTTCCCCCTTCCTTTTCCTTAAAATACCAACATAGAAAGTATACCAACATTTTAAGGTGAGGCATATCACCCTATTCATTTCCATATCTACACATTGTATCTTGTGAGCTTGACTTATTGACATACCCCCTGAGGTGTGGTTATCAATTCGTCCCCTAATGTGTTAAGAATATTTTTCACTCCAGAAAGCATGGTTACCAATTCTTCCCCCATGACGTTAAACATTTATGTTCTCCTTGAAGTGTGATTTCCAAACAATCCAAAAACCTAGCATAATGAAGCTTGATAATTTGTGAACTTGAGTATTTTTATATGGACACCTATCATAACACAACTTGCTAGCCAGTAGATCCATTATCTCATAATTACACTAGCATAACACAACTTGCTAGCCTTGTGGGACCTATCATTTATTTTATATGGACACCTAGCATAACAAAACTTTCTAGCCAGTAGATCTATGCATCCTTGTGAAAAGTTTCATTTTTATCATTTTAGATGTGTATGTTGTGTATTTTATGGATGATTCTTGGTAATTGAGACAACCTTACTTATTTAGGTCTCTTTACCTTGTTGACTCATATCTTTAGTTTTTGTGTACTAACATTTTTTTTTTTGTGTTTATGTTATGTTTCCTTAAGTGTGTACCTTGTTTGCTTTGTGTGTTTTGTGTTTTTTATCATTTTTTTTGTATGTTTTCTTTGTCTATTTCACATATTTTCTTCATGTATCATTTTTTTTCCCTCATGTATTCCTTGCATGCATTTTTTTTAATGATTTTTTTTTGTATTCTTTTAAGTGTACTCCATTGATTGATCTATGCATTATTTCTTTTCTTCTTTTATTGTGTGTGATATATATGTTTCATGTTTTTCTTAACATTATGAATTCATAGGATCCTAATTTGGGGGCTTGAGCATCCCTCAACTTGGTGTCATCTTATCTCTTTAATTTTTTGATAAAATAATCAATTATTTTAGTTTGAGTATAAATGTAAGATCATACTTTCACTAAAGTGAGGGTTAAACATAGCATCATAAATTGTCAACCCTAATGATTTCACACTAAATGGATATTCTATTTTTCCTATGGACTTAATAATATTAATAATTTATTCATATTTGGGCTAGATTAGGAAAATACATAAAAAATCCCCAACATCTTAACAAATTTGGGAAAAAATCACCCAGTCAAGGGTGAGGGCACCCCTAATCTAAGGGTGAACTATTTCAAATTTAAATGTTTTGTTGTAGGTCCTTGGGATTTAAAAAGGATCCCTGATTGGCATATAATAAAAAATATCAATTGAGATGCATATATAAATATTTTTTATTCTTATTTGAACATTACAAGATAATCTGATCAATCACACACTATTATGCTCTTATTATGAAAATGTATTGATTTATGTATTGAGTTATCCACTGCATGCTAGCTACAATAATCTATTATGTTTTATGGACTAACCTCTTATAGGTCTTCATGAAATCCAAGCACCCATCAAAAAATCTTTTGTGGAAACATATGGTTTGCACATCACTTCAATAGAGATTTTATACCTAAGGTAATATTATCATTTACCATTTGTTGTTATAGTCAATTATTGTCCACTTGGCCTCTACTCAACCTAGGTTAAGCCCTCTTTATCATCATTTTTTTTTTCATGGAGGTGGAAAAACCAAAATGGATTTTGACTTAGGAAATCCCCTATACAACACAACCTTTCCCTCTCTTTTCATGTAAAAGTCAGATCTAAAGGTTTTGTCAATAGACGGCTACAAGAAAATACAAATGAGACTATGACACATCATCAAAATTTTGCAGATCCTAAAAAGAAACATCTTTGGTCAAGGGCTCCCTTGCCCTTTACCCTCAAAGAAAGGTGCACAAGTATCTACCAAGTTCTTAGATTTATAATGGATCTATCAATTTTTAGTTTTTTTTGTGCAATAAATTATATTTTTAGATCTAACATTTATATCAAATAGGCTAATTAAAACACACATAAAATTTCTCTTCTTTGCAACTCAAAAGAACCAAACCCTAGAATATTGGCTCTATTTTGAGGAAACTAGCTAATCATTAAACCCTAATTGGTTTGTGTTCTAATGTAGGGAAAGAAAAGTAGTTGATCCTAGTTAATCTACTAGTTGGATCAAATATCACTTTTCTTGTATTACATATATATGTGTGTGTGTGTGTGTAGATATGTTTATATGTATATATATGTATATATGCATGTATATATTTAAATATATATATTTATATATATGTATATACGTATATATGTGTGTATACATATACATATACATGTATGCATGTATGTGCATATATATATATGTACATACATATATATGTATATGTTGAAGGATACACAATCTACTAACAGTGGAGTGAATCAGTAGATCAAATCTATTTAAAACTCTCAACTCAAATGCACATATAAAAATTGAAACTTGAATCAAAGAAGATTCAAATGATCAAGGAACAACATAAGCACACAAATCTACACATGAGAACACTAGATATATATGGAAACCCAAGATGGGAAAACCGTGATGAGAATAGCTACTTGGATCTAATGTCCAAATATAGCCTCACAAAGCAGAAATATACAAGTGAATTTTACAATATGAAGTAGGAAAAAACCTACCAAAGACACCAATACCCTATTTTTTTTGTAGGAATCAACCTAATAGAGACACCAATCCCCAATTGAACCAATACAATGGGTAGAACACCAATCCTATTGGATTAAAAAAATAAGGCTTGCAGATCTTCAATGGTAGCCTAAGACACCTCATACACTTATGTACTAGATACTAACACTCTTCCACACTTCTTATGATCTTTTGATAATGGTGCACACTTTGAAATGCAATTCACATTGAATAACTCTAACTTCACAATCATCTCCTTATATTTCACTTTATGTGCTTCATAAAATTAACTTAATTCACATTGTGCACCCATCAAGCTAATTAATATATACATGGAATTACATTAAAAAATCTTCTATGTTAGCCAAGGGTCCAAAAATAACCATGATGATATAAGGTGAAACTAAATCAAAATTTCATGAAACATGTAATAGGTTGGTCCAAAAAATAAATTTTGTTGCTACCAAAAGAACATGATGTTGTGCACTACCACAAGAACCTTAACCAGGTCCTATTTGAACACCACACACAAGATTTGAATTGTACACACTAATATTCGACACCACACAAAACTTGAACACCAACTGGTTGATAGATAAGCATAGAGAACCTTATATCATTATAAACTTTTTGCATGTTGAACATATCTTGTAGAAACTAAAGAATATGATAGAACTAGCTTAGACATACTCTCCTCTAAAACAATAGATCCAAAACACATTTCTGAAAGAAATTCTAATCATAACTATATTTCCCAAGAAATCTCTCTACCTTGAGAACTAAACTGAAACATTTTGGAAAAGACTTCCGAACCACCACTATCATAGTGAATAGATGAATGCATGATATTACAAGCATACAATAGTCACACACACAAACTTCTAGAACTATATTTAGTAACATATATTTTTACAAATATTTTCAACTCAAATTGATAATTTGAGGGGAATATAATGATAATTCAAGTACTCCTTGACACATTGAACTCCTTAGACAACCTTTGACATCAATGACAACCTATGCTCAATATATGTATATGTATATATATATATATGTGTGTGTGTGTGTGTGTGTGTGTGTATACATATACACATACACACATATATATCCTTTCATAAGTTAGAAATAGGTATTCATTAAGTTCTACATATTAAATTATGGAGTGGAGTGGTATGTTAGACTTTGATTGATTAATGAAAATACCTATACCTTGGTTACTATATAGAATTTTATGTTTATAAAACTAAAAGTTGGTCTTAAGAATTCATTAGCCTAAGCATAAGTTTCACAACTTGGAAAAGATGAAAATTTTGGATAATATACTTACTGATATTTAAAACTAATATTCATGATTTTATTTATGAGCATAAAATATTAAATATGAGATAGAGAAAAATCCAAGAAGTCAAGCACCAAATGTATGAAAATATTTTAATCAGTATATCACTTAGGATGTAGAATCAATCAAGGATAAAATGTGATGTATTGATGAGGGCACAGCCCGAGGCTTAGAAAATAACCCACAAACAAGAGAAATTTTATTATTCAGAAAATGGAGCTTCTTACATGCAGAGGATCTCAAATCCCCAAGTCCTACAACACATGCAAGTTACAGAAAGCTAAGAATAACCCTTTCGCAATATGCGAGCTTGTCCCCAAAAAGTTACCCAAAAATTAGAAACCCGCCCATAAATAGAGCTCCTCATTAGTTTGGAGCCAAAAAAACATTCAAATTTGAGTTTAGGCGGTTTGGCATCGAAAATTTACAACATGAAGTTCAAATTTCAAAAGAGCATTTGCAATTGTATCTTTGAGAAAGTGCGCCAATTTCCTGGGGCCATAACTTTTGATTCGGGACTCCGATTCGTGAACCGTTTGAAGCGTTGGAAAGGTCTCAAAGTCAATAACACACTTGAAATTGCTATGCCAATTTTGGAAAGTTTTGGGGCCATTCCGAGAACTCTAAGTGCCTCAAATCTAACTCGGAAGATTTTCAGGTGCAAATCTGGGAAACTAAAACTACAATATCTTTCAACCCAGGAATAGAAAATAAAAACCATAAATTGGGAATTTCATTATGATGAAAAGGGTATCCAAAAATGTAAAAACATCTAAAAACTGAGAAACTTGAAATTTAACTATTTTTGGGTGATGCAAGATTGCCCTTACACCACTGGATGCTCCTGCATCATGTATACTTAAACCTAACATAGAAGGTGGGTTATCATCTAACAAGGTATATTCCTTATCCATTTATCACATAATTTGATTCAATGAAGTAGTTTTATACATCTTATGTTTCCTTCTTTCAATTGATTTCAAATATTATACATTATCTTATAATTCTATTGATTATCTATCTAGCCATTGAGTTAAAGAGATTTTTGAAAACCTTAAGATATTCCATGAGAATTTATTATCTTTTTCTTATTATTCCACATAGTAAATGAGTATATTGAAGAAATTCATGATTGAGATAATTTACAAAATCCTTATCTCTTAATAATTTTTTCAATATTTTACAATTAACTAAGGCTAGTGATAAGACTTCTTCTAATATTGGGTAAATTCTTCTATGTAAATATCAAATTAGTTAGGTAATTTTTTGTAGATTACTTTAACTAGACAGTTAGTTATTAATGGAATAAATATGAAGGAGTTATTGATTTAAATATGATATGAACTTTATATATGTAAAATTACATTTATATAAGTTAGTAGTGACCAAGCCTAGGCTCAATCATTACCAAACCATAATACAAGCATATTATAACACACTCACATTACGGTTTAGTTTGCACATAACATGAGTATGTATATATAAATGATTTAAAGATTATATTAGATACTAGTTACTTTCTTATATCTTAATTTATATTTCATGTATATAGCTTTAGGATGTTTGAGAGTGGTTTTGAATCTCTAAGAGTTATAATGAAAATTCTAGTTTTTTGAAGATCTTATAATGTTTTAGACAACTAAATTTTAATAATTAGCATATCAAATTTCAGTAATTAGGAGGGTAAATTTTAGTAATTATCAAGTTGTGTCATCTTTCTCTCTATCTCTATCTCACTCATTTTTTATCCCTTATTCTCTAGACCTTTATCTCTCTCACTATCTCCATCCCTTTATCTGACTCTCTCTCCCTTGAGCTCAAGAATACCACTCTACCTATCCATCCTTCTCTCTCTCTAATTCTTGCTCTACCTATCCTTCTCTTTCTCTTTCTAGTTTTTCAAAGATCTTATAATTTCTTAGAAAACTAAATTTTAATTATTAGCATATCAAATTTTAGTATCAAGAGGTTAAATTTTAGTAATCAACAAGTTGTATCATCTTTTTGTCTATCTATATCTCACTCATTTTTTATCTTTCTCTCTCTCACTATCTCCATACCTTTATTTGGCTCTATCTCTCTTGAGCTCAAGAACTACCACTCTACCTATCCATCCCTCTCTCTCTCTCCCTTCTTTCCACACATATTTCCTTTCTACTTCTCTCTACCTAACTTATCCCCCCCTTCTCTCTTTCTCTACTTTTATCTATCTCACCTTTCACTCTTTCCTTCCCTCTTTATTTTTTCTATCTTTCCTCTTTATCTCTCCCTGCTTTTCCCTCACTCTTTGAGGGGAATATAATGATAATTCAAGTACTCCTTGACACATTGAACTCCTTAGACAACCTTTGACATCAATGACAACCTATGCTCAATATATGTATATGTATATATATATATATGTGTGTGTGTGTGTGTGTGTGTGTATACATATACACATACACACATATATATCCTTTCATAAGTTAGAAATAGGTATTCATTAAGTTCTACATATTAAATTATGGAGTGGAGTGGTATGTTAGACTTTGATTGATTAATGAAAATACCTATACCTTGGTTACTATATAGAATTTTATGTTTATAAAACTAAAAGTTGGTCTTAAGAATTCATTAGCCTAAGCATAAGTTTCACAACTTGGAAAAGATGAAAATTTTGGATAATATACTTACTGATATTTAAAACTAATATTCATGATTTTATTTATGAGCATAAAATATTAAATATGAGATAGAGAAAAATCCAAGAAGTCAAGCACCAAATGTATGAAAATATTTTAATCAGTATATCACTTAGGATGTAGAATCAATCAAGGATAAAATGTGATGTATTGATGAGGGCACAGCCCGAGGCTTAGAAAATAACCCACAAACAAGAGAAATTTTATTATTCAGAAAATGGAGCTTCTTACATGCAGAGGATCTCAAATCCCCAAGTCCTACAACACATGCAAGTTACAGAAAGCTAAGAATAACCCTTTCGCAATATGCGAGCTTGTCCCCAAAAAGTTACCCAAAAATTAGAAACCCGCCCATAAATAGAGCTCCTCATTAGTTTGGAGCCAAAAAAACATTCAAATTTGAGTTTAGGCGGTTTGGCATCGAAAATTTACAACATGAAGTTCAAATTTCAAAAGAGCATTTGCAATTGTATCTTTGAGAAAGTGCGCCAACTTCCTGGGGCCATAACTTTTGATTCGGGACTCCGATTCGTGAACCGTTTGAAGCGTTGGAAAGGTCTCAAAGTCAATAACACACTCGAAATTGCTATGCCAATTTTGGAAAGTTTTGGGGCCATTCCGAGAACTCTAAGTGCCTCAAATCTAACTCGGAAGATTTTCAGGTGCAAATCTGGGAAACTAAAACTACAATATCTTTCAACCCAGGAATAGAAAATAAAAACCATAAATTGGGAATTTCATTATGATGAAAAGGGTATCCAAAAATGTAAAAACATCTAAAAACTGAGAAACTTGAAATTTAACTATTTTTGGGTGATGCAAGATTGCCCTTACACCACTGGATGCTCCTGCATCATGTATACTTAAACCTAACATAGAAGGTGGGTTATCATCTAACAAGGTATATTCCTTATCCATTTATCACATAATTTGATTCAATGAAGTAGTTTTATACATCTTATGTTTCCTTCTTTCAATTGATTTCAAATATTATACATTATCTTATAATTCTATTGATTATCTATCTAGCCATTGAGTTAAAGAGATTTTTGAAAACCTTAAGATATTCCATGAGAATTTATTATCTTTTTCTTATTATTCCACATAGTAAATGAGTATATTGAAGAAATTCATGATTGAGATAATTTACAAAATCCTTATCTCTTAATAATTTTTTCAATATTTTACAATTAACTAAGGCTAGTGATAAGACTTCTTCTAATATTGGGTAAATTCTTCTATGTAAATATCAAATTAGTTAGGTAATTTTTTGTAGATTACTTTAACTAGACAGTTAGTTATTAATGGAATAAATATGAAGGAGTTATTGATTTAAATATGATATGAACTTTATATATGTAAAATTACATTTATATAAGTTAGTAGTGACCAAGCCTAGGCTCAATCATTACCAAACCATAATACAAGCATATTATAACACACTCACATTACGGTTTAGTTTGCACATAACATGAGTATGTATATATAAATGATTTAAAGATTATATTAGATACTAGTTACTTTCTTATATCTTAATTTATATTTCATGTATATAGCTTTAGGATGTTTGAGAGTGGTTTTGAATCTCTAAGAGTTATAATGAAAATTCTAGTTTTTTGAAGATCTTATAATGTTTTAGACAACTAAATTTTAATAATTAGCATATCAAATTTCAGTAATTAGGAGGGTAAATTTTAGTAATTATCAAGTTGTGTCATCTTTCTCTCTATCTCTATCTCACTCATTTTTTATCCCTTATTCTCTAGACCTTTATCTCTCTCACTATCTCCATCCCTTTATCTGACTCTCTCTCCCTTGAGCTCAAGAATACCACTCTACCTATCCATCCTTCTCTCTCTCTAATTCTTGCTCTACCTATCCTTCTCTTTCTCTTTCTAGTTTTTCAAAGATCTTATAATTTCTTAGAAAACTAAATTTTAATTATTAGCATATCAAATTTTAGTATCAAGAGGTTAAATTTTAGTAATCAACAAGTTGTATCATCTTTTTGTCTATCTATATCTCACTCATTTTTTATCTTTCTCTCTCTCACTATCTCCATACCTTTATTTGGCTCTTTCTCTCTTGAGCTCAAGAACTACCACTCTACCTATCCATCCCTCTCTCTCTCTCCCTTCTTTCCACACATATTTCCTTTCTACTTCTCTCTACCTAACTTATCCCCCCCTTCTCTCTTTCTCTACTTTTATCTATCTCACCTTTCACTCTTTCCTTCCCTCTTTATTTTTTCTATCTTTCCTCTTTATCTCTCCCTGCTTTTCCCTCACTCCTTCCCCCTTTCTCTATCTCTCATTCCTCTCTAATTTTGTCTATATAACCTCTCTCTCTCTCTCCCTACCTCTCCATCCATCCTTCCCTCTCTATTTCTCTTTTTCTCTCTCTTTGTCTCTCCCCCTCTCCTTTCCTCTCTACTTCTCTTTATCTCACCTGTCTCTCTCCCCCTATCTCTCCCTCCCTCCTCTATTTATCTTTATTTCTCTCCCTCTCCTTCCCTCTCTACTTCTCTTTATCTCACCTATCTCTCTCTCCCTCCCTTCATCATCTCTCTAATTCTCTATATCACTCATCTTCCTCTATCTATCGATTTCTCTATCTATCTTTCCCTACCTCCCTCCCTCCTACCCTATCTACTTTTTATCTCCCCTATCCCTCTCTACCTACCTCTCTCTCTCTACTTACCTCTTCCTACATGAAGAGAAAGAGAGATGGATGTGATGAAATGTAGAGAGCAATCAAGCGATTGAATTAATCAAGAAAGCATGAATATATAAAATGAAAGGTTGGTTGTCAACCAACCTTGATCGAAAATACCCAATAAATTACATGATAACTACCTGTTTTATTATAATGGTGTAATAAACTAATCTAACACTCCCCCTTATTACATCATATACCTAAGAGACCAAAGCATGAAAGTTCAAAAAGCCTCAAAATTTATAGTTGCAAGTGATTTGGTAACATGTTTGGACACTGCTCTTGAGTCAAAAAAAATTGGAGCTGTATATTTTGTTGATGAACATGCTCACAAATGTAATGGCACTGAACCTCGATATGCTTGGTATGCTCATAAAAAATTGGATTGCAAAAAAGCTTCAACACACTCTGATTGTCATAGAACAAAATTATGGGACCTGTATCAGGCACACCCATTCTTGTCAAAATGTGATGTAACCATATCTCCTCATAGATAGTCCCCCATGTGGCACGATATTCTACCTCTATGGAAGAACGAGCAATAGTGGTTTACTTTTTGCTCCCCTAATTAATTAGACCAAATCCAAAAAAGAAAATGAAGCCTAAAGTAGACTTCCTATCATCCACTAAACCTACATAGTCTGCATTCGTGTATCCATACAATGAAAAATCTACATTTTGCTTATATTCTAGGCCATATTCCAATGTACCATAGATGTATCTCAAAACCCTCTTTGTTTCCTTCCAATGAACAACCTTAGGTTCTTGTATAAACCTAGAAAGATAAATGACAACAAACTAAAAGCTAGATTGGTATAGGTCAGGTAGATGAGACTCCCAATCAACTGGTGATAAAGAGTAGCATTCACCTAAGCAGATGGATCATGTTGGGAAAATGGAAAACTTGTCTCCATGGGGGTTGACATAGGTGCAGTGTATCCCTCTAGTTGATTCATATAGACTTCCTCCATGAGATCTCCATTAAGGAAGGTGCTCTTAACATCCATTTGGTGAACTTTCTAACCAAACTACATTGCCATAACCAACACCATACAGATAGTCTTGATCTTTGTTTAGGGGAAAATTTCTCATCATAATAAATTCCTTCCTTCTATGCATAACCCTTAGCCACAAGTCAAGCCTTATACTTTTCAATGCTACTGTCTACCTTGTATTTGATCTAGAAAACCCATTTGCATCCAATAGCCTTCTTCTCTAGTGGAATATCAACAAGTTCCCATGTATTATTCCTTAGAAGTGCCTGATATTCAACATTCATAGCATCTTTCCAAGGTAGTGACTCAAGAGCTTGTTGCATTATTTTAGGTTTATAATTCTACAAAACTATACACATAAGGGCCATGTTTGCTTCTTCACAAGACTTCCTGTGAGTCCTAGGGCCATGAAAAAATGTATCATCAATTACATCATCTTTTGCATCCTTGATGGTGGTATAATACCACTTAGGAACCTTCTTGTGTATAGAATATGAGGATGGAGGAGTGAGAGGAGGAAACTCATCCAACGGAAACAAAATTTCATCAGAAGTGCCTTCATCAACTTCCTTCTCTTTAGCAACCTCCTGCTCTTCTACAATTTCCTCATTAGCAGGTTCAAGTAACTGTGGTGCTTGGGGGCATACAGGTGATGGAGTGGAAGAGGAATTGTTGCCAAATTCCTCATCAAAAACTACATCCCTAGTAATGTACAACTTATTTGTGACTATATCCATAAGATGACATCCCTTGGAATCTGAACTATATCCAAAAAAATGCACTTGATAGACTTATCATCCAATTTTTCTCTCTGAACCTAGGGGACATGCATGAAGGCTATACATCCAAACACTCTAAAATGTGAAATAAAGGGATTTTCCCCATTCCAAGCTTCTTCTAGTGTGATATTATCAAGCACTTTGGTGGGTGCTAAATTCAACAAATACACTATTTTGTGAACTACTTCAGCCCAGAATGTAAGAGCAAGATCTGCATCCTTCAACATGCATCACACCATTTCAAGAATAGTATGATTATGCCTTTTAACAACACCATTTTGTTGTTCCTTATGTGTAGTGGTCAACTATCTCTTGATGCCATTTTCTACAAGCTCTAAAATATTTACGTGTGAACTCCCCACTTGATATAGGTGAAGGGATCTGAGATACTGACTAGATGACCATTCTGTAAGAACTCTAAACTCCTTGAATTTCTCTTATGATTCATGCTTGCGAGAATAAATATAGACCCACATTTTTCTCATATAATCATCCACAAAGAGAAGAAAATACTAGTAATTCTAATGACTGCAAGGAATAGGTCCACAAAGATCAGTGTCAACCAATTCTAAGGGAAAAAGGAGCCCTATGTTGTTTCCTTGCAAGACAATGTGAGAAAATAACTTCTAATTTCTGAATGGGAGGAAGTCCTCTTACCATATTTATCTTACTCAATGTAAGAAGATAACCAATATTGAGGTGGCCAAACCTTCTATGCCAAAGAGTTGTGGATGTGTTGGTGTTCACTACAAGGGCTTGATCATTATGTGCACCATCAATCAAGTGAAATATCTTTCCTACCCCCAAAGCATGAGCTACAACTACCCCATTGCAATTTTTGTCTTTGATAAGACAAAGTTTCTCACCATTGAGTTGATAAAATTCAACTTGCAGATTGTGCTCAAGTAATTGACTTATTGGAAGAAAGTTCTTAGTGAGCCTAGGAACATACAAAACCTTTGTAAGTTAACATGTATGAGTTCTCAATGGAAGTGAAATCTCACCAATACCCTAAACTTTATATGAGGTGTCATCACCCAATGAAACATATCCATAGGAGGTGGATGGAGTTAAGGCACAAAACCATTTTGGTTCCCCTATCATATGCCTAGATGCACTAGAATCAACATACCATACTAAATTGTTAGATGTGGCAGCCTTTGTTTCTGCAACATACAAAAAATCTTCTTCATCTAAATTACATGCAACATTTCCTTGTTTTTTTTTGGGCTTTTTCTACCATTGTGGATTTTTCTTCTTATCTCATTGAGAAGATTTATGTGGTTTTTTGCTATTGGAATCACTATTGGCATAAGAGTTATACCAACATTCTTTGATTCCATGACCCTTTTTACCACAAATGAGGCATTTATTTTTCTTGTTGGAACAATTGTCTTGGCTTTGATTTGAATTTCTTGATGGAGCACTTCGACAATCAGGTTGTTTTCCCTTTTGTTTTTCTATAAGGGCCTAATTTTCTTGAGTATTGGTCTCACCAAAAATTTCCTCTTCCTGTTGAAGCAGGTTGACCAATTGTTTAAATGAGTGTGTTTGATGTATCACATTTAAACATGTTACAAAAACTTTAAACGAAGGGGGCAGTGCTCTCAAGAATATCAGTACAAGAGAGTCATATGTAACTTATTTCCCTAACACTTGAAGTGCATTTCTTAGTTCAACAAATCTTCTAAATAAAGATTCTACCTTGTCACCATTTTTTATTTTGAGACAATGTAACTGATGCTACAGATGAAGGATTTGGTTTTTATTTTTATCCTCATAGATAATTTTGAGGTGGTCCCAGACATCTTTTGAAGAGGTTGCAATGTGAATGTGAGGTTGGACCTCATCTGATACACTAAAAATAATGATTAATTTGGATTTTTGGTTGTCCTTATCAAAATTATTTTTCTCATCACTGGTTGTTGTTGGTCTAGTTTTATTTCTTGAGACAATTCCCCAAAGGTAGTCAAACTCTAATTGCATTTGGACTTTGGTTTTCCAGGCAACATAATTTTCACCCTTCAGGAGATGGGAATCAGGCAAGAGGA
Organism: Sequoia sempervirens; assembly: GCA_007258455.2. Taxonomy (NCBI): domain Eukaryota; kingdom Viridiplantae; phylum Streptophyta; class Pinopsida; order Cupressales; family Cupressaceae; genus Sequoia; species Sequoia sempervirens. The sequence continues at coordinate 249,003,316 of VDFB02000003.1, forward strand.
ATTTAGGTGCACTAGAAGCCATTATGGTTTCAACCTTATAACCCCTATCAAACTTTGATCTCTTTGAAATGAAACCCGACTCTATGATAAAATCCCATCTTTGTGAGGGAATCCTATCCAAGAAATCCTATTTGTCTTCCTTTATGTTCAAATATTCTTGTTTCTTCATTTCTTCCTCACTATCACTATCGATACCTTTTTCAAATGAATGTTGGAAGAGTTTATATGATTTCATTAGAAAGGATTGCTCTGAACATTCTTAGCAAAAATTTGCATATGTTATGACTTTCACTTGTCACCTCTTTCACATGATCACACCAAACATGGATGATTTGTGAATGCTTACAACAATCTATTTTTTTTAGATGCGATGAGTGTATTTTCACTTGATGTTTCTTTGTCTCCTATTAACATGATGAGGATTCTTTCACTTGATGTTTCTCTACCAGAATAGAATCAGAAAAGTAGAGTGCCCCAATGTTTTGCTTTATATTGCAAGAATTCTTTAAAAAATGGAGAAAATATTTCACAGTGGAAGACCTTCAGAAAGAATCACCGACACATGAATAATTCTTGTGTGATCACTTTTAGGAAACACAGGCGCTACTCCAAGTGATGCAAATATAGATGCTACTCCAAAATATCTAATATTTTACTACCCTGATTCAATGTACATGCACAGGCTCAGAATTGGAAATGCTCTGATACCATGATGAAATGTAGAGATCAATTAAGTGATTGAATTAATCAGGAAAACTTGAATATATACAATGAAAGGTTGGTTGTCTAACCTTGATTGGGCATACTCGATCAGTTATAGGATAATTATGTAGGTAGCTATGTTTTATTGTAATGATGTACTAAACTAATCTAATAGGATGGGGGGATGAAGAGTAAAGATAGAGAGAAGTAGAGATGGAAAGAGAGAGGGAAGGAGGGAGGGAGGGAGGGAAAAAGACATAGGGAAAGAGAGATAAAGAGGGGTCAGATAGAGAGATGGGGGATAGTTGAGATGGAGAGAAGTAGATAGGGAATGAGGGAGAGAGGGAGGGAGAGAAATATGGAGAGAGAGTGATGAGATAGAGAGAAGAAGAGATGGAAGGAGAGAGCAAGAAAGAGAGAGATAGGGAGGAGGGGGGAGGGAGGGCGAGGTAGAGAGAAATGGAGATAGCGAGAGAGAGAGAGAAAGAGGGGACGGAGGAAGAGGTAAACATGGATGGTTGAGATAGAGATAAGTAAAGAGAGGGAGAGGAGGAGAGAGAGGAGGGAGGCGGGAGTGACAAAGAGGGAGGGAGAGAGATTTGTGTGATAGAGAGAAGTATATATGGAAGGAGAGAGTGAGAGATAAATAGGGGTAGGGAGAGAGAGGGGTGTAGGTAGAGGGATGGAGAGGAGAGATAGAGAGAATTAGAGAGGGAAGGAGGGAGGGAGACAAAGGTGAGATAGAGAGGTTTATAGAGTGATAGGGAGTGATGGAGGGAGAGGTAGGTAGAGAGGGAAAGGGGAAATAGACATAAGTAGAGAGAGAAGGAGAGATAGAAAGAGAGGGGAGGGAGGGAGAGGTAGGTAGAGAGGGGGAGAGGAGAGATAGAAAGAGGGGGGATATGATATATATAGATACATAGAGAGAGAATGAGGGAGGTAGGGAGTGAGAGGTGTAAAGAGAGAGATAGGTAGAGAGAGTGGTAGGGAGTGATAAAAGGAGAGATAAGTAGAGGGAGTGGATATAGAGAGAAGTAGATAGGGAAAGAGATATGGATGGAGAGGTAGGGATGGAGAGAGAGGTGAGAGAGGAATAGAGAGAGGGAATGGTAGAGAGTGATGGAGAGAGAGGTAGGTGGAGAGAGGGAAGGGGGAGATAGAGAGAAGTAGATATGGAATGAGAGATGGAGGGAGTGTTAAATGAACAAGAAAATTGAGAGGGAGGTGAATCATTTGTATCCAATTAAAATATCAAAACCCTCAATAGTAATCAGATCCACATGCATTCATTTTAAAACCTTAATCTGTTATAATGTTTAGGCATGAAAAGTAGATAATAGAAATTGAAACAACCAACACCATACACAAGAGAATACCAGATTTATGTGGAAAACCAAATGATGGAAAAACCATGGTGAGGTTTAGTTAATAATATAAGCAATTGCAAAACTAGTACAAGGGCTCATTGCCAGAATAGCGCACACTATCCAAAAAGGCTCATAGCCAAGGCTCACTACCACAAAATAAAACTAGATAGAAGATAAATATTACACAAAGAACAACTTCTCAATGTAATAGATAATCCACCACAATATCTCAAACACCTTCATAGTCTTGTTTGAATGATTGTAGACACCTTCAGCTCACTGCCTTCAAAAGTTCAACATTTTGAAGTTTGCACTGCTCTACTCAAACTCACACTCTACTCTTTGATAATTCACATCACTTGCATCACATACATCCATCCTTTATATCTTATCAAAATTCAATATCTCAAATCATACTTAAGTTTCCTCAACCTTGAAAACCTTCTCCACGGTTGGCTATACACACTTCACACTTTGCAATTTCAAATTAGGTCAGCACTAAACATTCTTGTGGTGGATAGAAATGAAATTGGACTAAAAAAAATTAATTGGGACCCAAATCAATTATCACATTCCACGCTATGCCTTCATTAACACTTGAACATCTTTGAATGTAGTGTAAACACCAATTCAATCATTACCCATGAAAATAAATTGAACTTTGAATTACACACTTGTTTTGAACAATCCAAAAATTATGGACAACAAACTTCACCTGAACATGATATAAGAACATCCTAGAAACTAATGAACTCCTTCACAACAAATCTCACCTTATAAATATTATAAGCATTATGTTTATCCAAAAAAAACTACCAAATACTATAATATTTTATAACTAAGAAGACCTTCTTTCGGTATACCAAACCATGAACCCTCTTGACACAGGCAAGATAACAACACCATCAAATCTCCTTCAAAATTGAAAGTACCAAAAAACAATTGTGGAGAAATGTGTACCAAATACATTTCTCCGAGACACCTCTATACACAACATTGCAAAACCAATTCACACACTGGTGAACATTACTTCCTCTGACCATCAATCCAGAAGCAAAAAATATGGATAAAGAAAATTTGAACATCTCTAACAAACATATCCAAACCACAAAAGTAGATCTTCAACCCAAAAGAAATGTGAAACAAAACCAGAAGACTTCTACAAACCATAACACCTCTACAACACCCTGTTTGCTTATTTTATCAATTTTCTCAATATCCTCAACATCTGAACCATAAATATAAGTCTATAAAAGAAAAAATCTATTCTCAACCACCACACTAATATCATTAATTACAACACAGGCTTGTTGAAATCAATGACGACACCTCCATACTTGCAACAATTTCCCCTTTTTTATTGATGGAACACAAGATGTGAAAAACCATCAAAGACCCACTAGCTCTAAGCATACTTATTTCCTTTTCTCTTTTCTCCCCCTTGCACAACTATCTTGTATGACTTCATTTACATTTTTCAAATGACTTATTTCTCCCCCTCTTTGAAATCAATGGCAAAGGATAAGGTATTTTTCATTTTTCTCCTTCTTTGACATGGAACCAAGATACTTGCAACTGCTCACACCAATCAACTCAATAACCTCCACATCATGCAAACATACACTTCATACTACAACAATGTTACCACCTACTCCCCCTTAGAGGTAGCCACCAAAATCAGTCTAGAAAAAGAATGAATCCATAGAACCATTGGATTGATGCATCTCCATATGCATCTAGTTCAAGGAAGGAGGGGTAATAACCCCCAACTTCTTTTGAAGATACTCAAAACTATCCTTAGGAAGAGCCTTAGTGAATATTTTGATAATCTAATCCATTGTAGGTACATATTCATCCTTCAATTCATTCTCCACAACTTTCTCTCTCAAAAAGTGATACCTAATTGATACATGTTTTTTCCTTGAATGCATCATTGGATTCTTTGAAATGTTAATTGCACTTGTGTTATCACAATTTAGATAGAAATAGGCCCATCATGCACTACTTTGATATCCTTCAATTTCTATTTCATCCTAAACACTTGTGTGCAACAAGATGCTACTGCAATATACTTATCCTTTGTAGTAGATAAAGAAATTGAATCTTATTTCTTTCTTATCCATGCCACCAATTTGCATCCAAGAAAGAATGCACCACCACTTGTACTTTTCCTGTCATCAACACATCTAGCCCAGTTTGCATTTGTGTATGCACTTAATATGAACTTGGTATCCTTAGGATACCATAAGCCATAATCCAAAGTTCCTTTTAAATATATGAATATCCTCTTTATTGTGGCAACATGTGACTATTTAGGATCTTCTTGAAATCTAGACACAATACAAATTGTATGCATGAAATTTGGTTTAGTAACAATTAGATATAGTAGTCCACCAACCATAGATCTATACTTGCTTTGTTTAGCCTTAGGTTATTCATCATCCATGCTCAATTTGCAACCAGTAACCATAGGAGTACATACCAATTTGGAGTCATCCATTCCAAAATTCTTCAACATCTCTTTAACATACTTTTATTATGAAATGAATATTCCTTTATTTGTCTAATTGATTTGTAGCCCAAGGAAGAAATTCATCTCCCCAAACATAGACATCTCAAACTCTTTCTGAATCTCTTCAAAAAAATTCTTATACATATCTTCATTGCCTCCAAAGATAATGTTATCCACATATATAACCACTATCAATATTTTATCTTCCTCAACTTTAAAGTAAAGATTACTATCTACGGTACCCTTATTGAATCCTTGTTGTATCAAATATTTTTCTAATCCTGCATACAAGCTTTGGGAGCTTGCTTTAATCCATACAATTCCCTTTTCAATCTACAAACCATGTCTAGTTGATTTGACAACTGAAATCCTTTAAGTTGTTCCATGTAAAATTATTCCTCCAATTCTCCATTTAGGAAAGTAGACTTTACATCCATCTAATAAACTTTAAAGTCTTTATGTGTTGCAAATTCCAAAAACATTCTGATTGCTTCCATTCTAGCCACCAAGGAAATTTTTTCTTGAAAGTCTATTCCTTCTACTTGTGAGTAACCCTTACACACAAGTCTTTATTTATTTATTACCACTTCTCCATTCTCATTCAACATGTTTCTAAATACCCATTTAGTTCCAATTATATTCTTATTTTCAGGTCTAGGAACCAATTCCCAAGTCTAATTTTTCTCAATTTGTTGCAGCTCTTCATCCATTTCCTTCATCCAATATTCATGTCTACATGCTTCACTTACTATTTTTGGCTCAGTTGTGGAAAGTAAACACAAATTTACCTCAACTCCAATAGCTCTTCTTCTTGTCAATACACCTTTTCTTTGGTCTCCAATAATTTTTTCTTCAAAATGATTTCTCTACATATAATTAGGGGTCTTAGGGGTCTTTTCCGAAGCTTCTTCCCCTTCATACTATATTTCTTTTTATTTATCATTTTATTCTTCTTCTTTTTCTTCTATGTAAGTGGGTTCATCTGGCACATATCCATCTATAACAATTGAATTCTACAAATCTTCATCAATCTTGACATTTGCACTCTCAAAAATATTTCTTAGCATTTTTTGTAACATTTATAAGCTTTTATTTTAGTATAATATCCAAGGAAGATACCTTCATTAGACCTTACATCAAATTTTCCCAAGTTTTCTTCATCTCTTATGATATAGAATTTGTTTCCAAATACTCTAAAGTACTTGACAATCAGAATCCTTCCATGCCATAATTCATAGGGAGTCTTTGTGTTGTTAACTTTGGCTTGAACTCTATTAAGTATATAAATAGAAGTATGAATAGCTTCTCTCTAGTAGACTTCTAGTAGTTTAGCTTCTTTCATCATAGTCCTTGTAGCTTCTTGAACAGTTCTATTTTTCCTTTCAAAAACTCTATTTTGTTGAGTTATAGGGATAGATAAGTTCCTCTTTATTCCATGATCTTCATAAAACATTTTAAACTCATTCAAGGTGAATTCTCCACCTGTATCAAAACTCAAACATTTTATCTTCAAACCCATTTCATTTTCAACCATATATTTAAATGCTTTAAATTTATCTAGAGCTTCAGATATTTTTCTAAGAAAAGTAACCCATGTCATTTTAAAATAATCATCAATCAAAAGAATTAAATACCTATCACCTTGAATACTTCTCACCCTTATAGGACCACAAATATATATATGTATGAATTCTAGTAGTCTAGGAGTAGATTACTCTTTTCATATGAAACTACTCCTTATTTTTTTTCCAAATTGATAATCTTTGCAAACATCATTGATAGGCTTTGTGATTCTTGGTAGGTCTCTTCTTGTATTGAACTGATTCTAACCATATTGTCAAAGTTCATGTTACACATCCTCTGGTGCCATAACCAACTATCATTGATCTTAGTCATAAAGTAATGACCATCAATACACTTGATCTGATAGATATTTCCATCTATCCTCTTACCAACAACAATCATAGTTCTAGATCCTTTTTTTGATCTCACAAGCATCATCATGAAACACAAGATGGTACCATTTGCTAAATTTTTTTCCAACATTCAAAATATTATGCCTTAAGCCTTTAACATAATAGAAATCTTTAGTATTATTCTTGCCATAAAAAATGAATGAACCTATTCCACAAAGCTTAGCTCCTAAATCATCTCCAAATTTAACTAATCCTCCATAATACTTTTCAAGTTTAACAAACTTAATTTTTTTTTCAATCTTGTGACTAGAGCAACCATTGTGAACAACCCAATATTTCTTAGCATGTCTAGAATGAAAAGTAGATACCAAGGTACCTTCAATCTTATCCTTCTTTTCCAAAACACTTTCCTTCACATAACTTTCAGAGAAAAAAAGATTCATCTTTTATAGCCAAGAACATGCATTCATCATCAGAAATACCAACATCTTCTCTAACATAGTAACTTCTCTTAATCATCTTTCCATTGTTTTCCTTTTAATTTCACAACTCTATTTAGACATCTTGAATCATAGTGACCTATATTTCCACAACTAAAATATTTGAAAGATAGTTTTCCTTTGTACTTATTAGTGCCCTTTTTCACCCTTCTTATAAATTTAGCTTCCACATTATCAAAATCTTCTCCATCTGAATCTTCAACCTTTTTTTATTTTCCAACCTTGAAAGTGTAGACACTGAAAAAATGTACAGAATGATATCATACACTCAAAACAGGTTTACTAACATCATTTCCTCTTTAAAACCATCCTCTTTTCACTTAATTAATTAAATTAACCTAGCCAATTCAATTAATGGCATCATTTTCATCCATTAACCTCATTTATCAATTTAGGTTAATTCACTCCCCCTTCACATTAACATTTCATCTCATTAAATTAAATTAATCAAAATATTTAATTTAATTCCCTAAGTCATCTTATTTAATTTAATAACCCTAAGTTATTTAATTAAATATCATTCCATCTCTCCCACATTCATTAAATTATTTAATTTAATGAATATCACTTTAATTCCTCTAAATCCCCTAATTGCATGATTCAACCTTGTTTAATTAGAAATCAAACTAATTTTCCTCTAAGAAGGGGAATATTCCCATGGAATATTCCTTATCCCCTTTTTGTACTTTTGATACCAAAAATTGGCAAGCTAATAGCCCTTTGTGGGAAACTCGGTTTATGGGGGATCTATTGCACTAAACTAATTGACCTCCAAATTTTTAAAGAAGTTGACTTCTTCTATAATTGGGGGTTGGAAAGGGAAAAGGAAGTAGATATAAAAATAAAGGATCTAACTAAGGCAATGCATTAGAATTTAGATAAAATGCACAATAAATCAATCTTTTGGATACGATCTAAGGGCTCATTCAGCAATTTCCTATGTCCTAGAATGACAACTATTAAAAATGGAAGAATAAACAACACATTCAATGACATAAAATAATTTTTATACCCATTTAGTAAAAAGAGGAGTCCAAAGACATGATCTAAACTAGCAAACTTGCATTAAAATTATAGAAGTTCTGCAAATGAACCATTCAAACAATAATGGCATAGTATAAAGTTAATCAAATATCTTAAGAAAAATAGAAAGGCCGAATAATGTCATAGTTTGTGAGTCTTTCTACAATAATATAATAACAATAAAAGGCCTGATGTATCTAAAATTCTATATTTCTACAATTCTCGAATTCTTGGAACTCGTGGAACTTAGAATCTGGAACCAACCCCTCTTCATAAATAAAGAGCAGTATATATAGTGAGCATTCCCACTGCTTGTTGAGCAATAACTGAAAACATTTGGAATCCTAAGCAATGATGTAGCAACAATGATTCCCCCAACCGTTGTAACAAAAAAATATTCGAGTACATGGAATGTGGTCACTCCCCATCTAGGTGCATTTCCTGTGAATGATGGCAGTGGTCTCTACATAGTCCTATGCAAATAAGTGTCACCAACTAGTATAGGTAGTTAGAACATGTGGCATCATATTGTAGCCCATAGTTAGCTTCATACCTTTTGTTGAAGAAGCACTCATCAAGGAGACACATAGTAGAATTTCACAACCCATACTTCATTCCTCCCTCTCATTGTTGAAGGCTTGCACTAGGAAGACATGTAGAACCATTCTTTTTATTTGGCACCGATTGTGGGGTATGCTAAAGTATATGCAAATGAATGCTACATTGCACATGGTCAAGGCCTAATTTAAAAGTGAGAGGGAGTAGCATTTAAGCATGCACATCAATGACATGTGGAAACATGGTGGGGGCCATTTGAAAAATGAAGGGAAGAATTCCTTTGGAAAGCGCTGAGCAGACACATGGTGGAGGCCAACGGTCATTTATCAAAAAAGGCTAATGATGTTCATTTGAGGCATGGTCTAGTACTTAGCAAAAAAAAAACCCGAAGGGAGCTTAATGAATTTTATATTCATAGCTTTTGGTGACTACTAGGGGTGTCTTGCTTGGGGAACGACAAACCCAAAATTTTCTCTGGTTTGCAGGCTAGAGCACCATCCATTGGGCGATGAAATTAGAGTTTACAAAGGACCACTTGCAAGGGCATCTAGTTGTCTTTGGATGGTCTTGATACATTGTGCATATTTTCTTGCACTCCACCTAGGTTAAGCATTTCCTTATAAGGAATCACCTTAGGTAAATCGGCCCCTGACTCACAATGGAAAAGTAGCCACTCAACCAGATGGATGACACTTTCAATGTCTCCTGCAGTAGGAGGCTAGCTGAAACTATAGAAATTGGTTGGGTCTTGCTCCTTTTCTTCAATCTTTGTTGCAATTTGCTTGGCTGTGGTGATTGACCCATCTTCAAGAAATGGGGATGGTAGGCCCATCTAAGTTAGCTAGGAGAAATTTTACCACATTCCATCCATACTTTGGTTCAAAGTAGTTGCACAGACGTTAGTACGTAGGATGGCCGAGTGGCAATGGATGAATTTGTTTTCCATCTTGGAAACAACATTCTAATCCTCGATGCTAAGTTTTCATTAGAGAGCATGTATATCTTGCTTAGCAAACTCTTTGCCTCAGGAACCATTTATGTGATGAACCTCAAGAATTGTTCAATTGTTCCATGAACCTCCTTACTCAATTTTGTTTCTTTGAAGATGAACCAGAGTATTGATTGTAGTGTTAGGCAGAATGCCTTAACCTTTTCCTAGTATGAAATGTATAGCTATTGAGCTACTAGGATGAGGTACGACTGCGCAGCAAGGGCCTGGGGAGTGCTCTTTAAAAGGGAAATCTCTGCATCCTTTGAGCTGACATCCTCTATTAATTCTACAATTCTCCTTTTTGCGGATGCAAGTTGCTCCTCAATGTTACTTAGCTCCTTAAACTAGTTCTCCTCAACTTGAGCATGGTTTTCCAAATCTATGTCAAGAGAACAATTCGTCTCTTGGGGCTCTTTTTCTAATTGGTCCTTTTGGCCCTCAAAGTCCACATCCTTCTATTCTAATTTTTTCTCATGTTGAGCATGCTGAAATGCTAGCTCTTCATATTTTTGTTGTAGATTATACTCTGCTAGGGCCAATTGGCTCTAATATTCCTGGTTCTTCATTTGCAACTCAATGGTCAGGATGTGATTAATGGATTGGGACTTCATGAGTTTCTCTTGGATTTTGTTCAACTCCAACTTTTCTACCCACACTTTCTTTGATAAGCATGCAACTTCTGCTTCCAACAATTTCTTCCTCATCTTTAGGAAACCAACCCTTTCCTTCACAAGCTTCAACTACTCCTCCTTTCTCTTTAGCTGACGGCCAGAGCAGAGGAAGTCAGTCATCACCACCTATTGCATTTCCTCCATGAGTTCTACCTTGTCCTGCGGTCGGGCTATTCTCAGATCGAGTCCCATGGAATACATGTTGTAGTCATCTAGCAACATCTCCCCTTATGGTTTGGTGGTGTTTAGGTACATGGTGGCGAAATTCATCATTTGATGCACCTCATTGTACATAGTATATACCTTCGGCGCTGCCTACTTTTTGTCATCCTTAGCCTTTTTATTTTTCATTCTAAGAGCTAATGATTGTTTTGTGGCTTCTCCTTGGGCTATGAATTGGGATGGCGACTGAACTAGTCCATCTACAAAGGGTGCACTGAGAGGTAGGGAAAAATGGAATCTAAGTGTTGTAAGACCCTACATTTTTCTCTTCTAGAGAGTAACAGTCTTTGAGGAGAAATAAGGGACCTGCCAAAGTTCAATTTGCAAACTAGCGGAAGGGCTCATCAATTGTTGCGGTGATGGGGTGGTCATTAGAGATTCTACTTGTTGGGCATAGTGGGTCAGACCCGAGGTAGTAGAAGCAATAGGGGTGTAAATGGTGCTTGAGCCTGTAGAAAGAGAGGTGAGGAGAGATTGGGAAATGGCAGCAGTTGTCAGGGTTCATGGAGGCATTAAGATAAGTGGCTTTGTTTGGGTGAATTGGGAGAAAAATTTCACAAACATTGTGGTAGAGGCAGAGAAGGTAGGCTAATACTTGCAGTGAGGGGCACCATGGAGATAGCAAAGGATACTAATGATTGAGAAGTAAGAAAAGAAGGATTGAACGTTACTTGCTCATTAGATGATGGCGGTGCTCCACTCATTGCTAGCTCCTCACTTCGAACTCCTAGCTTGCTATGAGCACTTGGATTGTGGTGGGTTCTTGTGAACCTTCTCCCATAATAGCTTCTGTGTGTTTTCATTTAGGGGGCAGGGAGTCTCCCATCTTTACAGTCTTTGGCTATTGCTATTGGGATCCTCTCATTTCTTTGGAGGCCCAAGTGAGTTTCTGTAAGGCTCTTGATATAGTTAGTCTCATATTTGAAGTGACATAGATAGGCTACCCTATGGAAGTTTTCCTTTGTTGAGTAGAGGACATCGATGTCTTAAATTCCTCCTCTTCCTACTCTTCTTCTTCCTTGGAGTCATTACCTCTTCTAGTGCTTGAGTCAGATGTAGGATGCTCATCATCCCATGGCTTATAAAACTATGCATCATCCTTCACGCTATTATAAGGGGCATCAAGTTGTTTTGTCTCTTGGAAATACACCTAGAAGGATTTGATTCTTTCCACACTCCATTCTTCTTCTTTTCTTAACTTATTGAACAGGGTGGCTCCCATTTTGCGATTCTCATCATAATCTGCCACAACAAAATATAACTTATTCCATGGTAGTTTCCTATCTTCTGTAGGAATGTGAATTAGGTCAACCAATAATTTATATTCATCCTCTAGTGGGTTGTGGCTCTTTTCCCAGTAAGGTTGAGAATTGTGAGTTACTTTGATATGCTCATATGGTAGATCATTGAAAGGGTTGCAACTCCATTTTTTGTAGATCATTACCAACCCTAGATGAGCCATCTTATCTTGCAATAGTGAGTGTGCCACTTTTTTCTTTTTCCCAACCACTATCTTGAAGCTTATCAGATAGATGAATAATCCCTTCCTCTTGGATTTTCCTTTGTAGAAGGCAGCAGTAATAATGCATGCTTTCTAAAACAATTCAAGGGATAGCGCTCGATTTGTAATGCATGTCAATAGGTGGAATGGTTCCTTAGTGAAGCCTTGCATCTAGATGAATGTGAAACTTGCTCTAAAAAACCAGTCACATATAGGAATGAAGTTCTACATATACTATTTTCAGTGTCTTAGTGAGTCGGTTAATACCATCCTCTCCTTATAAATCTTGAAAAATTAGAGTCAAGAAATAATTTGAAAAGGAATAATAGTCAAAAGTGGAAGAGAGAAGAGGATTCCAAAATAAGCCCAGCTTCCTTTTGTTCCTTTCATTAGAAATAGACAACTTCACATGCTTATCAAAGAAATTAGGGTTTTGATGAAAAAACATATGGGAAAGATAGGAAGGAAACCTGAACTTCCATTCAGGTTGGTATTCTTAATTTGCCCTATCATCTCCTTTGCGAGGTATTCTACAAAATCATACCAGAAGAGAGATTGTTGCCTACGAAACTAGAAAATTGGGCCCAAATGAAATGTGTTGACCTCCTTGTCGGTGTCTAGTCTACAAACAAATGCCAACATTGAAAAGGCCTCTTGCAAGCCTGCGTTGAAAGCACCAGGATCCTTGGTGGCTTCCAATGGTTTTCCTCAACCCTTTTGGTTTCTTTGTTATAAAATTCTAGAGCCTTATCCCTCCTGTTCCATATATTTTCCCCCTTTGCAGGAGTGAATGTCTTGATTTTTATCTTTCTAGAGGTATGATCAGGAAACACAACATATTCTAGATAGCTCTCGGGTTGATATTAACCATCAGAGTCTAACCCTTGATAGTGTTGATGCTTGGGTTGAAATGTTTGATGGCCGCATCGACTAATTCTAGGCAATAGTGCATAGATGGGACCATATATTGTGGAAGATCGATGAACCATATCTTCTCTATCATTGACATCAACTTTTTGGATACCTTCATTCTTTTGCAAGCTACTTCCCTCAAAGTTTTAGGGTTGTTTGCAATATTGGGATCATAAATATTATCTCAATCCTCCTAGATTAGGTTATGATTTCTATAGCTTTTGGGATTCTCCAGCTCCTTTGTGTTTTCCCACTTTAGCTTGTCTGGAATACCAAGTGTGGCATAAGAAATGTTGTTGAAGGCATTGACAACTGGTGCTACTTGCATAGCTTTAAATAAGCTTCATGTTGCCTCTCCCTGTATTTCTTGGCTTGAACTTTCTACCATTTTTCCTTGTGGGAAGCTTCTACTTAGCTTGAACTTCTCTACATTTTACCTCAGCTCTGGTTGTGCACTAGAAATTGCTTTCGCTTTGAGTAGTGTATTTGAAGAAACCTTTTAAGCGCTTAAACATTTCGCATGCAATACCTAGCTATTTTTTCTCAAGGTGGTAGACGGGAGTTACCTTTTTGCATTTAATTTAGCATGTACCACCAACCTTTTGTTTTATGTGAAATGAATTACTTTCCATTTTAAAATGACAAGAATTCATAATTACAATTAGCAACTATATTGTACAACACAATTTTCTTGGAACTTGAGTTGACGATTTTCTAGCAACTTAAGCATTCGTATGCATTGGCAATTAATATCCCAAAAGGAATGATTAAGCCAAAGATGCGATCAGTGCTTGAAAATATATGAGCTTGGCCTTGGAGTTTGCAAAACACTTGGAGAATGACACCTTAGTATTTGGTCGTGCATAACACCACCGATTGCTGCCACCAAATTAGGCTAATTAATTAGCCCTTATTAGTTTTGCATGCAACAAGCCGTACTCAGTAGATGCAACTAGGTGGGAAATTCAAGTAAGATTTGACATGACTTTCAATTTGGCACTTAATTAGCATCATATTTATGGTAATCAAATCACCATGCATTTCCTCACTTTTTCTATAAATAGGCACCTAAGCAGTAGTGAAATCACACTTAGTGATTTGAGCAAAGTTGGTAATAGGTAATTGGCTTAGTAGTTTAGCATTAGAAGTTGTGTAGCATTTTCATAGGCTATACTTAGTTTGCAGAGATAGTTCCAAGATAGTTTCAGAGCGCCTTCCAGTATGAATACCTAAATCAAGCTAGTTTATCATAAGTCTCAAATGGCTTTTTTAGGTGATATTTCAACTAGGCGCTTGAAAGGGATGACAAAAAGTAAGCAGTCACTAGCTATCATAGCCATGAAATGGGTTTTGGGACGTGATTTCCTTGAATATGAGGATAAATACTGAGTTAACACTAATGTGTTCTCGCATTTTGTTTCCTCAATTCTTGATATTAGAATCCCTAAGCCACTAATTTTGCATCTGGTCAAAGAAATTTTCCTAAAGAAATACCTAAACCGCCTCAGGGAGGTAGTGGTGAATGTTGCATATGGTGGAGGCATTCCAATTGCAAGCGACCTCATGAGGTTTATTGAAGAGGATGCGGTTATACCGTGGCTACCATTCCTGAGTGGCTTTCACCTCCAATCACAAGATGAGCACCGCTAGAGGATCACTTGTGCCTATCACTTCCTTTTCTGCATCTACAATGTGGTGTCATTCTATGATATTGACTTGTACACAAACTTCAAGAACTTGGTGTTCCCTCCAGCGCTGACCATTTCTCCCATGAGTGATGTTGCTGCTCCTAGTGATACCCCTATTTACGAAGACATTGTGGACACTTTTGTTGATGTGTCCATTGTTGTTGCTCACGTTATGGATTGAAGACCTCCATGTTTTTCTTTTTGCTTTTAAAAACTCATATTAGTCAATCCATTTTTCGTATACATGCCTGAAAAAGGCTTTTCCATAGAATAAATGAAGTAGAATATAGCGATATACTTTAGAAGTGTGGTCCTTGATCCATTTTGGAAATGTAAATATTAAACATATATATAATGAAAATATAACTTTATATAATCATCTTGCTATTTGCTTTTGGATTCTGCAATATGGGTCATCCTTTTCTTTTTCAACATATATGTATCAATTCAATTATGCATGTGGGTGTTTGAATTTTTTTGTTCTTTTGAGCTATGAGTTTATTCTTTCTACTCTTTGCAATAATGGGCTACTTGTTTTCCACTGCCTCAAACCATAGAGTGAATAGAAAGACCGGTCAACAAAAACAAAAGGGAAAGAAGGAAAAGAAGGAAAAATCACTATAAACATATTTACATCGGTAGGATATGCAAACTTAATTAAATAATTTAAGGTGAATTTTGTTGACCAGAATTTCCAATGCTTCTTTTTCCATGGTTTCTAACTCAAATGCATTATGTTCCTTACATTGAATTATTCTGAACGGGCCTTCCCAAAGGCTATCAAACTTCTCATGCTGACCCAGCTTCACAGCCCTTTCATTAAACTTCAGAACTAAGTCTCCACACTTTTGACCCTGGGAAAACGCTTTCTTGTCAAACCACCTTTTAACCACTTGTTGGTGGTTATTCATGGCTATTAGAGACTTTTCCCTTTCCTCTTGTACTTTTAGCAACTTGGCTAGCCACACCTCCATTGCACCATTTTTTTCCACCTTGAGATATTTTAATAATTGTAGCACTAGAATCTCCATGGAGATAGGAAATAACACCTTTTTTCCATATACTAGCTCATACGGTGAAGTCTTGAGGACTTGCTTAGGAGTTATGTGGTTTTCCCAGAGCACTACTTGGAGGTTTTATGCCATTCCCTTTGGTATTCCAACACAATCCTTTTGAGGATTCAAACTGGGTTCTTTTTCATTGACTCGTCTAAGTCGTTCCATTGCAGGTAGTAGTTTGATGATGTTTTAAGGGATATGCCATGCATAAGTGCGAATTGACATACCTTAGAGCCTAGGAAAGCTTTGGTGTTGTCGGAGATGATTGTTTTGGGTAGGATGAATCTTGTCATCAATTCCTCTAGGAAGTCCACTATCTCTATCTCTGTCACATTCTTTAGTGGTATGACTTCAGTCCACCTAGTGAAGTAGTCAATGGCTATCAAGACCCATTTATGACCTGCATTGGAGGCCAGGTTGATCATTCCAATGAATTCTAGGGCCCATTGTGCAAATGGCTCATCAACCACTATTGGATTGAGAGGCATTGCATAATTCTTTTTTCTTCTTGTGAAGAACTACATTCCTTGCAAGCTTTTACCAAGGAGTAGGAATCATTGAATAGCATCGGCTAAAAGTACCTTGCACACATGATTTTGATGGTGGTGATTTTAGCAGAGAAGTGTCCACCCATGGTTCTATTGTGGTAAGTGTCGAGGATCCTTTTTTCTTGCTTCATAGTGACACACCGCAATAGAACATCTTTAAAATTTCTTTTGAACAAGGTCCCTTCAATGAGCACATATTTGTTGTTTTGCAGTCGGTAGAATCTCCTCTTCTAGGAAGGAGGGCCCAACAAATATTTTTTAATGTGCTTCAATATCACTCTATCCACTAGCCAACAACCTTTAGACTCTGACTCATTCATTAGGACTAGCTCTGGTTGCTCTTCTTCGATGGCCATTTCTTCATCGTGTGCAAGATATTCACATATTCCTCTTCCCTAAATGGTCTTTGTAGGCTTGACCTTAGTGTCCTATTCAAGGATCTTGGTGATCCAATTGGCTCTTTTCTCAGTGATTTCTCCTTCCATGATGTATTCACATACACTAGAATGCGCAACATAAATAATCGCCTTATTGCAAGAGATTAGGTGTTGGAACTTCTTGAGTCCCTTAACTATTGAAAACACTTTCCTTGCTAAAAGTTGTAGTTTGTCTCATATTTCTTCAAGGTCCAAGAGTGAAATGCTATCGGGTGTTCTCCCTTGCCCTCATCATCTTTCTGAGTTAAGATAGTAGCAATGCTTGACTTGCTACTAAATACATACATTATGAATTCCTTTGATAAGTCTCGATTGACCAAAACATGAGTGGAGGAAATAGCATCCTTGAATTTCTCAAAGGCTTCTCGGCTTCTTTTGTCCATTTAAATGTTTGATCCTTTTTTCAGCATCAGGGTGATTGGCATAATTATTCCTGCGAAGTTAAAAATAAATTTTCTAACAAAATTTACCTTTCCCAAGAAGGACTAGATTCCTTTCTTGTTGAGTGGAAGGGGAAGCTCTTTAATTGATTTGACCACTTAGCATCAATTGAAATTCCTTCTTTGGACACTATGTGTCCCAATAGCTTGCCTTGTGGTACTCCAAAGACGCATTTTTTTGGGTTCAGGAAGATCTCAAAATCCTGGAATTTCTTGAACACCATCTCAAGGTGATCAAAATGATCATCCTTGGATTTGGAGAGCACTATCAAATCATCCAAATAGATTAGGATAATCTTGTTGATTAGTTCACTAAAAAAAATATCCATTTCCCGCTGGAAGGTGGCTCCTGCATTTGAGAGACCGAATGACATCTTAGCATATGCAAACATTCCCCACTTAGTAGTGAACGCTGTCTTATGTTGATCCTCCTCTTTGAACCAGATTTGATTGTAACCAGAGAATCCATCCAATAGGGAAAGCATCTCTGATCCTACAACTATTTGCAGGATGGACTCCATTCAAGGTAGCAAGTAATGATCCTTCAGGGATGCTCTGTTTAGGTCCCAAAATTCCACACATAGATAGATATCTCCATTCTTCTTTTAGACCAAGACTAGATTGGATACCCATGTGCTATGCTTGATTGTGAAGACAATTCGCGATTGGATTAGCTTCACTAATTCTTGCACCATTAGCGCTTTAATCTTAGGATTCACTGGCCTTTGTTTTTGGTGGATTGGTTTTGTGCTTTCTGCCAACTCTATTGTATGTTGGATGATATTGGGATCATATCCTCTAAGTTCATCATATGACCAGGCCACCACTCCTTCATATTTTTCGTAAAAGTTGATGATCCTTTCTTTATCATGATTTGGGACATCCTTCCCAACTTTGAGCTTCCTCTCATCTCTGACCTGAAGATCTGCATAGTCACCTTTGTCGGCTAAAAAAATCCTCTTGTTATTTCTTGCATCGTCACAATCAAAAAGATTTTTGAGAGTGACCAATCCCTTTGGAAGCTTGTTGGATTTCAGCTAAATGATTTTTCCTTCACAAGCTTCAACAATCTTTAGGTGGAGTTGGTTGGAAAATTCTCTTGACTACTCAATGAATGAGGCAATGTGTTCATCATTGTCAAACATTTGCCTGCTTTGGTCATTTTCTGGAATGGCTATTCGAACTATCACTTGTACATAGTGTTTTTTGTGAATGAGGTCAGAGGAAGGATCAAATTGGGATTTGATTGCTGCCATATGATCCGCATTTGAATTTTTTTCTTTGGGAACCATTTGAATGTTGAAGGCTTCAAAGCTCTTAATCAGGTCCCAAACTCAGTGTTTATAAGATCGTATGTGAACATTCTTGGCCACATAAATTCTACGGACTTGATTGACTACTAGTTTAGAATATTCAAACACCATTAATTGCTTAATTACCATCCATTCCACAAGGGTGAGGCCTTGCCTAATCCTTCATATTTAGCTTCATTGTTTGAGTAAGTGAGCTGGAAGTAGAAGGACCTTAGGTTCTTCTCATTTTGTGGGGATATTAAACATATCCCAACTCCTATGCCAACCTTGCATCTTCCTTCATCGAAGTCTAGTGTCCATAGCTTTGAGGCTTGACTACTCTCAAGTTCTTTGATGACCTTCGAGAGCACTTGGTCTTCATTGTAGATGACATAGGTTCCCAACCTGGTAGCATGGTAGTTATTGAAAGGATCAATATCCATATGTTCACTCAAGAGAACATCTTCTTGATCGATCTGATCTCCAGTCACTTTTTCATCTTCCAATAGCTCAGCACAATACATTTCTTGCTTGGTGATAGAAGTATGAGTGACCTCAAAGTTGATCATGGATTCATTAGCCACACGTTTTGAATGTAGAGCTTTAGATTCTATCTTCATTTTCACACTATGCTTGGTCCTAAGGATCATATATGACCAATCTAGGGATAGGTATTTGCCTACCTTTTAAGTGAATTCTCAAGATAGAGGCCAAACATGGGGGGAACATCTATGATCATAGTATCTTGTGACACTATGATGCTAACATAGGTGAATAGAGTCAAGTAAAGGTCCTTGATAAGACTGAGTTTTGAATCTATTTCCATCAAGCTGCATCGCTTCTCTTTTTAAAGGTTCATAATTGATCCCTAAAGCTTTAGCTATCTATTTTGGTTTAACTATAGTGTTGGCACCGAAGTCAATCATGGCATTGTGTAATAACTTCTCTCCCAAAATAAGTGTTAGGAAGAAGGGTTTGGGTTTTGGTTTATCTCTTACCTCAGCGGGAGCTTCTATTGTGCTATTTGTGAGAACTTTGGTAGGAGGTGATTGGTCAATAGCCTTTCCTTCGAGCAACTACTCCTTTGTTTCATGATTGGATCCTCCTGGAGAGCCTTTTGTAGTAATGTCTTCTACTCTAGAATGGCTAATATATCTCAAAGAGACACATTATTGGATGATTTTTTCAATTGTTCCACCACATTGAAGGGGGGTGGATTTAGATATTTTTTCTCCTTAGCTCTTGTTATAATGATTTCCCTTTGCAGCAAACATTGTGGCACCACCATGGAGGTACTAAGAATTTGGTCGGAAGCACTTTTAGGTTGCAAACTAACTAGTTGTGGGATGACTGGTTTTCCCGTGAATCTCCTCTTTGAGCAGGTGTTGTAATCAGACTGTGCTTGTGGTGTTTTAGATGTGGATGCATCATTGGAAAACACCGCTTCTTCTTCTTCCATCTATGAGAAGAGTGCATGATTGGGAGCGATGTCTACTTCTTGCTCTAGTGACATCCCCTACATTTGTGCTATGAGCACCTTGTTCATTTGTGAAGTGGTATACACATAGCTTTGGGGATCTAAAGTTGTGCCTTGACCATGCTGCTCTGCCACCTTTTGTTGTAAATTTCCATGTGGGAAATTTTAGGGCATATGTGAATCACCGCAAGGGAAGCACCAGGGGTTGGTATCATCAATTAAATTATTTTCCCCCACAGTTAGCTCTCTACTAGAGTTTAGATTATCACTCTATAGCGGAGTGGGTATTGATACTATTTGATTTGTTATTTGTGCATGTGGATTTGTGCGAGCTCCTCCTTAGAACTAGTTTTGTTGGTAAGAGGACCTTTTTCCTTGATAGTTTTGATAGGTCAACTTTAGAGGCACATCCTAGTTCTACTTGATAACAATTATCTCATTGGCCTTGGCCTACAACATTTCCTTTACGTCACTCATATCCTCCTTTGAAGAGTTGAATGTAGATGCAATGCTTTGTGGTATGTTTGGATATGTGTACATAGATTGAGGAGGAGTTGGCATGCTAGTAGAAGGAATCTCCTAAGTAGGAACTGATATTTCTAGAAATATAGGAATAATGGTCCAAGGTGGTAACTTGTCGATGTTGATCAAATTGTTCTCCTCCTTGACAACAATGTTGTAGGTGCCTGGTAGTGTGGTCTCACCCAAAGACTAGATCATCATTGAAATGTTGGGGTTGATAGGTTTCAAGTAGAACATGAGTTCCAAATCGAGTAGCAAGTAGATATAAACTTGGATTCTCTACCAAATTGTATGGAAACAAGCATTGAAGTCAGCCATGGATTTGTGCAGGGCCCGTTTTATGACCGATAGTTGATAATATAGTGAGGATCGGTCTCCGTCATTTAAAAATATTTGTTAGAAAGGATCTCTAAGCTCATCCTAGGTACTAATAGTGTTTGCTTGCAACACCCGATACCAATCTAGTGCCTTGCCTCTGAAAGAGGCGGTGAGAAACCTTGGTGCTATATTTTGGTCTCTAACATCGTGTACCAGGCATATGTCTATGACATCTTGCAGATGTTCGGATGGTGTTGTTGAGCCATCTTTGGTGAATTTAGGTATAGCTTTTAGGGCAGAGACCGGGATAGGTGCCCAAATGGTAGGTTCTACTAGCACTACAAGAGGACTTCCAGTGTCCCATGCCACATAATTTCTATTAGCAATGGGCAACATGGCTAGCAGAAAGAGTGGAGGAAGTAGAACATTCAATAATTGGGTCATAGATTGTACTATCCCTAATGGCAGTACTAATAAACCAAGATTATTCATTGTTTGGAACCTAGTTATAGGCTGATGGCTCATACACCCTCCTTAAAATTAGGTTCATTTAAGCTCAGTCCCACCGAGCATGCCAGGAAAAAGAAAAACTATTGATACCAAGAATTGGCAAGGTAACAACCCTTTGTGGGAAACTCAATTTATGGGAGACCTATTGTGCTAAACTAAGTGACCTCTGGATTTTTAAAGAAGTCAACTTCTTCTGTAATTGGGGGTTAGAAAGGGAAAAGGAAGAAGATATAAAAATAAAGTATCTAACTAAGGTGATGTGCTAGAATTTAGATAAAAGGCACGATAAATCAATCTTTTGGTATGATCTAAGGGCTTGTTCAACAATTTACTATGTCCCAAAATGATAGAAATTAAAGATTGAAGCATGAACAGTGCATTCAATGACATAAGTTAATTTTCATACCCATTCACTAAAAAGAGGATTCAAAAGACATGATCTAAACTAGCAAACTTCCATTAAAATTATAGAAGTTCTACAAATGAACCAT
Organism: Sequoia sempervirens; assembly: GCA_007258455.2. NCBI lineage: Eukaryota > Viridiplantae > Streptophyta > Pinopsida > Cupressales > Cupressaceae > Sequoia > Sequoia sempervirens. The sequence continues at coordinate 249,024,972 of VDFB02000003.1, forward strand.
TGAAATGATAAAGACACAATATAAAGTTAATCAAATAGCTTAAGAAAAATAGAAAGTCCGAACAATTACATAGTATGTGAGTCTTTATGCAATAATCTAATAACAATAAAAGGCCTGGTGTATCTAAAATTCTATATTTCTATAATTCTCAAAATCTTAGAACTCTTGGAACTTAAAACTTGAAACTAACCCCTCTTCAGAAATAAAGAGCGGTATATATAGTGAGCATTCCCACCACCTTTCGAGCAGTAACTAAAAATATTTTGAATCATGATCAATGGTGTAGTAACAATGATTCCCCCAACCATTTTAACACAAAAAAATTTGGGTACATGGCATGTGGTCACTCCCCATCCAAGTGCATCTCCTACGAATGATGGTAGTGGTCATGGCATAGTCCCATGCAAACAATTGTCACCACCTAGTATAAGTAGTTAGAACATGTGACATCATATTATAGCCCATAATTCACTCCATCCCTTGTGTTGAAGAAGCACTCACTGAGGAGACACATGGCGACATTCTTTAGCCCGTAGTTCATTCCTCCTTCTCGCTATTGAAAGCTTGCAATAGGAAGAAATGTGGAAGCGTGCTTTTTATTTGGAATCAACTGTGGGATCCACCAAAGTATATGCAGATGAATGCTCCATGGCACATGGTTGGCTCCCAATTCAAAAGTGAGAAGGAGCAGCATTTAAGCATGCGCAGCGATGACATGTGGAAACATGGTGGGGGCCATTTGAAAAATGAAGGGAAAAATTCCTTCAGAAAGCACTAAGCAGACACGTGGCGGAGGCTGACAATCATTTATCAAAAAGGGTTGATGATGTTCATTCGAGGCATGGGCCAGTACTTAGCAAAAAACAAAACTCGAAGAGATCTTGATGAATTTTATATTCACATGCACAATTAAGAATTTCTTTTAATTTGCAAAATGTCTTTTATCCTCACCCAAATGCATATTCCAAGGAATATTCTTATTCATCCATCATTTGAAAAAGGGATATTTTCATTTAGCTTCTAATGCAAGTTTTAACCTTTAACCTTTTGAACAAGTCACCTTTGACCTATGTGGGCAGGTCAAAAGTGTGTTTGTTTGAAGCAAATGTGAGCCCTTGATTAAATCCCATCATGCATTCTCATCTGTTGATGAGAATCCATGATCTATGCCTCTTCTTCCTTTCATCTTTAACCATTGATTGATCTTTTTGATGTCAACCCTCCATTTCTCATTTGATTTCCTATAAATAAAGCACTATTTGGAGACAAATGGATCCATCTTTCAATTGCAAATTCATGATGTTGAATTCACTTGCACTCACACTCTCAATTTACTCACTTTTAGTTTGTTTTAGTTTATTTCTAATTGCATAATAGCTTAAAGAATCCATTAATGGCTTCCATGCATCCATCTTAGTTTGTATATGAATTAGGGTTTTCATCTTTTAGCATAGAATCAACTTAGATTAGCTTAGCAATTGCATAATTAGTTCATTTTTAGCATAAAACTATGTTAACTTAGCTTGCATCATGTTTAATTTAGCATAAATTAGGTTTTCATCCATTTATCACAATGGTTTCATCGATTCTATTCCATAGAATTGATTGAAATATGCTCACTAATCATAGGATTGGGAAAGGGTCATTGTTCCACTTCAACACGACACTAATTCCAAAATAGGAGAAGTTTCAAATGGGTTAGAATAGGAATTAAATTGTTTTCAAAGTTTGTAACTTTTAGTTTATATAAATTCTTAGTTTAACTTTTCAATTTGAATGATCTTGTTTGGTAGATTAAGGTTTAGTGGATAAATTTTTCTTCAATTCGATCCACCCTAAAGATCCTCATCACATTCTGGCACTAGGAGGGAAAACCATTAATTTAATCATATTTTAGCTTGAATTCTATTTTGTGCTTGTTTTGCAAGATACAACGATGCTCAAATCACAAACAACGATGCACTTTGAAGAGTGTCACCATATAGCAATGCCATTGCAATTTGAAACATTGACACCGATTAAATACACTAGTGTTGATTTAAATCTGGTGACGTTAATTTAATATAGAGGTATCAAAAATATCAATCAATGACACCTCAAGTTTAAGCAACAATGCCCCAAAATTTCAAATCACGACACTACAGTGTACGACACCCAACAAAAACTCAACGCTATTATGCTCTCTATTTTTGTTGCAAAGCGATTCCCATTTTCACCATAGCGGCACCCAGAGTTCAAATTGTGATGCTATTGTGTTCAACATCGCTCAACTAGGGTAAGAAATTTTACAATCATTTTTTCAATTTTTCCTTTAATTTCCTTGCACACTGATACATTTTGACTCAAAATCCGACAAAAGTTTGTTGGAATTTTGACGAACTTTCATTGGAATTATTTCATCGATTTTCCGATGAACTTTGAAACGTCAAAATTTTGACCCAACTGACAATGCTGGGTTAGAATTTCGACGTTTCAAAGTTCGTTGGAAAATCGATGAAATAATTCCAACGAAAGTTCATTGAAATTCTGACAAACTTTTGTTGGATTTTGAGTCAAAATTTATTAGTGTTGATTTATCTAATCACTGATGCACTTGTAACTATGTTCTAGTTGTTATACTAATAGGGTTTTGCAGATTGAAAGACATGGAGCTAAACTGAAGAAAGATTCCCTATCTTAATATTCTATGATTGTAACAAGCATTTAATGCTTTGGGGTAATTATAACCCAACACTCATACTTTCTTCTTTATTCTTTAGGATAACTAAATTTCCATTGGGTTTTAAAAAACTTACAATCTTAGGACCAACTAGCTTTCAATTGGGCTTAAAATTCATTTTCAAAGTTAGCTAAAATTGAACCCTCATTATTGTTTTTTGGGTTTAAAATGAATGCACAAACATGATTAAAATTAAACCCTCATCTCATCATCATTTTACTTTAGGTTTAAAATTGAACAAGGCAACTTCATATTTCATTTGTTGCTTAAATCAAATTCATCACTACTTTGAGGGGTTAAAATTTACAAAATGTTTGTTATGGTTTGTGATTTACAATGTTGTTATTTGATGCATATGCAATTCTCTCATGCCATTTGGTGACCTTGAGAAACAGAAAAATTCTATAACACTTTGCAAAATCACCTACACCTTTCAATTTGGATAAAAAATGAACCCCATTGTGAGTGTGAGAAAAAGACATAGTCTGTGTTCTCTCTTTTTTCATACAAATGAAGATGATCGAACTACAAATGGACTTCCTCGCTATTTTTTACCTTTAGAGGGTCTGCCTCCCTACTTCAAAATGAGGGAATGACCCAAGTGGTAACAAGCTAAAGCCAAGCTCTTCCAAACCACAATATAAATGTGTGGTTGTAATGAAAATTATGATCAATGGGAAGCAGTACATGATAGCTCTCCCCAATATCTTTATGATGCATAAAGCCCTTGTTCTAAGGGTTGGGAGACCTCTTGATGGAGTTTATCATTTCACCCCCTAAATTGGAAGCCCTTATTACGAACCCTTGTTTAGAAGCCAAAAATCCTTAATATTTGTTGGTGCAAGAACAGTCATTTTGAAGCTGCCCCACATTTGTAGTCTTCAATTGTAGAAACAAAAAAAAACGTTTTGATCTCCAAATTTTAAGGATTTTGAGATTTGGTGGTCCCGAGGAGTGTGTTTCATGGAGGGGATCCAATGTTTCCAAATCTCTAACTGTTCGCATTGTTTAGTGTTTGGAGAAATCTGAGTGGGGACTCAACAAATATAGCCATTTCAAACCTAGGGTTGTAATGATTGTGAGTCAGTTTAATACTTTTCTTGGTTCAAAAATGATGCAAAAAAAAACATTCACTATCTTCCTCAAAATTTCAAACACTTTGACCTAAATATGGATACCTCTTGAAGAAAAAGCCTTGATATTGCTATCTTGACTTATATCAAAATCCATATTTTCCAAAGATAACATAGGCAATTATGGCTTCAACCTCATGATTCTCACAAAATGGACATTGTGAAAGTTATGGTGTTTTTGACATAAACATTTAGTTTGAAATCTTGATCTAGACAAGTGATTGTGGTAAAATAAACTCATTAAGCAAGATAAATTGACAAATGAACCCCATATGGCTATTTGGAGACCAATTGATCCCATTGAGCAACCTGATCTTCCAGTTGCTATAATTCAACCAAACTTTGAACTCATTAATGGAGAAAAAACTGATCTCATCAACAATTTAAGAAGCTTCACTTTTGAAAAAAAAGAAACAAATACCCAGTGGAAAAATGAAATGACCATTTTAGATGAAGAAGAGGAACAAGCTGATATTGAGGCTGGAAGGCACACATTACCACCACCCACATGGTAATAAATATCTTCCTTTCTTCCATAAACTTGAATTTTTTCTACATGATCTTACGTAAAGTCAGGATCCCTAAAGTAAGGTCTATAGGTCATCATTTTAGACTTAAGCATCTCAGTCCAAAATATCTCAAGAAACATCTTTTAAAACTCCACAAGAATAGAGACAAGTTGGTAGCAAACTTCTACAGACACATTTCAAGAAATAGTCTAGAACTATATGCATTCTTTTGGAGTCACCTCTAAATGATCCATCATACAATCAAAATCCTAGTCTTTTTCACGATATTGAACTCCTCTAAATGATCCATCATACAATAAAAATCCATAGGGGAAGATCTCCATCTCATCATTGCAAACATAGGTATCATAGTACACAATTTAGTAGGAAGTGGGCCTCAATACTTTATCACAATTGTTACCACTTGTATGCTTGAGCTAGGAGGAACCGAATAGGTCTAAACATCCCCATCCATCCTCTCATCTAAATCAATATTTGGTCTTTAGGATTTGAACATTTTAGAGGTTTAGCATCATTCTCACTACCTTGGTCTTGTCAAAAACAAAGGTTCACTTTAAGTCAACATTGGGTCAAACATCTCACTCACCCCTTCATCAAAATTCATCTTTCACTTCATCCAACTTTGCAAAAAATTTAATACACCAATATCTTTTGACTTAAACATCAATCAAACCAACCTCTAATTAGCTACTCTGTATATGAAATTTATCCTTTTCCATGCACTTAGTTAAGTTAGTTATCATCTTTGAACTAGTTTATCTTGAAGGTCATGAGTCTACCCTAAAGATTTCCAAGTTCATTAGCATTGTTTATCCTAACATCAAAACATCAAAACTTAAGTTAAAAGTGTTGTCCCAAAATGTTTACAAAGATCACTTCCCACATCACCCATCTTTTCACCCCCCATTATCATCATTTCTCCAAAAAGACTGAGAGCATCCCTTTTACCTAGATTTGAGTCAACTAGAGAGTTCAAACTTCATAAATCACAAAACAACTCTCCCACAGGTGACACAAATTTTATGGTAAAGACAAGATCACAACACAAGAGAATCATGGAGAAAGTCAAAATTACATTTACCTCAAGTGATCCAAATCCTTTAGAATTTTATCCTAGAAGTCAAGTTACCCCGTAACAACAACCATCATCTCCTTCAGGACCATATGAGATCGAAGACGTCATGAATAATCCATTTGAACTTACTAGGGAGGAAATTATAGAACATCAAGCCTTTGAAAATGTATCTCCAATTTCCCCATATTTTGTTGCACAAAACTTGACACAAAGCTTCACAACTCCATCACTAGGCCTAAATCAAACATTTACTCCTAGTCTTGCAACTAGTCTTTCCTAAGAATTTGTTCTAACTCTTCCATTTGAAAGTAGGACACTTGTAGTCACTCTTGACACTAATCCCCCACCTCTAACAACCACTTGGACACCTACCTTTGGTGCTCCTCCTATTCCTAAAGATCCTAAACAACCATACACATCTCTTGAACTTCATTATTCCACAACCACTTTGACATATCGGGGACAACCTTATTCATCTACACCCATGAATACCACAAGTGTGCCCACCATCATGAAAAGTAGTATAGACCAAGTATCTCCAAAAAACACACAAGAGCATGCCAATACCATACCACAGAGCCAACCCTTAAGGAAAATAGGGACATCTTTATCCAACCCTCCATTGGGTTTGTCCATACCATTGGTTTCAAAAAACACATCCACACCATCCATCATCAATCCACCTCAAAGAAATCCCTCGGTTCTAAGTTCTTTCAACCTAGGAAGTACCTTGATCATGAATCCCTTTTTTGCATCGTTGGCACAAGGAAATCCTCAAGACATGGGAGAAGGAATTTTTTTTAATCAATGGACTCAAGGTCCTAGTGTGTCATTTCCATCACATAATATAATGGCACCATCCTCATCTTTTCCCACAATCCCCTTTACTATGCCAAATCAATCGAAACCTCAAACTTACATTCCTCTATCTGTATCTACTAAATTACAAGGAATGTTAAATCAAGGGAACCCACGACCTCTCATCAACAATCCATCAACATCAAAACATCAATATCAAAACATCAAAACATCAACATCAACATAACATCAAAACATCAACATCCCAAATCCACTATAGATGTCCCAACCACCTAATGCTACATTGCAAATAGATGCCCTAGCTTTATAGCAAGCACAACAAGCTTACTAGCAAGCTATCCAACAACAACAAGTAGCACAACAACAAACAAACTTAGCACAACAACATCAAGTTGAACAAGAACAACAACAACATCAAGCTCAACAAGTAGCTTTAGCATAGAAGCAACACCAAGCTCAATAAGCAGCTTTAGCACAACAACAACAACAAGACCAACAAGTAGCCTTAGTAGCACAACAACAACAATAGGCCCAACAACAAACCCTCATGGTGCCAAAACAAAAAGAATCACAACAACAAGCCTTACTAGCTCAACAATATGACCAACAACAACAACAACAACAAAAAAGTTCCTACTATAATCCTCAACAAAATATCATCAATCCAAATGCGTTAGGAACATATACATCAATACCACAATCCCCCTCATAGAATATAACACCACCATACACCCCATACAACACCTTATCATATCAAAATCCTCCATTTAACTCATCTATCATCCCACCATATGTTCCTCCACCAAATCCGCAAGATGATATAGCATCACAATTCAAGGTGCTATCACAAGAAATATAGGAACTTCGACTGGGTAAGACAAAGAAGCCACATACACAGAATCTATGTCCCTATCCATTTTATTGAAACATTGTAATGGTGCCATTCCCTCAAGTTTTGAAATCTCCAAATTCAACAAATACAAAGGGAGAGGAAGTCATGTCAATTATATCAAATAATTTAGTGTCATATGTATGAAGGTAGCCTACAATGATTCATATCTAATGTGCCCCTTACCTCAAATTTTAATAAGTCCTACAATGGATTGGTTTTCTCATGTACCTCATGGTATCAAAACTTTCCAAGAAATCATTGATAAGTTCATCAATCATTTCTCCTTTAAACTTGACATGGACATCAGTGTAGAGGAACTGTATACTCTTAGACAAAACAAAGGAGAATCTTTCACCAATTTCTTGCAATGAAGGAGATAGAGAGCTAGTAAAAGCAAGTGGCCTCTTCACAATGAACAACAAGTTGGAATCATCATAGCCAATCTAGACCTTGATCTATCTTTCCACTTGAAAATGCAGTGCATCACATCATATGAGGAGCTTTTTCCTAGAGCCCTTAACATCGAAAGAGCTCTAATCTCATAGAGAAATACTCAAGCTTACAAAGACAACCGTCCTTCAACTAGTTCAAATGAGAAACCTTTTTTTTGGGAAAAGAAAAAAAATGTAACTAATGATGGTGTGGTAGATGCTAAGGTCATACTAAGTGCTCATAGACCCAACAACAATCAAGTTCCCAACATCCAACCAATGGTACAACAAACACCTCCTTAGAAAAATCACATCAATAACACCAACACGCAACAAAGGTGAACCGCTAACAAGAATAATTATCCCAAATGCAAGTACACATAACTATCAGAACCTATCAAAACAATCATGAAGAAGTTGGTAGAGTCAAATATGATAACACTTCCCAACTTTGAAAACTACCAAGAACCACAAGAGAAACCATCCTAGTATAATGAGTGCAACTTTTGTGACTTTCACAAAATCAAAGGACATAAAAAAACAAACTGCATGAAACTTAATAATATAATTCAATATTTTATAGAGAATGACACCATATCTGTTGAGGTACCTACTGGGAATCAGGATATTAAGATATACAAGAACCCTATGCCAAATCATAACAAAGAAAGCAACAACAACAAAGCTAAGGATTACACAAACGTATAATATACCTACTCCAACACAATTGCTTCCTGCAATAGCGTCATTGCTGTCATCACCATCAAAGGAGCTAGTGAGGAATGTGGAGTCACCACAAGACATAGAAAAATAACCATTCAAGGAGTCTCATTTGAATCTAGGACACAACCTACTTTTCCCATATCTAATCCTAGCAAGTACAATATTCTAGATCAACTTAAGCAGATCCCCAGATAGATATCAATCTTAGAACTCTTAAGGTTATCCCCCAGACATAGGGAAATATTGGAGAAATCCTTTTTTGAGTCATCTATTCCCAAGAATATTGATACTAATAAATTTCAAGCTATGGTAGGCCATATCACCAACCATATTCTCACCTTCTCTGAGCAAGACCTACCATTACAACCATCTCATAACCATGCTTTACACCTTGAGGGTATCATTCATAGAAAAAAGGTCAAAAGAGTCTTCATAGATAGAGGTGTTGGTATGAACATGTGTACCCTTCATTTGATCAAACATCTAGGCTATTCAAAAAATACTATTGAGAAAGAAAAGAGTACCACCATTAGAGAATATGATGACCGAGAACAGGTATCATAAGGAATCATTGCACTTCCCATCCAAGTGGGAACTCTTATTGTAGAAACTAAATTCCAAGTGCTTGATCTTGATCTTCCCTATAATATCCTACTTGGCTGACCATGGATCCATGCTCTAAAAGTTGTATCCTTGACCTATCAATAGTTTGTGAAGTTTCCTTTTGAAGGAAAATAAATCACTATCCATGGAGATCTTGAGCCTTTTTACTACTATAAAATTCTTGAATCCAAGTTCTATAAGATACCCCAAATACCTAAGTATGATGAAGGGCCTACACCATCAAGCTCATTTATTGACCCAACATCCCTAGCCTCTACCTCAATAGTAAAAATACCCATTGTGAAGAGTATACCCAATGTCAAAATAGTGATCCAAGATGATGGTTGTGGAAACTAAAAACTATTGAAAGACATCTTTGTCTTAGGAGAGTTACCTATTTCTCCTCAATCTCATGGGAAACCCACATCAAGCACCAAATAACATGAAATAATCAAGATGGCAGCTACTACCTTCACCAAGTGAGGGGATTTAATCAAGAAGATGTTAATGAGGAGGATATCTGTAAAATACTCTATCAAGATGAGCAACTTGTCCATGTTCTTCCCATGGAAGATGACAACAAACACTTGCAATTGATGAAAAGCATGGGATATAACAAGGATAAAAAGATAGGACATAATGAAAATGGTTTGCTAGAACCCATTGTTCCTGAGAAATGACTAAAGAATATTGGCCTAGGTTATACTAATAGCAAGGTGACACTTATTGGCAAAGGTATTTCTGCTAGATGGGTTGAGGCTTCCTCTTGGTTACCTACATCATGTGATACAACCTTAGATGAATTTCCCCTTGATGTTGTGGACCTATCTGAAAACAATACCCTCTTTATGATATCCATAACATCCTTTGATCCAAGAAACCAACTAACTGAAATACGCATAGTATACCCACAACTTATTGACATGGACCAACAAGGACCACCGATTCTAGATTTATTTGAAAATAATGAAGCAATCTCAAAATTCATGGGACTCCATGACAACATATCATGGGAAGATCGTAAAGTAGGATTTGACATAGAGCTCGACATAGGAGCATACTATTGGGAGATGATTGAATCCTTCAGTCACAAAATTAATGAAATGCAACTAGCATACAGATCCTTGAGTGAAAACTACCTAGTGGCACTCTTTGATCCTAAAATAGTAAAAAAAAAAAGATGCATCTAACGGTGAAAACCTCCCTAAGGTGCCCAAGGATGAGGGATTCAATCTCCCCCTTAGTGTAATGCATCCAGAAAGGCTAGAAGTGCTAGTAGAAAAGGCTACTCCAGTCAATGTGGGAATAAAAGAAGCACCTAAGATCACTTTCTATGCCAAATCATTGTTGGATGAAGAACAGGAGAATCTTGCAACATTCCTTAAAGAGTGAAGAGCTAGCTTTGCATGGTCATACATAGATAAGTCAGGCCTTGATCTAGAAGTGGTTGTACATCACCTAGCAATTTATCTTGAAGCCAAGCTAGTTAAGTAGAAATTAAGGAAGATGCACCCACAGCCTTAATCCAGAAGTGGTTGTACATCACCTAGCAACTTATCCTGAAGCCAAGCTAGTTAAGTAGAAATTACAGAAGATGCACCCACAGCCTTAATCCAGAAGTGGTTGTACATCACCTAGCATTTTATCCTAAAGCCAAGTTAGTAAGAAAAAATTAAGGAAGATGCACCCATAGATAACACTCTTTGTCAAACTAGAGTTACAAAAGCTTCATGACATTGGATTTATCTGACCGATAGATTATCTTGAGTGGGTTTCAAACCTGGTACCAATCTCAAAACCCACTAGGGGCATCAAAATTTTCACTAATTTTAGAGACCTAAAAAAAAATTCCCAAAGGATGATTTCCCTCTTCCTAACATCGATCTCATTGTAGACTTAATAGTAGGGCATGAAATTCTATCACTCATGGATGGATTTTTAGGCTATAATCAGATCATAATCACCAAGGAGAATCAACATAAAACTACATTCACTTGCCCATTGGGAACCTATTGTTGGAATGTGATGCCATTTGGGTTAAATAATGCATGAGCAACCTATCAAAGATAAATGACCCTATCTTTCATGAAATGATCCAAAAAAAAGTTGAAGATTATGTGGAAGATATTGCAGAAAAATCAAGGAAGAGAAGTGAGCACATACAAGTCTTAGGACTTATTTTTGACAGACTTGAAGAATACAAGGTATGACTGAATCCAAAAAAATGTGTTTTTGGGGTCACATCAGGGAAACTCCTTGGCTTCATCGTTTCACAAAGAGGGATAGAAATTCATCCAAAAAAGGTAAAATCCATCCTATACATGGAACCAACACAAACATTGAAGTAGATGAGAGGGTTACAAGGAAGACTGAATTCATCAAAAGGTTCACAACACAACTATCAAATAAAATCTACCCATTTTCACATCTTCTCCATAAAGGGATAACCTACAAGTGGGATGACAAGTGTGATAAATTTTTCTAGCAAATCAAATATTATCTACTGACACCTCTAGTTCTCATGCCACCAATACCAAACAAACCCTTGATCCTATATATCTCAACAACATCAACAACACTAGGATCTCTTCTAGCACAACATGATGAAAATGAAAAAGAAAGGGGTATCTATGATATCAACAGAACTTTGGTGGGATATGAGATGAACTCTTCACTCATTGAGAAGGAATGCCTAGCAATTTCTTTTGTTGCACAAAATTTTAGACACTACATGCTATCACAACAAATCAAGCTCATTGCAAATATTGATCCACTCAAATACCTGTTATCCAAAGAAACTCTCACAAGACGAATGGCTAAATAGGTGATGATCTTAACAAAATTTGAAATAGAGGATGTGGAGTGCAAGGAAATCAAAGGACAAGTGATCAAAAACCAACTCGTAGAAGCATCCATCTATGCTAAGAACCCCTTGGTATTTGAATTCCCCGATGAATTGGTGTTCCTTATCAATCTCATAGCTCAATGGAAGATGTACTTTGATGGATCATTCACCCAACATGGATCCGAAGTAGGAATTATTTTTATCACCCTTTAAGGTGATTTATCCCAAAGTCATATAGGCTTTCATTTCTCTATACCAACAACATTTCTAACTATGAAGCCCTAATCATGGGTCTAAGGATAGCATTTCAGTGGAAGATTAAAGAGATGAAAGTCTATAGAGACTCATAGCTAGTTATCAACCAAGTCAATGATGACTATCAAACTAAAGATGTAAAGCTAACTCCTTACAAGAAAATGGTGGAGAATCCCAAGGATCCTTTCATAGATATAAATTTTGAGTAGATTCCTTGCATGAACAATAGAGTAGCAAATGCCATGGTAACAATCAGATCACTGTTAGACATGTTGAACAACGTTCTACAATGTGAATTCTTGGTAGAATAACTTATCGTACCAAATTTTGAAATCCCTGAATCTAAATTTGCATGCGTTAGTGTTGGTCCTGGATCCCTATGGTATCATTACATATTCACTTACCTAAGCAGAGGAATCTTCCCTTTTGATATCACCTTGAGCTTTAAAAAGACCTTTTTCAAAAAGGTATCCCGATTCATGATCCTAGGTGATACCCTTTATTGACAAAGCATCAAAGAGACATTAATAGGATGTCTTAACCAAGAGGAAGCATTAACTACTTTAACAAAAGTACATGATGGCATATGTGGTTCCCATTCTAGCAGTATGACATTAGCTAAGAAACTGTTGAGGATGGGATACTATTGACCAACCATGGAAAAATAAACTCATGAATACATGTAGAAGTGCATCCAGTTTCAACAACATGGGTACCTGATTGATGCTCCAGCTCAAGAATTGTAGCCAATGATCACAACCTGGCCTTTTTCATAGTGGGGGCTTGGAATTATAGGATAAATCACTCCAACTTCATCCAATGACCACAAGTTTATCTAACCGCCACTGAGTACTTTACTAAGTCGGTAGAAGCAATTCCTATGACCTACATAATGGGGAAATAGATTTCCAAATTTATCCTAAACTACCTAATCTGTTGTTATGGTGTTCCACACTCTCATCTGAGACAATGAAACACCATTTAAAAATCAGGATGTGAAAGAGTTGTGCCAAATATTCAATATACAACATTGATTCTCTACCTTGTATTATCCCCAAGGCAACAGTCAGGTTGAGTCTACGAATAATACTATCCTAAATTTTTTGAAGAAAATAGTTAATGAAGCTGGTCATGACTGGCATCTATAGCTAAATCCTACTCTTTGGGCTTATCAAACTAGTATCTGCACATCGACAGGTGCAACCCCTTTCTCCCTAGTCTATGGATCAAAATCCATCTTTCCTATTGAGGTTGAGCTCCCATCATTGTGAGTGTCACTACAAAACCTAATCACTGGGAAAGAATACAAGGTATCTCAGCTGAATGAATTAGAATTCCCAAATCACTACAACAAAACATACAATTAGCACCTAAAATATGGATTTGAGTGTATTTGAGTTCATGAATTGGGAACATTTGCTGGTGTAAAAATCAGTGCAAAATGACATGTTTGCTTCGCTGTAATATTTAGCGTCGAGTTTAGTGCCAAATTTAGCGTCGGATTTAGCGCAGGATTTAGCGCCATTTTTTTGTTGCTTCTAGTTTGGCTTCTAATTTTGCTTATGGTTTTGCTTCTTGTGTTGCTTCCACATTTTCTTCCAGTTTTGCTTCTGGTTTTGCTTCTAGGTTTGCCTCTGGTTTTGCTTCTAGCTTTGCTTCAGGTTTTTCTTCCAGATTTGCTTCCGGTTTTGCTTCCAATTTTGCTTCCAGTTTTGCTTCTAATTTTGCTTCCGATTTTGCTTCTAGATTTGCTTCCAAGATTTCTTTTGGTTTTCTTCTAATTTGGCTTCCATTGTTGCTTCCTTTTTTTCCTCTAAAAATGCTTCTTGTTTTGCTTCCTTTTATTAATTTAATATGTTTTATTTCAATTTAATTAGTTAAATATACCATGCCTCTTAAATAACTCATATGATTATAGAGTAAGTAATTTAATTATTTAACTCATATGATTAAATAACAAGATAATTATTAATAAAATGATCATCAATTATAAATAAAACAAGTGAGTCAAATATGCCACTAGATTAATAACATGTCAAAATGATACAACTCAATAATATGGTACTGTAGGCTGTGAAAATGATACATATGATAGTAACCATGAAAAGAGGCATCATAATGATATATCAGCAATGATCCATGATGCAGTCTATATGATCATGAATGTCACTGGCTACTACCAGCAATTGCCTCATCATCATCATCATCACCATTGTGATCATCATCATTGTCGTCATCGTCGTCATCAACCTTAGTGTCTTTTGTATCTGTATCATCATCATCCTCTACCATGTGATCTATACCAGAACCAACATATTTTAGATCTATATATTATGTGGATCATCTTGATCTTCTGGAAGACCCGTGTTCTACAAAAGAAAATATTTAAAATGAAAAGTTATTAATTATTTCATGCAATAATTTATTTTTTTGTTATATATCTAATATTACATGTGAAATGAAACCATAATCATATTACATCATATCAAAGTGCACATACCATAATAAAATTTCATAAAATTTACAGCTAATATGTCATTCCAGTGATGTAAAACATGCAACAATTCTAATAAACATTAGTAAAATATTCCAGCATTTGGTGGAAGAGGAAGAAAGATGTTTGTAACTCTGGAGGCCCACCATAATGGATTTAAATATTCAACCATGAGAGAAAAAGGGATCTAATATCATGCATCAAAACATTAAGCATGCATTCTTCCAACTAGCGGAGAAGGAGATGATTACTTTGCTTCATTTTCATTTGCATAACCACATCATGGTGTGAACCAAGAAGACCAAGGATGTCCAGTTTTATGTGGAGGTAATGGATGTGGTTCAAACCTTAGGAGGGGCAAGAAGGTCAATGTATGATCCTGATGAAATTGAGGAATAACAACAAGAGAGGGATAGGAAAAGTAAAATCAATGCAGAGTTTCAAGGATTTGTCAAGTGAGTAATAGAGCTATGGGAGTAGCCTCATCTAAAATATTTTGAACAAGAGTTTGATATACCATTTAGAGAGCTTGGTTTTCATGGAGTTCCTTTCAAAGAATCTTGATGCAATGCTAGGAGTATCACAACTCAAATCATCATTTACTTCACAAAAAAAACTTGATTCCACACAACCAATATGAGATTAAGGCATACAACTACTTGTAGTCTCCTCAAAACACGTTTGACATCACCAAAACAATGAACTCAAACTCAAACTTGTAGATTCCTAAGATTTTCAATTTGGATACTCAACACTAAAATGATAAATCAGACTTCCAACATGGCTCCAATACCATTCAAGACACTCAACAGATGTAAATATGTCAAAAACAACAAACCTCATTAGTAGATCCCTACATTAATGAATCAATACTCTAAACCCTTACCATTCCAACTCCTTACTTGTTTCATGAGGGTTTGTTGAAAATACATACCCCAAGTCTATTTTCCCTCTTCCAATCCCACAAACATGTGTTAATATACCCGCACTAAATAATTATACTCTTTCCCATCCTTTGTTTATGATAATCCATCAATCACCATTCAAAAACAACCTCATTTTCCATTCCTAAATATCACTGTCAATAGGTTGCTCTGTCTGATTAGTCAATAAACAAAATATTAAAACCTATGAAATCACCAAACCCTAATCAGATAAGGTTCACAATACCTTTAAACTCTCCTTATAAACAATTATAATCAAGAAAACTTTACTCACCATAATCAAATTCCTCAAAACAACTTTGTACACAGTCACTTTTCCAGATTTTTCCCAAAATATAGACCTAGGGCTTCATGATTTCATATGCTAACCACAATAATTCAGTCTAAGTCTTTAGAACATGAAATAATGTGCTAATATGAACCTTCTCACCAAAAATCAGGAGTTTCCACTATACAAATCAAGAGAAACACATTTTTTTTGTATACAAACCCCAAAAACCCTATGTTTAGGAATTTTTTTATAAATTGGATTGTTTGACCCTTTAAATGGAATTATAAAAACTATTGGTAAAAATAAATTTTTACCATAACATCAAGAAATCTCCATCCACCTAAGTTTCAGGTCCGTATAGGTCTGTACAAGGTCCTACTAACATGTTTTCTAACTGCAATTCTGGAAAACATTTTCTAGACTGGCTGTCTTCACCAAAAACACAATAACTTTCACATTTCTCAATGAAATTAAATGAAACAAAAGAAAAAATAAATTAGATTCAACATTATTTCAATCCCATGTGATATTAGGCCATTAAATGGGCTGTAGAGATTGTACCATGCATTGGAACAAAAGGAAGGAAGTAGAAAAATAGTGAAAATATGATTTCTTCATTACAAATCTTCAATTTTCTCTTCCATCACCCTTAAAAACGAGTTAGAATGCCTTATTAAAGGCTCTCAAAGTTCTCTAACTGCATAAAACTATTAAAATAACTTCTATGACCCTTCAACTTCCATTATTTGTCAATTTTTTTACATTGTGACAACTTTTTTTTTGCACTTTTTGACAATTTTTTCAATATGGAACAACTTTGAACATTATTTGAAAAATGACTTAAAATATAACTTCCTAGGACTCAAACACCTCTAAAATGGTTTGATAAACCATATTAAATTAACCCCTAGCACTCTTTAAACACTTATTACATTTTGGCCTCATGGAGGCAAGAAATCAAACAGGTGCTCCTACACCATGTCTGCTTTTATTTTTCCTATGGTAAACTATTTGATAGAGTTGGTGGAATTACCTTTCTTAGTAATCACTACTAGTGAGATTGAGATTGTTAACCTCGAGGGAGTAGGATTTGGGAAAAAATAATTTTATATGGCTATTGTTTTCATCCTATACAACCATTGCAAGAAAAGTTAAGCTAGCATCAAATAACCATCAATTTTGAAAATAACATGAAAACTGTTAGTTGCTGCTATGTCAGGAATAAAATAAAAGGAAAAAAAATTCCTTCCGGTGGCTTGATAATTGCAAATGGGGATTCATGATGAAATTCAATCTTATTGGATTTATTTTTTTATTTTTTTTGATGAAACAGATCAATATATAGAACTTAAATGGAAATAGATACAACCTATCCTCATGTTGGTACCCATATGAAACTCATCTCTTGTGCTCCCTTTTGTCATCATTTGAATTTTGATCTTGTATCCATCCAATCAATTGTGGTTCTTGTAGTCAATTTTTTAAGTCATCTTGTCATTGTCTTTTCTTTGCTAAGATAGAGAGAAGTGATGATCAACAAGTCTGATAAAAGATGACATTTAAATAATAGTATGCAAGAGCATAAAACAATGAAGTTATCATTTAGTGTTGACTACGATGAAAGAAAGAGGACTATGGAATGGATAAGGCATGAGGTTTGAATAAAAAATAATCTTTTCCCTTGGCACATATATTTTTTTGGCCTAGCCATGGAGTTAGTTCGCCTAATTAGCAACAATAGCAAGGATCGAAGTGAATTCTTCCAAAGAAGTAAAAATAGAAAGTTAGGGCACATTTTTGTGTGGTTGAAACCAAAGAAAACTAAGCTCCAATTCCAAAAAAGGGAAGATTGATTAGTGATCGATGCCCAACTTGATAAGAATTAAATTTGTTAAAGGGTGCTCACTTTAGAGGTGGCAATGCCACTAGCCTCCTCCGTCTTGCAAGTTTTAAGATGGAAAAGTGATTGATGATCTTCACCCAACACTAAAGGGCTAAAGGTGCATTGTTTTAGAGGAAAAATGCTAATAAATCTACACCTTCAACATCGAAACCATGGAAAATGCATTATGAACCCATGCCTATGTATGAGATCAAGCCTTTGAGTGAAGTATGATACACATCTTGGTGGATTTAGCCACTATAAATATCCATCAAATCATATGAAAGAGTGGTAGTAAGTTAATAAAAAAATTTTGATATTAAATAATTGTGATTTTAGAGAGAAAACCATCATTCATCTCTGCTTCATCATAAGAAACATTGCAATTACATTAGTAATCAGAACTCAGCTAAAAGGAGAAAAAATGAAGATATCTCACTCAAAAATCAATATTAGAACCTCCCACTTGATTCAAATGAAAGCTAACACATGCCCTCAATACATTTCATCACCCTTGGGCCATGGTACTTCTTTACAGATGAGAAATTCAACCTGTAGCAGCAGATTTCTTGAAAACATAGAATTTATGAAAAGAAACTAATATATTTTGTGGTATTTCTTTCAAAATGCAACTTCCCAACCCCCATCACGAGGTGTAAATGTATTTTAATTTTTTTCCAACCCAAAAATAAATCCCCAGACTGAACAACCACTTTTCAAAACCCAACTAACCATTGGCCTTTATGAATTTTGTATTTTTGCAAGTTTACTGTTGACGACTTTTTGCATATTTGCAATATTTTCACTTTTGACCCTCCTATTCACCGAAGACATTACCAATGACCTTTTTAGACCTTATTACACTTACAATAATGACTCAACACAAGAAAAATAACATTCAACCTACCTTGACAACCTTTTAGTCAAAATTAGAAAGCTAAAAGCCATTGTTTTTAAAGAAATTTCTGATTTTTGTAACATTTTCAGCAATTTCAAGCCTTGGTATGAATCTATACAGGCCCGTATTGCTCTACATCTGCTTGTATCAGGTTTTGGATGGACCTATATTTTATTTTCATCATATTTGGAGGCTCTACATTGATTTTAGCAAATTTTATTGTTGATCTACAAAAAATTGGTCTGAATTTGTACATACAAGGGTTTTGAGGCCTTAAATGGAGTTTGACCTATTCCACATTTTATAAACTACTATGAATAAGTGGAATGGGTATATTAATGTAGGATTATTTTTTTATATGCTTGAGGGAGTAGGGGCAGGTTGTTTGAGGTCAATGGGCATGAAGCCTAGTTGCAAAAATGAGTGATTTTTGAGTGAAAAAGGGTGAAATTGTGAGGTTTTAGTATGGAAAAGTGTGAAATTTGTGGGGGAAGAAATTTATGAAGGTTTATTAGGTGTTTGAAAACATATTTAAGCATGTTATAAGTGGTTTCCAAGTGTTTTAAGGCCTGGATCATAGTTTTTCAAAAAACCCTCCTTGGAAGGACATAAAGTGAGGATTTTGCAATTGGGTGTTTTAGAAAGTGTTTCTCTTGAAGGGGAAGGTGTATTATGCGGTTTTGAGACCTTATAAGTGGATTACTAGCAGAAAATCAGAGGGGAAGCAAGTTTTAAGAGTAGTTTCTTTGAAAAATAGGCCAAAATTGGCCCTGTAGGACAACGGTGAAGTCTAGATTTAAAAAGGTTAGTACAAATTGACCATAGTTTTTTTTGAGATATATTTTAGGACCAAATGGGTCCTATAATTTAGTTTTTGTTTTAGGAGATTCAATTTTATGTTGAATATTTACCCAATTTCAACTATATGGACTACTATAAGAGTTTAAGTCCTTGAATGCAAGAATTTGTGAATCTGATGAAATAGAGTTTTATGAGTGCTTTGTTGATTTGAACCTGTCAAATAAATGATTTTTAAGGTGTACTAGAGGTTAGGTGAGAGCTAGAATCAAGTTTTGGTGGTTTGGAGTCTTTTTGACCTTGTGAAATCAAGGTATAGTGAAGAGAATTTGGGTAAAGTTTGTGTCAAACAAGAGAATTTGAGTTTGGTTGATTTGATGACCTCCCCTGCATTGCATAAAAAAATTTCAAGCTTTGTATTGATGCTTGTTATTTAGTAAGTGGTAGCTTTGTTTATCACTTGACACGTTGTAATGCCTTGCCACGCAACCCCAAAGGAAACAATAACAACTAACATTTATAGCACAATTTTTTTTTTTTTTTAGTAACTAACATGCAACAAAATATTAACATACTTCACATGAAATGGAACTATACATGAACAACATATAACAAATCCCTTAGGGTTACATGATGGAATTACTTTTGTATTAACATCTTTATATCATGTGAAAGATAAATAACATGAACATGATCATTACATTAATATCATGAAGATACAATGCTCAAGGATTACATCATTACAACTCTACTTCCCATCATGAACTGGAAAGAGTACATTAACATGGGATATACAATGATATGTGAGTACAAATCATGAAGACTAGTTCCAATATTGGAATAACTCGGTGAAACTATAGCTGGCTTCAACTCTATAAAACTCGATCATCGGTTGGGGACCCAATGGGGTGCATAGCACGTTCCACCCAACCACATGGACCCGAAGGTCCACCCCTTGTGCTAGGAGAAGACAAGAAGGATCTCAACGAATACCATCAAATGAAATAAGGATTAGAAGACTTCACAATGAAAACATTAATAACACAAGATAACATTCATCATAAGAATTAAGCAATCCAAGAGGTAACCAACATAAGAAATAACCTACACAAGACAACATAACAAAGCATCAACATAAACATAACAACATTCACTTCCAGAGGATTAAAAAAAATGACAAGAGGGGAAAAAAAGCATACAAATTTGTTAAAGGGTGAAGTGTCATCGCAATGTTACATGGGTTACCCTGGCGAATCTTCCTAGGCCTCGACCCCCAACTTGGGTTACCCTGGTGAACTCTTACGAAACCCGGCCCTGCATGCAATCCAATGCGGAATCGATTATCTTTCATAAAGACAAGATAACGATCTTGCCATTCCAAGCCTTCTCGACTCATCCCCAAGTCTGAATTATCCCTTGAGTCCATGAGTGAGGCATAATTTATCTAGTTAAATGTTTTAGACTACCTTATCTATTGATTTAGTTTTCATTGATTAAACTAACTCCACATGAGTTACCCAAGCACCACTTTGTGTGCCGGCCCCCATGAAGAGCCACTCCCCCACTAACAACATATCTCAAAATACAAAAGGAAAGCCAATTTTCACAAGAAACCAATCCAATAAGATAACTACACCAAGTGAGACATGCATCATCTCACGATAGAACTTCAAAGTAACAAAAAAACCACATTCAAGTGCAAGGCTCCAAGCCACATGAAATCAATCCAAGTGCAAGATCAACCTTCATCAAAGTAATGGAGTCATAGAACCACCCTCTTTCAGGTGAAACAACATAAAACTCAAATAAATACTTCAGGCTTGATATGGGTTATCCAGGGTGTGTCCTCCTAGGTCGTCGGCCCCCATACCAACCCTTGCAAGTAAAATCATATCCCCTCTAACCTCTGGAAGACTCTCAAATACTAACACAAGGGTTCCTCATCAAGGCAATGTCAACAATAAAAAAATCCCAAAGAACTATTTCCAATCCTCCATTTACGAGGTAAATACGTTATTCCAAATAAATCACAACACAAGTTCAACGAGTGAAAACTCCATAATCAAGATACCTCAAAAGGAAGACACACCGGAATAATATTATCAAGAATCCACCACAAGTACCAATAGTAACATAAACCATCAGGCATCTGAGGAAGACCTCTATTTCCTCCTCACAGGTTACCTGACTACTATAACCACACAACATACAACTTGGCTAATAAGCGACTAAAACAAAAAAAACCACAACAACCATGACATCTACTGCTATCAATAATCATTATTTCCATTCACTTGACAATACACCTTATCTTGTCATCACAATAAAATCCAAGAAGATATAACTTCATAGGACCACTAAAATCAATCGTTAAAGTCACTGACACCACAAAATTATAAAGAACATTTAAGATAACATTTGATCTATAAGTCAATCACGAAATCATTTAAAAAGGGGTTTACTTTGTCCACTCAAATAGTCTTTCCAAATTTTGAAATCAGCTATCATATGATTTACAAGGAAACAAAAATTTATTCATCATGATATATGCATGTCAACTTTCTTTCATTATTTCTTTTCTATCTACGTATGGATTTATTCCTGGATGTATATATCACATATGAAAATAGAAAAATAAAACTCATAATCATAAATTTACATGAGTACACATACTTATAAAATCTAGCACAACAACATAGGTTTAAGGGTGTATGCAAGAATACATAACCAAACGCTATTCTCTATAGGGTTGTAAGAGAAGATTTGCAATTTGAACCTCAACCATATTGAATAATTAGTCTATGCTTTGTATCATTAAGCACTATTCCCAATTCCCACTCATCTAACATATTTCTTTTTCTTTTTCTTTTTTTTCTTTCATCTATATTTCTATTAACAGACTATTTATCTATATAAAAGTAACTCAAATTCCCTAGACATTTTACGTACCGAAATCTACAATTAATTCACTCTTTCAGCTAAATTAATAAATAAAAATAATCCAAAATAATGCAACAACTTGTCAATTCTCCAAATGCTAAATCTACATAGAATTACTAATAGACACTCATTTCACATTTTATTCTTCCAAATCTTTTCCAATTAGATCAAGTGACTCTCCTAAGTATTCTATCACATTTGTCTAACAAGACTTTCCTTTATAATTTTCATCATGCTATCCATAATAAAGAAACTAAGTAGAAGAGCCTACCCACAATACCTTTAATGCAAACTATTTCAAGTGAAGTACTTTATCCAACAATTGCAGTCGTACTATATCCTTCATCACAACTATTGAATGATTCGCTATAGGCAAAGGATGAATTAGTGGATCTACTCAATGATAACTAATTGATTATAAGTAACTTGATCAACTAGATTGAATTTTATGCCATAACAACAGAAACCTCATCAGGATAAGTGTTTCTATAATAAGGGTTTAGTCAAGCAACAAATCCTATAACTCTCGTAAGACATAAGGATATTCTTAACTCGAAAATGAGAGATTGATCAATTTAGAACAAATGTCTTCCATGCTTATCTTGGCTGAACTATATATTCCAATATACAACTTTTCTTATGGAATCCCTACTGTTCTTTTCTACTAAGAGCAATCTTAAAATTAAAAATCTACTATAATCCAATATAAAGATGATCTATGGAATTTAACTTCCATTTTAACCCATGAATGACCATGACACAAGCCTATAATGAATGTACTTAATGGATTAAACTATAACCTATACCTAGTTTAATATCTTCTCAGAAAATCTTGTAAGCATCATGAAGACACTATTTCAAGAGAAATTTTCAACCATGACCATCTTCTTAAAATTGTTGGGGCGAATCTCAGAGTGGCTAAAAGGATTCTAGCATGTCGAAGAGGGTCAAAGAAAGGTATGGGAGAGAACGGCTTGGCAGTTGAAGTTGACGGGGTACACTCCAGATTCAAGGCTTGTGCTTAATGCTGCGGCTACATTGATTGTCAATGGAGTCAGAAGGATTACTTAGACCTTTAAAATTTTCTATTTTATTCAATGTTTTAGCTATGAAAAATTGAAAATGGAATTAGGAAGATTCTTTAAACCTCTACAACATTCTATTTTCAAGTGTTGCAGGAATGACAAGTTGCCAAAGAATCAGGGAGGTTATTCAAATCTATACACCCTACCATGTTCAAGCGTTGCCACTGTGAGAGGTTGCAAAAGGGATCAGGGAGTTTATTCAAACATCCACTCCCTTCTATGTTTGAGTGTTGTAGTTGTGATAGATTTCCAAAGGAATCAAGGGGCTTATTTAAATCTACACAGCCTAATGCACAAAATTAATGGCTGAGGGCGACACGAGGAGGATGTATCCTATCAAAAGAATGTAATATATAAAATAAAATAAGAACATTATAAAGGCATCAAGATTCATTGACAAGGTACCCAATCCATCAAAACCAAGATGGATGATAATAAAAATAAGGGGCACTTTCAAATAAATGATAAACATTGCATATACATGTAGATCTCAGTATCTATATCAAGAAGGAAAGAAGAGATCGTACCTAGTATTGACACTCTCTTGTTTTACTCAAAAAAAATAACAACCTTAAATCCATCGTGATAGATTGATAGACAAATGAAGGCACATGAAAAATGGTATAAGTGCAACACACATGCTCAGCCCTCTCTTGTCCTCACATCGCTGGGCAAATCAATTGGTTGTATTCAACTCAAAGTTTCAGCAAGCTCTGAATATGTTGTCCTCCTTATCTAGTAGCTCCTAAAGAATATTTAATCTCCATGAAATTTTTCCTTCAATATAAAGGACACCCCATTTTCCCTTAATCTCCTCCCATGCCAACTTCAAAACCACTGGTAAACTCTCTTTTCCCCCGAGCCCCCAGTTCTCCCTTTTTCCTTTCATTGGTTTCCATGCTTTTGTAATGGTGCATGCAACCAATCATACTACAGACCCCTTTTCTAATAATAGATATCTTTCCTCTTTGAGGAATGGTCAGTTACATTTCCCCCTTTATCCCTCCCTTTTTTTTTTTTGTTATTAAGTGCAAGACAATAAGTAAGGCCTATTGCATGCAAAATGTTCAAGACAAGTTATCTCCTCCAACTTCATTTGTCCATTACCAAATCATCCAATGCATGTTCATCTTTCATCTTTTCAGTGTCTAAAATATCTCTCAAATTACTTGCTATATTAACTTCTGTTACACTTAAATAATTTATTATATTATTATTATCAATGTATTTTATTTTAATATTGATTTATATTTTATTCAATGTAATAATTACCTTTCAATGTTCTATATGTATTTACTTCAATTAACAGTGTAATTTTATTCTATCATAACCTCTAACTAGGTTATTAACTATATAAAAGCATTTATTTATTTATTTTTCTTTTAATTATCTAATATTCCATTTAACTTTAATAATTCTATTTAAATTCCGTAATTTGATCAAAACAGTTATCGACCAAATTAATCAAATGAACTCAAAATCCAAATAATACTTGACCTCATAATGAGTTGAAAAACATCACAAAGACATCACAAATGGAGGGCACTACACATGTTTTTTTGGAGTCATGTGTTGTTCAATTTGTTTAACACTACCTTGTTGATGTAAAATTACTAGTCTCTACATTAGCCAAAAGTAAGCATTCATTTTTTTTCCCTTCAAACCATGATTGCAATAGAATATTGGTCTTTGTTTTAACTAGTAGGAATTTGTGTTTGTTTTTTTTCTTGTGCTTGATAGTTTATCCTTTGCTATATTTGAAAGTATCACTACAAAGTTGGACTGTTAACAATTTGGTGTATGCATTTGAGGGAAAAAACATAGTCATTTAGTGATTTCTATTTAGGCTCAAAAATATAATAAAGAAAATTTTACACTGTTCTTTTTGGAAATAGAAAAAATATTCTAGAGAGGTCACAACCAAGCTATCACTAGGAAAGAAACAAAATGCACAAATAAAAAAATATTTCATCATTTGATCAAACCAAATATGAAGAGTATGATTTGTTTCATTTCTTTTGCTAGTGAGCTAAGTCTAGATAAGTCGAGCCAAGATAGAAGGGTTTCAAAATAAGAATGCATGGTAGAAACAAAAAACCCATTCATTTGTATCTATTGAGTCCAAATCAAGGTTGTTTTGACAGAAAATAGAGGTAAGATATAGAGAAATTATGCATAGAAACTTAATCAACTTCTTGTTGTTTGAAGAAATGCGAGCTCCAAAAGTGATTTGATGTCAGCCTCAAGACAAGCAAGGCATCGACAGAGTAAAGAAAGAGACAAATGCATGAGAATCCGAGAAGAAATGTCTTTGAAAACACATTCAAATAAGTGGAAACAAATGGTGACCCATAAAAGCTTTACCTAATTCGGTCTCAATAGAAATTTCTATGAAGAAAACTCTCAAAAGCAGCGATAAAATTGACAGAGACTCCTTCAGAAAGCTTGAGGTTTCAAACCCTAATGATGGCGGCGTGTGGAGGGAAAAGGAGCTAGAAAAAAACAAGTGAAAATGAGAGTTGAAAATTAGGGCTTGGGTATTTTGTTCTAACTCATCATGGCGGCAAAAATATTGATGTGAAAAAACTCCCACACAATCATGTATAGTGTATATGTTTAATCATTGAATCTTTTAGTATTCAAACAAATTTAGAAAATAAAATACATATATTTTATAATAAAAAAATACTATTATTTATTAAATTTATTAATTTGTATGTTCAATTAATAAATAAAAACTATTGATGTTATTTTATATAAAATAAAAATATGAAAAATATCTTTAACAATTATTAATTTTAATTTTAAAATATATATAGAAAAATATTTATTTAAATAAAACTAAAATGAATATGAATTAAATATATAATTTAATCATTAAATTATGATTTTAATTATTATAATTTAAAAAAATTGTGTGATTGTGATTGTGATATTACATTGGATTCCTTGTTCCCTAAGATTTTTTTTAATTAAATAGATCTGCCTCTTGCATTTTTTCCAAATCATTCATATTATTATTGTGAAAAATAAATTATAAATAATGATTAATATTCAACATATAAATTTTATTATTATTTATTTATTTTATAATATGTTACAAATTAAATATTACAATTTTTAATTGAAAAGAAATAAAAATATCATTTAATTCAAATGCTATTAATTCTCAAATTTAAGATCATACTATTATCTTCATATTATCCCTTAAAAACAATTTTTTATCCTTTACTCAAGAATTTTAAACATGGGCAAATTTGTAGATGATTGAATGCAGACTTGAGGTGTATTATGCCATAAAATGTACAAAAGGGATATAGTTGAATTTTTAGGCCCTTGTAGTCACACGAAGGGACACATAGGGTTGAGGGTCCAATGTATAGGGTGGAGGGTATACTAGGGGTTGAGGGATTAGGGTTTAAGGGTTGAGGGTTGAGGGATTAAGGTGGAGAGTTTACTAGGGTTTAAGGGTTTAAGGTTTGAAGGTTGAGGGTAGAGGGTAGAGGCCAGTTTAATGGTTTAGGGTTTAAGGGTCGAGGGTTTAGGTTTTAGGGTTTGGGTCTTAGTGTTGAGTGTTTAAGGGCTTAAAGTTTGATGGTTTAGGGTTGATGGATTAGGGTAGAGAGGGAGGGATGGATGGAGTGAGAGATGGAGGGAGAAGTGAGATAGACTAGATGATACTAGAAGAGGAGAGAGGGATAGAGATATATGAGGGTTGAGGATCCAATGTATAGGGTAGAGGGTTGAGAATTGAGGGTATAGAGTTGAGGACCTATAGGGTTGAATATGGTTTAGTGTATTGGATTGAGGTTATAGGGTTGAGGGATTAGGGTTGAGGGTAGAGAGTAGAAGCTTTAAGGGTTTAGGGTTTAGGGTTTAGTGTTTAGGGTTGATGGTTAAGGGTTTAGGGTAGAGTGTTTAGGGTATAAGTTTGAGGGTATATGGTTGAATATAAGGGTTGAGGGTCCAATGTATAGGGTAAAGGGTATAGGGGTTGGGGGATTATGGTTTAGGGTTGAGGGATTAGGGTAGAGAGGGACTAGGGATGGATGGAATGAGAGATGGAGGGAGAAGTGAGATAGATAGGAGATTAGAAGAGGATGGAGGGACCTAGATATATGAGGGTTGATGATCCAATGTATAGGGTAGAGGGTTGAGAATTGAGGGTATATAGAGTTGAGGACCTATAGGGTTGATGGTTTATGGTATTGAGTTGAGGGTATAGGGTTGAGGGATTAGGGTTTAGGGTAGAGGGTAGAAGGTTTAAGGGTTTAGGGTTGAGGGTTTAAGGGTTTATGGTTGATGGTTAAGGGTTGAGGGTAGAGAATTTAGGGTATAGTTTTGACTAGGGTATATGGTTGAAGGATTAGGGTTGAGGGTCCAATGTATATGGTAGAGGGTATAGGGGTTGAGGGATTAGGGTTTAAGGGTTGAGGGTTTAGGGATTAGGGTAGAGAGTTTACTTGGGTTTAATGGTTTAAGGGTTGAGGGTTGAGGGTAGATGGTATTGGGTACTTGAGGGTAGAGGGTAGAGGTCAGTTTAGAGTTGAGCACCTATAGTGTTGATGGTTTAGGGTATTGGGTTGAGGATATAGGGTTGATGGATTAGGGTTGAGGGTAGAGGGTAGAAGGTTTAAGGGTTTAGGGTTTAAGGATTAAAGGTTTAGGGTTGATGGTTAAGGGTTGAGGGTAGAGCATTTAGGGTATAGGCTTGA
Organism: Sequoia sempervirens; assembly: GCA_007258455.2. NCBI lineage: Eukaryota > Viridiplantae > Streptophyta > Pinopsida > Cupressales > Cupressaceae > Sequoia > Sequoia sempervirens. The sequence goes on from VDFB02000003.1 coordinate 249,053,024, forward strand.
GGGTATATGGTTGAAGGATTAGGGTTGAGGGTCCAATGTATAGGGTAGAGGGTATAGGGGTTGAGGGATTATGGTTTAAGGGTTGAGGGTAGAGGGTAGAGGGTAGGGAGATTAAGGGTTGAGGGTTGATGGATTAGGGTAGAGAGTTTACTTGGTTTTAAGGGTTTAATGGTTTAAGGGTTGAGGTTGAGGGTAGATGGTATTGGGTACTTGTGGGTATAGGGTAGAGGTCAGTTTAGAGTTGATGACCTATAGTGTTGATGGCTTAGGGTATTGAGTTGAGGGTCCAATGTATAGGGTAGAGGTATAGGGGTTGAGGGATTAGGGTTTAAGGGTAGAGGGTAGAGGGTAGAGGGTAGAGGGTAGAGAGATTAAGGGTTGAGGGTTGATGGATTAGGGTAGAGAGTTTACTTGGGTTTAAGGGTTTAAGGGTTTAAGGGTTGAGGGTTGAGGGTAGATGGTATTGGGTACTTGAGGGTATAGGGTAGAGGTCAGTTTAGAGTTGATGACCTATAGTGTTGATGGTTTAGGGTATTGGGTTGATGATATAGGGTTGATAGATTAGGGTTGAGGGTATAGGGTAGAAGGTTTAATGGTTTAGGGTTTAGGGTTTAAAGGTTGAGGGTAGAGGATTTAGGGTATAGGCTTGAGGGTATATGGTTGAAGGATTAGGGTTGAGGGTCCAATGCATAGGGTAGAGGGTATAGGGCTTGAGGTTTTAGGGATTTTAAGTTGAGGGTTGAGGTTTGAGGGTTGAGGGATATTTAGATGCAAGTGAAATGTAGAAAAGAAATTGAAGGCTAGTGAATATTGGGGAAGGGTTTTTGGTTCTAAAACCCCTGATCCCTGCTAGATCAAAACAATTAGGTGCTAAACCTGATGCTAAATTCGGTGCTAAAACTAGCGCTAAACTCAACGCTAAACCAGACGCTAATCCTAGAGCTAAACCCAGCGCTAAAATTGATGGTAAACGTGGCCCTAAACCCAGTGCTAAATCGAGAGCTAAACCCAGAGCTAAACCCAGTGCTAAACCCGATGCTAAACTCGGTGCTAAACTCGGAGCTAAACCCAATGCTAAACTAACACTAAAATCGGTGCTAAAACGGATGCTAATTAGTGCTTGATTTAGCACCTACTTGTTATGATCGGCACAAAAAATGCCAAAAATGGCACCATCCTGATAAATAGCACTAACTTTATCAAAAATTGGAGAAAAATACATTAAAACAGTGGGTGGAAGCAAAAACCAGAGCAAAAAAGGGAGCTAATCATAGGGATTTGTTGTAGTGGATGAGCGTCATCTTGGCACCCTTAATCACTTGCAAGTATATCAAAACTAACTAAAATTGAGCTATAAAAGAGGATCAAATGTCATCCTTTCCAGGTAGGGGGTCTTGTCTTGAAGTAGAATCAGAAGAACCTTCCAAATTAGGACAGTAAAGGAAGTTTTGAACCTAAGTGGTTGGGTCCATTTGTCATAACAAATAGCTATGGATTAAGAGTATACCAATTGTCAACACCTGAAGGTCAACCCTTGTAGGATCCAACTAACACCTTGCATCTCAAATTTTTTTATTCCTAGTCTTGAAGGGTATAAATAAAAAAATACAAAAAAAAATGATCGAAATCCAAAACAATGAGAAAAAAGATAAAAAAGTAAAGAAAAAAGTCATCCTCTAGTGAAAACCACTTCGGTGGCGCTTTGGGAAAGTAGCTTGGTGAAAACCTGGAAAGTAGGAACCTTGTGTAAATAAAGCACCTCCATATATTCTTTGGCTCTTTTGTCCTATCATTTTTTCCACTACCATTCATCACCTATCTGCATCCTTATCATAGCTTGATATTGTGAAGTATCACAACTCTTTAGCACTACTTGGCATATCCCAAAGGTCAGTTTGTCTTACCTTTATCAAAGTAGTCGAACATGTCACACTAGGGGCACTTTGTTATAGATCATGTTAGGTTATTTTATATCTTGAGATCATCGAAAATATCATGAAAAATCCCAAAATTACTCATAAAAAATTCATCAGAAAATCTAAAAAAAATTGCAAAATCTTGTATAACTAAAATCCAAAAATATTCAAAAAATTGTAAAGGAAAAATTCAAAACATCTAGAAAACATCAAAAAGCATAAAAAGGTCAAACATTGAAAATCCAAAAAGTGGTACCCTTGCTGAAGTACATTGTCTTTGAGCTTGAACATAGGTAAGGTTTATCTTTGATTAGCCCCTGAGACACCCTAGGTTAGTCCTTTAGGATTCCATCATAATTAATTTACTTTTCCATCACTATTCATATCTCCATCTTGTTAAAAGGTCAAGTCAGTCAAACTATGTGGTCTCTACATGTATAACGTAGGCAAGGCTTATCTTTGATTAGCCCTTGAGACTCCTAGGATAGGTCTTTTAGATTAGGTTTTTGGTCAAAATTCTCAAAAATCTAAAACATCCAAATATCTCAAAAAATCCCAAAACATCTAGAGAACTTTGAAAAACCAAAAACATTCAAATATCTCAGAAAACACAAAAGCATCCAAATATCAAAAAATCCCCAAAATATTCAAAAAACTAGAAAATAAAAAAACATTTGAAAATTGAAAACACAAAAACAATAGAAAACACTCAAAACACCTAAATAGCCTCAAATAATCTAAAAATCCTAAACATTTGTATAAACTTTCAAAAAGACCAAAAACAACCTCAAAGCATTTTCAAAATACCAAAAACATTAAAATATTCTAGAAAATCCAAAACCCATCCATCCCATCTCACTTTCACCCATAATAAATTGATCGTAACCTTCAACCTTTGGAAAAACAAAAAGAAACAAGCATAACAAGTCATAAAGTGAGAACCTAATTTTCAAAATCTAAAGTCTAAATCATAGGTAAATATGACAATGAAGTTTGTATAAATGACTCATCTTAGCATCATCATCCTAACATCAACAACCTCTGATCAATATGTCCTAGGATGTATCCTTCCTACGATGGAGATCAATATTATATATCACCTTAGCTAAATTAAACTAGGAAAGAGATATAGATAACAGTGACTGTTTGTTTATGATCTTTTCTTATGATTTATCTTAGTGACCTATTCCAAGGACCTCTCGATGATGTCTCTTAAAATGATTTAGAGAGAAAGGAATGGGGCATTGATCACTATCTTTTGTTTTTATATGCTTGTGGGTACTCTTGTAAAATAATCTTGGTGCATACTTGCTTAGTTGTGTGTAGGAAGGTTGTTTGGAGTACATTGTTGACTATTGCGTATGCTTTGGTCCAATATATTTGAAGCTTCTAACTTGCATTCCAACGAGGTTTCCATATGCCAAGGTGTGAAAAAGAACTATCCTATCTATTTTCTAAGTCAAATTCAGTTACACCAAATACAACGACATCCTGGTTATTAATACCTTGATGCATCATGTCTATGTGTTATATCAAACAATAAGGAACGATGTAAAATCCCAATCCTGGAGTGTGGGAAACTCATCACCCTGCATTTCATCTTCATTTTGCATGTCTCATCACCATCTCTAATAAAATCTCGATGGATCATGAACTTGTTGGATCTTTTGAAGAAATCATCAAAATCAACAGTCATTCATTCTTTATTCTTCTATCTTCTCTTTGCACTAACTTGGTATCATGGCATTCAACAAAAACATCGCCAATGCATCCACTCTGCATCCACAAACCATCAACATACATGCATCTTATATTCATAGCATAATCATAAAATATTTTTCATATCACATCAAATATTGTGCATTATCATTTGAGTTGTGATGAATAATATAGATTTGTTATTCTAGGCATCTTAAATCATTGCATATCATAAGGATTTGCATCCATACATCCATATGCATACATGATCATCTCATAAAATGCATAGAAAATACAGAAAAAATAAATGCATCCACATCATTTGCATGCATAACATTTGCATCACATATCATTCATTTCATAACATATTGTGAAAAGATATTGAAAAAGAACATAACATTGCATCTATATCAAATCATGATCATCACATATCGTATAGGCACAAGTAAAGTGCATCCATACATCATCAACTATAAGCATCTCATATCATATTCATTCATAAACATGAAATAAAGTGAGCTTATCACATCATATAGAATCTATATTTGTATCATATATATATCAAAAATGAATGTCATGGTCCAAAATTTGGATTATTGTATGTATAACGATCATAAGTACAATATCCATGAAGCTATCAAAAAGGATCCCATGAATGTATATCTATGGTAAAGAATGGGGCAACAAAATAAAAATTGTTTATACATAAGAGCTAGCCCTGATGGCTATTCCCCTCTCTGGCCTACCTCTTAGGTTGATCCTGAGCTCTCGGTCATGCATCACTACATTCCAAAAAATTAGGTTATCTAAGTGCCTATGGTACATCTCGGTGGTAATGCTACCTATAATATGTGGCCTCTGTCACAACCTCTTTGTATAGTCTCACTAAAATAGTACTTCCATGTGTGGCCACCATCATAGCCTCTATCTACTAGCATGGGGCAACCCCCTGATCCCTTTTTGTAGTCATGGCCTATACCCACTATAATGCCTTATCTCTCTCGATCATGATGCCCACAACCTATTATCATGTCTGGTCCCGCTCAACAGTAATAGCCAAAATCTATTGGTAGGCCTGATCCCGTTCACTAGTAAAAAATTTGCACCTACTACTACAATTGTTGTATCTATGCATCTCTAGCATCTAGTGGTGTTGGTGGTGTTTCCTGCTACTGAACTGGAGGCTATTGAGGAGACTACTGTCCAACTGATGGAGCCCCTAAAACCTACCCATCTTGACTATCCTAGCCACCATGTCCCTATCCTCTGCCTTTGGGCCCCCTGCCTCAAGGTCTCCCTCACGTAGGAGCACCTGCTAGATCTATCAAACATTGCGGAGGTGCGAAACAAGCATCATAAGTAGGCGTAGACTAAGCTACCACCTAACCCTAATCATAGGTTGAAGGTTTAGCTGCTAACTCTTTAAAACTCTTGATTGCCTTAGGAGCTGGAATGGTCAGTCCCATGTGGGAACCTCATGAGTAGACCTCACAAAAATGAACCTGTAAGCATCATCTGGCCTATCTTGGACCTCCCCAAACTGTTGAGCCACCTTGTCTAGTAAATATCACTCAATGATGGTGTGCTCACGACCCTACATATATCAGGTCTTCTTGGAAAAGTATATTTGTTGCACACCATCATACCATGTGGCATTTGTAGCCATAGGCACCATTGGAAAAATGGCATATCATCAATAACCTGTCACCAATACGGGAGCCCAATTTTTCTATTGTGCCTCAATGTAATTGCACCTTTGTACTGTTGGATCATAGAATCATCTAGCTCCATGTCTACCATATGCACAATAGGTCGAAGCACTACAATATTCTCCCACATCCAAATATGAAGCAAAGTCACCCCTACAACAATGGATCTCCCATCATAGTAAATGAAGTTGTGCATATCATGATACAGTGAGGCAAACATCATAGGCCCCATGCAAAAAGTGTCCTCCTATGAAGCATTTGATGCCATGCCAAGCCCCATCCTGGGCTGAACCCTCTACTACATCTGTTAGGAGCCACCAAACTTGAAATAATGGTTGCAATGATCAATCTAAAAGTGGGCACATGACCTCTATACAACTCAAGGTTGATCTATGATGTAACTAAATCAATTTCCTCTAGCTGTATCACCTCATAATAGTCATCAAGTCTAGCATCAATGTTGTAGATCACACAATTGTTGGACTCAAGGAACACTGAGAGTGGGGGTGAATCAGTGTTCCACAATATTTAAATTACAATCTAGATCTTAAAAAATTTACAACATTTAAACAAAAGTAAAGGTGCAAGCACATGAAGGAAACAATCAAAACACCATAACATGAATATTTTTACATGGAAACCTTGTTAGGGGAAAAACCACGGTGGAGGTTAATCCACAATTTATACTCTGTTAAAAGTATGAAGAAAAAAGGGGAATGCACATGCATTTAGGCACACTACCTAGAGCTCACTTCTCAAAATCAGGAAGGCTCATTGCCTTACAACATATTTGGATTACAAAAAAGAGTTGAACTAAGAAAGTAGCATCTACAAATTCCTAGTTTCAGTTCTGATGAGGCTCATAGATCAGATTCTGGACCTTCTATTTGATTCTACACTTCACTCTACTCTACCTTAATTCACTTCACAACAATCCTCTTCTGCATAAGTGAAACTGTTCCAAATCACTCAACAACCCTTCTAACATTCGCAATATACTTCATGCACTCACCTTCACTCTCTCATAATGAATTAACTGATCCCTTATATATATCCGCTATCAAAGATTTAGTCACTTCATGTCGGCCACAACAAAATAAAAAATATTTTCTAATAGTCGGCTCAATGCACATTTAATATTCAATGCATACCCATCAAAGTTAGCCACAACATATCTAGGACCCAAAATAAAATCTGCAAGCATAGGATACCTTAATTAATTATACTCAAATATCCGTGACATGCCATATTCACTAAGTCGACCACCATGAGCTAATAAACATAAAATCATCCTACCGGATCTTCTAACTTATACACCAATTAATGCAACATCAAAAAATTTAACAATAAGATAATATACATACTTAACAACCTTCCTCGAGATCCACAGCTCAAAATGATAATATGGTGAAGCATATAGATCAACATACTAACTAGATACCTTGTTCTTCATTCTCTCTTTTGGTAATACTCTATTCTTTATTCTACCTATCAGTATGAACAAATATTGATCGATGGACTAGAATAATGATTTAGGTTTCCATAAATGACAACGCTAGAATCCATATGCCAACAATCTCCCCCTTTGGCATTGATGGCAACACTTAGTGAAAATGAATAAGTGTCAGAACCAATATGATTACGCTGCTTGAGTTCAAAATTTCAAAACACAACTCCCCCTTAGAATGATAAGGAATTTTTCACTACTCTCTCTCCCCCTTTGACATGAATGAAAAACATATTTTGGATCTCCCCCCTTACTAATTCAAAAATTGGATCAAAATTTGAAGAAATATGACTGTTACTTGAGTCAGAAAATTATCTTGTACTTATCTTTCATTTCCAGAAGAAATTTCCTCCAATCTTCTACTAAAATTCCAATGATTAAAATCAAGTTGTTGTTCTCATATGTCTACTAAATAATCTGGATGATAGATTCCAAAATTATGATTGCCTCTTCTAATTTCTCTCCTTTCCTTAGAACCTCAATTAACTGCTCTAGTTTTCATTCAATTAAATCCTTCACTTTCCAAAAGGTGTCTACAAGGTTGTTTCTAGTGAAATGAACTTTTGTATGCTCAGACTGCAACTCTTGAATCCTTTTCTTGAATGCACCATACTGATCTTGAAACATGTTATAATCCTGACCAGTCTTGTTTAGCTCAGTTTCAATCTTCTCTAGCTTATCTTTGTATCTCCCAATTGCATGAGGCCAACGAAGAAAATAGTTGTAGATGTTATTTGTTGTATTTATGCATTGCCTCAACAAATTCATTTTCCTTTTTAGTTTGGTAAGAGATACCATGAATTGCTCCTTCAAATGTAGAATTATTTTTCTCTTTCCTCTCTTGGGACTCAGAGACCATGGCTTCCTTAATGCATTCAATCATCTCTTCAGGAAACACATTCTGAAAACTCTCCAATCCAATGTTATTGTGCAAAAAATAAATACTTAGTGTTCTCTCGATCAAGTCTTGCTTATATGAGATTCTATCAGACCATATTTCAACAAATTTTTGCATCCCATCTTTCTCCTAAACAAGTTCTAGTATCTTTACTTTGGATAAAATTCCTTCTTCTTTGCTTCCTTCTACCATTACTACATCTGGTTCAACTGATTTTGGTTCTTCCCTTGGAGTGTACTCATCAAATTCTTCATCTAGTATGTCCACAATCACTTGTTCTTTACCTTTTCCTTCAAATTTTGGAGTCTTGTGAGTTGGAGGAGTGTAATCAACAATCTCTTGTGCTCTTTTCTTCTTCCTCTCCATCTCACCAGAAGAGGATCCAACTTCAAGAGCTCTTACCAGAATGGAAATGCTAATTGCTCCAAACTTCCCTAGCAATTCTTTAAAGAAATTTGCATACTCTTGCTTACAATTTTCCAAAGTATTAGAATGTTCAAAAATCCATTTACAAACGGGTTCATTCTCTTTCCATATAACATATTGATCTATGGCAATAAATTCATAAAATACATCACAAGACATATGACCAAGGTATCAAACCTAAAGGGGTAATCTTCCTCCTTTGTTAGTTGCACATTTTCCATCAATTGATCTTTTAGCAATCCACATAAGTCCAAATCTTGATCCTCCATTATCATTTTATGAGAGATGTAAATTGCACCTACCGAAGTTGCACCTTCCCTATTTCTAAAAAAAGATTTTGTATGAGATTCCATGTGCAATGTACCTTGTTATCAAATCTTTGATTGTCAAACTTATCAAAGCCCTTTGATTTGTAGTTACTTTGGATAGAGTTTCGACTTCTTTGTTCTAAATCAATTTCTTTTTAGTATATCCCCAAAATTGCATAATCCAGTTAGCTTCCTAATCACCTCTTTAGAAATAAGATAGGGTTTATCCAGAGTTAGAATGTCATCATTCAATCTATTCAGGATAAACCTAACAACTTCCATGTTATCAAAATAGGGAAATTCACTCCAAATGTCCAAAATTTTGTGTTTCACACCTTCAAGCCATTTCAATTCATTGGTCGACAACATATTTCTCACATCCCTAATCTTCTCACTACTATATTCATGTAAATTCACCATTCCTTTGATTTGCTTCATTTTCCTTTTCGTACTGAACAAGTTTCTATCGAGCACCAAATTAAGTGAAAATTCTACAAGCAACTGAAATACCTGATGAATTCACCACCGAATTAAATTTACTCCTTCAAAATTCTACTGCAGAGGCTCTCCTTCTATTCTTCTTCAATGCAAGGTGACAAATGAGGGTTCCAAATACCCTTTTATAACTTGCACACCTAACCTTTTTACCGCATTAAATGTTTTTCCCTAGGTGTTCGAGATACTCTATTTTCTCAGACAAAAAAAGAAGGATTCATCTGCAAACCTTCTACTTCTCAAATTTCTACACAAGTGATTACTGATACATTTGTAAACTATTAGCACAACTACTAACAATTTCCTACATTCTGGTGCCAACTACCGATAGGGGGACAAAGGATTTTCTTGAAGAACTCCCCCTAGGCCAATGGCCTAAGATCAATTTTGGGAGGAATTACCAGAAGCAGATTCTGGTGTGAGCTTATTTCCTTCACTAGACTCACTCTTCCTTACCCATGTTTTCTTCATCTAATCTCTTATTTCTTCCACAGTCACTTTGCCTTTTCCCTTATCATCTTTCTGTGAAATTCTAACTTTTTATACCAAACCTCTTCTATCCATGTTTTTGTTCCTGCAGAATCTTGCAATGTGACCAAATCTGTTGCAATTGTAATACACATGATTTATTTGTCTAGACCATTCATTCCATTGATTTCTTCTTGATCTACATTGATTAGCAATATTCCCAAATCTTCCATAGGTGTAGCATTTAACATTCCTTACACTATCATACATACTTTTGAAATTAATTGAATTATGACCAAACTTATTACAACTAAAACACTGACCGGGAAATGATGGACTACTTGAATTTATTTTTCTTCTACACTAAGAAGCCATATGACCAAATTTATTACAAGCAAGGCAGTGACCATTAAACTTTTGATCATTGGGTTGTCTTACTAGATACCTTATGCCTTTGTTCATTTGATTTCTTTGTCTAGAATCCTTATGTTTAGATCCAAAGCTTTCTCCCTTCTCATATCCAAGACCTTGCTTGTCATTTGCATCCTTTTTTCCTTTAGTCAGCTCATCAAGCTTAGCAGAATTGATACTAAACTTCTCCTTGTATTCATTTGTAGTAATGAGTTCATCTCTGAGAGTAACTATCTATCTTTCAAGATCTCGTTCATTATTTCTAGATTGTTGCAGTTCAATCTCCAGCTGAATGAATCCACCATTACCTCTGTTGCATTCTTCAAATTTTTCTTTTAAAGACTAGGCTAGATTCTCCTCATTTTTCTTCCTTTCTTCAATCTCCTTAGTTAGTTTCATCACCATAGATTCCATCTCAAGCTTTAGAGTAGCATTGTCTCTAGTAGGCTTTTCACATTCTTCAGTTATTTCTTTTAAAGTCCAATTTAAGTGAAAATCTTCCAATAATTTACTTTCTTTCTACTTCAACTGATCACATAGTTCCTTCCTCTTTTCTCTTGACTCATTGATTTTATCCTTCAATGATTGAATGAATTTTTCAGCATCCTCAATATTTTATTTTAATTTTAGGACTTCTACTTTAGACTGATCAAGATCATCAAGTGCCACCAAAAGCTATTGTTGAAGACCACTAGATTCCATTGCTTTCCAAGATACACCTCAAGCTATTAAACTTCTACAGAGGAACCTTGCTCTGATACCAATTATTGGACTCAAGGAACACTGAGAGGGGGGATGAATTAGTGTTTCGCAATATTTAAATTACAATCCAGATCTTAAACCATTTACAAAATTTAAACAAAATTAAAGATGAAAACACATGAAGGAAACAATCAAAACACCATAACACCAAGATTTTTATGTGGAAACCCTGTTAGGGGAAAAACCATGGTGGAGGTTAATCCACAATTTATACTCTATTAAAAGTATGAAGAAAAAGGGGAATGCACATGCATTTAGGCACACTGCCTAGAGCTCAATGCTCAAAATCAGGAAGGATCACTGCCTTACAACATATTTGGATTAAAACAAAGAGTTGAACTAAGAAAGTAGCATCTGAAAATGCCTAGTTTTAGTTTTGATGAGGCTCATAGATCATATTATGGACCTTTTGTCTGATTCTACACTTCGCTCTGCTCTACCTTAATTTGCTTCACAACAATCCTCTGCTGCACAAGTGAAACTGTGCCAAATCATTGAACAACCCTTCTAACATTCGCACTATACTTTTCTCTCTCATAATGAATTAATTGGTCTCTTATATATATTTGTTATCAAAGATTTAGTCGCTTCATGTCAACTTCAACAAAATAAAAATATTTTCCAATAGTTAGCTCAATCCACATTTAATATTCAATGCATACCCATCAAAGTCGGCCATGGCATAGCTAGGACCCAAAAAAAAATCTTCAAGCATATGATACCTTAACTAATTATACCTCGAATATATGTGACATGCCATATTCACTAAGTTGGCCACCGTGAGCTAATAAATAGAAAATCATCCTATCGGATCTTGTAACTTATACACCGATTAATGCGACATCACAAAACTTAACAATAAGATAATATAGATACTGAACAACCTTCCCCAAGATCCACAACTCAAAATGATAATTTGGTGAAGCATACAAATTGACATACTAACCAGATACCCTGTTCTTTATTCTTCCTATCAGTATGAACAAATCCTAAGCTGCGAACTGGAATAATGAATTAGGTTGCCATCAATGACAACACTAGAAGCCATATGCCAAAAATGATTTCCATGTATCAGAAAACACAAAATATTCTATACATCCTCCAAGGTCGCCATCAGCTCACCTTTCACAAGGTGGAATGGTGAAGTCTCATTATGACATCTCTTGCACAGAGTAGTCATCATAGCTAAATGTGTCTGGATGATGAGTGCATATGCAATATACTAGAGGTCAATATCTCCTAGGTACTCTTGGTGTAACTCTAATAGATCACCTAATCTCTCCAACATAGTGGGCTTGTACTCACATGACATCAGTGGTGGAATGACCTCCTACATCCATTAAGTGTACAACATCAGTAAATCAAGGAAATTTGACTGAATTTGAAATTTTCAACTCAAAAATCACAATAGTGTCGCTATATTCAAATTTTAAATTGTGATGCCTAAAATCATTTCAAATTACAAATTGCAAAGTGCATTTCCAAACACACCGGTGTCACTATCTAAACATTGGAAACCCTAACCCTAATTTCAAATCATGAATAGTGTTTCCATATAAATATGCATCACTATAATTCATTTGGGCACTGTTGATTATAAAATGGGCATCACTATATAGCAATGCCACCAAAGTTTAAACTTTAAAGTGCAATAAATGCATCAAAAAGTCAAATTTCAAATCAAGTTTGGAGTTACATACCAGTGGTCCTATGCTTGGAAGCCACTGATATTCTCAAACTCAGTTAGAGATGTTCCTGGGAATCTCTTGTTGCACCATTTTGTTGGAGGGTCAGGGCTCAAAATAGCAAGAATCTCTCAAGTGTGAATGCACAAATGAATTGAAAGTGACCCTTCTTGGCTTACTTTTACTAGAAAATTAGGGTTTTTTTCCCTAATTTCATCTTCAAGCTAGGGTTTATCATCATTTTCACAAATTTTTCTAATTAGAACCTAATTTTGCATCGATTTTTTGCATTTTTGGCATAATTTTTGCATCTCGGAGCCTTTCTAGACCCTTCAGGCAGTTTTTCATCTTTATCGAGAAATCAACCCAAAATTCAAAATCTCTGCTTGATTTCTCAAGGGGGTAGGGAATCAGCTTTGTCCTTCCACTGAGGCATCTAAAAAAATAATATATATATATATATATATATTTTTTTTTTATTTAAGCAACAGTTTTGATCTGAAGAGCATTAGCCTTTGAACCGAAGTAGCAAGTACCTTGCTTCAAAGAGTGGAAAAATGTAGACACTGAAAAATGTCTTGAATGATATCATGTACTCGAAACAGGTTTACTAGCATCATTTCCTCTTTAAACCCATCCTTTTTTTCACTTAATTAATTAAATTAACCTAGCTAATTTAATTAATGGCATCATTTTCTTCCATTAACCAAATTTATCAATTTAGGTTAATTCACTCCCCCTTCACACTAACATTTCATCTCATTAAATTAAATAAATCAAAATATTTAATTTAATTCCCTAAGTCATCTTATTTAATTAAATAACCCTAAGTTATTTAATTAAATATCATTTCATCTCTCCCACATTCATTAAATTATTTAATTGAATTAATATCACTTTAATTCCTCCAAATCCCCTAATTACATGATTAAACCTTGTTTAATTAGCAATTAAACTAATTTTTCTCTAAGAAGAGGACTATTCTCATGGAATATTCCTTATCCCCTTTTGTAAAATTAAGAATTTATTTTAATTTTCAAAATGTGTTTTATCCTCACCCAAATAAATATTCCAAGGAATATTGTTAGTCCTCCATCATTTGAAAAAGGGATATTTTCATTTAGCTTCCAATGAAAATTTTAACCTCTAACCTTTTGAACAAGTCACCTTTGACCTGTGTTGGTAGGTCAAAAGTGTGTTTGTTTGAAGCAAATGTGAGCCCTTGATTAAATCCCATCATGCATTCTCTTTCATTGATGAGAATCCATGATCTATGCATCTTCTTCCTTTCATCTTTGACCGTTGATTAATATTTTTGATCCCAGCCCTCCATTTCTCATTTTCTTTCCTATAAATAAAGCACTATTTGGAGACAAATGGATCCATCTTTCAATTTAAAAGTCATGTTGTTGAATTCACTTGCACTCACACTCTCAATTTACTCACTTTTAGTTTTTTTTAGTTTATTTCTAATTGCATAATAGCTTAAAGCATCCATTAATGGATTCCATGCATCCATCTTAGTTTGTATATGAATTAGGGTTTCCATCTTTTAACTTAGAATTAGCTTATATTAGCTTAGTAATTGCATAATTAGTTCATTTTTAGCATAAAATCATGTTAACTTAGCTTGCATCATGTTTAATTTAGCATAAAATAGGTTTCAATCTAGTTATCACAATGGTTTCAATGATTCTCTTCCATAGAATCAATTGAAACAGGCTCACTAATCATGAGATTGGGAAAGGGTCGTTGTTCCACATCAACATGACACCAATTCCAAAACAAGATAAGTTTCAAATGAGTTAGAGTAGGAATTTAACTATTTTTCATAGTTTGTAACTTTCAATTTGTATAAATACTTAGTTTAACTTTTCAATTTGAATGATCTTGTTTGGTAGATTAAGGTTTAGTGGATAAATTGTGTTTTGATTCATTATGAATCTAGTGTAATCAACCCACCCTGAAGATCCTCATCTCATAGAAAGTAGTCTCCACTTTTGTACCATTTTTCCAACCATGTTTACTCATTTCAAATGAAGTTAGTGTACCCAACAACTGATATCTAGATTAAGTTTTAAATTTACAACTTCCTTAATAGCATATACCTTTTCATTGTAAGAATTAGGAAGAGATATGAGAACTTTCTTTACCACTCTAGGTTCTTTCACTTGTGCACCAAGACCTCTCATCGCACTTACCAACACATCAACCCTCTACATATAACTTGTAATTGTTTCATCTTCAGAATTTCACAAGGTCTCAAATTGTGCTTTCAAATTCTACAACTTCTCTTGTTTAACCTTATCATATCCTTCATAAATTATTTCTATCTTATCCTAAACTTCTTTAGTAGTCTTTAGATTCATAACTTTTACTAATTAAAAATTTGAAAGACTATTCACAAGAATAAACCTTGCCTTACCATTTATTTCTTGTGCCTTGATCTCATCACTTTTTCTCAGACCATTCCTAGATTCAACATATTAAGTTTTTATTTCCTTTTCAATCTCATATCCAAAGGAATCCAAATATCCTTCCATATTTGTCTTCTAGAATGCATAATCTATTCCATAAAACTTAGGTATCTCTATCTTGTTTTCCATCCTAGATCTACCTCAAGCGGTTTTTTTTTTCTCCAAGGAACCTTTCTCTGATACCAATTGTTAAATGAACAAGACAATTGAGAGGGGGGTAAATCATTTGTATCCAATTAAAACATCAAAACCCTCAATAATAATTAAATCCACATGCATTACTTAAACCCTTAATTTTTAGAATGGTTAGGAATGAAAATTAGATAATAGAAATTGAAACAACCAACACCATACACAAGAGAACACCAGATTTATGTGGAAAAACCAATGAGGGAAAAACCACGGTGAGGATTAGCTCACAATATAAGTAATTACAAAACTGGTACAAGGGCTCACTACTAGAATAGGATGCACTATCCAAAAAGGCTCATAGCTAGGGCTCACTATCACATAAAGAAAAGAAGATAGAAGAGAAATGTTACATAGAGAAAAAATTCTCAATGCAATAGAGAATCTACCACAATAGCTCCAACACCTTTACAGTCTTTTTTGATGATTGCATACACCTTCAACTCACTACCTTCAAAAGTCCAACACTTTGAAGTTCACACTACTATGTTCAAACTCACACTCTACTCTTTGGTAATTCATGTTACTTGCATAACATATATCTATCCTTGCTATCTTATCAACCTTCAATATTTCAACTCATACTTATACTGTCATCAACATTGAAAACCTTCTCCAAGGTTGGCTATACACACTTCACACTTTCAAATTAGGTCAGCACTAAACATTCTTGTGGTGGATAGGAATGAAAGTGGACCAAAACAAGGCTTAACTAGGACCCAAATCAATTCTCACATGCCACACTACACCTTCATTAACACTTGAACATCTTTGAATATAGTGTAAAGACCAAGTCAGTTGTTACCTATGAAAACACATTTAAATTTGAATTACATGCTTCCTTTGAACAATATGAAACTTTTAGACAACAAAATTCACCTCAAAATGATCTAAGAACATCCTAGAAACCAAAAAAATCCTTCACAACAAATCTCACTTGAATATTATTAACATTTTGTTTATCCAGACAACACTACTAGACACCACAATACTCTGTAGCTCAAAAGACCCTCTTCCAATACACTGAACCATGAATCCTCTTAACACAAGAAAGATAACAACACCGTCAACTATCCTTCAAAACCACAAGTCCTAAAAAAAAACTACGAAGAAATGTAGAGAAAATACATTTCTCTCAAACACCTTTATACACAACACTCCAAAACTAGTTCACACATTGGTGAACATTATTTCCTCTAACCATCGATCCAAAAGCCAAATTTCTAGATATAGAAACTTTGAATATCTCTAACCAAAATATCCAAACCATAAAAGTATATCTTCAACCTAAAAGAAATTTAAAGAAAACCCAAAGCACTTTTGCAAACTAGAACACCTTTGCAACACCTTGTTTCCTTATTTTATTAATTTTCTCAGTATCCTCGACATCTGAACCATAAATAGAAGCTTATAAAAGAAAAAAATTATTCTCAACCACTGCACTACTGTCATTAATGACAACAAAAAATTGTTGAAATCAATGATAACACCTTCATTCTTGCAAGAGGGAGATGTAGTGAGGGAGGGAGAGAGGTGAGGTAGATAGAAATAGAGAGAGGGAGAAGTGAGATGGAGAGAAGCAGAGAGGGAAGGAGGGAGAGATGGAATCAAGGAGATAGAGATGGAGAGAAAGTAGTTAGATAGAGAGAAGTAGAGAGGGAAGGAGAGAATGAGAGAGAGAGAGAGGGGAGGGAGGGAGGGAGGGATAGGTAGAGAGTGATAGGTGAGATAGAGAGAAGTAGAGACAAAAAGAGAGACAAAGAGATAAAGAGGAAAAGTGATAGAGATGAGATAAAGAGATAGAGAAAAATAGAGAGAGATAGAGATATGGAGAGATAGAGAGAGAGGGGGGAAGGAGGGAGGGTGGGAGAGAGAGGGGAGGGAATAAGAGGTAAATATGGATAGGTGAGAGAGAGGGAGAGAGAGAGGGAGAGAGGAGGGAGTGACAGAGAGGGAGAGATAATGGTGATATAGAGAGAAGTATAGAGGGAAGGAGAAAGTGAGAGAAATAGACGGAAGGGAGGGAGGCATTGAGAGAGAGAGGTAGAAAGAGTGGTAGGGAGTGATGCAGGGAAAGGTAGGTGGAGAGAGGGAAGGAGGGAAGGAGGGAGGGAGGGAGAGGTAATTAGAGAGAGGGGGAGGAGAGATAGAAAGAGGGGAGAGGGAAGGAGAGGTAGAGGGAGGGAGAGGTAGGTAGAGAGAGGGAAGGGACATATAGAAAGGGGGAGGGATAGAGGTATAGATAGGGAAGGAGAGGAGAGATAGAGTGAAGAAGAGAGGGAATGGGGGTGGGAGGGAGAGATGGGTGAGATAGGTAGGTGGAGAGAGAGGGAGAAAGAGAGGGAGAGAGAGGGAGATAGAGAGGGAGATAGAGAGAAGTATCAAGGGAAGGAGAGACAGAGGGAAAGGTAGGGAGGGTGAGAGAGAGAGGCATGAGAGAGAGAGAGGAGGTACGTAAAGAGATAGTTTTAGGGAGTGATGGAAGGAGAGATAGGTAGAGAGAGGGGGATGATAGATAAATATACATAGAGAGGGAAGGTGAGGTAGAGAGAGGGGGGAGGAGGGAGGGAGGGATAGGTAGGTAGAGAGAGGGATAGGAGAGATAGAAAGAGGGGGGAGGGAGAGGTAGAGAGAGGGGGGAGAGGAGGGATAGAGATAAGTAGAGAGGGAATGAGCGAGGGAGGGAGAGGTGTGGAGAGAGAGAGTAGTAGGGAATTTTGATTGTTTTTGATATTTTCCTCATTCAAATTGATCTCCAGTTTATCTACCTAGTTTTTTCTTTGAGAATCAACTTGTTTTTATTTATTTACCTCTCTTTTTATCTCTTTCTCTTGATCTATAATGATTAGCACATCTTGTTTTATAGAATAGTTAGCTATTTTTTTCTTATGTAGCTAATTTTTCTTCCATCTCCTTTATTATTCAATCAATTTTTTATAGTTATGGTGGATATTTTTTATGATAAGACCTAATAAGGAAAATTTGAGGTGTAGTTAGGTTTACATTATATTATTCTTTAGATGTTTCAATAAATGAATGAATGGTAGAGGTAGGTGTATTTGTAACAATTATAGGATTAATTGATTGGATAATGGTTCCAAAAATACTTACAAGTAGAGAAGAAATAATAGAAGAGGAAAAAAAATTAATGGAAGGATTACTTAAAGACATGGTTACTTGAGTTAAAATGGGAGTAACATAAGGATTTTTTTTGTAGTATTAGATTTTGTTGCATGGAAAGAGAAGGAACCACTTATACTAAAGGAATGGGTTGAGAGATATAACTTGAGTAAATTGGTTCATTATAATTAGTCGTGTCTTTGGTCTTACTATTATTTCTCTTCAAAGGGGTGACTTACTCTTCAAATTCTTATTATTCAATCAAATCAAGATATTTCCTTGTATACACCCTTTTTGGCTCTTGAGTTGCTATTATTTTATTTTATTTGAGTTTTTCCTTGGGAGGTTACTAGTTTTATCAAGGTTGTTTAGGTTCAATATCTTCTTCTTCTTAATCATTAATTTCATTCTTATATTTATTATTTTTACTCCTGAGTTTCTTTTGTGTAGGTCAAGTTTAGACCTTTCTCTTAAATTGTTCAATATTTTCTCTCAACCAATTCATGTTTGATTTCAAAATTTATATTATAATTTCATATAGGGAGGTTGAATCTTCCTATACCAAATTAAAGGGTAGAATTGGATGTTAAAAAATATTATTATTTTTCTTTGTCTCTTAAAAAATAATACCATCATTTGATAACTAGTTTGAAACTTTTGTAATACAAAAATAATAATCTAGAAGGCCATTAATCTAACATATCTTATTTTCCTTACATCATATTTATTACTTAAATTATCTCAAACATGCTCCAAATGGGGGTCACGTTTCATTAGGGAACAAATAAATTTTTCTATCTTACCATGTGGACCAAAATATTTTCTATTAATATGTAAGTATAGATTATATGATTGTATATTCAGACCTCAACATTAAAATTTGTTTCCCTTAGAAAATAAATATTTTTTTAGGTAAAAGTGGCAAACCCACTATATCATATATTGAAGGATATAAAACATTTACATAGCTTCAATAGAGCAAAAAAATGGTCTCCCTTGGAGATAAAATTAAATATTACAAGTACCAAAGCACTAATCAGTGTAACTTTCAAATGAACTAGTCAACTTTGAAGGCAGAGGAAAATGCATACTAGAATGAGGGTCATACATAGCATGTTTGTACAAGAAATCAATTTTATTAAAAGATGAATGAGAATTATTATATATAACTTCACCAACATATGGGTGGAGGCAACTGAGCTAAATAGAGAAAGAATGATGGTTGTCCCCCACCAAACCAATAGCCATCAAATGAAGTAGGGAGGAGTGAGCCCAATTAGATAAAATAATATTTTGATCCAAGAGACCACCCACCATAGAAGAACTATTGCAAAAATTATAACTTTCCAAATCCTTAGACAATGAAGAGGATGAAAAGACAGAGGTAAATAGATAGGTACCCACAATAAATTTTACCAACTCAAAACAGCACAAAAAATTCTTACCCAATGGATAGCTTGGAGAAGAATTACAAGAAGATTTATGAGGAGGAAGAAAACACTTATTACCTCCAAACCTTATAATCACAAGGGAACCGACTGGAAAAATATTTCCCACTATAACTATATTTTTTATAGAAAAGATAACAAGTATTTTTGAGAGAAAACCATGAAGGGAAGAGACTTGCTAATGGTCGTGTTAGCAAGAGTATCAACAATACCATTAGCTTATCTATAATAATGCAAAATTTCAAAAGAGATAAACTTTTGAAGAATTTTTTTGGAATTGACCCAACAAATAATTTAAATGTCAAGCATCTGAAGAACTTCTTGACAAGGCACTAATCCCAACTTGAGAATCCCCCTCATCAAATAATATGAGAGATGTTGAAACTTAATGCCAACTCCAAACCTAATATCAAACCATTGAATTTTGCAACATTGTTTGCTCCATGCCCCAACAATTGACAAGCAACCCCCACAATATTTCCCACATGATTTCTTATAACCATACCAACACCTAAAATCCTAGGATTTTCTTAGGAGGCACCATTAAATTGATCTTAAACATTCCCTTTGGAGGAGGAATCCATTTTGTATCTTTCCTAAGTACTATCTCTAATTCCCATACAAAGGATTAAACTCTATGCAAGAGGAGGTTTGAGTGGGGGCCATCGTTGTAGAAGCCAGTCATCCCAAGAAGTAAGGGCCTTCTTAACATTGGAATTTCTGATGACATGTCACATAGTTGATTATAAGATCGAGGAATCAATTTTTTGAATTACATGACTTATATCCAACACCTTTTTTCCTCAAAATTCTATTTTTTCTTTCCAACCATATTTTCCAAATACCAATGGAAGGACCCAATTCTAAAATGAAAGAAAAAGAAGATTTAAATAAGGAGGACCAACATTGAAAATGTTTTAAAAGAGAACATTGAAAGGGTCCAGACCAACCAAACTTATTTTACAGCCACACACAACACTTATTAAGAAAATTCACATGATAAGATTAGGTGATCTATATCTTCATAGGCCATACCACAAAGAATACATGGGAAAAGATGATTTATGCCTAATCTATCCAATCATGTGCAAAAGAGGATTCTATCTTTCAATTCCAACCAAGAAAATGCACTAGATTTAGGTAAACATGTAGAGCCCCAACATAAATTTTTGGGCCAATCCATATCCTAAAAGAGGCAACAAGGGATATGTACCTGTCACTTACATTGTAGAACCTTAATTTTGACTTGATCCAAATGATCTCATACTCCTTATTAGAGAAAAACACCTAATTTTTTTTCAAATCTTTACTTAATGAGTCCCTTAAATATTGGGTAATAGGGAGAAATTCAAATGATCTCCCTTTCATAGGAGGAGAAGTAGAGAAATAAATTACTATGTAATCCTTGACCTTACAACTCCAAAGAGGTTTAAGGATAGAGGCGATCAACCTCCAATTTCTCAAGGACTTGATAGGTTTATTACCATTCCAAGAATTATTCCAGAACATTTCCTTCTCCCCATTATTTATAATACATGATAATTGGGGAACAATGAGAGATTTGCAAGAGGAGATAAAGTTCCACATTTTGGAGCCCACAAGGAGAGTTTTTATAGTAAAAATATGTTCTCTCTCCAATGAATCTAAATATGTGTATCTGGTGAGTTTTCTCCATTTTGAATTTAGATTTGCATATAGTCTCCACAATAGCTTGGATCCTAATGCCTTGTTTTGTAATACCAAATCCCTCAAGCCAGTACCCCCTAAATCTTTCGGGAGACATTTTTTTTCCAAGAGACTAATGGTATTTTTTTCTTTTCCTTTAATTTATTTTCCCAAAAAAAATACCTAAGAACCTTTTGCAATTCTTCCATTTTCCCGTTTAGGATTTTTAATACTAACATCAAATAAATTGGTAGAGTTTGAAGAATAGATTTAATCATCACTAACTTTCCTGCCAAAGAGAGCCATTTAGATTTTTTTTAAAGATTTTTTTAAAAATAGAAGTGATGATCTTATCCCAAAAGGAATGGTTTGTCTTTACCAAAGAAGCAAGGAACACCTAGGTAACTACAAGGGAAGGATTCAAAGGAGGGATTCAATTTTGAAACCCAAAAACTTAACAATCTTACTTCTAATCAAGGGACTCACATTCAAGAAGAACATATTAGTTTTTTCTTTATTAATTTCCTAAGTAGAACAATCAATATAAATAGATAGGACTCTCTTCACAACCTTAGCTTCTGTTAAGTTTGCTTGACCAAAAATAAGTGTGCCATCTACAAACAAGGAGTGGGTGATTTCCCACAAAAAATGACTAATTTTCACCCCTTTCTAAATATTCCTTTCATTCGTAGAGATAATAGATCTACTCAATCCTTCAAGCATTAACATGAAGAGGAAAGGTGATAAAGGATCACCCTTTCTAACTCCTTGTGAAGAATAGAAAAACCCACATGGAGAACCATTAACCAAGATTAAAAAAAATTCACCTGAGATATAGGAAGGAATCTATTTACACCATTTATCAAAAAAAAAAAAATTCCCAAGCATAACCAATAAAAAGTCCCAATTAACCTTGTTATAAGCTTTCATCATTTCTAGCTTCAAGATAACTACTAGGATCTTTTCCTCCATTATAGATTGTGAAACTTCATGTGCAACAATAACACCATCTACAGTATCCTTCCCTGAGACAAATCCCCCTTGTTATTTAGAAATAATCAAAGGAATAAGGATAGAAAGATGAATTGAAATAGCTTTTACGAAGATTTTATAGATTATGTTGTGAGTGAGATGGGGAAAAAATATGAAAATGTTATTGTATTAGTTTTCTTTGGAACCAAAGCTATAAATGTGGTGTTCATTTCCTTAAGAACCTTACTATTTTTCTTGAATTCTTCCAAATAAAAAAGAACATCTTTATCCACAAAATCCTAGAATTTTTGGAAGAAGAGAGTTGTGAACCCATCAAGTCTAGGATCCTTTTCAGAAGATGTAGAGAGCACAACCTTTCTAATCTTCTCCAAGGTGAATTCAATCACGAGCATGCCATTTTTACCCTTATTTATTAGCTTTGGAATACTATCAATGACAATTTTTTTGAAAGTATGTTGCAGGTGTTGTCATTGATGTCAATAGTATGGAGATTATTGGAGATTTCTAGTGTTGTCATTGGAGTTGTTAATGGTGCTTTCAATAGTGTTGTATGTACCCAGTGCTAGTGTGGATATGTTGTGGTTTGATGTCAACCTCTAGTGTAGTCATGTTGTGTGGTCATGATAAGAAGTGTTTGTGGTATTAAGAAAGTGTTACAGCAGCTGAAGATATGTTGAAGAAATGTTTGTGATGTTACTAATGCAACTGGTTAACTTGGTTTCCAAGTGCTTTTGATAAAATTTGAATAAAAGCGTGTGCATCATGACAAAGGTGTTTTTAGTGTTGTGTTATGCATTTCTTCATGGTTGAATATATGCTTGTGCAATTTGGACATGATGATCAGGGTGTTTAGAGGTGTTATATCTAGAGTTTTAGGTTTTGGATTGTGTGATAGTGAAGTTCTATTTAACGGAGTGTTTTCCTGTGAAGAAGGTTGTTTGGGAGAAATAGATTGCTTCACACTTCTTTACATTGGAGTTTATTATCTTGTGGATTTTGGAATGTTCTTATATTTTTTGTATCTACTTTCCCTTGGACTATTGAGTGATGAGTTTCTTTGTGAGCTTGCATTCATAATTTGTGTTTTGTGGCAGTGTTTCTGGTTGCATAGAATGAATGTGTTCTTCAATTTCAGGTGGTTGCAAAAATTGTCTTGGATATACTAGAATGTTTTGGATTATTTATACATGGTTTGCATGGTGTTTTTAGACCTAGAGAGGTGTGTATGTGGTAACTTAGTGTTAGTGCAAGCTTGGATGACCTAGCGTGCTAGTGCTAACTGCAGAGGTTGTTTGTTGTTTGTGGAAGCATGGTGATGCATGTGAGTGTAGATTTGGGTCCTAATTAACCATTGGTGTGGTATTCATTCACTTCTTTCCACTATGGAAGTGTTTGGTGCCAACCTATTTGGTGTTGCATGTTTGATGTGCATACATTTCATTAAGGTTGACCTAGTTAAGATTATTTAGGTCGTAGATGGTATAAATGTAAGGTGATTCATTGGTACTAAGTGTGGATGTGTGTAATGATGCAAATATGATCAAGTGTGGTGATATAAGTGTGATATTAATTCCTATGACTCTAGATGCAGTGAGAAAAAGGTTTCTAGTTTCTACATTTTCAATGTGCTTGGAGTTGTTGGAGTCAGTGAGCCAAAGGTTGAGGGTGGTGTATAATTGTTGTTGTGGATCTTTCCTATTGCTCTAAGATAGTGAATCTCTCTATAATAGTTTCCTTCTTTCTTTTTTCTTCCAAATAGTGTTTCCTTTAGGTAGAAATCCCTTGGTAGTGAGCCTATTATATTTGATGTTTCTATTCATATATATATGTGAGCTAATCCTCATAGTGGTTTTTCCCTACTTAGTATTTTCCACATAAATCTAGTGTTCTATTGTGTTTGGTTGTTTTTTCATTTATGTTTGACATGTTCACATTCTGCTAGTGGTTCATGAGGGTTTAAAGTTTAAATGAGGGATTGAATGTTTTAATGCACAATTGATTCACCCCCACTCTTAGTTATCATGTGCATATAACAATTGGTATCAAAGTTATGGTTCCTTGGAAGAACCTTAATCACTTGAGGTAGATCTATATGGTGAATGTGAAGGGTTTCAAATCTATACTATGATTGATGGAACAAATAATGCTTATTTGAAAGTGAGGATATAATTCTTTTTGGTCTCTCTTGGATGTCAAGTTTGGAAATCAGTTGAAAAAGGATATACCTTACTTGTTAATGGTCTAGTAAGTGATCATGAGATCAAGTAATATGAGAACAATGGAAAAGAAAGGAATGTTATCCTTAGTGGTCTTTCTAATTTTGAACTTGGAAAGGTGATAATTCTAAAAATTACAAATGAGATTTGGACAAAATTGGAGAGTATTTATGAAGGAGACGATAAAGTTAACCAAGGGAAGATGAAAAATTACAAAGCCAAAATTGAAACCCTAAGGATGTATAAAGATGAAGATATTACAACCTACATGCTTAGAGTTGATGAAGTTGTTAATTCCATCAATGGTCTTGGTGGTAAGCTGAAAGAAAGAAAAGTTGTGAAAAAGGTATTGAGAACTCTTTCTAAAACTTATAGTTCTAAAGTTTCTA
Organism: Sequoia sempervirens; assembly: GCA_007258455.2. NCBI lineage: Eukaryota > Viridiplantae > Streptophyta > Pinopsida > Cupressales > Cupressaceae > Sequoia > Sequoia sempervirens. The sequence goes on from VDFB02000003.1 coordinate 249,077,804, forward strand.
CCATTGAGGAAGCTCAAAATTTAGATCAATATTTTAGAGATCAATGTTTGTTTATTTAATTTCTTATGAGTTGAGATAGTTTGGTCAAGATTCTACAAAGAACAAAATTGCTTTTAAATTTAGTAAGGCAAAGAAGGTTGATGAATCAGATATGAATGATCTTGATGAGGTGGAAGAAAATTTTGTAAGGATACTAAAAAGGAGCACTAGAAAATACAAAGGTAAGTTACCCTTTAACTATTTAAATTATGGAAAGATAGGTCATTATGCTTCTAAATTTCCAATCAAAGTTGCAAATGAAAAACATAAGGATCATAAAGGAAAATCTATCAAGAAGAGTTATTATGTTGAAAAAGACAATGGTGTATTTGATGATGAAAGTGATGAATGCTTGTTCATGGCTCTAAAAGTTGGAACTAATTCTACTCATTCTAAAAGATTTGTGAAGGAAAGTGCTCTAAAGATAGGTCACAACATTGAAGGAACTATGGTGACTATTTTTCATGGAAGAGAGGAGAGGAACTACTAGATAATTGATAGTGGATGCTCAAATCATATGACAAGTGATAAGAGTAAGTTTGTTAAACTTCATAACTATATCAGTGGTCTTGTTAAGTTTGGTGATGATACATCTACTATGATCTATGGAAAATGTTCAATTAGTTTTGATAGAGAGCATAAAACAGATGATGTTCTTTATGTCAAGGGTCTCTGACATAATATTCTCAATGTAGTATAAATGTGTAGTAGAGGATACAATTTGGTGTTTTAGGATAATTGTTGTGAAATAAAAAATGAAGCTTTGACACACTCTTGTTGTTGCAAGAACAAGAACAAAAGGTAATTTTTATCAGCTCAAAAGTGGTGATGTTAAGTGCTTTATCTCTCAAATCAATTAATGTTTGATAGCCTAGTGAAGATTAGTTCTATTGATGCTATGAGAGATTTTCCAAATATTACAAATCCTATAAATGCAATTTACAAAGAATGTTAGTTTGGAAAGAAGATAAATAAGACGTTCAAGACTAAAGAATATTCTACCACAAGTATTTTGGAGTTGGTTGCATACAAACCTATGTGGACCTACTAGAATAAGAATCTCTCAAGGTGACAAATATTTTATGTTGTTGATTGATGATTATTCTAGAATAACTAGAGTGACGTTTCTCAAAGAAAAATCAGAAGCTCTAGATAAGTTTAAAACTTTTAAACCTATGGTTGAGAATAAAATGGATCTAAAAATCAAGTGCTTAAAGTCTGATAGAGGTAGTGAGTTTATTTCAAATGAGTTTAACCATTTTTGTGAAAATCATGGAATAAAGAGACATTTTTCAGATCTTAGGACTCCTCAAATGAATGGAGTTATGGAGAGGAAGAACAAGATAGTCAATAAGCTGAAAAAACTATTCAATGAAGGAAGAAATTCTATTGAATGTCTATTAGAGAGTATTAATTCATACTACACTCTGCATTCTTAACATAGGTCAAGCAAGTGTAAATATTTAAAATACCCCCTATGAATTATGGTATGAAGAATATTCTATTGTGAAATATTTCAGAGTTTTTGGAAGAAAATGCTATAACAAGAGAGATGAAGAAAACTTAGGAAAGTTTGATGCTAGATCTGATGAAGGAATCTTCCTTGGATACTCTACAAAGAGCAAAGCTTACCAGTGCCATGATAGATGGCTAAAGAATATTGTTGAAAGTGCAAGTGTCAAAGTGGATGAAGAACCACATCCAATTTTTGTGTTGATGGAAGGATATGAATCCGATGAACCTCATTGTCATGAAGAAGAAAAATATGAAGATAAAGAAAATGAGATGATAGTTGAATAGGAAGAAGCTCTGAAAAAGATCCTTAAAACTCCTAAGTATGTGCAAAAGAATCACTCTAAAGATAAAATCATTGGAGATAAGAGAAAAGGTGTGTTGAAAAGAAGATAATCTACTTTGGTGGAGGAATAAGTGAACTTTTGTTTACTTTTAAAGGTAGAACCTAAAATAGTGACCAAGGCATGTAAAGATGAGAATTGGATCAAGGCTATGAAAGAAAAGTTGAAAAAAATTGAGAATAATCAGTCTTGGGAATTGGTCCCAAGACCTACAAACAAAAATGTGATAGGAGCTAAATGGATTTCTAGGAAAAAACTGAATGAGGATGGAAAAGTTAAAAAAAAAAGGCTAGAATTGAGTGTAAGGGCTACTCACAAGTGGAAGGAATAGATTTTGAAGATACTTTTACTTTGGAGGCAAGGATGGAATCAATTAAATTTTTTTTGGCTTTTTCATCACATAAAGACTTCAAGGTATATCAAATGGATGTGAAGTCTACATTCTTGAATGGTAAGTTATAAGAAGAGGGTTAAATTGAACAACAAGAAGGTTTTCAGTTGTTAGAAGATGTTGATACTATCTTAAAATTGGAAAAGGAATTGTATGGACTCAAAAAATATCCTAGATCTTGGTATGAAATATTGGATAGGTACTTATTACAAGGGATTCAAAAAGGGTACTCTAAATAAAAAAAATTTACTTCAACGTTGAGGGAGAAAAAATCTTGATTTTGGTAGTTTATGGTGATGAAATTATCTTTGGAGGAAATGAAGGTATGTGCAAGAGGTTTGTAGATGAGATGTAAAAAGAGTTTGAGATGTCACTATGTGGGGAGATAAATTTCTTCCTTGGATTACAAATTAGTCAATCAAAAAAGGTATTTTCATTTCTTAGTCAAAGTATGTTAAGGAAATGTTGAAGAAGTTTGGAATGGAGGATTCTAAATCTGTGTGTACTCCTATGGTTACTAGTTGTAAATTGAGAAAGAATGATGGATCTCCTAAGAAAGATCAAAGAAAGTACAAATAAATGATTGGAGGGCTACTATATCTCACTACTAATAGACTAGATATCATGCATGCAATATGTCTTGTGGAAGATTTCAAGAAGATCCCAAAGAGTCACATGTTGTAGTAGTTTAAAAGGATATTTAAATACTTGAAGGGAACTTTAGACTTTGATTTATGGTATCCTAGGGATATTTATTTCTCCTTGAGTGCATACACAAATGTATATTTGGTAGTAGTGAAAATGATAGAAGTACAAGTGGAGGTGCTTTCTTTCTTGGAAACATATTGGTTTCCTGGTTGAGCAAGAAGTAGGATTTAGTGTCATTATCTACTACAGAGGAAAAATATATTGCAACAACATCTTGTTGCACACACGTGTTGTCGTGAACATTGAAGGATATCAGAGTATCATATAATGAACCTATTTCTATCTTGTGTGATAATACAAGTTCTATCAATATTTTGAAGAACTTGGTAATGCATTGAAGTATAAAACATATCTTTATCCGATATTACTTTCTAAGAGAAAAAGTTGCAAAGAATGAGGTGAATTTTGGAGTATGTGCCTAAAAAGGATCCAGTTACATATATTTTCATAAAGTCTCTTGCAAAAGATACATTTTAGAATCTTTGATAGAAGTTATGGGTTATTGCCCCTCCTTTCAACTAGATGCACAAGAGTGTGCATTTATCCAGGGAGAATTTCAAGATACATTCTTGGTCCTAGACTGATGTTGAAAGCTACCTCTCATGGGGAGTAGGTAGTTTTCTTGTCTAGTATAGTTAGTGGGAGCATATCTTGTGCCCCTAAGGGGAAGAGAACTAAAATATAAGAGTAGTGAAGAATGAGTAGTATAGTGTGTGTAGTAGAGGAAGTAGTGGTAAGAGAGAAAATAGAAGGAGTTGCTTGATAGTGTTTCCTAAAGTACAAGTGTGTAGGTTATGTTAAAGGGAGAGATTTTCCATTTGCCATTGTTGTCAAAGGGTGAGAGTGAAGTCTGAAAAAATCCTCAAGAAAGGGGGAGAGAGTGGTGTCTAAAAGACACAAGGAAAAGATGTGTAAGATATGCCCTAGTAAGGGGGAGTGTTGCTTGATGCAGAGTTGTTGATAGTTTCTTTTGTTGTTGATGGTTTTCAGATATGATTTTTCCATCAATGACAAAGGGGGAGATTGTTGCAAGTATGTTGTAGGTGTTGTTATTGATGTCAATAGTATGGATATTGTTGGAGATGACTAGTATTGTTATTGGAGTTGTTGGTGGTGTTGTCATTATTGTTTTCTCTACCTAGTGCTAGTGTGGATATGTTGTCGTATGATGTACAAATCTAGTGTAGTCATGTTATGTGGTCATGGTAAGAATTGTTTGTATTACTAAGTAATTGTTGTAGGTGTTGAATATATATTGAAGAAATGTTTTTGGTGTTGTTGATGCAAATGGTTCACTTGGTTTTCAAGTGTTTTTGAGAAAAAATGAATAGAAGTGTGTGCATGGTGATAAAGCTGTGTTTAGTGTTGTGTTCCAAATTTCTCCATGGTTGAAGATATGCTTGTGCAGTTTGGACATGATGATTGGGGGTGTTCAAAGGTGTTATATCCATAGTTTTAGGTTCTAGATTGTGTGGCAATGGAAGTTGCATTTGATACAGTGTTTTCCTGTGAAGAACATCATTTGGGAGAAATGGATTGCTCTGCATTTCTCCACATTGGAGTTTCTTCTCTTGTAGATTTTGTAACATGCTTATATTTCCTATATCTACTTTCCCTTGGAGTGTTGAGTGACGAGTTTCTCTACAATATTGGATTCATAAGTTGTTTTTTTGTGGCAATGTTCCTGGTTGCACAAAATGAATGTGTTCTTTAGTTTTAGGTGGTTGCAGTAGTGGTATTGGATATTTTATTGATGTGGAATATTTTAGAATTTTTTGGAGTGTTGCTATGTGTTCCACATGGTATTTCTAGACCTGGAGAGGAATCTATGTGGTCACTTGTTAGTGTTAGTGTAGGTTTGGCTGATCTAGCATGTTATCACTAATTATGGAGGTTGTTGGTTGTTTATAGAAGCATCATGATGTGTATTAGTGTAGATTTAGGTCCTAGTTAACCCTTGGTGTGGTTCTCCTTCACTTCTTTCCACTGTGGAAGTGTTTGGGGCCTATCTATTTGGCGTTACACATTTTAGGTGCATACATTTCATTAAGGTTGACCTAATTAATATTTTTAGGTTGTGAATGGTATAAATGCAAAGTGATTTGTTGGTACTAAGTGTGGATGTGTGTAATGTTTTTAATGTGATGAATTTTGGTGATCTAAGTGTAAGATTAATTCCTATGAATTAGAATGTAGTGAGAAAAAGGTGTCTACATTTTCAGTATGCTTGAAGTTGTTGGAGGTAGTGAGCCAAAGGTTGTGGTGGATCTTTCTTGTTTCTCTAAGATAGTGAATCTCTTTGTAACAGTTTCCTTCTTTCTTCTTTCTTTCAAACAATGAGTCCTTTCGGCAGTGAGCCCTTGGTAGTGAGCCTTTCTTCTCTTTTGGGGAGTGAGCCCTCTGGTAGTGAGCCTATTATATTCAATTTTTCTATTTATATATATGTGAGCTAATCCTCATTGTGGTTTTTCCTTGCTTAGGGTTTTCCACATAAATATGGTGGTCTATTATGTTTGGTTGTGTTTGTATTTTTATTTTACATGTTTACATTTTTCTAATTGTTAATGAGGTTTTAAATGTTGATAAGGGTTTGAAAGTGAATGATGGATTGAATGTTTTAATGTACAACTAATTCACCCTTTCCCCTCTTAGTTTTCCTATGTATCTAACATGATTAATCAAATGAAACATTTTTAGGGGGAGGAGCAAGGACATTCCTAAAAAATCTTAGTGCTACATTTGCAATTTCTTGTTAGGAATAAAGAACCATCATGCCCTCACTCTAAATGGATAAGATACTATTTAATTGCCTCCTTAACATGGTTGAAGCATGAAAAAAATTGTGTTTTTATCCCCATATCTTAACCAAAGCTCTCTTAAATTTTTCTTCCAATAAATTTCTTCCCTCTCCAATACCTCTTCCAACTCAAATTTTAAGGTTTTTTCCTTTTCAAATATTGAGAGATCCATACCATTTTTAATTATGTCATCATAAAGATCAGATAATTCATGCTCAATTCTAATTTTCTCAACAAAAATGTTTTTAAAGTGTTTAACATTCCATTTCTTAATCTGTTCTTTCACAAACTTCAACTTCTTACAAAGTTGAAACATTTTAGAGCCCTCAATATAGGGCCTCCTTTCATACCAAGTCTTTCATAAAAGGGGTAGAATTTCCATCTCTAAACCAAATTGATTCAAATTTAAAGGACCTTTTAACCTAAGTCTTATCTTCAAATATGGATAAAGATATTCTAAAATGATATAATCCTAGAATAATATGAATTAATAAAGAGAATTCATGGGATGAAGACAACCAGTTATCAAATAGGAGAAACTAGTTTAACCTTTCTACAGTCTGACATAAATTATTTCATTTATTAAACTAGGTAAAAGTTCCATTATTTGGAACAAAATCATACAAATTGTTTCTTCTCCTAAATGTTGAATGTACAAGAAAACTGAGAGGGGGGTGAATTAGTTATACCTTAAAAATTCAAAACCTTTATACACATTCAGATCCACATTCACTCAATAGACCCTTAATTTTGTTATGATGATTTATTATGGAAAGAAAATAAAAAAAACTAAAATACAAAACCATGCACAATAGAACAAAATATTTACATGGAAAACCCAAGATGGGAAAACCCATAGTGAGGATTAGCTCACATTATAAGTAATAATAACACCAATTACAAGGGCTCATTGTTGGAGGGCTCACTACCAAAGGCTAACTACTAGAATAGAAAATAAGATAGAGAAGAAGTGTTACATAGATAAAACTATCTCAATGCAAAAAATAGTCCATCACAATGTCATCAACACCTTCACAGCCTAATTGAAGAATTGTAGACACCTTATGCACACTATATTTAGTAATCTAACATGAAAGCTCACACTACACTTCTCAAATTTGCACTCTATAACTCTAAAATTTTCATCATACTTTTCTATCTCTTCTATCACACAATCCATGAACAAATCAACTCATATTTATATCATCTTCAACCTTGCAACCTTTCTCTAAGGTTGGCTATGCATCTCAACCATGCAAATTCAAATTATGTTGGTACTAAAACATTCCTATGGTGGAAAGGAATGAAGGAGGACCAAAAAAATCCTTAACTAAGACCTAAATCCATCCTTACACACCACACCATGCTTTCACATACAACTAAGAACCTTCACAAGTAGTGTAAACACTAAGGTCATTCGATACCCATGTAAAAAAAATTAAGCTTTTAAGTGCACATTTCCTTTGATCTATGCATAATTGGCAGACAACAAATGTCACTTGAGCACAATCTAGAATATTCCACAAACACCTTGAAATCCAACAAAATCCTTCACAACAACTTTCACTTGAAGAATGTAAACACCCATTACACTTAGATAATACTACCATACACTACAACTAAAGAAACTGACTTCTGAAGTACAAAACCTCAAACCATCTTGACTAAAGAAAGATACCAACACTCTCAGCACTCCTTCGGATCTGTAAGACTTGAAACATGATTGCAAAGAAACAAGAAGCAAAATCATTTCTCCCAGACACCTCTACAATACACGACTCACATTCTAGTGAACACTTCTACACAGTGATCTATAACACCCTCTTGAGATACAAAAACTCTAAACATCTTTGATCAACATATCTGAAGCCCATAATTAGATCTTCAACCTAGAAGAAATGCAAAGAAACACAAGAACACAACCCTACAACCCAAAACACCAATGCAAAATTGTTTCTTATTTTTATCAAATTTTCTCAAAATCACTTAGAAACCAAGCACTAGATACACATCCTTATCATCTACAATAACCAACTACAGTATAGTAACTCAACCATAGATCATAGAAGCTTACCACAACAACACTAGAGTTTGACACTAGCAACTTTACTAATGACAACATAATGCAACTAATCAAAGTATGGATAACATCAACTACTCTCACAAAAAAATCCCACAATAATTATCTACTTTCTCCTTATACATGTTACACCAATGGCAACATAATCTTGTTGGCATCAATGACAACACTAACTACTCATACTTGCAAAAATCTCCCCCTTTGTCATAGATGGAAACACATGATATGAAAAACCATCAAACACACAATAGTTTTGAATATCAACATACTACAACACTTCACATTACTTCTCCCCTTTACTCAACTAGCTTATTACTCTTTCTCCTTTGACAAATTTACCACATGACTCTCTTTTTCCCCTGAATAACTTATCTTTTCGCATGAATCTCTCTCCCCCTTTGAAATTAATGGAAAATGACAACAAAATTGTATCATTTATTCTCCCCTTTAACATAAATCAAAATTTTCATAACCGTTCTACAAAAATATTTTCTTTACTTCTCTATATACTCCCCCTTAGGAGCACTCACCAAACTACATCAAATCAGCTACTACTTCACGATGACAACACACACCCTTTTGACTATAACAACTATCAATGCTACTACCTACTCCCCCTGAGAGGTAGCCACCAACATCAGTCCAAAACAAAAAAAAATCTTGAGATCCACTAGACTGATGCAGCTCCTTGTGCATCTAGTTCAAAGGAGGGGCAATAACCCCCAATTTCTCTCAAAGATACTCAAAAATTTCCTTAGGAAGAGCTTTAGTGAATATATCAACAATTTGATCCTTTGTAGGCATGTATTCAAGCTTCACTTCATTCTCCATAACCTTCTCTCTCAGCAAGTGATACCAAATTGAGATATGCTTTGTCCTTAAATGCATTACTGAAGTCTTTGAAATATTGATTGCACTTAAATTATCATAGAAGATATAAATTGGTTCATCATACACTACTTTGATATCCTTCAATTTTTCCTCATCCATAACACTTGTGTGCAAAAGTATGTTGCAATGTACTTAGCCTCTACAATAGATAAACTAAATATTGTTTGTTTCTTAACTATGATGCTAATCTACATCCAAGAAAGAATACACCACCACTTGTACTTTTTCTTTCATCTACACAACCAGCCCAATTTGCATCTATGTAAGCACTCAAGGTGAAATTAGTATCTTTTGTATATCATAAGCCATGATCTAGAGTGCCCTTCAAGTATCTGAATGTCTTTTTTACTATTGTAACATGTGATTCTCTAGGAAATCTAGCCACAAGACAAATTTTATGCATAATATCTGGTCTAGTAGAGTTAGATATAGTAATCCACCAATCATTGATCTATACCTACTTTGATCAGCATTAGGAGATTCATCATTCTTTCTCATCTTGCAACCACTAACCATAGGAGTACATACTAGTTTGGAATCTTCGATTCCAAACTTCAACATTTCATTGACATAATTTGTGAGATGAAAATTCCTTTATTTATTTCATTGATTTGTAGCCCAAGGAATAAATTCATCTCTCCAAACATAGACATCTCAAACTCATTTTGCATCTCTTTTGCAAACTTCTTACACATAGCTTCATTGCCTCCAAATATTATATTATCAACATATACAACCACAATCAAAATTTTATCTTTTTCAACTTTAAAGTAAAGATTACTATTTGTGGTACCTTTATTGAATCCTTGTTGTATCAAAAACCTTTCCAACCTTTCATACCAAGCTCTAGGGGCTTTCTTGTGTCCATATAATGCCTTCTTCAATCTGCAAACCATATATGTTTTTTTTATAACTAAAATCATTTTGGTTGTTCCATGTAGACTTCCTCTTCCAACTCTCCATTCAAGAAAGCGGAATTCACATCCATTTGATAAAATTGGAAATCCTTTTTGTGCTAAAAAATCCAAAAACATCCTAATAGCCTCCATTCTTGTCACCAAAGAAAATGTCTCCTAAAAATCTATTCCTTCAACTTGTGGGTAGCCTTTACACACAAGTCTTGCCTTATTTCTTACCACTTCTCTATTCTCATTTAGTTTATTTCTAAACACCCATTTAGTTCAAATTATGTTTTTGTTTGTAGATCTTGGGACAAGTTCCCAAGTCTAATTCTTCTCAATCTAGAATAGTTATTCTTTCATAGCCTTTATCCAATGTTCATCTTTACATGCCTAAATTACTATTTTAGGTTCAACTTCAAAAAGTAAACATATATTTACCTCTTCTCCAGTACCTTTCCTTCTTGTCAATATACCTTTTCTTTTATCTCCAATAATCTATTCTTTAGAGTGATTCTTCAGTACATACTTAGGGTTTCTAGGGGTCTTTTTCAAAGCTTCTTCACCTTCAATCTATACTTTTTCCTTATCTTTTTCTTCTTCTTTGTAAGTAGGTTCATTTGATTTATATCCATCTATCACCATTGAATTCTTCTAAAAATATTAATCAAATTTGACACTTTCACTCTCAACAACCTTTCTCAGTCCCCTGTATATTTGTAGGCTTTTCTTCTAGTAGAGTATCCAAGGAAGATACCTTTATTAGACCTTGCATCAAACTTTCCCAAATTTTCTTCATCTCTTATAATGTAACATTTGCTTCTAAACACCCTAAAGTACTTGACTGTAGGAATCCTTCCATACCATACCTCATAGGGAGTCTTTGTGCTATTTTATTTTTCTTTAACTCTATTAAGTATGTAAACAATAGTATGAATTGCTTCTCTCCAGTATAGTTCTGATAGATTTGCTTCTTTCATCATAGTTTTTGCAGCTTCTTGAATAGTCCTATTTTTCCTTTTAACCACTCTATTTTGCTAAGGAGTTCTATGGGTAGAAAAGTGCCTCTTTACACCATGATTCTCACAAAACATGTTAAATTCATTGGAGGTGAACACTCAACCTAGACTATCAGACCTTAAACACTTGATTTTCATATAAATTTCATTCTCAACCATAACTTTAAATGTTTTGAAATTATCTAGGTCTTCAAAATTTTCTTTTAGAAAAGTAACCCATGTCATTCTAGAATAATCATCAATCAATAGCATGAAATACATGTCACATTGTAGACACCTTACTCTTGTAGGACCAAAAATATTTGTATGCACCAATTTTAACAACCTGGTAGTAGATTCTTCTTTACCTTTGAAACTTCTTATTTTCTTTCCAATCTGGCAATCCTTGCATACAACATTGATAGGCTTTATAGTTTTTGGTAGATATCTCATAGCTTGAATTGAATTGATTCTTACTAGATTATCAAAATTAATGTGAAACATCCTCCTATTTAATAGCTAGCTTTCATTAATCTGATTCATAAAGTAATGACCATCAACACCCTTAAGTTGATAGACATTTCCATTTGTCCTTCCAACAACAATCGCAATTCTAGACCCTTTTTCGATCTCAAATCCGTTATCCTAAAACATAATATTGTATCCTTTACTACACATTTTTCCAACACTCAAGATATTATTCCTTAAACCCTTGACATAGTAAACATCGTCAATGTTATGCTTACCATCAAAACTTATTGAACCTATTCCACATATCTTAGCACCTAAATCATCACCAAATGTAACAAGTCCTCCATCATACTTTTTGATTCTAATAAACTTACTCTTGTCACTACTCATATGGTTAGAGAATCCATTATAAATGATCCAATAGTTTATATCCTATCTAGCATGAAAAGTAGATACCAAAGCATGTTATGTATTATCCTTTCTCTCTAGAGGGCTATCCTTCACACATCTCTCAGAGTTAGTAGAAACAGACTCAAATTTTAAAGCCATGAACAAGAATTCATCATCATCATCATTTCCATAATCAAATTCATCATCATAAATACTTTCATCTTCTCTAACATAATAACTTTTCTTAATTATCTTACCTATGTTCTTGTTTTTGTCATTCATAGCCCTATTTGGACATCTTGAAGCATAGTGGCCTATCTTTCCACAACTGAAACATTTGAAAGGAAACTTAACTTTCTACTTACCAATACCCTTCTCATCCATCTCATGAAGTTAGTTTCCACATCATCAAGATCTTCCTAATTTAATTTTTTAGTTTTTTCTGATTTTCTAGCCTTAAAAGAATTCTAACCTTTTGCATCATTATTTGCACCAAATTCTCTCATTTTAAATGTAGTTAGGGAGCCATACAAATGATCTCTAGTATATAAATCTATATTTAAAATTCCTCAATAGAAGAAACTTTATGACTATAAAATTTGGGAAGAGTTCTGAGAATTTGCTTTACCACTTTTGATTCTTTGAATTTTCCCCCAAGACCTCTGATGGAACTGACCACTTCATCTACCCTCTGCATATAGCTTGTAATATTTTCATCTTCAGAAATCCACAGGTTCTCAAATGTGATCTTCAAATTCTGCATCTTGAATTTTTTAACCTTGTCATCTCCTTCATAAATTTTTTCCAACTTTGTCCAAATTTCTTTAGTAGTTTTTAGATCAATCAATAACTTTCACTAATTTAGAATTTATAATACTACATAAGAGAGCACACTTTTCTTTACCATTGCATTCATAGGCCTTGATTTAGCTTCAATGCTTAGACCATTTGTAGGCATAGTATAATCATTTTATATTGCCTTCTAGATATCACATCCAAGATAAACCAGATAACCTTCCATCCTTGTCTTCTAGAATGCATAGTCTGTACCATCAAACATGGGGATCTCCTTCTTGTGTGTCATACTAGATCTTTCTCAAGCAATTAAGCTTTCTTATAAGGAACCTTTCTCTAATACCAATTCTTGAATGCACAATACAACTAAGTGGGGAGGGGGGTGAATCAATTGTACCTTAATACTTCAAAATCCTTATACACATTCAGATCCACATCAATTCAATAAACCCTTAATTCTCTTATAATGATTTATCATGGAAAGAAAATAATAGAAACTGAAACAAAACAACACCATGCACAATAGTACACCACATTTACATGGAAAACACAAGATGGGAAAAATCATGGTGATGATTAGCTCACATTATAAGAAATAATAACACCAATTACAAGAACTCACTACCAGAACGCTGACTGCAAAGAAAAAGAAAAGCTTACTACCAAAGGTTCACTACCAAAATAGAAAAGAAGATAAAGAAGAAGTGTTACATAAAGAAAAGTATCTGCAATAGAGAATCCACCACAATGTCACCAACACCTTTGCAACCTAATTGAATAATTATAGACACCTTCTACTCACTACATTCAGTATTCTAACACATGAAAGATTGCACTGCATTTCTCAAATTTTCACTCTATAACTCTATAATTTGCATCATACTTGTCTATCTCTTTTATCACACAATCCATAAACAACACAATGCATATTTGAAGACATATTCAACCTTGAAACCTTTCTCTAAGGTCGGTTATGCACCTCAACCATACAAATTCAAATTAGGTCAGCACCAAAACATTCCTATGGTGGAAAGAAATGAAGGTGAACCAAAAAAATCCTTAGCTAGGACCTAAATCCATCCTTACATGCCACACCACACTTCCACAAAAAACTAAGCACCTTTGCAAGTAGTGTAAAAACCAAGGTCATTCGATACCCATGTAAACACCATTAAGATTTTAAGTACATGCTTCGTTTGGTATATCCATAACTCACGAAAAATAAATGTCACTTGAACACAATCTGGAATATTCCAAAAATACTATAAAATCCTATAAAATCCTTCACAACAACTTTCACTTGAATAATGTACACACCCAGTACACTTAGATAGCTCTATCATATACTATAACTTAAGAAACTAACTTTTGAAGTACCAGACCTCAAACCATCTCAACTGAGGAAAGATACCAACACTATCAACTTGTGAAAATATTTTTTTCTACCATCCACAAACAAAAACTTTAATCACTATAGGATCATTGCCATGGATTTTTTCCATGAATGAGACAAGACCACCTTTTAAAATATTCCAAACTTGAGGTTTGTGGTGAATCCTAACTTATTTAGAGGGTTCGATCCTTTTATGGTCTCCTCCCATCCTTCTCAAACAACCCTTATCACTATTAATAGAGGAAATACTTGGCTAGATATCACTAAAGCCACAATTATCTGTCTCCATAATATTTCAAAAATAGCTTCTAAAATACTCACCAAGTGTGTGAGAATTCTTTCCCTCATAGTTAAAAATTCACATATTGAATCCACCATTAGGAAGGTAATCATTATAAAATAATATTATGGCTAAAGGGATAGTTGTGTACTCATCTCACAACATAAAGTTTTCATAATTCATCCCAAGGTTTATAAAGGTTTGAATAGATTTATTTCCTTTGTGTTAAACATGTGAGAATTCACCTTATCAAAATCCTCTATTGTTTTAATGGAATTAGGAATTTGTTGTTTGTGTAAATAGGGTCATTTCATATCTAGCTAGTTAATCACCCTTTCTATTTTGACGTATTCATACTCTTAAGTCTCCACATAGGGAATTTATAGCTTTTTATCTCACTTAATTTGGTTGAGACACATGTACTCACCTTTTGAGATATATATTTATGCATACTTAACACATGCTCTCAAACTTGTCATATGAGTAAATATATGTTTCACATTTGGAGGGGTAGTTAGTCATTCACTCCTACCTTCCTACCTCCTCTACCTTACCTATATATGAAAGACACTCTATGTGCATTTTAGACACTCATATTATGTGATTGATATTTTTTGCATGCATTTGTTCACTAGTGGAAGACTATTTTGATGTGAAATTTTGAGCTTGAATTCTCCAACATTTTCCCCTAGTGACTAGAATTCACATTGATGACTAAAGAATTTTTTGATGAATAAATAACTAAATAACTAGTAAAGGGGACACTAGAAACTAATAGAAGTTGAAATTTCAAAATGAAAGGTTTCTAAGCATCTTCATGTCTAGTTTTGGGTATTATTATTATGTCATTTTGCATGGGAATCAAGAGGGAGCTATGTTGCACCTTATTCATACTTGAGAGAGTAAGAATGCATAGGATTCAAAAATATAAACAAAATAGTTTTAGGAAATAACTAATGTATGGTTTGTAGAGTGATTCTAGGTCTATAATAGTCGAATTTTATGTTTTACATAGATTGATGAATGCAATCCTTTCTTAAGTCTAGTATGGATTATTGCAGAGTTGTATAGATGTTAGATTATTGTGAAAATATATAAGTAGCTAGTAGTAAACCAATTTCATGGTCTTTTAGATCCAAAGAAGGTAATAAATACATATTTACTAGTTGGGAAGTAATGGAATGATGATTTATACTCACTAATCCTATATTTTTGTACCTAGGTAAGGTTTTCTTCAATGGTGATTTTTTTTCTAGATGTGCGTTTTTAGTTTCCATAATTTATACTATTTAGATTGTTTCTATGTTTGGTTATATATTATTTTGAGCCATTTTAGATTCTAGGATCATTTGGTTGAGCCATTTTTATAATTTGGTTATATGTTATTTTAAGCTATTGGAATATAAATGTCTATAGAAGTGTGCGGAATATCCATCCCTCTCTATAGATTATATTGGTATTGAGTAGAAAAATTATTTAGGTTTTCATTTAGTTATTTTATTGTGGGTCCTTCCTTAAGATTTAGGTATTTCTAAATTTATTCTTTAGTTGTTATCCATTTTTTGGAAGTGTAGATTTATATGGCTTGTGAGGTGTAACCATGGGAAAGACTAGGCATGAAAGACTTTTTAGATGAGAAGAGGAGATCGAAAGGTTGAGGGAGATGGTTCCAACCATGAAGGATAAGCAAAGGGAATTAATATATTCGTTAGAAATTCATGGATGTTACCGATTGGGAATTTTGGGAAGGTTCCAAGAATATTTACAATCCAAAGATATGATGTTGTCAACTTTGAAAATTGTTTAAGGAGTGAAGATGAAAAGTAAATCATACATGCTAGATTGTAACAAATAAAATAGAGACAAGAATGATAATAATTAATATCGATTTGGTTTCAAATGCTTTACTAAACTTATTGGTTTAATAATGTTGTCTAGGATGTGTATAAAAGAAATGGGCTTGAAACTTAGGGCCAAGTAATGGTCAATTGCATAGATGTTATTGAGAGAATTATGCATATTAGTTTGGTATTTTAAGTTTATTTACAAGAAGGAGAGTATTATAGGAGTGATTCTATGAAATTTGCAAGCATGGTCAAAGTTTCCAAGTTTCCAAAAGGGAAGAAAGAGCCCAAGTACAAGGTAAAAAGTGTTTATCTTTATTAAGGAAAGATATTGAGTTAATTATTGAACATTTGAGAATATTTTCAAAGAGAGTTAGAAAATGAAGATTTTGTAAGAATTTGAAAAGAATTATGCTATTAATATTTCTAAAGTTTTCCAAGGCTTAGCCCATACTAGTTTTATTTGTTTTTATATTACTATTGCACACAAATTTTATAGTCATGTTGATATTATCAAACATCTTTATCAAAACATTTTTATTTCTCACTTTGGTTATTTAACTATAATATTTTTCAGGATGAAGAAAATGGAGGCAGTAATGGTAAATCTAGTGGGCAAGGGAATAGCAGGAAATAAGAGGAGGAAAATATACAATCAATAGATTTATTCATAGAAACTTTTGAGGATGTAGAGATGTTGAGAAAATTGGTAATAATTTGCAAGCTAATAGGGCCCAAATATGATAGGAGGAAAATAAAAGATTGGCTAAACGAAAATTAGAAATCTATAGAAATAGTAATTTTTTTATTGAAAGGATTTTTCAAGGCAATATTTCTATCAACAAAAGAAAGAGAGGTAGTCTTATAGGGGGTTTATGCAAAATGGGAGTATATCCCTTGTATATTCAAAAATGGTGTCCCAATTTTAATCCAATGAAATTAGAATCATATGACAAACCTATATGGATTTGGTTATACAATCTACCATTGGAGTATTGGGTGAAAGAGAGTATAGAGAAAATAGGAAGATCTTTAGGGACCCTCATAGAAGTGAATGAAGAAATAATAGAAGGAAATTCTTACATTTATGCTCAAATATGAGTGGCAGTGGTTAGAAGAATACTAGAAAAATATTGCTACATGTGGACGAAGAATAATGGGTTCAATCCTTAGAAGTAGAGGAAGAAAGACTATTCTACATGATCCCTAGGTGAAGAAATAATAGAGAATACCAATGCAAAATAATTTTGAGGGTGAAGACATTGTGGAGGCCAAAGGATGAACAACCAATAAGAGAGATGGGTAGTTTTAAGAATTCAGTGCAAAATTCCAAGAATTATCCTCTTTTAACTTGGGAAGAAAATAAGTCGGATTGGTAGATGGGATAGTCTTCACGTGGGGCCAACCCAAATGAGGATAAGAGGACACCCAAGGCATCTAAAAAGGAAGAAACGAGCTCCAAGTCAATCTTGGTGGATACATATAGGGATCCTCAAGTGGAAACCAAATCAAAGGAGAAAGAGTTTGATGGGTTAGATTTGGAAGAATAGATGTTTGACTCTGAGGAAGATTTCTCGAAGGCAAATGAATTGGGGGAAATTAACCCAAGGTGCATTAGCCGATTGACTACTAAAATTTTGGGAAAAAAAAAAAGGTAAAGGAAGGAAATCCAACAAGCAAAAGAGGGAAGATGAAGCCAACGAGAAGGGCTTTTTAAGCATTAAAGAATTTTTGAAATCCAAGGGAGGAAGACCTCCCTTGGAGAGACATAAAAATAATAATGTGGAATGTGAAGGGTCTTAATGCCCCTAACAAAAGATGCTTGGTAAAGTGTCATATGGACTAGATGAAAGCAGACACCATTTTATTGCAAGAAACTAAAAACAGTTTGGAGGAAGGTGAAAGATTTGTAAAATATTGCAAAAATTGGAAAGGTGTTTTTCAAGAAGCCATTGGTTTAGTAGGCGGCCTAAGATTGCTTTGGGTTGATAATCATGTGGAAATTGTCTTGGTAGAAAAATATAGAAATTAGATTCAAGGTTTGGTCAAAAGTAGGCAAAGTGAATTAATCTTTCCAATATTCAATGTCTATGAGCCAATAGGTACTGGGGTGAAAGAAGAAGTATGGAGAAGAATATCATTGAATATATGAAGGATGGATAGTTCAAAAGTAATTTTTGGCATCAATTTTAACACTATTCTTGATATAAACGAGAAAAGTGGTAGAAAGAATAAAGTGAATAGAACTATGTTAGATTTTAGGGAGTTGATAGAAGCAATCTCTATTGTTGATTGCACACCAAAAAATGGTTCTTTCACATGGATGAATAAGAGATCAGGGTTTACAAACATATCAGAAAGATTAGAAAGAACATTTTTGGGAATGGGTTGGGTGGGAGAAGATTTAGTTTGTGGAACTACCATCTTACCAATGTAAATGCCATAACATTTGCTAGTAGCCTTGGAGATTAAATTAAGTGAGAATCCAACAAACAACTACTTGAAGTTTGAATTGATGTGGTGGAGGAATAAAAAATTGATAGATAATTTGGAAAAGTGGTGGAAAGAGAGGGAACAAAAAGTTGGGATGATGAGCTTTCAGTTTACTAAGTGGTTAAGCTATATCAAGAATAAATTAAAGTCTTAGAACAAAGAGTGTTTTATGAACATCTTCCAAGAAAAAGAGTTGGTGGAGATGGGTTTAGAATAGTTGAATGAATATGTAACGAAACTTGGAATGGAAAAAGCAGAATATAAAAATTAAAAGGATTTGAAATATCGAAACTTAGAGTTGTTGGCAAGGGAGGAATTATACTAGAAGGACAAAGCAAGGATAACATGGTGTTCTGCATTTTTTGTACACACGCCCCATTGAAGGCAAGGACCCCCTCTTTTTCTTTTCTTTTTGCTCACATTATCCGTACTCATTTGTTTTCGCTTGTTTTCCTTCATTTTTTGGCCTAATGTTCAAAGTGCCTATGGAATCTTGATGTCTCCTTAAAGTCTTAGAAGTCCCCTAAAGTTTCTTTCACTCATGTCAACTTACAAAAAAAAATTTGTGGGTGGCTGCCATGCGAATGTCGAGGTCTCTTGCACCGGCACTAGACCCCCTTGGTTTCTGCAATCTAATTTTCCACATTTTTCAAAATGGGTCAAATCATCAAGAAATAGGTTTAGGCACTCTTCCTATGTATTTTTCCACATACCAAAATGGATAAACTCAATTTTTTTTAAGTATTTGGGCTTTGAGGGAATTATGTGTGGGTATGTTGTCGACAGACACCAGATTCTCTGGCTTCTATAGTCATTTTTTTTGCAACTCAAGAAATGGGTGAAAAATTTAAGTATTGAACATCTAATTCCTTTAATATCCAAGTCTTCACATGCCTAAATAAGTTGGATTAAAAAAGATTAAGTTTTGAAGCATTATATAATTTTTTATGCAAGCCATCGCCATGCAGATGTTGGGGTCTCTCACATCATTTTATGGAAACTGAACCCTCAGGCTTTCGCATTGCTCCAACCCGCAAAATTCAAATTCCCTCAAAAGTGAAAAATTCATTCACCGACACTAAACCCTCTTGCTTCTACATTGCTCCGGCCCTCAAAAGTAAAATTCCCCCAAATTCAATTTCCCAAAAAGGAGAGTTTCCCGAAATGGAAACTTTCCTAAAAAGGAAATTTTCCAAAAAAGGAAATTGTCCTAAAATGGAGTTTTTTTCCAAAATGGAAATTTCCCAAAATAGATTTTTTTTCAAAAATGGAAATTTTTCCAAAATTGCAAAATTTCCAAGAATTGATTTTTTTTCTCGAAATGGAAATTTTCCAAAGATGGAAAGTTTTTCGGAAAATGAAATTTTCTTGATGGACTATAAATTGATAAAATTTAATATTTTTGTAGGTTTAAATCATGATATTTTGTGACACGGGTTCTTTTCAAGTTGCTGGGAGGGATAAAGGATCAATTCATTAGAGGACCAACACATGAAACTATGCCATATATTAGAGGGAGGAGTAAATGAATTAAAAGGACAATATGAACATGCATATGGATTCATGCAAGGCCTTATTCACTATGGAAAATATCAATATTTAATGCAAATCTACATGAGAATCCATGCCTACCAGCTGGAAAGGTGATTTTAAAGAGGACTAAAGGATGTTGTTTTCACTTCTCCAATAAGGAGTTGATCACCAAAATCAAGGAAGGGGATGGTTTTATTCCTTGGACCTAATCTATAACAAAATTACCTGATTAGATGTAAATGAGGCATTAATTACCAAAATTCAATGTGCTTCAATATTAAATACTGATGTAATGTAGGCCCTTGAATCAGGTTCAATCTTGGCCCATGATTTGAAATGCAATATCTATAAAATGTTGGTGTCTGCTCACTTGTAAGGAGTTGTATAAGAAGTTAGTAAGTCATTTAGTGCTCAAGTTAGTTGTAGGAGAGGAAAGAATTAGAAATTGTTGAACTAATACTGGAGAAATTAATGTAGATAAGTCATTGATTTGGTGAATTTATGTGTTAAGTTTGAAAGTATCATGGTTTCTTGTTTTTGATTCTCAAATGTTAGTCTAGTTCATTCATGTTAATGGTGAAATGTTGAAGAAATTGATTGATTTTCAGTTCATACTATTAGTGGCTTGTTGATTTTAAGTTGCTTTGTATAGTTAGACTGGACCTTTATATTGCATTAGTTCAATTGTGAATGTTTATGCATGGATGTTTACAATATGAAAATCTTTGAGTATACCTTAGAATATTGCACCATTTTTGTGATATTGTAGATTTAATCTTGGTTAAGAAGGAGTTGGTTTACTGGGGGATCTATCTATCTGAAGCATTAATCATTGTTGTGAGTGTCCTTAGGTGTTATATTAGGATCTCTCTCTCAACCCTTTATCTTTTGATATTTCTTTGGATTAGTTTTAGAATCAAAAGACTCACCACATTACCACATTTTATGATAAATCATTTTTAGATATCTAATTTGGAAATTACAGTTGAGCTTTTCACACATTTTTAGATTTCACAAAACCTCATTTGAGTTTGGCGCTTACAACATTGTTGAATACTAGCAAAACACATCATCACTGAGTTATTTTTTGCATTTTCAAGACCTAACATTAGAGACCTTGGGGTTTTTGTTTTAAGTTTACTAATAGAAATCACATTTCAAGAGAGAGTACTTTTTCTTTATCTATGTTGAGCAGTGCTAAAATACCCATCAACACATGGCTAAGAGAAGGGGATGGAGATACAAAATATTTCTATGCATCTGCAAGGGGAAGATGTTCAATAAATAGGGTGGAGAACATTCTATGTGAGCATGAATCAATGGTCAATGAAAAGGAAAGAATAGAAGCTGAGGTGATTAAATACTTTAAAAATTTTATCGGGGAGAGGCAAGGGAATTTCAGAGAGGATGAATAGCTTCTATCTAGCATTCCTTAGTGCATTGAAGAAGAAGATAACAAGTTGCTTGGGGAACCACTCACAGAGGAAGAAGTACGTAAACCAACAGGAAAATTGCACTTGGACAAATCACCAGGGTTTGATGGCTTTACAACAAGGTTCTACCAAAGATGTTGGAATTCCCTGGGGAAGGATGTATGGAATCTAGTTGATAATTTTAGAAAAAGTAGAAATTTTGTAAAAGACATCAATAATATAGTAATATCTATTATACCAAAGAAAAATGAGTGCAGATCCTTTGCTAATTACATGCCAATCTCACTATACAATACGATTTACAAGATCCTATCAAAAGTACTAGTGAACAAAATGAAGAAGGTAATGGCAAAGATTATCTCTATGGAGCAGAATAGGTTCACTCCAAGAAGAGAAATAATTGATAGCATTATATCCACTTTAGAGACTCAACACACAATCACTTTGAAGAAATTGAAAGGTATGATAATCAAACTCGATGTAAGTGAAGAGTACAATAAGGTTCATTGGTTTCTTGCAAATCAATGGTTAGAAATGATTTAAAATTGTATTTCAAGTCCTTAGTACTCTATATTGGTCAATAGTTCTCTATGTTGTCTTTTTATGCAACAAAAATTCTATGTTAAGGGGACCCAATTTCCCCTATTTTATTTGTAATAATGGTTGAGGAAATGGGGAGACATATTAAGAAACTAAAGGATGCAAGATTATGGAAGGGGATTAAGGTGGTGGATGGTATTGACCCTATGTCGCATGCTCAATTCATGGATGATACTATGCTATTTGGTGAAGCTAATTTGAAAGAGGTGGAGGTAATAAGGAGTGCTTTGGAGAAATATTCAATGGCCTCGGGCCAAATATTGAATAAAGAAAAATCAGATTTTTTTTCTTTAATTGCAAAAAAGCCGCACATTAAAAGATTGCCAAAGCTCTTGATTTCTCTATTGGTCATCTCCCTTCTAAATAATTGGGGGTTCCACTTTTCTAGGGAATGTGTAAAATTGAACATTAGGAGGAAGTGTTAAGTAAATGAAAAAATAAATCATTGACATGGCAAAGAAAATGGCTTTCCCTAGTGGGAAGGATTTTAATGATAAAATATGTATTATCTATAGTACCTATTTATGTTATGTCTTACTTCAAAGTAACTAACAAAGTGCTACATAAGCTCAAAGGTTACCTGAAGAATTTTTTAGAGGGAGCAAAAGAGGCATGGCAGATCCCTCTAATAAAATGGGAAACAACTTTCCTACCAAAGTAGAAAGGAGGGGCAGATTTGAGGAGAATGGACATAGAATTTGGCTCTTGGCAGCAAGTTAAGTTGGAAAATATATAGGGATCTAGAGAGAATGTGATGTAGGACCATATACAAAAAATATCTTGATGAAGATGATCCCAAGAGAATTTTAACATTGGGAAATTTAGGGGGCAGCTTGGCCATATGGCCTTTCATACATGGGAAAGTAGATGAGTAATAATTGATCATCTCACATGGCAGTTAGGTAATGGAGGAAAGACATATTTTTGGAGCGATTCATGGAAAGGGTGGGCTCTGGTGTAGGAAGCTTTCACAAACACAAGAGGATGGTGGGAGGTCATGAAAGGACAACAAGGAAGAGAGGTGGCTTGCTATGTGAGAAGTAGTGTCAAGGGTCTGGTGATAGGTTGGGATTGGTGCAAATTCAAAAAAGAGGTGATACCACAAGAATACAAATTAAAGAATAGAATTTTGGAAGGGAGGAGTGTTGTGTTAATAGAGGTAGAGGATGAGGTGATTTGGTGCAAAGCCAAATCTAGGGAGTACTCAGTGAAACTTGGGCATGGGATTCAAAAATCAAAGGAAGGTGGGGAGGAGTGATTGATAAGAATTTGCTGGAAAGTAGGATTTCTTCTAAAATTTGGAGTGTTTTTATGGATAGAATTTCACAAGAGAATCCTAATAGGTGATAGGCTCAACCAGTATGGGATATAAGGACCAAATATTTTATCTCTTATGTCAGAATGACGAGGAGTCAACAAATCATTTGTTACTAAACTATCCATTTGCATCAAATTGTTGGGACTAGTTGATGCAGTTAGTAGGTTGGTTCGCTTCGAGGAAAATTGATTTATTGAATTTCTTGAAAAGATGGATGTTATTGAAGGGTGATAATCTATGGGGTGACATTTGGGTGGTGGCATCATCATTACTAGTTTGACATGTATGGAAAGAATGGAATAGAAGAATATTTAGTGATCAGAGTCTGCTAGTTGAAATGGTTATTAAAAAATAGAAAAAGGTATCTATGAGGTGGTAAGCGCTAAGAGTAATAATAAAGAAAGAATAAAGTTTACCAATTGGGAAACAAAATGAAAAAAAATGGAAGTATCTTCATCCTCCTCTCAAAGACTATTCATGCAAACCGAAGGCAAGGGTGGAAGTCGAATGGTGCCCACTAGTTGAAGGGAAATGTAAACTCAATTTTGATGGTGTCATAAAAGGAAACCTGAGGCTAACAAGGGTAGGATGTATAACAAGGAAGAGTGTTTATGGGAACTATCAAAGAAAATTGGATTTGTAACAAAAAATGAAGCTGAAATGGAAGCTCTAGCAAGCAGGCTTTGGTTGTGTTTGCAAAAGGGCATCAAATCGATAGTATATTGAGAAGGCTTGGAAAAGGGAAAGAAGAAATGTGGAGTAGGTATATAGAATATTCTATGTAGGAATAAAGATTTTGGAGCTAAGCTTGCATGGAAAATGTATTCATTTAAGCCAGATGCTAAATGGTGCAAGATAATGCAAACCAAATACTTAGACAATGAAAACCTGACAAGAATTTTGATAGTTGTTGATCCACCTAAGGGGTCTACCATTTGGAATTTTCTTCTCAACTGTAGGAAACTTATCACATCATTCTCCACATGGGAAATCAATAATGGGAGAAGTTTAAATTTCTAGTCAGATTCTTGGAATGGGAATCCCCCCTTGTCAAAATTTTTGGATCTGCAAGATGTAAAAACAATCTTATCATAGGCTTGGGGTGAATGTTTTTTAGATTATGTGTAGTATGTAGATGCTTTAACAGGGAAATTTGTTTGGAAGATTTCTACAAGAATCCTACTAAATGCTTAGTAGTGTGATCAGTTATATAGTGTGCTTAATGAAAGAGCAATGTACTTCTCAGCAAAGCTAGATAGAGTCACTTGGGCTAAACAAAAAGATGGGGCATATTCAGTAAAGGTAGGGTATGCGGTTCTAAGTCAATCTAGGCATAACTTATAATCTCAAACAACCTTTTCATTTTTTTGGAACAACAAAGTATTACCTAATGTAGGAAGCTTTGCTTGGCTTGCCTTAAAGAAAATAATTTTGACAAGTGTCTGACTAGGAAAATTGAAGATAGTTGATCCTTTCAAATGCTCATTATGTGAAGAAGTGCTTGAAATGGTAGATCACTTACTTCTGCAGTGTATTTTTGCTCAACAATGTTGGTATTATTTTATGAGTAAGTTAAATCTACGTATTCCTCTACCAAATACAATTTGGGAGCTCTTTCAAAGATGGCACATTTTATATCAATCATCATTGTGTGCATGTATTTGGCATGTGATTCCCACACTTGTTGTTTGGAATATATAGTGGGAATGAAATTTGAGAATATTTAGAAAGACCAAATCATTAGTTGACACTACAAACATGAAAATTGAAAATGAAATATCTGAGGTGGTTAATTCATTTGTTCAAAAACAAAGAATAGTCAATTCTCTTTTCATGAATTGGTATGACTATCTCTTAAATAATTTGAAGGGAATTAAATTGTTATTTGATGGAAGTTTGAAAAGAACATCAATAATAAAGTAGATAGAAGTCTAATTAAATGGAAACCATCACAAGAAAATTTTTGTACAATTAAAATTTGATGAAGCATCAAGGGGTGATCCAGGTAGTTTAGGGGCAGTCATTTGTATTGGGAACTCAACTAGGTAAATTTTAGCAACATCTTCAGTTCATCTTCAAAAAGGCATTAATAATACTGTAGAAGCAAAAGGCTTTGTTTTTGGGTTTGGAGTTGGAATTGAAAATGGAGGTATCAATATTTCATGTGGAAGGGGATTCACTGTTAATTATCAATGCTTGTAGGGAAATAAGTATTCAAAATTGGAATCTATGCTATATTTTGCAAAAAACATGGTCATTGTTAGGTAGATTTCAGGCCTTTTTAATAACACACACATATAGGGAAGGTAATAGATTGGAAGATTTTATAGTAGGTATGGGATGTGATGCTCTTGAAATAAGTATTATCAATGATGTAAGCTAGCTAAATTCTTTCCCAAGATTAGTAGAAATAGGTATGCATGAGGTAAAGGATATATAGCAAGTTCAAGGTTGTGAAAGTAAGGCTCTGTTAATCTTGAACTAAGGTGAAAATGGAATAAGTGTTCTTAATGTGGGGGTGCCTAATATCATAGGTGGCATATCTAATATTAGATGCATAAAGCCATGCCAATTAACATTTGAATTCTACCACAATGTTCTTTAAAATTTCTAAAGTTATTCCCACACATGAGTTTAGGGATTTTGAGGTGGCCATAAGTTTTGATGAGATAGTGAGAGGATTATCAATTTTCATGTCAAACCTAAGTTGATTTCATGAATCTTCTCCTAAGTAGTTTCAGTGAGATGTTTGGAGTAGGGCTAAATGAAAATTGCTAAATAAGGAGTGCTATTTGGTCAAGTTTTTAGAGGCTAATCAAACATCATAAACTGGATAGCCTACAACATGCAAGTAGTACCAACCAGTACATCAGTCTCATGGGAAATTGTAATGGGATAATGCAACCTTCCATTGGCTATGACTATTTTCTAACTCCATTTTATGTGAGTGCAAGTTTCTAGTACTAATCACACTTAAGGTATCATTATCCACATGTGCTAAAGCTTAGGTGGCAATGACAGGAGTCTGGGGAAGGTGTAATATTAAATTGATATGACAAAAAAACCTAGTTGTGTTCTATTGAGCCAGATTTGGAGTGTGCTATGCCTCTTGTTCCATCATTTCCAAGAATGATTTGGGATGTGTGAAATCTAAGCTTGCCTTTAAATTTGCATCCGCTAAGGACTAAGTTGTAATAATTTGGCGTTTAGGCTTCATTTTTCTTGCTACTATTGTTTGGATTTTGAGGCTTGTGGACATTTCTCTCATCATTTCAAAGATGGATTCAGGAGGGCATCATTCAATTATTACCGCTAGCATGGAGTTTCATTCTTGCAATTACAAAGTGTTTGTTGTGGTCTATCCATGGGAGTTGTGTTTCTCTAGGTGAATTGGAAAAGAACACTTGCAATAGTTGTTTAAGGTAAACTACTTGTCGATTCTAAATTGTGTCAAATCAGTGATAGGTAAGGAGGTTTTGCATACTAGGTCTCAATGCATACTTTTCCCTACAAATATTCTCTTGATTTTTTTGTCTGATGCAATGGATTTGTTGCAGAATTTCAAGTCCCTCCATCAAGATGGTACTTTATTGCAAAGCATTAAGGCTTATGAATTTACTCAGGGAGAAGGGTTTGTGGGGGGCTTATTCCTAAGACATTACCTTCTCTATAAGTAGAGGTATGTGGATGCCTATGAAGCAATGAAACTATCTCTACTCAGAGGTTCACCGAGCTATCTGTATATAACTTTAAACAGGTATTGTTTTAAATTTTCCCTAGAAGAAATTGATAATTTTAAATGGAAATTTCATGCTCTTTCATTTATCTTGTCATATGAATGCATCCAATGTCTGCAAGTGAACATTCCTCCTCTAATTTGTCATAAAAATAGGATCAATCTTCAGATTCCAAACATCAACATTACAATCCATTCTCAAGCACACATTGCAAGTCAAGTGCAGATGATAGCTTGTGAAGGTCAGGTGAAAATTCGGTTAATTTGGCACAAAGTGGTGGCTAATCTATTATTTTGTGAACCATCAATTTTGATGTGTTATATGGACTTCTCTTGCACTCTTAGGATCTTTCATCTAAAAGGAGAGAGATAGAACACTAAACTTGAGGTGGTTCACTCAAATAGAGGATTGTGTGATGTGATTAAGACTAAATGAAATATTATAATTGACTAATTATTAATGCAAAACTAATGTAATATGCAATGTTTGAAAACACAATGAGATATGCAGAAGATGTAATAGAATTGAAAACTAATGCAAACAGAATTGAACAAGGTCAAACAGAGTGCACCTGGGAATTGGATGATGAATCTAGAATGCTCTGAAGTCTAGTAGAAATCAATGTAAATCACCAGTGGGACTTATTCGCCACTAATGGTGAATCAGTCCTACTACTAACAAAAATGCCTGAAAATGCTTTCCAACTGTCGGGAACTAGAATCTAACAAAATCACATTTTTTAGCCTTAAGGTGGGACTCATTCACCACTAATGGCGAATCTATTTTAACTTTATAGTTGATATAGTTTTTCCACATCTCTTTACCATTGATATACACTATGTAATTATCTATTTTACAATTGATATACACTATGTAATTATCTATGATAGTATATTGATAGTAATTAAATATAATTAGAGACATCCTACCTTTTGCTAAAAAAAGAAAAGCTATTCATCATGGTTACCTAAAGGAGTTAAAAGAATATTCTTTAACACACATGTTTTAGGAGTCTAACAAGGCCACAAATTGTTTGGAAAATAAAGGGGTCTTACTGAATAGTTCAAAGATGATTTTTGGCCCAGTAAATCTTCTAGTGGAATTGGAGGAAATCGTCAAGGAAGAAAACTGTCCCCCATGAAAAAGAAAAGGGGTGCGAATATTGGTAGTAATGTTTGTATGTATGATCCCAAAGTGGATTGGGGAGGACATAAGGTAGGATTTTGAAACAATGGAGTACTATATGACTAAAGATGAAGCCAAGAAAAAACCAAAAAGGCAAAGCAAAGTGGTTAGAATGATAATATTCCACTGGATGTATTCCAGTGTGGAGATTTGAGCGTGGATGTGTTATGAACAAGTGGACGAGTGTTTGATGGTCTTGATATTTGGTAAAGAGTGTTTTGCCACTATAAAAGAAGCTTTGGTGGAGGTGTTTCCTGCATTGGGTCAACAGCCAAGTGGTTCTTAAGTTGAGAAAAATGACAAGTTCCTTTGGTGTGGAATGTAGATGTAGGTTGGAGGAAGGTGGGATCCCCAAGAAGGAGGCCCTGGAGGATCACATAACATACCCATTTAAAAAGGCTAATGTGAATGAGAGGAAGGATGTGGAAAAGGTTATTGGGGAATATTTTTGGGTAGGAAAGCATGCACACAATGGATTAATTCTGGATCAATTTTTCACTAATTATATTCAAGTCACTGGGGATCTACCCCCTACACTAGTACTTATCTAAAAAAAAACCTATAATATTTTTGTGAACCTTTTGGATTGTGTTCTACATAGTTATTACAGTAATTTTATAGGAATATCCCATGAATTATTACAAGAAATACCTACTTCTCATACCATAGGATCCACAGTTTGGTCAAAAGGCTCTTAAAGTTGTTACTCAATGATGTGCCCCTAGTCCAATAAATATTGCTTTTGTCAGTCCTATTATATAAGTTGATTACACACTAATGATTATTTTTATATTAGAGCTCTTTTATTATTTATTTTTTTCTATATTTTTAATAGTGGATTCATTATATCTAGAATCTTAATGGAAACCAACTATTTCATAGTTTAAAAATAAGCGATCTCACCTAAATCACCATTATTTATCCTTAGATTCAATTATTTAGTTTGGATATTAAATTGAAGGTAAGTGGAAAAAGATGGGGGACCAAAAATTTGCCACACCACTTTTTGGTCTTATACAAGACATAATACAAGTGCATCATAGTGTACTTGATTATAACATGCTTATTTTATGGCTTGGTATGGATCGATCATATGATCAATCACTATTAATCCATAGCATGCTCACATTATAATGTGAGTGTGCTACAATGTGCTCAAATTTTTGAGAAGAAAATATAGATATATTTCTCTTTCCATCTCTTTAAATACATCCTTAGAGAGATAGGTAGAGAGAGGGAGAGGGGAGATGGATAGAGATAAATAGATATCTAGAGGGAGATAGAGAGAGGGAGAGGGAGAGGAGAGATGTAGAGATATAGAGACATCTAGAGGGATAGATGAGAGAGATAGGTGAGATAGAGAGAAGTAGTGAGGGAAGGAGGGAGTGAGGGAGAGGTAGTGAGAGATGGGAGATGGAAAAATATAGAGATATCTAAGGAGATTCTTGATTATTCTTTTGAATAGTTAGAAATTTAACCTTAGACAATCATAATATAATAGGAGCCTACTAATTATTGAAATTTGACTAATTCTAAAAATGTACAAGATTTTCCAAAACCTAGAATCTGCATTATAACTTGTAGAAATATGAAAACATTCTCAAACATCCTGAAACCATATACATGAAATATAACTTAAAGTATAAGAATGAATTGATAGTATAAGAAAGAGGGAGAGTGTGAGCTATATAAGGAAGGAGAGAGAGAGAGAGAGAGAGAGAGAGAGAGAGAGAGAGAGAGAGAGAGAGAGAGAGATTTGCATCTTGGAAACATAAGTGTTTTTAGCATGCTTGTGTTATAATTTTCTTTGACAATAATTTTAACTCTTAGGGTTGGTTTCCCTTGGGAATCCAAATCAAAGATTACATGTCAATTCCCAAAGATGTGTTTTTTGTAAATTCTGAAAAATGACACAATGTTTAGCATGAATTTGACTAGGTTATTCCAAGTGTTTTTATAGCTTGGTACTTTGTGATAATAATGATGTTGTGCTTTATTTTTCCACTCTAAAATAAATTCTCTATTTATCTTATATTTGAACAATAGATACTTGCACGATCCTTTATATGTAACCAATTAGAGGGGCTATATATTATCTATGACACTCTTTGATGACTATTTGTAGTGAATAGATCATGGTCATGATGATTAATGTTGCTCCAAAGAGTTCCTTATTTTTGTCTCATGACAATTCCTTATTTGTATCCTCCGAATAGTATCCTACTTTTATCAAGGATTTTTTTTTTTACTACTCTAAGTGGTAACCTATTTGTTGTTCCCATGCAAGTACCTTATTTTTCTTTAGCAAAAAAAAAAATTTAATTTGTGTTTGTAGACAATTAGTAGTAATTTATGTGCATACTTATTTTAAAATTATTAACAAATGATACTTGTTGAAACTTTTTTTTTTGTTCTTGTAGGTTTTAAGAGGATGCACTCATTGTAAAGAAAGTGCATGGAATAAACATCCTTATCCATGTTTTTTAATTGAGTTTCTAAATAATTAATTTTCATCTTAAAATTTTATTTTACTTTGAAATCTATTTCCATAGTAATTCAAATGCAATTCAAAGTGGGGGTGAATTCTAATGGTAAAAATTACATACCTTGCATTTTTTCCTTTTCATTTTTTACTTCAACCAATTTGTCCCTAATGTAATAAATAGTGTACAAATTGATGTATTTCTAAATTTAAGTTTGACAAACAAATTGACTCCATTTGCACTCATCCCAAGGGGTTGACCCTAACCCTTAGTTTATCCATCCAACACCCTTCTTTAGATCTACAACCATAGAACTATACTAGTTCAACTACATTATTTGTAAAAATGACCCCACTTATCTCAAAATTAAAATTACATTTTTGGGCCCTATATGATTCCCTCCATTTAGTTACTACGAGCTATCTAAAGTATATAATATTCGATTTATTTTCTTGGGTGTTGTAAGAAGTACAAATTATAATTAATTTTAAACATCTAGAACTAATTACATATCTAGCACACATCAAAAAACATAAAAGTATTATCTTGTGACATGAGCATTGCATTGACATTAACATTGAATTGACATCTTAGAGGTTTGATTAAAGAGAATCATCCTAGCCTAGAAAATTCCTTAGAGATATTTTTTAACACCACTAGTTTATTATTGTAGGTCTAGATACCTAAATAAATCTTTGTTTGTAAAAGTTCAAAAGGATTATAATCAATAGATTCAAGTTTATAATTCAAATTCAAACATACACATTAGAATCATATAATTTATAATTGTAGAACAATTTATTTCCTACTCGCAAAGATCAAATCTAAATCATAAAAATAAAATATAATAACAAAAACATTTTTCCAATCCCAAAATATTTTTTTAGAAATCCACTTTTAAATACAAAGACAAATTAATTAATAATATCTATCATAATTAAATTAATATTGAAAAAAAACCTGTAAATTTATATTAATACATTTATTCCAAATGATTACTATCCCAACTCTTTATTTTAGTAATTATTACATTAATTATTCACTTACACCATGCATATAGAACAAGGCCTACAAATAGAATTTAACAAAAATAAAGGTGATACTAATCGAGACCTACAACTTAATTTTGAAACTAATATCATTTTTAGGCATTTGCTTTTTACGTCTATTCAATAAGTGAAAGAGGATTTGGTGTGGGATTGGGTGCTCCGTCTAATGATTTAGATGCCTATTCCTATGGAAATCTTTTTATCTATGTGACTTAACATAATGTTTTGTAGATAAGTTCATCATAAGGTTCTTTAGCAATTTCACTTTATCAACTTTTCTTGGATTAGTTGAATGTTCTTAATGATTTTGTTGTTTGGATTCCATATATCAAATATTAGCTTTCAAGGAATCCTAATTGCTTTAATTAGGGGCTCTCCTCATGGGCCTTTTTTAATCCTTTAGATTGTTATTCTAATGGGCTACACAAAGTCCAACTTCAACCTTTCTAGTCTCTAAGAGATTGTGGGTCACATTGGCAAAATTATTACCTCAATGATGTTATATTAGTCAAATAATTGTTACCTCAATGATGTTATATTAGTCAAATATGCTTGCTTTTTGACACAAATTCAACCATTGATATCTTGGGAAAAATAAATATTTATATAAATTAATTAAATTATGGTGATAAGTAAATCTAACTTAAATACAATAGAAAAAGTAAGAAAGGATGGTCATAGATGTCATAATCTGACTTATCATTGTATTAGAAAAAATAGATTTTTAGATAACATAACAAAATTATTTGTTGGTTGTTAGATTTAAAGTTTGTTTGATTTTTACTCTTACGGATGTGAACTCCAAAATTATAGAAGTGAACCTAATGAATTGACCTCAATGTCACCTACAAAAATAATCTAATATAATTATGTTAACTAAAAGGTTCACCTTGATTAATTATACATGTATCTAGAATAATGGTGTTGAGAGACATAATTTAAGAACTTGCTAGTCAAGGATTTCTTCTTTGGTCAAGCCCCTAGGTGGACCAATTCGACAACAATGAATAAAGATTGAAGATAACATGCATCCATGTAGTATGATCCTAGGATATTTATGCAATGTTGATGTAACAATTTATTGCCTTATTGTATTTGATTTCTATATGGAATTAATAGATCCTCCTTGATGATTAAAGTGAATTTAAATGAGTCCTTAAATACACCACTCTAGTGTGAAAATCAAAATAATTTACTATTTAGTTGGTTCATAATAGCTAGTAAGGGAAGGGAATATGGACCCATTTTAAAAATTTCTAATTTAAAGGTTCAAGGTTCAAATGAGTCAACCATGTACCCATGAATTTGAACCAAGGTGTTGAATGGATAGACATAGAGTTGGATCTAGATATTAGGGATGAGTAATGATGGGGATATGCTAGAATAAGGTTATTGTCTAGCTTATATAATAATCAATGCAAAAAGGATAACCTAGTTGATGTGGGTCCAAACATAAGTGATAATCGCATGGGTATTCAAATTACACAATTACATTCCCCCCTATTAGTATAGGTTTTTTAATTTCCTTTTGTTAATATACAATTATTTTTCTTACACATATTATTAAGCTTTCTTAGGTTAATTAGACAGTTATTATGAGAGCACATGGTACAATCCATTAGTTACCTTTCTTTCTTTCACCCACTTTTAGGTAGCTAAGTCTCACACCTTCTTTTGAATTCAATAGCCACCTTTCTTAAGAATTTATTTGTCCTTATTTGTGTATATGCAACCATGTAATTTGGAATTAATCACGTAGGTGAAAATCCTACCTATTTTAAGTAGTTGGAGTTATTGCTCCTCTTGGAAGTATATGCCTCTATTTTTTATATATGCATCACTCACTTCTCTTATCTATTCGTTAGAAAGAGTAATTTGAGCATTACAAAATTTCTCTTATATGTTATCTCTAGAATTCCCTCTTTAGGAAATTCTATTTATTTTGTTATTTTTATCTTTAATCATCTATCATTTTCAATGTGTGTGATCTATGACCAATAATAGTTTCTTGTTCAAAATCCCATTTCTTCTAGAATCTAACTTGGGATCAAAATCTCATATAGTTCATTTTATTGTCCTACTATTTGTGATATTTGAGACTAATCAATTGTAATCTTTTTTCAAAAAACTAATATGCTCTTCTCTTGCATTTTCGAGTGATTAAAAATCAAAATAACTTAAGAGAAAAATAGGCCTCTAATAATACTCTAGTTTTCATATATGTTCTTATGGAATCTAGGAGATTGTAGCTTCTTGATAATATTGGTAACATTTTTAGCCATGTCATAGCAATCGGGAGGCTTGAAAAAGTCAGGTTTGGCTACCATTTCACCAAAATTAGTGATTGAAGGAGCTAGTTACAAATAGGGGTTTGAAGCAAAGGTAGCTATCACATTGGAACATTTTCAACCTGTATAGACCATGCCATTACACTTAGAAGGGCCAAAAACATTCATATCAACTATCAAATCATTGATATAAAAGTTAGGAACCTTTAAAGCAATTTCTTTTTGCTTCTTGGGCTATCCAAATTTCCATACAATATGATTGTACATAATTACAAAAAATAGTGTGTTGTGCTTATAATTCTTGTAGCATTGTAGCAATTTCTAGAGTATGACTAATACTACACCTAAGGAACCACATTCTACATAGCCTCCTCATAATTGCCACCCAAGTGATACTACACCTTTGCCACCACCAAAACTGCTAGCTTT
Organism: Sequoia sempervirens; assembly: GCA_007258455.2. Classification (NCBI taxonomy): domain Eukaryota; kingdom Viridiplantae; phylum Streptophyta; class Pinopsida; order Cupressales; family Cupressaceae; genus Sequoia; species Sequoia sempervirens. The sequence goes on from VDFB02000003.1 coordinate 249,112,185, forward strand.
AATGGTGAATTTTGTTGATTTACCAAATTGAACCCTACTAAATTTATCTAGACTTGACAAATCTCATGATATGTAAATCTATCTATTGGTTTGAATAAGTCTTGTACCTAGTTTATTCCTTTACTAGGGACTTAGGGGACTTAATTCACATGTTAAGTTTACGTAGGATATTAGTTGTCTTATCTAGAATTCACACTTTCCTAAGTAGTTATGAGTTAGTTGTCTCATGTGATAGGATTAAGACACTTGTCATGATCTTATCTTATCCTATCTCTCATCCTTGCCTTTATAAGCAAGGCATATCTAGCATTATACCATTGCAAAGTATAGCATTGTATTGCATAGCACATTGATCATTGTATCATATTGCAATCCTTGTTTGGTGGAATAGCATCTTCCATTGTTGCTTCCCTCTTTTTCTTGTGGAGGTTATTTGGTGTTGTAGATTGAAGATCTTGGGTTGATCACTTCAACACTATCTAGATACAACTAAAATTGGTAATTTTGGAAAATTTGGAGGGTTTCAGCTAAATTATATTTTAAATTTCTTGCCCTTCACTAAACAATAGTTTTTATTTTTCACTTCATCTTCAAGAAGGCTATTTTGAACCATATGTTCTTTTTTATTGCAATCTTACTTTTTTTAGGGTTAATTTCATGCTCTATATAATAGTGAAACTATTTTTTTTAATTTGATGCTCCAAGTTCTTAGAGGGTAAAAATACAAAGTTGTGTCACACTTTCAACCAACTTATGAACACAAGTGAATTTAAGTATTCCCAACTAAAAATCAATTTTGGTCAAACATATGATCTTGTAAGTTTCATTCTAGCTAATTTAGATATTTCCACAACTTTTCCAACTAAATTTGTTGGCTAAATGCATATATAACAACACTTTGAGGTCAATTTACCAAAAAAATAGATTTATTTGAAAAACTTGATGTTTCAACAATTTCTACTCATCTAAAGTGTAGTTTTCTAAAAATATATATATTAATAATTTAATTAAATATTATTTATATTTTCCTTTCGTTTTTTACTAAACGTAAGTTATCAACACAAAATATTAGGTTGATTACAATGTCAAGGAAAAATAGTAAAACTTATTAAAAAAAATTGAAAAAAATATGATACACTGGATAAAAGAATCTATATGAAGATGGTATAATTTTTTTCCATTTTAGATAAATTCATAATATGAAAGTTGATGTCAAATGGAAACAACTCTATTTTATATGCACACATTTTAATATTTATTTAAAAATATATATTTTTTAAAATTGGATAAAAATATATCCATGCACTAAATTTTCAAGTTGTAAATACACAAAAAAATTTAAGGAAAAAAAATAAAATTTACTATATAAAGATTGACGTCTCATGTAACTTCATTTTTCAACATTTTTCAGCAACTAAATTATAGTGTCAATTTATAAAAAACTATATTCAAATAATTTTTAAATTTTTATTTTAAAATACAAGCATAAAATATACTAAAAAATAAATATTTTATTAGTTTACATCATTTCAAAATTCAAAACATATATGCCACTTTTTAGTGATTCAAGTTTAAAATTTGGATCAGTGTTGGCCAGGAATTTGTTGCATAGTTCTTATTTTAAAACTTTTTGAGGGTCATAACTTGTGCAAAAAAACTCCATTTTTTGTACCTTTTTTAAAGTGCATTGTTTTTACATACTTTATATTGGTACTCTCAAATTGATCTCATATTGTACAAGAGTTCCATAGATTTGGTATTTTGGCATTTATGGGCCTTATAAGAGTCTAAAAATTAAATATTTATGTTATAAATTACATTAATCATAAAATGCAACAAAATATAATTTTGGGATGGTTATTTTAAATACTAGTAAAAAGTGAGGGTTTCTTGTGTACCTTATTTTTGGTCTTCTCCTTTTTCAAAACAACAATCTACATATATGCACTAATGAATTGATTAATAATTTCCATCCTTACATCATATAAATAATTTGAATGTAATTTAAAATGATAATTTACCTTGAAAAGAAAGAGCTACATCAAGTTACAATGAGACTTTAGATAAAAAATTATTACTTACAGAAAGATAAAATGATTTAATAAATGTGATGAAGCATATGGTACTTTATGCATATTTGTGTCTCCTAGCTTAATTTTTCTAATTGAATCTATCACTACTCCAAATGAATTCTAGATCACATTGGAAATCCTCTTTGTTATGCAAGATGAATCAAGGGATCATTAACTAAAGAATGAAATCATAAGGTTAAGTCCAAGAAATTTTGAAACCATTCAAGATTTCTTCACAAAGATAAAATTCATCAATTACTAGTTAAATAAATGTGGGATAAAAATAAAGATACGCAAATTATCTTGAGTATTTTCTCTAAGTTTGGACCTTACTATTCTATATAATTTTCATTCTATGTCACAAAATGTTCCCTAGGTTCCACCTACCAAATTCCTTCTCTAAATATTTTTATATATAACTCATTATGGAGCAAGAAAAAATGGTTCATATGGGTAGAATAAAACCCTCTAATTCACATGACTTGGATTCAAATCAAGGGAAAAAATAATTTAAAGGGTTAGACAAGCAAGTTAAGAAATAAATCTAACCAAGGATAAAAGAAGAAAGATAAGAAACCTACTACCTCTTATGTAACTAACGAGACCTCAAATTTTAAAAGTGACAAGCCTAAGAATAAAAATGTCAAGTGTGCCTTCTATAAAAGGCTTAAACATGATGAACACAAATGTCTAGTATTATATTGATCACCTAACTCATCTTCTAGAAAAGAATAATATCAAGGTTTCTAACTTGGTCAAACAAGGTTCATCATAAGGGTCTTCTAAGTAAATAGTTCACATTATGGGGAAATGAAAGGGAAATGACCTAGTTGCAATTACTTTATCCAAATATTTGGATTATTGAGTCAAGTGCTTTGCACCAAATGACCTTTTAAAAAGATATTTTCACTTCCTTAGAGCCATATTTTATGTTAGATATATTAATGGGAAATGGCACTCCTATTGAAGTGCATGGGAGAAGGTTTCTTTATGTCGGTGAAGGAAATTTTGGAATGTTCTTTGTGTACCATATTTTCCAAATAATATTATCTATTTATCAAATTACCTATAGGAGAGATCTTACAAGTGAGTTAAGTTTACACTACTCAATGAAAATTAGTAAAATACATAATTGGTCCATAGTAGTCATTGGAAAAGTAGATCACCATTTTATAATCCATCACTTTTCTCTTTCCTTTTCATGACTCTCCTTCAAAAACATTACTCACTCACTTAGATGAGGCAAGCCACTTGTGGCATCAATATTTTGAAAACTTGAACTATCGCTACTTACAATAGCTTAGTAAATGCGACATGATTTTAAGGTTACCTTTTATTCATTTTTTGGGGGTTTTTCCAAGTACTTAGTAAGTTTCCTAAAGAGGAATATGATGTAAGATAAAATCATTGAGGGCCACAGAAATTTTAGAGCTAGTACACAATGACTTGGTAAAACCATTTCCACATCCATATTTTAGTAGGGCTTGATATGTATTAACATTAATTGGTGATATTTATAGATACACATGGGTTTAATCTCTAAAATAAAAGTTTAAATTCATTGATCATTTTTAGGACTTCAAATCATTTATATAGAAATAATTAGGGAAGTATATAAATATTTTACATAGATATGAAGCACAAGTGAATATATTAATTGTTGATTTTAATAATTTTGTGCTTCAAGAGGTATTGACTTGTAGTGTATAGTTCCACACAATCCCCAACAAAACATGGTGTCATAAAATGTAAGAATAGGTTCTTAAAAGAGATGAATAATTGCATGATACACCTCATATAATTGACACTCCAGTTCTAGGTAGAAGCCATTAATTATGTGAGTTATATCCATAAACAAATTCCTCATCCAGTTGTGAAGGGGGTACTCCATTTCAATATTAAATTGGTTAGAGATCTATAGTGAAAATTTTCAAGTGTTTGATTCCCCTGCATGGTCCCACATTCTAATAGAGAGATGTAAGGCCATGGATAAATAAATAATACATTATATATTTATTAGGTACTTAGATAATGTCAAAGAATACAAGATTCTCCAACCCACCACTCTTGATATTTTTATAGAGATGAGTTTTAGTTTTGAGGAGAATTCTTCCAATTCTTCTCCTACCACTTCTCCGTATACCATCA
>VDFB02000003.1:249116504-249133192 GCA_007258455.2 Sequoia sempervirens
TTTTACTACAACTACCCGTAAACCTTGCACCTTGTAACAATAGCCATTACAACATTATATCATAACAGAGCCATTGAATAACCAAAATTGGCTCACCTTACTACATATTACTAGGTTGACATTTTAGATATCGCCTTTCTCCTCCTCCAACCCGTCCTCGTCCTATGGTTCCAGTGTGAAGTCCTAGTTACCACCACTCGTTGTGACCTCCAACACACACCCCTTCAGGAAGTTGTGCCCATCTCACCCTGTGGTTCCAGGGTGAAGTCCTAATCACCACCACTCGTTGTGACCTCCGACACACACCCCTTGAGGAAGTTGATGCCCATCTCGCCCTGTGGTTCCAGTGTAAAGTTCTAATTACCACCACTCGTCGTGACCTAAGGCACACACCCCTTCAGGAAGTTGATGCCCATTTTTGCCTGGTGTCACCGCACCTCCATATCCATGTTTAGACCCCACACCATTCATTCCATTGAGTGGCCCGTCACCCACACATTTCCCTTTCAGCGCTGACCTCCCATTTGGGAAGAGGCCCCTCCTAGGAATCACACGATGAAGGCATTCCTTCAATCCACCCCGCCACTTCGACCGAACCAGTCTTTTCATCAACGCCTCACCAATTCTTCCACAACCCTTGCATTGAAGAGCATAGCAAGAAACATGGATGCAATGTTCGTATTTACACGATATCGACCATTGTCACATAGATAACCATCAACTAAAACCATTCTGATAACATGGATGAAAACACCCGCCCACATTTTAAAGACCTCCATCAAATGTCGCTCTGACATGTCTCTATAAAATGCCATTGGCCTCTTTCTCGCCACCAGATAGATATAGGTATCCATCTTGCTACCGTTTGTTACGTTGTGGTATTCATCCACCGTGCTTAGATATAGCCCTCCTACCATAATTGGCTTGAGTTGCAGCCATTCTTCCCTCTGTATGATGATGTGTTATCGTGTCTTTTCCTTCATGCAAAATAAAAGTTTCGACAGGGTGCTTAATCATTACCTGGATTGGCAAATGTGAAGCGTACCAATCTGCAAGTGAAATCGCATCAGCATATGCCAATGACATGTCCACTACGGACTTTGCCACTACATATGCAATGTCATTACCTTCTCGATATACATGTGAGACGATTGTTTCTTTGAGCCATCGTAAAGCCTTTTTTATCCTCATCAGCCACCTTTGCAAGTTCCAACTTGGTATTTGCATTGTCCTTATAGCGTTCACCACAATTTGGGAGTCACCTTCCAAATTAGGTTTCCTTGATCTTGAATTTAATAAAACATGAATTTTGGGAACTCTCATGTCAATTAATTTTCAATCACTTTATTATTATTTTTTTATTCTAAATAATTATAAAAAAGATCAAAAGAAAGGGGAAAAAGAGAATCTGAACTTTGAAATCATGTTAGAATGATACCATACATGAATGAATTAATCTAAAAACAAACTAAACTTTTTAAACCAAATTAAATCATAGAGCCACAAAGTTAGTGCAATCTCTTGAGGAACTTTCTTTACTTAAATTATAAAACACTCATTAAAACATTTGATTATGTGTTAAAAATGGTAGAGCCAACATAAATAAAACCAAATCAAACCATTGTCGCAGATAATAAAAATACAAAGTAATATATTAAATTCTTCATATAATATTAGTATTATATTGCATTGGCTTATAAAGCCTTACATTTCCCATGAATAACCTCCTACATGAATAACTTCCCAAAAATATCAACTAACTTTATTTATAAATATTACTAAACTATTACCTAACATATTTACTAAATATTATTTTATTTAATCTAAACTATATACTAAACTATGATATAATACTACCAACATTCCCCCCTTATTACATCAATTTGAACAAAGGGTGGAACATTGCAAGGGCTGAACACAACAAGCTTTCTAAAGAATTTGATGAAGCATCTCCACCAATTATCCTTTCTCACCTAGGAAACACTAAATTGAATAGATTAGTGGATCTCCTAACTATCAAACCAACAAAATACTTATGAATCGATAAATATTCCATTATCTCAAGTACACCACTCCTCTTGTGAATCTAGAAAAACTCCATTATCCACAAGAAAAGACACCAACCAACTTTGAATGAAGACTCACTCAATTATCCATGTAGTAACAAAACCACCAACCAACTGTGAATCGATAATAACTCTATAATTCATAGTAACATGCCTTCATTTATGGATCAAGACTCACTCAATTATCCAAAAGTACATACCTATAAAAATATGAATCAATAAAAACTTAATTATCAATAGGTACCACTCACCAAGTTTATAGATTGAGACAAACTCAATATCTACAAAGCAAAAAGTTGTCATGCCCCCTTTGCTCCATGAAGGGACTCAAGATGAAAACAGTGTTGCTTCTCATGAAAGTATCATCTTTGAGCAAGGAAATAATTCAAGCTAATAAAATACCTCCAATCTCCAACCTCTAATATTATTGTATTATTACTATTTAATTGTCAAATGTAGCATTAAAGTCTTTGAAGATTTTGTAAGTGTAGCATAGATGACCCCGAAAGCACAAATATTTGACAACATAATATAATTTGAACATTATCAACAAATAAAGGTGTCAGATTCAAACAAAAATGTACCTTTTTATACAATAATTACTTTATAATTTCAATTAAAAAAATATATTAAACTTATCACTCCAAAAAAAATTACATTTATCACTGTCTTAAAAAAAACTCCAGCCTTCTCCACAAAAGTAATGAAGGACCATACAAAAAGCTTCAAATATAGGAAAACTTTAACAAAATATTACCTTTTAATATAATCATATTTCCCTCTTATTGATCAAATTTAGTAAACAATACCGAAAAAATGAGATCTTATATTTTGTACTTTTACTCTTTCTTTTGTGAGAATACTTGTATACAATGAAATTTGAGATTAATCAATATATGAAAAATATTAAAGCCTTGAACATATTCACTATCTACAATTGATTTGGTTCTTAGAACTCCAAAGATGATTTTTCACGTGGCTTATATTGGTAGCATCAATATTATATGCAGCAAACTTCTCACATCCAATGGAAGACTTTACAATTGTACTCCCACAGATGGTAATAATTTTTAGATAATCCAAAACTTCTTAATCAACAAAATTAATGTTGTAAATAGTTCTTACCAAATGGTTCATCTACGCTTCCATTCAATGTCAACAATCTTCGCTAGAAAATGTCTTGCAAATTTTTTAGGTTTATCAAGCATTACCAATCAACATATGGCATGCATAGTATATTCTCACATATTAAAATCACTCTACAAATCATCCATAATTACAATAAATTTTTCTTCTCCTCCAGTCATTTCCTCATGCCCCTCTAATGCCTAATGGTGGTCACAAACAAGCTCAAACCCCCTTCAATTTTTTTGGGTATAAATATGAAATGCGCCCTTCTTATTTTTGGGCAAACATTGTCTTTTATTCAAATGATTTACATAACCATAGGGATCACCTTTTTCTCTAATATCTCCAACCATTTTTTTTATTCCATTTATAAAAGCACAAGATAAGAATGTTCTAATACCGCATTAAAAATGGTAGAGCCAACACAAATAAAATCTGATCAAACCATTTTTGTAGATAATAAACAATACATGTTTAACTAATATATTAATTTCTTTGGATAAAATTTTCATTATATTGCATTGGTTTATAAAGTGTTATATTTCTCAAGAATAACTTCCTATGGGAATAACTTCCCAAAACTAACAACTAGCTTTATTTATTTATTACTAAACTACTTAATCTATTTACTAAACATTATTTTATTTAATCTAAACTATATACAAAACTATGAAGTAATACTCTAATGATTTTTTATCATATATAAATTAAAATACTCAAATTTAAACACATGCATGTATATTCACCACAAAAATTCTACTAAAGAAAAATAAATCATGATTTTTTAAAAGAAAATTTTATTATTGTAACTCCATGAAAAATAAAATTCTCATCCTTCCTAACAAAATAATATGTACTCCCTTTTATGGATAAAATAAGAGCTTTTTTTAAAAAAATTTTATCTATAATTGGTAGTTTGCTACTTCAAAACATCCATGGAACTTATTTTATTTTTAGTACACCTCAAAAATAAACTATATCTAACAATACTTTCAATTTTTTTTAAATGACACATGCAATTTAAGTATTTGAATCTAAACATGCCTATTTTCCTTCTTATAATCTAGGAACCTATTTCTAAAAGTAGTGGGACTTGTTTTCATCCAAATTTTAAACACTTCCAATGTCTAAAATTTAAAAATCATCTAGTAACATTTTATTTTCTGGCATCCTTCAAATGCTTTCAAATATTAAGACCGTTCAAACACTATAGTGTGAATTTGTAATCTTCAAATTTTTTTTGGTACTCCATGGTTGTAGGTGGTTTACAACCTTATCAGATTCATCAATCTTCTCATTTATCCTAAAAATTAACAAAATCCCAAAATAAATACAAGTATTCCATAATAAACCTTTAAATGTACAACATTTCCAACTATCTTGGATTTATCTTAGGTCCATATTGATGTAGACTTTAGAACCAAGTAACAATTTACTAAAAAAATCATATAAGTGGAGAAAATTAAGGATTTGGGATTAGTACATATAATATTTAAATCTTTAAAGAATTAGTTAATTACCTTTGAAAAAGTAACTCTAACCTAAAGCGAGGATATGATTTTGGATAATTAGAACTTAGTCCACTTTTCAATTTGAATCTCATAGTATGAAAAGTTATGGGTGGTGGAAGGGAATCAATACTTGGAACTTGAATGATTTCTTAGCAGTTCAAAAGCACTTGGGTGGCATTGACACAAGCTACAAACATGGAAAATACTAAAAACTAGATTTTTTTGGTATTCTCTAAATTTTAGAAAATTGTAATTTTGGAGGCCTTCAAAGCATAATTTGGGGTTGAGACTATCAATGGTCCTTAAAAATTGATAGCCAAAGGAAGTGATTTTTAGGGATTGAAATTAGAGCTCTCGAAGATCTTTCCAATGGTGTAAAGAAGTCCAAATATTGAACATTGAGCTGGGAGTTATGACCTTGCCAAGTTGGGGTAGTGAAAATATACATGTTTTTTGAATTTTTTTGTTTGAATTGTTGTTTTTTCTACCCAAATAGATAAACTTTCGAAATCCACCCTAATAATATCATCAAAATGAGAATCTTTGACATTTAGTTGCCAACAAACTCAAAATGACCAATCCAAACCTTGAAAATGAGATTTAAATAAAAATAACCTAATGTATTAACAAAAAAAATGAACACAAAGCTAACAAATCTCAACAAAGAAATAGAATTCAACTAATAGAGTTGGAAACATAAAATGTAAACATGAAGTAATTTTCTCTTCTTGAAAATAATGGTAAGATTGGTATATATGGAAGAAAAAAACTCTAGAAACTCCTTATAATCTTGATCTTCAAAATTTCATTAAAATATCACAAGGATAGGCATAATTCACATAATAGGGAAATAGATTAGTTATAGTCAATCATTCAAATTACACAACTAATAATTTTGAATACAAGGATGTAAAAATGAATATAAAATTATATTATATTAGGTTCATCTACCTTGCATATGGAACATTAATAGTGTTCAAGTTTGATGGAATATAGGTTGTGAAGAGAACTTTGGATTAGGAACTTGGAACTAAAAGCTCCAAATCCCTTTTGTGGTCTGAACCTTGTGAGGATATATATATGTGGTGGATTGCAAGAGATGAAATAAAATTAGAACCTATAATTTAAAGTCCCAAGTTCACATTAAGGTTCAATATCCATAATATTTAAACCCTACTAACAAGTATTTAAAATTCTTGGATATCCATTTTTATTGCAATTGTTGGAAATCCTACAACTATAAGCTACCATTCTTGAGTGCAAGTGCATGAGAATGTTTGTTGTAGTGCAAGGATGTTTTTGGTTATGAAAAATTAAATTTTGGTCTACCATTATTACAATTTTAGGTTGTAGAAATACTACTAGTACATTAAAAAACTTCCTAGAAATGTTTAAAGGTTGTTGGCAATGAAAAATTCCTACATATCACCATTAATTTTTTTATTGTTTACAAGTCTTTCTAGACACTATTTTTGTTGTGGAAGTGTGTTGAAAATTGTTGGACATTCAAAAAATTCATGGAGGCATGAAAATTGACCAAGGACCACCAATATTGAGCTTGTGCTTGAGAAAATGTTGTAGGTCACAATTATCTTCTTACTCTTTCACTTTTCATCATTTCTTCATTCTAGGTGTATTTAGTTTTTAAATTTTTGCATTTGAAATTTTATCTTTGTTTGTGCCCTTTCTTCTTTTTATTATCCAAGATTTCTTGATTCAACAAAATAGTTCCATTAGGACTTATAGTTTTTGTTAGATGCATAGGACAATTGAGAGGGGGAGTGAATTAGTGTATACTTTAAAACATAAAAATACCCTTATTAACATTTAGATCTATATTATCCCTTAAACCCTTAACAACCATTAAACTGTTATCATTCATTAGAAAAATGTAGACATTTAAAGCATTAATGCAAACACATCAAACACATAAGAACTCTAGATTTACATGGAAAACCAAAGAAGGGAAAAACCATGGTGAGGATTAGCTCACTAGTAGATGGATTGCAACACCGAATACAATAAGGCTCACTACCAAGTGCTCACTTCCCAAAAAGATAAAGAAAGGTTCATTGCCAAAGGACTCACTATCCAGAAGAAGAAGAATAGAACATGGGGTGGCTCACTGCCAATTTGAACTGCTAAGAATGCATCTCTCATATGTCGAAGCTACAGTTCCACTGAAGCACAAAAACTCATCAAATAGACTGAGATGTAGACACCTTCTGCTCACTGCATTTGAAAGTCATAGGCATTAAGGCTTGAACTCAATTCATCACACTTGATCACATTCAAAATTTTCACATCACACACTCTACACTAAATCCACACAACAATTCTCCTATCATTTATACCCTTGATGATCTGAAATTAGTTGTAATAATTATTTTATTACACTAATTTGAAATCTAATAAATTAATTTAGTTTTGATAAGAAAATTAAATAACTAAAAATTGAGAAAAGAGCAGCAATAAAATAAAGACATTACATGGCAGATGATAACAATGTTCACCCTTTTTGGGCTATGTCTCCAGGTCAACTTCAAACGAGGAACCAATCTATAAAAATGATGAAAAATACATCAAAATTAATTTCAATTTGCAAAATAGTCTTTGTTGTTCTTCTAAGAAGGAAAAAGCATCATTTTCATGATCTATAATATTCTCCTCCCACAAGAATGAATTCAATCTTCTCTTTTCTCTAATATTGGGTCATGCTATTTAAATACACTTTTTTGCCTTTCATATTGCTTGCATAGAAAATGGCACAATGGCTAAGGCACTAAACTTTTTCATGGGAAATTAGGGTTCAAATTCCTCTTACTCCATCAAATAAGATTTGCATTAAATAAGTTTTCATCCACTAGTCTAAGTATAGCATGCACATGACTTCTAGTGGCAAAGCAAGTGTAATATTTTGGAGGAGATCTTGGGTTAAAATTCCCACCAAATATGCTCCATGAATAAATCTTTCAAAAAACTTTCGGGTAAGTGCACCAAGATGGTTCCCAAAAAAGGGGCTTAAGTGGCCACTTTTTTTCTAAAATCAGGAAATACTGACCTTGGACGTGAAATTGAGGATAGCTACACTCAAAATTTTGAGATGGAACAAAAACAAGGATCAAAGTGCTCCAAGTCTACTTTCTAAACTACTAATTTATTTTGAAAATGGTTGATATTAAGGGGTTCAAAAGAGGGATGTACACAAATTGTTTTTGTAACTATGGATTTCTTTTAGGTTTGATGATAAGTTAGCAAATCAATGAATGACAGAGAAACCCAAAGCAATTACAAAACACAATGGAAATCAAAATAAAGAACGATTATACCTATAAACCGCCGAGTCTTCCATGATTCACTTTTGTAACACCTTCTAGCTTGCTGGTTGATGTGTTGCCCTCAGATTTGATATGCGAGCAATCTGAAAATACAAGTCTAAGTCCTACACCAAGCTTCGAAGGATTTGATCAAAGTCTAAATGCCTAATGCCTATGACAATATAATTGAAATGCCTATGCCTGAATATGCCAAGACTAAATGAAGTAAGATGACAAATGCTGCAATGTCTGTAGAATCTCTATGCATCTAATGTCTAAAATATTGTCTAATGCGAAAATGAGAGGAAAATGGCATTTTATAGAAAATGCCATTTTGAACAGATGGATGAGATTGAGAGATTGAGAAAATGCCCTAGAATCAATGGTTAAGATTCGAAATGGAAACTCTTAATTAGGGTTAGGGAAAAATTCCCAAATGTGTGAATAAGATTTAATTAAATAAATTAAATCAAGGATAAATGTGATAGTTGAGATGGAATTAGCAAAAATCAAAAGACAAGAAGATGGGATTTTAGAAAATCAATAATTTTAGAAATTACTTGATTTGTAGAAGAATATTTCCATTTTGAATTAAATTAATTCAAAATTAGGATTTTGTGAGATAAGGAGGAATTGATTTTTGAAATTAATTACTAAAAGAAGAATCAGTTAACTATGTGAGATACTTTTAAATAAATTGCTTTATTTAAAAATAAAGAAGTGTCACATACAACAATTAAATAATTAAAAATGATCATTTAATTTAGAAGAAGTGGTTAATTAATTAAATAAATTAGCAAATCTATTCAATTAATAGAGAGGATTTAGGGATTAGTGACATATTGAATAAATATATTAAAATATATTTATTTGATAATCAGGAGGACATTAATGACAAAGATTAATTAAATAAAATGAGAACTTTATTTAATTATGAGTTGACTTTAGATAATTAGTGACGCATTAAATAAATATGATTTATTTATTTAATAATCAGGAAGAATAGAAGAGGCTGAATTAATTAAATAATTGTGAATTATTTAATTAATAGTTGAAGATGGGTTAGGAACATAATTAAAGTGTCATAATTATGCTAGGACGAGAAGTGATAACATAGCACTTGTAGGCATAAGTCATTTTTAGGTGTCTACATTTGCCCCTCTTTGTCATTATGTCGCTTGTCACATTGTGACAAAGAAGATAAGTCAAAAATATGCCCCAATGCAAAATAAGATGAGGAAGAATGACGAGGAGGGTTACGGTATGCCCCCTTGAGAGGATAGACAGGTTCCAAGAACATGGGTGCGCTCTCGAAATTAATGAGAAGACTAGAATATGAAGAGACAAAGAAATGTTAGTGCAAAAGATATGGATGATGATATGGATGCAATGCCTATATGAGATGGGTGAGAGAAGATGATAAGACAAAAGGAAATGCATGTTAGTTCCTAGACCAAATCCTTCAAAGCCTAACCATAGGACTTTAATAATTATTGCTCTTAATCATCATTGGGCGATAAAAGTGACACAAATGGACAACAAACACCATGATATGATATAGACCAAGGTGTGCAAAGTCATTCACTTGAAAAATAGACAGTCACAGACAAGGAATGTCCTAACTCATACTAAGGGTCATGTTGCCCCAGTCTTTTTGTCAAGACAATCCACAAACAGCAGTCAAAGAAAATAAAATAGGCTAGGAGATGTCATCGCACCTCTAAATCCTTCATGGGACATCCTCGAGGTAGCTAGTAACATGACCACAAAGATAAGACAGTAAAAATATAAGACAAAATAGCCAAGATAGTCAAAAGATAAGACAAGATAGACCAGAAAGATTAACAGCCATTTTATTTTGTTTGCCAATGTTTATTTGCTAAAGATTGATTTCCTGTCGGTTTGACAGTTTAGACAGTTTAAAAGTTTTTCTAATTTGATGGTGTTGACAGTTTGACGGGGCCTATTGTCAGGAAGGACACATCCTGAAAAAGGCAAATGACATTTTGACGAGGTCTAACTCCAAGAAGGATGCATCTTGAAGAGGACCAAAGAGTGACGAGATTGACATTGTTTTGATTAATATGTTTTGGCAAGTTGACTGATGTTAACTATATGATTGATTGGACTGTGTTGTCTGATTTTGACCAATTTTGACATTGACGTTTCGAATGACTATCTTGTGTTTGAGTTTGATGATGTCTGACTTATTTGACCGATGTGACAATTGTGACAAATTCCATGATTTTATTTGGACCAACCTAAAAGAACTGACCTAATGTCTCAGGGACTCATCGACTGATGGCCTTTCCTATGTAGCAAATGTGCAGAGACAACGTAGTTCGACAATGACATGGACTGACTGATATGACTAACTTTGACTCCATTTTTAGGATTTTGACATTGATTTGGATGTTTTTGTGTTTTTTCTTGAGGACGTTTTATGATTTTTAGGTCTTTCTTCTAGACAATTTATGATATTTTTGTCTTTTTTTAGGACATTTTATGATGTTTTTGTCTTTTTTCAAGACATTTTATGATGTTTTTGTCTTTTTGTCATTTTATGATATTTTAGGATTTTGACATTTAAGAGGATCATGGCAAATGCATGTGACTGATGCCTACACATGAGAATCCAAGGAAAAACATGATTGTGCCCCTAGTCAAGATGAATACCAATTGATAGGTGATGACAACATTGTTTGACGTGGGAAGGTCGCATCCAAAAACAACGTGAGGATGATGATGATAATGTGACGAAAGTATGGAGGTCTACAGCCGGGCCAGGAACACAGTCAAGTAAAATTTTGGATAATGTGCTTGTATGTAT
Source organism: Sequoia sempervirens (assembly GCA_007258455.2). Taxonomy (NCBI): domain Eukaryota; kingdom Viridiplantae; phylum Streptophyta; class Pinopsida; order Cupressales; family Cupressaceae; genus Sequoia; species Sequoia sempervirens. The sequence continues at coordinate 249,127,357 of VDFB02000003.1, forward strand.
TAGACTCATTGCATTTGGAATGACTTGGTTAGGACTAAATGGGATGATGGAGTATTCTTAGACTGTTTGACAAGGGAAAGCCAAGATAGGTGACAGGAATGAAAGGATAGGGGGTGGCCTTGGTAAAAGACGGGAGACATGAGACTAATGGAATTATCATATGATTTTCAAGGACTATGTCGTACACGAACAATAAGACTATGATGGTCATTGCCATGATGTTTCGTGAATCGTGTATGACCGAAGGATAGACATGTCAAGAGTTTTTCCAAAACATGATTTATGTGTGCCTATTTTATGTCAAGACCAAGGTAAGTGGGAATGATATGGATTAAATGGTCAGATGCCAATGCCAAGAGGAAGGCCTAGGAGATGAGACGACTTGCCCCCAAGTGTAAGAGTCCACATAGATGATTTATTTTACACATGATGCCTGTTTTCCAGGTTTTCATCATGGTACTTATCCAGGGCGCCTGTTTGTTAGGTTTTCAGCATTGGATGAACTTTTTCTCTTTACTATTTTCTTGACTTTTTGATTTTTTTGGTGTTGCCAAGACGCCTGTTTGTTAGGTTTTCATTAGGGTGATGATGTTTTACATTTTTCAATTTTTTTGTATTTTTGATTTTGCGGATAGCCTGGATGCTTCAGATGACCACTAACTATTATGAATCCACTGATAGTGCCATTGTAGAGACTGGTGCCATGATATGCTAATAATGACCTTGCTGAAGGAGTTGTCTTGTCAGGATCATAGCACTTGTATGCAATTGATCGATGTCATTGTGATCCTTTCTAATACTAGAGTTGGCCTTATCAGAATACGCACATCACGATAGAGTGCCATGAGAGTCCTTGCGGTAAAGAGTTGCTGACATGATGTGATGGATTTGTGACATGGGATTGTTGGACTTTAGATGAGATGTAGGGTTATGATGAACGATGGTAGATGTGGAAATATTGTTTGGACATTTGGATGGATGACTTTTTATTTTTCAAACTTGGGATGGTGTTTGGAACCAACATTTTTATATACCTTGCTTGATGACCATTTTGAAGGAGGTGGACATTTGTTATATGTGGGAGTCCTCTTTACTTGTGGCTCCACATTGTGATTGACTTTTTTATTTGACTTGGTGTCTTTGTTTTTGGGATCCATTTTAATTTCATTTGTCCACTTGTCCTTTTGTTTGATTCAATGGCCTTTGACATTTGATTTTGATCTTTTGACTTATAAGACTTTTTTTTTTGTTGGTCCCAAAGGGGAGGTTGATTCATGATAGAATGATGGTTTATGGTGTGGGTGGACGGGGTGTTGGCAGCAATCTTATGACAAGGATTTCTCATGGATTCCATTTTGACGTTTGTATTTGACAAAGTTGCCCCCAGTATCAAGGAGGTACCACTGACAACGTTTGATTTACTAACTAAGGAATAGCCAAGACCTTGATGTTTGTAATTTTCCTGAAGTTGTATTGGTTCTAGAATGCCTTGCTCGTGTATGCCTAGTCCTTTTCCTTGATATTGCATGCTTTGACAGATTCTATTTGTGATGGGGTATTTGTTGTTTTGAAAGCAAGATGCTAACCCATCATTAGGTATGTGGATACTGTCACTTGTAATATTTTTCGTCTACAAGAAATCCTACTATGAAAAAGATAGATGACCCTAGTTGATAAAGTTTCTTAGCTTCATTGTCTTGTTGGACATATTCCTGAATGATATCTTTGGTCTGATCTTGTGACATGTCAGGTTCAGATGGCTCTGTTGGTGCTTCCAAGGCAATGTCGAAGCCATCATTATGTTTAGTGTCATAGAGTCCCATGATTTTAGCTTTAACTTGATCATATATAAGCATGTCCCTAGTGGAAGATTCTTGTTCTAGAGGAATATCGTCTATGTGTCCCATGGAGGCAAGTGTCTCATCGTGGGAAGTGTCAATATTCGAGGCCTTTAGAAGGTCAGAAAGTGTTTGATCATGAATGGCATAAAGGTCAAGGAGTGGATCGTCTTGGATTTCTTGGTCAACAATAGGGTCTTGGTCAAAGATGGGGTTGTCGTAGATGATATAATCGAAAATGGAATTTTTGTTAAGGATAGGTGTGTTTTGGATGTCATGATTATTTTGAAGGACATCTTGAATGAACTTTGAGATAGGGTCATGGGATGGACTACCTTGTTCTTGACATGAGGGTGACATTATAAGGTCATGCTTTGGACTTGCATTTTGACATGTATCCTCAAGTTTATTAAATGGGATTTGACTTTGGACTATGATAGAATTTTCATGACTAGATGTGGCTTGTGAGGAGGTGACTTGGAAAGGATTAGTGAATGAAGGACTAGGATAGGACACAGGGACTTGGACTAGACTACGTGAGGGACAAGGATAGGACATGGAGTCTTGGACTGGATTAATTATTGAAGGACAAGGATATGACATGGAGACTTCGACTAGATTGGTGTAAGGTTGATTGAAATAGGACATGGAGACTTGGATCAGATCAGTATGGTATGATGTGGGGACTTGACATGAGTTGGTAGATGGTTGATAAGGGATGCAGACTTGGACGGGATTAATAGGTGAAGGACTAGGATATGATGTGGAGACATGGAATGGACTAGCGGACAATTGACTTCCCTTGTCAAAGTTAGGATTAAGCTGATTAATGGATGTTTGTTGTGGACTAATGTCATGGATGGTGTTAAGTGACTTTTGGTAGTGAGGGTAGATGGATGGAGGTGGCAAATTATTTATGTCAAATCCTTGTGGTAACTTAGCCCCTTGGTCCAAAATCATGGCTAGATACCTTTGAGGGTCACGTAAGATTGAGTTTTCTACAAAGGAGACTATATCAGGATTTTGTGCTGCAGCTTCTAAGTCTTTTGCATATACTCGTCCATTTTGGTCTCTTTGTATGAATGGTTCAGAAGGGTTTCGTGATGAAGATGGAATGTTCATGGAAGATTGCATGTTCATGTTGTGAAATGGGTCAGAAAAAGTCCAATGTAGGTTCATGTCATAAGTGTTATTATCGATGTTGGGATTGAAATCTTGTCTGAAGTTTTCCATTTGTCATTGCTGTCTTTGAAGTCTATCTCAACTATAAAATGGATTTGCTCAAATGAGGACAATGAGAATGACAAGTAAATGAAAGGATGACACTAGCCTATGTTTTCTGTATTTTTGATAAGGATGACAATGCAAGACTATGTTTCCTAAAATGTTGACTAGGATGACTAGGTGATGATAACGTTTGTCTAAGGAAATGATTGATGTAAGATGACAAGGTGATCAAAACCAAAATTTTGACTGAGGACTAAGATGATGATGTTTGACTAACGACTTAATGTTATAAATGCAAGGTCTAGGTTCAAAATGATGACTAAGATGAACAATGGAAAGTCTAAGTTCAAAATGAGGACTGAGATTGTTTTTTTTTTTGATGTTTTGCTGAAAAATCTGAGTTGTCCAAGGTCGATTGTTTGTGTCTAGATTTGTGAATGTTGTCTATATTGTTTGAAAATCTAGAAAACACTTGACAAGCACGATGTTTTGGTGTAAGTAAGCACACATGAGACAAGTACAATCCTAAAAGGCCAATAGGCCAAAGGTTTGTATACTTGGTATAGCCCACCGATATACCCCGGATTAGTGATAAACACCTTTCCTTCTCGAGAGCGGATAGCGTAGAATTTTTGTGGCATTGGCTCCCCTCCACGACTCATTAATGTCATTCGAGCACACCAAATTCGAATTCTTGGGTAGTGACTTCCCAAGAACTACTATCTCTACTCAAGGGGATCAGTAGTGAGTGTCTTCAGGCATGATACTGTACACTGCACTATATCAAGCAACGGCCAATAGAACAGTTGGACACAAAGACAAGAGGTGTTTAATATGGGCATTCTGTTCGTGGGGCATGATCCATGCAGTGAGAGTCCCCTTTCGGATCCATCTTGTCGGAACCACACTCATGATTCTTGGCCTTTCCCCAAGAACCCACTTTTATATACCGGTTGGAAGTCCCTCGGGTTCAGGGTGCTACCGGTCTAAGTCGTCCTGGGGTGAGTACTTTTTCCCACCAGAACAGGCCCAAGTTCTAGAGTTAGTAACTATTTCTCTTACACCTAAGATCGCTCGAAAGCGCAAGGGGAGAGGATACTCCGATAGACCAAGTCGTGAAGGTAATGACAGATAAAAATAGGTCTGGTTTTTTTATCACTGTGTTTTCACAAGGTGAGAGCATACTCACCTACCATTTTACAAACACACTCAGACATAGTAGAAAGACAAGTTTGTTTTAATTGCACCAAAGGAAATGTGTATTATACTAAAAAAAAGACAAACACATTGTTTTGATGTTTAGTCTTTGACATTCGAACCTGCAAGACCACACATTAGTAGTTTAATAATGATCTTCAACTATCGATCTACAAAAATAGTTAGATGCATACTTTTTTGTCCACTTGATCCAATGTGTCCTTTGAAGTGTTTATTTCCTGCACATGCAAAAAACCAACAACAAACCCTAGCAAGATAATTGATCACTACTATTAGAGGGTTAGCTAGTCACAACAAATCTGATTTTTAGAAAAAAATTTGAAAGTAAAATGAAAAATATAGAGAATAAATCCTATCTAAAATCTCAAGAGGTTTCCAAAAAATTAAATAAATCAGAAAAATTTTCTGTTTTGCACCTAAAATTATTTTTTTATGAAAAATCATAAAAATTATAAAAAATACAAAACAGCTCTAAAAATTCTGATTTTTTTACTCGAGTCCATAAGTCATTTAGGTGTCTATAGTTTTTTTTGTTAGAAAAACATAACATAGCAACTCTTGTACAGCCCTAGCACGATGAAATTTTTTGTAGTATTTTTAAAATCGCTATGGTTAGAAGTTAGCTAATAGTATCTAGTTGATGCACAATTTTTCTGATAATTTTTTAATGAATATTTGCTTTTTTACTAATTTTCTAAGTACTTCCCAAAAAGCAAAATTTTGGTCGTGCTCCCCCTACAAATTTTGGAAAGTAATAGATTTTTTTTTTATTTTTAAAAATTTTTAGAATGGATTCTAGTTTCTAAAAATGTAATTTATTTGAAATTTTGATGAATGGTTAATTTACAATGAAAAAAAAACCAAACACTACTTTTTGACAAAAAAACAAACATAGAAACAAAATAAATTATGGATAAAAGGCTTAACATTGTTAGAAAGTGAAAAAAATTACATCATTGGAAAGCTAAGAGAGAACCTAACATTACCCATGTGTTCAATTTTGTCAATATTGAACTAGATGCAATCTTGATGGTGAGCACGAACCTGATTATGTAAAAAATTGTAGAATTTGAAAAAACACGTCTCTGGTCATTGGGAATGCCCTCCAAGCCTTTGGGTTGGTATTCCAAGGAAAATACCAAAGCTAAGGCTTGGGGATTCCCAAAGCAAAATATAACGCGAGCGTGTTATAATGCAATCTTGTTATAACACGAGTGCGTTATGTGTTAGTTTTGACATTTTTTGCTTCTCTAGGGAACATTTCTAGCAACACATAACATGCTCGCATTATGTCTTCATTTAGTTAAATGCCACTTTATTCAATGTTTGTTGATATGTTTGTATGTATATGTATGCTAGTGTGTCATGTATGTATGTATGTATGCATGCTGGTATGTATGCCTATATGTATGTATGTATGCTTGTGGGAGAGAGTGGGAGAGAGTGTGGGAGAGTGGGAGAGAGTGGGAGAGAGGCTGGGAGAGTGTGGGAGAGGGTGGGAGAGAGAGTGGGAGAGTGTGTGAGAGTGGGAAAGGGTGGTAGAGAGTGGGAGA
>VDFB02000003.1:249136117-249340918 GCA_007258455.2 Sequoia sempervirens
TCTACCCTTAACCCTCTCTCCCCTCTATCTCTCCCACTTTGTCCCTCTCTCTCTCAGCCCTCTCCCTCCTACCCCCTCTCCTCTCTTAGGTCTCTCTCTCTCTCTCAATCACTCCCTCTTTCTCTCTCCTCTCTACCCTTAATTTTAAACCTTAAACACTTAACCCTTAAACCCTAAACCCTTAAATCCTCTACCCTCTACCCTTGGCCCTTCCCCCCTCTATCTCTCTCCCACTCCCTTCCTCTCTCTCTCTCAAGTCTCTCCCTCTCTCAGGTATCTCTCTCTCACACTCACTTCCTCTATCTCTCTCCCCTCTACCCTATAAATATACCTTATAAATCTTTAAAAAAACCAACTTTATTATAACACGAGCATGTTATGAATAAGTAGACATGGTTTTTTTAGCAAGAAATGACGCGCTCACGTTATAATGCAAGCACATTTTTTATTGCACTAAAAACAGTAAAAAAACACAATATACCCATGATGTTGGCCCACATTTTGCGTATTCTCCTGGTTCTACGTGTGCTCCAACAAAAAGTAGCTTTTTGATGATTGAGTGAAGTGTGCATGCACAATTTTTAGATTCCACCACCTTTTTCATGATATTTCCATCACCTTTGCATGAAATAGCAGAGTTTTCACGTTGAAAGGAATATAATATCAATTCAAGTTTGAATTACAATGATAACTGATATACAATTGAAGTTTGGAGGGGAACAAGCTTTTAAAAAAGTAAAATTTTTGAGGAGATTGAGGAAAGAAGAAGCAAAGGCTACATAATTGGGTAGAACTCCTCCATTTGAGACTTTGGTTTTCTAGGTATGTGAAGTCTTTGTACATTTTCTTTCATTATATTATGGATTGCTTTCATTTTTGTTGTTTTTCTTATTCCATGTTGATCAAATTGTTTGTTTGTCATGTTACAACCTTAGGTTGTCAATGGACATTTTAAATTACACTATTCTATACACTTTCCTATTACATTTTTAAACCACATCTCTTTGAGGTATTTTGTTAAATTTAACAATTTACTTTCTTTGTGTATGCTTCCAAAGCTTTCATTGAGGTATTTTGTCAAACAGTTATACAAACCAACTATTTGCCTTGTCTATGCTACCAAATGTTCCATACATGTCTCTAAAAAATTGGAATATACTCCTAATGTAGTAGGGGGAGGCCTGCAACACACAAACACACAACTCCAATCTACAAACAAATTTACAATTTACAATTTCATCAGGACCTCTTCTTTCAAAAAATTCACATTGTTTAGGTTGTAGCATATCAAAGTCACTCAATCAGGTATAATTCCCCACACAACCTTCTCACTTCTCAGTAGACTGCCAAATCCAAAAATAGTCTTTACTTAGGTCTCAAAACAAAAGATTTTCCAGGTTTTAGGACCTTGCATGCTCAAATAGGTTTCCAATACAAAAACCCTCAATTTTCTCATAAATATCTAGGGTTTTCTATATTTCACAACTCCAAGGCCTTCCAAGCCTCACCAAAGCATCAAACAATTTTGTCAGGGTCTGCAAAAACAAAATAAACCTTCACTAGGCCTTTAGCCTCATTAGATCTCAAAAACACCACTTTGGTTCCTCCTTTTCATGCCAAAAACTCACATTCTCGGCCTAAGATAACATCACCAGCCCTATAGGTGCCTTACCACTATTAAAAGAAACATGAAACTTGAAAACAACATATTACAGGCCTTTCCTCTGAATTGCAGGTCACCATAGTAGGAGGAAAGGCTCCATCTTTAAATTAAAGTAAAACTCATACCTTGCTAGTCTGTATAGGTTGATCATGAAGAATGGAGTTTTGTTTTCACCAAAACAACCAAAGGAGTCTCAAAATAGATTGAAGTACAATTTAAAACCTGCCACCATAGTGATTTATGAATTTATAATCATGGGAGGCCTATAGTAGGTCGTACACAAGAAAACGAAATTGAAAACATAGAAAAAATACTTGAGAATCCACAGTTTAGGTGTTGAGTAGAGCACCAAATCCTCAGAAGAAATTTATTGAACCCTTTATTCAAGCTTGTATGATGTTTTTATACATTTTCAAATTAGGAGTCCCAACTTCATTCAACACCCATAACCACCCTTGAACCACCAAACCTCCATTAAGCCTAAAAGTACTAGTATTAGCAATGGTTTGTTTAATAAGCTTCATTATGAAAATTTGTTGTTCTATAGACCTAGGACCATTTAGACACATTTATTTTACCCATTACAGAGCCTTTCAACATATCCAACAATCACCAATGCTTTTTTTGTACCAAATTGCACAAATTATCAAGTTTTCTATGCTTTTAAGGGCCTAAATTAGCCCACTTTTACAAAGGGACCACCTTCAAAACTTGTCCAAATCTCCTAAAACCTTGGGACAACACTTTATATCTATGAAAACTTCAAATTATAGCATTAGATTGTAGAGATTCAATCATTTACCACCCAAACCATAAAACCCTCTCTCTAGGCTTAGAAACCATATGTTTTATTGAAAGTAGCACTTGCCAAACACTCCAAAACTTGACAACTATTGAAACAAGCCTAATATACCCTACTCATGCTCAATCTAACATAAAATAATGCTTCCCAACTTAGAAACTCATTTCAATCACCAAAAGCTCAATTTTGTTAAGGAAAACTCAACATTTCCTCATTTGGTTTGACACCCAATCCAAGGATCATCCTCCATTCAAGTTTATCATGGCCTTTTATAATGTTTCCCTCTTAAAAAAAACCACTTCAACTTCAAAAACTAACATTTGAAAGAGGTGACCATCGGTCTCCCTCTTTAATAGACTTTTACAACCCTTCACTATTAGTTAATTTGATTTGACTTAGCACTTTTTCTATAGGTAAAATTATTCATCATGCTAAAGAAATGAACTGCTAAAAGGAAAAAACTAACAGATGATTAGCTCCAAGCCTTCAGAGATAAAGAGAAAAAATGGATGAGGGAATATCGTGGAAAACAAAAATTGGGAACGATTGATGAAAACAAGCCAGTTGAAGAGGAACCTCAACCATCAAGAAAAGAAAAGAAATTGGCAGCACAAAGGGCACAAATGCGAAAGATTTGTGCTAGGGGAGATGCAGATACCATAGTTGGAGACACACCCTCTACCACAAGTGAATACAAAGGGACACCATTAAGCACAAGCGAATATGGAGGGACACCATCTACCACAAGTGAGTATGGTTGGACACATCCACCACATTTGAAGTGGAGAGTACATCATCACTCGGATTTGACGAACAAGGTATGCCATCATCCCTATATGAACCTCAAGGTATGTATTCTATTCCACCCTTGGTCGAAGGTACACAATCTATCCCACCTCAATTAAATATTAAAGAAGTTGCTAATTTGAGATGTATGTACCTAAGAGAACACCACCTAGAATTTTGTGTAGAAAGCCAAATTTTTTGATTAATATTGATGAGGATATTTTGTAGCACATGGAAGGTAAGATTCCAGAATGCACTTCTAGAAGATATGCTGATAAGATTTGGAAAATGTTCTTTGAAAGGCTAAATGAGACCACAAGATGTCAACTATTTGTTCAAATGATGTGGGGTTTAAAGTACAAAAACATCATGAAGACTCTTGGGTTGAGAACATCGAATGCATCAAGTGAAAACACTATTGTGAAGAATCTAATGGATGCTTATGAGAGTGTGGGTAAGATCTCACGCTCAAAGGATAATAATGTCACCTGACGTGTCATTACATTGACTTTGGTAAGCTATCAAACAAAGAGATCTTGTCTCATTAAAAAGATAAGTGAACAAATGGGAATTAGTAGAAAAACTTTATCAAAAGCTATGAATTGAGGGCACTGATTAAAATGAATTATGGGAATTCTCGAGAAGACTACCACATAAAGATAAAAAAGTTGTTGAAGCATTGAGAACACTAATTGAAGATTATTGGAAGAATAATACAAGGCAATCTCCAAATCAAAGGGATGTCATAAGAAGGAGAATCGGTAGTCAGAACCATGAGCCACATCGAAACCATTTTTTGGATACGACTCAAACCCAATTTTTTCATAAATTTCAAAATGCTTATCCTCAAATTAGTATTTCTCAAATATTTTTTGAAATTCTTAACCCTTTTTATGTCAAGATAAATCACACACGCACTACTTGTTGTCGTAGACTACATATTGAATTTGCTAACCATTATGATGTTTATCGTTCTATATGTTTAGATTTTCATACTAACGATGTTTTGCAAGATTGTGGCATAGAAGGCCCACCAAAATATTCAAGAGAGTTCTTATCAAAAAAATTATGTCAAATAGAGGATGGCCAAATATTCTATAGGACAACATGCTTGGATGGTTCATGCGAGCATTGCAGTGGCTTGCAACATATGCCAGTATGTCAACATGTGGAAAGCACAGATGAGGTGGGACATAAACTAGTAGATTTCAGGAAGTATAAAATAGTGGCATATGCTACAAAAGATGGGTCTCAAGCAAAAAGGTGTGATTTGGTTATTGAGAAGATTCCAGTGTATTAGTTTATGTCCATGTTTCATGAGAATCTAGTGTATGAGTATGCAAGGCATACCCATAGAGCTCGATGGCTGGATACACAATTCAAGCTATGCAAGGACACCTTTCTAGTTGGTAGCATAGTATCAGTGGTTGAATTTGCAAAGAACTACACTCTATAGCCACATTGTGAGGTGCAGTCACAGTATTACAACTCCCCATAGGTTTCGATATTTGTGCACATAGCATTCATTCATGTTGCTGATAGTACAGAGGACCAAAGGAAGGTATTGAGGGAGTATCACTTTTATATTAGTGATGATCGTACACATTCTCCAGAGTTTTTGCAAGGTTGCTTCTATATGTTCTATAGTGATTTGGCTCAAAGGGGCATAACATATGGTCAACATATAATATGGTTGGATAACTATGCAACACAGTTCAAGAACGCGTGCATGTTCTACTAGTTGTGCAGGATGCATCTCACTACAGGTGTTCAGCATATGTGGAACTTTTGTGAGGCCCTGCATGGAAAGAGGGAGCATGATGGTGCAGGAGCATGCATGAAAAGAGCATTAGCATGAGAAGAGTTAAAGTATAAAAATAGTGCAAAGTTGATAGATGCAAGTTCAATTGTCGAGTGGTGTAATGCTTCTATGGGTCCAGGTAATGAAGGTATGTCTTCAGTTCGTAGATTTTTTTGGTTGATGGATGATACTAACATTGCACCATATGAGGATTGTTGTACACTAACAGGATCGAGTGAGCTACACTCTTTCCTTAGCTCAAATTTAGGTTCATGAAGTATCAATACACATAAGATGACATGCTTTTGTTCTTCATGTACAATGCAAGCCTAGAATGATTATGAGTCAGGGGAGTGGGTTGACAAATGGTTGACAAGTTATCTTAGCCCACTTCACACATATCGCACTTCGAAGGCATTGGAACTAACACAGATGGAATCATTAGTTGACTTTGACCACATATCTTATCTAGTTCAACCAAGTAATATATCTCCTTGCTTAGTTTTTGAAATTCCATATTGTTATCTTACTTTGTACTGTATTTGTAATGTTGACTAATTTCAAGTGATTTTCTGCACATATCAATGTAGGGCATGTTTATGCAGTTATTGAAGATGAAGAAAATGAAGAGGGAACAAACTATTACTTGTGTTGTTGTGTTGAGGCCAAAAAGAATTTGGAAGCCCTAGTTATAGATGGAGAAAACATCGAGTACCCTACAGGCTCAGTTGTTGTTACTGGAACATGGCTTAGAAGGCACCCACATAAGAGTGCTAAACATTGGCTGTTTGAGGACTTTGACATGCATCATAAGATTCTTTATTACTCAAACCTTGTTGTGGCATCCAATGTTTGTTTAAGAAAATATGAGGGTAGATCTTTGAACAAGACCTTTTGGAAGGTCTGTGAGTCTGACCATGAGGCAATACTTGACACAATAAAGATTAGAGAAAATCCATATGGGTCATTGGATTAATTTGTAAGTATATGGACAATGGTTCTTATTAATTTATACTTATATCCACGTTAATTTGTTTGATGCCAATGCTATCATCTTATTTTACTTTTTGTATCTATAAGTAACCCGGTAAATAGTGATTGGTGTCCCCTTGCAGAAAATGCAGATTTATGAGCCATCCAAGAGAATCTTAGGCATAAAAGCAATGCAACATCCCTATTTTGATGATCTTGACAAATCTCAATTATGATTTTCAGCCATTACAAAAGTGCGTGTGAAGCTTGGTGAGGGAATTTCAAGTTATTCATTTGAAGTTGACCTTATCATGAGCACCTATGATGTAGACATTATAGGAGCATCTCAAATTTCAAGATATTCTAGATTCATGAGAGGTGTTGTGTGCAATAGGTATCTTGGAACTCACAGTGAAGATGTATGACCAGGAGTGACTAAGTTGAGAGACTGCCATGCCTATCTATAAGTTCCTTCCATCTATTTTCATTTTATCTCCATTTTGGATGAGTTGTTTCTTTTTATTCTTTTATTTTGTGTACATCTGTAACTAAACTAGTAAAAATTGATTGGTCTCTCCTTACAGAAAATGTTGATTTTTGAGCCATCAAAGAGAATCTCAGCCAAAAAAGCAATGCAACATCCTTATTTTGATGATCTTGACAAATCTGAATTCTGATTTGAAGCCATTATAAAAGAGTGTGTGAAGTTTTGTGAGGGAATCTCAAGTTACCCATTTGAAGTTAACCTCTAAATGAGAACCTATGATGTAGACATTATAAGAAAATCTTGAATGTATGAGTGACATTGTAAAATATCTATGAGAATAGAGTACCTAAGGCATTGTGATGAGATTTGTACTTGTAATGACATTTATTGAAATATTGAAATTTGGTGCAGGGGCACCAAGGTTATTGAAAAAATTTGGTTCATGAAATTATTTTAAGTTAGTAAATTGTGTTTTGAGTAAATTGTCAATTGAATAAGGTCATATTAAATGGTCAATTGATTTATAATGTAATAAGTCATGTTAGTTACAAGCTCAACAATTAGGAATGATTGGAAAGATATAGAATCATTTGTAAAGGCTAAATTTAAAGCCTCTTGAAGGCTCAGACACAATGTAATTTTCATGCAGGAGCACCTAGTCTCCTAGTTGCAAAATTTCACTTTTTGAAGGTTGATACGTGGTAAATAGATTAGATTAAGGTATTTTATGTTTATTTATGCTAAATAAGTTCAATCAAGACCATTTAAGGTGTATTAGGGTGAGTTTTTGAGTCTCAGTGGTCAAATGTGCAAAAAAATGCATTCTTGCTACAAAATTGTCAATATTTGAATTTGTAGCCTTTTGAAGGCAAATCTTTGAATTTTGATTGTAAATGTGCAAGAATGAGGTATAAGAGTTTGATATACCATTTAGAGAGCTTGGTTTTCATGGATTTCCTTTCAAATCCTCTTCTTTTATTGTTCCTACGATAAACTGTTTGATAGAGTTGGTGGAATTACCTTTCTTAGTAATCACTATTAGTTCAAGATTGAGATTGTTAACCTTGAGAGAGTATGACTTGGGAAAAAGGCATTTGATATGACTATTATTTTGAAACAATTCAAGTGGGATGTACTCCACATTGACACCATTCCTCAATCTTCACTTGATGGCATGAAGGAATGGTTGAAATCCATGGATATAAAGTATTATGAAAGCAAAATGAACTTGAACTGGTGGCCAATTTGTTGAAGATGGTGGTTGGGGATTTTTGAATATGGAAGCTAGTGATTCTGATTCTGATAATTTAGAAGAGCCAGAACAAGGATATATGAGTTCCCTCTAATGTAGAAGAGGAATCAGAATCAGATTTCATGTAGCCACCATCAAGAGTGTTACAAGCCTACAAGATGGAGGGAATTCTTATATAAGCATAATTTTCAATGTTCCAAGTACCGGCTTTAATACCAACTACAATGGAAACATTGAAATTCCCTAGTAGCATTTATGTTTAGAAAATTTCCTTTAGATGCAAGGATTCAAAGCACATCAACCATGTGGTAAAAATGATTAAATCCTAGAGATGATCTGTAGCAATGAAAGAATCTGAAAAGGCAAAGAGAGCAACACTGGTGACTTAGGAGAAACTTCAACTTTCAAAAACAAAGTCAATTAGGCTGCCAGACGTGTGGATTGGGAAAGTATTTGGTGGAAGAGGAAGAAAGATGATTGAAACTCTAGAGTCCCACCATAATAGATTTCAATATTCAACCATGAGATAAAAAGAGGGAGTTGATATCATGTATCAAAACATTAAGCATGCATTCTTCCAGCCAACGAAGAAGGAGATGATTACTTTGCTTCATTTTCATTTGCAAAACCATATCAAGGCATGGGAACCAAGAAGACCAAGGATTTTGAGATTTATATGGAGGTAATGGATGTGGTCAAAAATTTAGGAGGGACAAGAAGGTCAATGTATGATTGGTGCAGTAGCACCATTCAGTAGGTTTTGTTCATCAAGGTAAATAAGGAGTAGAATATAGGATTTTGATTTTTGTATTAAAATAAGGTCTATGAGACCATTATATTATGTATTTAGTCATATTTGATCTGTATTAGGTGTTTATGAGGTTGGTTTTTTTGAAAAGTGCAAAATGTTTAAAAATTGAAAAAATGTGCAAAATTTACAAACTCAAACGTTGTAAAATTGCAAAATTTGCATTATGGAGGGAATGTGAAGAATCAAACCAGTTAAAAGGTCAATTAGGAAGGTGAATCAGTTTTTAATTGGTGGGAAAGAGTTTAAAAACATGGAGAACTCGAATTGAAGGTTGGATTTTGTGATTTGAAGAAGCAAAAACAATAAAAACTCAAAATTTTCTAGAATTTTAAGTATTTTCAGTTGTAGCAGCAGATTGTATGGCCTATATTTCAATTATTTGATCCATATTTTTTGATATTTTCATAGTATATGGATTTAAGTTTCTTTTTAATCCATTTAGAAGGTTTTCCACAACATTTTGTGCATTTTATCAGCAATTTACTAAAACCGGCCGAAACTTGTACATTTGAAGGTTTTGAGTCAATAAAAATGGCTTTTTGACCCATTCCTCTTTTTGTAGCCTTTGTAACTTGAGGAATGGGTCTGCACTAACATTATTAATGTGCAAGAATGATGTGTTATTGTTGGGGAGATCTGAAAGTGAGATGGGTGTGAAACCCATGTGTGTAAAAGTGAGTATTCTTTAAGAAAAATGGTGGTTTTTAAGAGTCAAATTGTGTTTTTGTGTAGGGAAGCATTATTTTATAATTGTTTGAGCTTATGCAGGGTATCACAAAATTTTTTGAGTAATTTTTAGATCGTGGTTAGCTTTGGAAGTATCATTTTCAATAAACCGCTAGGGTTTAGGCTACAATAGATGGTTTTGTGGTTTACCCATTGTATGGTGGTATAATTGAGATCTAATTGTGGATTTTGAATTTTTCACACCTTAGAATTGCTTATCTAAGAGTTGGTAAGGTTTGGATAATTTTAGAGTATAGACCCTTTCTAAAAGTGGATTAATTGAGGCCTAAAAAGAGTGAAATTTCAAGTTGTGAAGGAGTTGTTACAAAGAAACTTATGGAGCTGTGTTGATATCTTAAAAAGATGAATAATGGGTCCCGAATTGAGTTAGTTTGTTAATTGGAAGTGTGTGGTTGAGAATTTGTACCCAATTTAGTGGATTTCCTATGCTAAGAAGGAATAGTGTGATTTGGTTGAGAAAGAGTGAAATGGAGAACTTGATGATCTAATACCTGGTTGGTTGTTGAATTTTTGATTAGTTGTGTTGTGAGACCTCCCCTAATTGCATCAATGATCTTGATGAAATTGAGGAAGAACAACAAGAGAGGGACAAGAAAAATAAAATCAATACAAAGTTTCAAGGATTTGTCAAGTGAGTAAGAGAGCTATGGGAGCAACCTCATCTAAAATATTTTGAACTAGAGTTTGATATACCATTTAGAGAGCTTGGTTTTCATGGAGTTCCTTTCAAAGCCTCTACTAGTGATTTTGATTCTGATAATTCAAAAGAGTTGGATCAAGGATATGAACCCTCTAATGTAGAAGAGGAATGAGAATCACTCTTCATGTTGCAGGTACCGGCTTTAACACCAACTACAGTGGTAACATTGAAATTCCCTAGCAGTATTTATGTAAAGGAAATTTCCTTTAGATGCAAGGATTCAAATCACATCAACCATATGGTACAGATGATTAAACCCAAGAGACGATTTGTAGCAATGAAAGAGTTTGAAAAGGAAAAGAGAGCTACATTGGTGACTCAGGAGAAACTTTAGCTTTCAAAAACAAAGCCAATTAGGCTAACAGACCTGTTGATCAATCTAGCATTTGGTGGAAGAGGAATTAATATGAATGGAACTCTGGAGGCCCACCATACTAGATTTCTATATTCAACAATGAGAGCAAAAGAGGGAGTTGATATCATGTATGAAAACATTAAGCATGCATTCTTCCAGCCAACGAAGAAGGAGATGATTACTTTGCTTCATTTTCATTTGCATAACCATATCAAGGCATGGGAACCAAGAAGACCAAATATTTCTAGATTTATATGGAGGTAATGGATGTGGTCCAAACTTTAGGAAGGGCAAGAAGTTCAATGTATGATTGGTCCAGTAGCACCATTCAGTAGGTTTTGTTCATCAAGGAAAATAAGGAGTAGAATATAGGATTTTGATTTCTGTATTAAAAAAAGGTAAATGAGACCATTCTATTATGTATTTAGTCATATTTTATCTATATTAGGTGTTTAGGAGGTTGGGTTTTTCAAAAAGTGCAAAATGCTTAAAAATTGCAAAAATGTGCAAAATTTGCAAACTCAAACATTGTAAAATTGCAAAATTTGCATTATGGAGGGAATGTGAAGAGTCAAACCAGTTCAAGGGTCAGTTAGGAATGTGAATCAATTTTTAATTGGTGGGAAAGAGTTTAAAAACATGGAGAACTCGAATTGAAGGTTGGATTTTGTGATATGAAGATGCAAAAACAATAAAAACTCAAAAATTTCTAGAATTTTATGTATTTTAAGTTGTAGTAGCAGATTGTACGGCCTATATTTCAATTATTTGATCCATATTTGTTGATATTTTCATAGTAGATGGAGTTAAATTTCTTTTTAATCCATTTCAAAGGTTTTCCACAACATTTTGTGCATTTTATCAACAATTTACTAAAACCGTCCTAAACTTGTACATTTGAAGGTTTTGAGTCAATAAAAATGGCTTTTTGACCCATTCCTTGTTCTGTAGCCTCTGTAACTTGAGGAATGGGTCTGCACTAACATTATTAAGGTGCAAGAATTATGTGTTAGTATTGGGTAGATCTGAAAGTGAGATGGGTGTGAAACCCATGTGTGTAAAAGTGAGTTTTCTTTAAGAAAAATGGTGGTTTCAAAGAGTCAAATTGTGTTTTTGTGTAGGGCAGCATTATTTTCTGATTGTTTGAGCTTATGCAGGGTATAACAAACTTTTTTGAGTAATTTTTAGGTTGTGGTTAGCTTTGGAAGTATCATTTTCAATAAACCCCTAAGGTTTAGGCTACAATAGAGGGTTTTGTGGTTTACCCATTGTATGGTGGTATAACCGAGATTTGATTGTGGATTTTGAAGTTTTCACACCTTAGAATTGCTTATCTAAGAGTTGGTAAGGTTTGGATAAGTTTAGAGTATAGACCCTTTGTAAAAGTGGCTTAATTGAGGCCTAAAAAGAGTGAAATTTCAAGTTTTGAAGGAGTTGTTAAAAAGAAACTTATGGAGTTGTGTTGTTACAAGGATAATGGGTCCTTGAATTGAGTTAGTTTGTGAATTGGAAGTGTGTGGTTGAGAATTTGTACCCAATTTAGTGGGTTTCCTATGCTAAGAGGGAATAGTGTGATTTGGTTGAGAAAGAGTGAAATGGAGAATTTGATGATCTAAAACCTGGTTGGTTGTTGAATTTTTTATTAGTTGAGTTGCAGGACCTCCCCAAATTGCATCAATGATCTTGATGAAATTGAGGAAGAACAACAAGAGAGGGACATGAAAAATAAAATCAATACAGAGTTTCAAGGATTTGTCAAGCGAGTAAGAGAGCTATGGGAGCAACCTCATCTAAAAGATTTTGAACTAGAGTTTGATATACCATTTAGAGAGCTTGGTTCTCATGGAGTTCCCTTCAAAGACTCTACTAGTGATTTTGATTCTGATAATTCAGAAGAGTTAGATCAAGGATATGAACCCTCTAATGTAGAAGAGGAATGAGAATCTCTCTTCATGTTGCAGGTACCGGCTTTAACACCAACTACAGTGGCAACATTGAAATTCCCTAGCAGTATTTATGTAAAGTAAATTTCCTTTAGATGAAAGGATTCAAATCACATCAACCATGTGGTACAAATGATTAAATCCAAGAGATGATTTGTAGCAATGAAAGAGTCTGAAAAGGAAAAGAGAGCTACATTGGTGACTCAGGAGAAACTTCAGCTTTCAAAAACAAAGCCAATTAGCTGGCAGACGTGTGGATATATCCAAAATTTGGTGGAAGAGGAATAAACATGAATGGAACTCTGGAGGCCCACCATACTAGATTTTGATATTCAACCATGAGAGCAAAAGAGGGAGTTGATATCATGTATCAAAACATTAAGCATGCATTCTTCCAGCCAACGAAGAAGGAGATGATTACTTTGCTTCATTTTCATTTGCATAACCATATCAAGGCATGGGAACCAAGAAGACCAAGGATTTATAGATTTATATGGAGGTAATGGATGTGGTCCAAACTTTAGGAGGGGCAAGAAGTTCAATGTATGATTGGTGCAGTAGCACCATTCAATAGGTTTTGTTCATCAAGGCAAATAAGGAGTAGAATATAGGATTTTTATTTTTGTATTAAAATAAGGTCTATGAGACCATAATATTATGTATTTAGTCATATTTGATCTGTATTAGGTGTTTAGGAGGTTGGTTTTTTCAAAAGGTGCAAAATGTTTAAATATTGCAAAAATGTGCAAAATTTGCAAACTCAAACGTTGTAAAATTGCAAAATTTGCATTATGGAGGGAATGTGAAGAGTCAAACTAGTTCAAAGGTCAGTTAGGAATGTGAATCAGTTTTTAATTGGTGGGAAAGACTTTAAAAACATGGAGAACTCGAATTGAAGGTTGGATTTTGTGATTTGAAGAAGTAGAAACAATAAAAACTCAAAAATTTCTAGAATTTTAAATATTTTAAGTTGTAGTAGCAGATTGTACGGCCTATATTTCAATTATTTGATCCATATTTGTTGATATTTTCATAGTAGATGGAGTTAAGTTTCTTTTTAATCCATTTAGAAGGTTTTCCACAACATTTTGTGCATTTTATCAGCAATTTACTAAAACTGGCCTAAACTTGTACATTTGAAGGTTTTGAGTCAATAAAAATGGCTTTTTGACCCATTCCTCTTTCTATAGCCTTTGTAACTTGAGGAATGGGTTTGAACTAACATTATTAAGGTGTGAGAATGATGTGTTAGTGTTGGGGAGATCTGAAAGTGAGATGGGTGTCAAACCCATGTGTGTAAAAGTGAGTTTTCTTTAAGAAAAATGGTGGTTTTGAAGAGTCAAATTGTGTTTTTGTGTAGGGAAGCATTATTTTATGATTGTTTGAGCTTATGAAGGGTAGCACAAACTTTTTTACGTAATTTTTAGGTTGTGGTTAGCTTTGGAAGTATCATTTTCAATAAACCCCTAGGGTTTAGGCTACAATAGAGGGTTTTGTGGTTTACCCATTCTATGGTGGTATAACTGAGATTTGATTGTGGATTTTGAAGTTTTCACACCTTAGAATTGCTTATCTAAGAGCTGGTAAGGTTTGGATACGTTTAGAGTATAGACCCTTTGTAAAAGTGGCTTAATTGAGGCCTAAAAAGAGTGAAATTTCAAGTTTTGAAGGAGTTGTTACAAAGAAACTTATGGAGCTCTGTTGTTACAAGGATAATGGGTCCCTGAATTAAGTTAGTTTGTGAGTTGGAAGTGTGTGGTTGAGAGTTTGTACCCAATTTAGTGGGTTTCCTATGCTAAGAGGGAATAGTGTGATTTGGTTAAGAAAGAGTGAAATGGAGAACTTGATGATCTAATACCTAGTTGGTTGTTGAATTTTTGATTAGTTTTGTTGTGGGACCTCCCCCAATTGCATCAATGATCTTGATGAAATTGAGAAAGAACAAGAAGAGAGGGACAAAAAAAATATAATCAATACAGAGTTTCAAGGATTTGTCAAGTGAGTAAGAGAGCTATGGGAGCAACCTCATCTAAAAGATTTTGAACTAGAGTTTGATATACCATTTAGAGAGCTTGGTTTTCATGGAGTTCCTTTCAAAGCCTCTGCTAGTGATTTTGATTCTGATAATTCAGAAGATTAGATCAAGGATATGGACCCTCTAATGTAGAAAAGGAATGAGAATCACTCTTCATGTTGCAGGTACCAGCTTTAACACCAACTATAGTGGCAACATTGAAATTCCCTAGCAGTATTTATGTAAAGGAAATTTCCTTTGGATGCAAGGATTCAAATCACATCAGCCATATGGTACAAATGATTAAATCCAAGAGACGATTTGTAGCAATGAAAGAGTTTGAAAAGGAAAAGAGAGCTACATTGGTGACTCAGGAGAAACTTCAGCTTTCAAAAACAAAGCCAATTAGGTTGGAAGATGTGTGGATCAATCCAGCATTTGGTGGAAGAGGAACAAATATGAATGGAACTCTGGAGGCCCACCATACTAGATTTCGATATTCAACCATGAGAGCAAAAGAGGGAGTTGATATCATGTATCAAAACATTAAGCATGCATTCTTCCAGCCAACAGAGAAGGAGATGATTACTTTGCTTCTTTTTCATTTGCATAACCATATCTAGGCATGGGAAGCAAGAAGACCAAGGATTTCTAGATTTATATGGAGGTAATGGATGTGGTCCAAACTTTAGGAGGGGCAAGAAGTTCAATGTATGATTGGTGTAGTAGCACCATTCAGTAGGTTTTGTTCATCAAGGTAAATAAGGAGTAGAATATAGGATTTTGATTTTTGTATTAAAATAAGGTCTATGAGACCATTCTATTATGTATTTAGTAATATTTGATATGTATTATGTGTTTAGGAGGTTGGGTTTTTCAAAAAGTGCAAAATGTTTAAATATTGAAAAAATGTGCAAAATTTGTAAACTCAAATGTTGTAAAATTACAAAATTTGCATTATGGAGGGAATGTGAAGAGTCAAACTAGTTCAAAGGTCAGTTAGGAAGGTGAATCAGTTTTTAATTGGTGGGAAAGAGTTTAAAAACATGGAGAACTCGAATTGAAGGTTGGATTTTGTGATTTGAAGAAGCAAAAACAATAAAAACTCAAAAATTTCTAGAATTTTTTGTATTTACAGTTGTAGTAGCAGTTTGTACGGCCTACATTTCAATTATTTGATCCATATTTGTTGATATTTGCATAGTATATGGATTTAAATTTCTTTTTAATCCATTTATAAGGTTTTCCAAAACATTTTGTGCATTTTATCAACAATTTACTAAATCCGGCCTAAACTTGTACATTTGAAGGTTTTAAGTCAATAAAAATGGTTTTTTCACCCATTCCTCTTTTTGTAGCCTCTGTAAATTGAGGAATGGGTCTGCACTAATATTATTAAGGTGCAAGAATTATGTGCTAGTGTTGGGGAGATCTGAAAGTGAGATGGGTGTGAAACACGTGTGTAAAAGTGAGTTTTCTTTAAGAAAAATAGTGGTTTTGAAGAGTCAAATTGTGTTTTTGTGTAGGGAAGCATTATTTTATGATTGTTTGAGCTTATGTAGGGTATCACAAACTTTTTTGAGTAATTTTTAGCTTGTGGTTAGCTTTGGAAGTATCATTTTCAATAAACCCCTATGGTTTAGGCTACAATAGAGGGTTTTGTGGTTTACCCATTGTATGGTGGTATAACTGAGATCTGATTGTGGATTTTCAATTTTTCACACCTTATAATTTCTTATCTAAGAGTTGGTAAGGTTTGGATAAGTTTAGAGTATAGATCCTTTGTAAAAGTGGCTTAATTAAGGCCTAAAACGAGTGTAGTTTCAAGTTTTGAAGGAGTTCTACAAAAAAACTTATGGAGCTATGTTGTTACAAGAATAATGGGTCCCTAAATTGAGTTAGTTTGTGAATTGGAAGTGTGTGGTTGAGAATTTTTACCCAATTTAGTGGGTTTCCTATGCTAAGAGGGAATAGTGTGATTTGGTTGAGAAAGAGTGAAATGGAGAACTTGATGATCTAATACCTAGTTGGTTGTTGAATTTTTGATTAGTTGTGTTGCAGGACCTCCCCAAATTGCATCAATGATCTTGATGAAATTGAGGAAGAACAACAAGAGAGGGACAGGAAAAATAAAATCAATACAGAGTTTCAAGGATTTGTCAAGCGAGTAAGAGAGCTATGGGAGCAACCTCATCTAAAATATTTTGAACTAGAGTTTGATATACCATTTAGAGAGCTTGGTTTTCATGGAGTTCTTTTCAAAGCCTCTGCTAGTGATTTTGATTCTAATAATTGAAAAGAATTAGATCAAGGATATGGACCCTCTAATGTAGAAAAGGAATGAGAATCACTCTTCATGTTGCAGGTACCAGCTTTAACACCAACTACAGTGGCAACATTGAAATTCCCTAGCAGTATTTATGTAAAGGAAATTTCCTTTGGATGCAAGGATTCAAATCACATCAGCCATATGGTACAAATGATTAAATCCAACAGACGATTTGTAGCAATGAAAGAGTTTGAAAAGGAAAAGAGAGCTACATTGGTGACTCAGGAGAAACTTCAGCTTTCAAAAACAAAGCCATTTAGGCTCGCAAATGTGTGGATCAATCTGACATTTGGTGGAAGAGGAATAAATATGAATAGAACTTTGGAGGCCCACCATACTAGATTTCGATATTCAACCATGAGAGCAAAAGAGGGAGTTGATATCATGTATCAAAACATTAAGCATGCATTCTTCCAGCCAACCGAGAAGGAGATGATTACTTTGCTTCATTTTCATTTGCATAACCATATCAAGGCATGGGAACCAAGAAGACCAAGGATTTCTAGATTTATATGGAGGTAATGGATGTGGTCCAAACTTTCGGAGGGGCAAGAAGTTCAATGTATGATTGGTGTAGTAGCACCATTCAGTAGGTTTTGTTCATCAAGGCAAATAAGGAGTAGAATATAGGATTTTGATTTTTGTATTAAAATAAGGTCTATGAGACCATACTATTATGTATTTAGTCATATTTGATCTGTATTATGTGTTTAGGAAGTCGGGTTTTTCAAAAAGTGCAAAATGTTTAAATATTGCAAAAATGTGCAAAATTTGCAAACTCAAACATTGTAAAATTGCAAAATTTGCATTATGGAGGGAATGTGAAGAGTCAAACTAGTTCAAAGGTCAGTTAGGAATGTGAATCAGTTTTTAATTGGTGGGAAAGAGTTTTAAAACATGGAGAAATCGAATTGAAGGTTGGATTTTATGATTTGAAGAAGCAAAAACAATAAAAACTCAAAAATTTCTAGAATTTTATGTATTTTCAGTTGTAGTAGCAGATTGTACGGCCTATATTTCAATTATTTGATCCATATTTGTTGATATTTTCATAGTAGATGTAGTTAAATTTCGTTTTAATCCATTTAGAAGGTTTTCCACAACATTTTGTGCATTTTATCAGCAATTTACTAAAATCGGCCTAAACTTGTACATTTGAAGGTTTTGAGTCAATAAAAATGGCTTTTTGACCCATTCCTCTTTTTGTAGCCTTCATAACTTGAAGAATGGGTCTACACTAACATTATTAAGGTGCAAGAATGATGTTTTAGTGTTGCAGAGATCTGAAAGTGAGATGGGTGTGAAACCCATATGTGTAAAAGTGAGTTTTCTTTAAGAAAAATGGTGGTTTTGAAGAGTCAAATTGTGTTTTTGTGTAGGAAAGCATTATTTTATGATTGTTTGAGCTTATGCAGGGTATCACAAACTTTTTTACGTAATTTTTAGGTTGTGGTTAGCTTTGGAAGTATCATTTTCAATAAACCGCTAGGGTTTAGGCTACAATAGAGGGTTTTGTGGTTTACCCATTGAATGGATGTATAACTAAGATTTTATCGTGGATTTTGAAGTTTTCACACCTTAGAATTGCTTATCTAATAGTTGGTAATGTTTGGATAAGTTTAGAGTATAGATCCTTTGTAAAAGTGGCTTAATTGAGGCCTAAAAAGAGTGAAATTTCAAGTTTTCAAGGAGTTGCTACAAAGAAACTTATGGAGTTGTGTTGTTACAAGGATAATGGGTCCTTGAATTGAGTTAGTTTGTGAATTGGAAGTGTGTGGAAGAGGAATAAATATGACTGAAACTTTGGAGGCCCACCATACTAGATTTTGATATTCAACCATGAGAGCAAAAGAGGGAGTTGATATCATGTATCAAAACATTAAGCATGCATTCTTCCAACCAATGGAGAAGGAGATGATTACTTTGCTTCATTTTCATTTGCATAACCATATCAAGGCATGGGAACCAAGAAGACCAAGGATGTCAAGTTTTATGTTGAGGTAATGGATGTGGTCCAAACTTTATGAGGGGAAAGAAGGTTATCTTGTTTTTATTGTTGCTACCTACTTTCACAGTGTTGTTGGATTGAAGGGTTTCATGATGTATCTCAACCCACTCCACTTTTTGTGCCTACTATAACTTTTCAGAATGGGTCCTCTAACTTGTAAAATACATGTCTAACCTGATTATAATGTTGTGGAGTCAAGGTTGGGTGTTTGGGATGATGTTCTAGGGCTACAATTTTCATGATGAAAATGAGGGTTTGAAGTGGTGTTTTGTCAAAATGTGGGAAGGACTTTCCATGTAATGTATTATTCACCACATGTGCAGGGTCTGGTAAGTGTGTTTGGTGCTTTGTTTGGGTATGGTAGGTGTGGGAGATAGGAGTTTCATTAAAACCCCAAGTATTTTTCTTGAAATAGAGGGTTTGGTCTATTAGGGGTGTAGAGGTCTTGGACCTAGAAACAAATCATGGAATTGGAGGTTTTGACACATATCATACTACTGTTTGAGGAGTTTGAGTGAAGATCTAGTGTTTAAAAGGTCTTCTCTTTGTAAATAGGGCTAATTTAGTAGTCTTTATGCAAGGTGGTCTATTGGATCTTAATGATGGTACATAGAAATATGGTATGATCTCTTGAGAATTTGTCTTAGGGTCTATGTTAAAGTTTGATTGATGTTTGGTTGGCCATTGGATGACCTTCTCTAAAAGATAAGCCCATTTGATGAGATTTGGAGACTATAAGTTAGGCAAGGGTTTGTTGAAAACCCATACTCAAAAATTCCCATATCCAACCAAAGTCTAAAACATGTTCAAAAAGGTCTGCACAAGCTTAAAATTTTAAGAGATATTGCTGCCCCCAAATAGTTATTCAAACCCTAGCAGTAAACCACCATTTTCCACTAAAAAATGCACCAATTGACATCTAGGGCATCACCTAAAAACCCTCTATTCACCTCCCTTGCACACAAAACTATGCACACATTTTTTATAACCATAACTAATTATTTCCATCGAGTTATAGAAGCATACAATGGGTGAAAGGCTTAATATGACATTTTAATGCATTCAGAACCCTTAAAATAGGGTATACAAACTGACCCTCAATAATTGGCTTCTAAAATGCACAAAATCACTTGAAATCCAACCAAACCAAAACTAAAACAGAGTTAAGTCTTCTTCCCACAAAATTCCATTGAAAACAAAGACAATCACCCTGTACGGAATCATATAGTTCAATGAAACATCAAATCCTAAAGTGCAAAAGGGTAGCAATTTTTGATGGGGTATTACTCAGATACCATGGTACTTACGAAATCTTTTTCTAAACCAATGGGACTATGTTGGGGCCATCTACAATAACCTCTCTAGGTTTTTGTTATCTCAGAGTGGTTTTCTCATGGTTTCCACTTTTTAGTTGATGGAAAAAGTGTCAAATGAAAGCAATGAAAAGTTGCAAAGTGGTGCAACTTTCATTCTGCAACTCATGTGACCAAACAAACTATTCCAATGCATCTAAATAGATATGTATATGCTAGGCATGGTCCTCTTTCACACCCAAACACGCGGAATCGCCCCGAGCTACGTTCAACCGGATTGATCCCTTAAGGGTCCAAAAGGAAAAATGGCTGCAAACTTTACATGAGGTTATTTGGACACCATGACACTTAGAAACTTCTCATCTAATCCTATGGGATTGCATTGGGCCCCTCTAAAATAACCTCTCTCATTTTTCATTATCTCGGAGTTTTTTTCCCATGGTGTCCAGTTTTTAGTTGATAGAAAAAGTGTCAAATGCAAGCAATGGAAAGTTGTAAGGTGGTGCAACTTTCGTTCTGCAACTAGTTTGACCAAATGGATTGTTTCAACGTGTTTGAATAGGAATATTTATGCTAGGAATGGTCCTCTTTTGCACCCAAACACACAGAATCACTCCAAGCTATGTTCAACCAGATCGATCCCTTAAGGTTCCAAAGGGAAAAATGGTTGTAAACTTCAGCATGAGATTACTCGGACACCGTGGTGCTTAGAAACTTCTCGTCTAATCCTATGGAAATTTGTTGGGCCCCTCTACAATAACTTCTCTAAGTTTTTGTTATCTCAAAGTGGTTTTCCCATGGTGTCCAGTTTTTAGTTGATGGAAAAAGTGTTAAATGCAAGCAGTGGAAAGTTGCAAGGTGGTACAACTTTTGTTCTGCAACTTGTGTGACCAAACAGACTGTTCCAACATGTCCGAATCAGCATTTTTACGCTAGGAATGGTCCTCTTTCACACACAAACACACAAAATCGCTCAGAGCTACGTTCAACCAGATCGATCCCTTAAGGGTCCAAAGGAAAAAATGGCTACAAACTTCAGCATGAGGTTACTCGGACATCATGATGCTTAGAAACTTCTCATCTAATCCTATGGAATTACATTGGGCCCCTCTACAATAACCTCTCTTGGTTTTTGTTATCTCAAAGTGATTTTCCCATGGTGTCTAGTTTTCAGTTGATGGAAAAAAATGTCAAATGCAAGCAGTGGAAAGTTGCAAAGTGGTGCAACTTTCTTTCTACAACTCGTGTGACCAAACGGACTATTCCAATGTATCTGAATAGAAATTTTTGTGCTAGGCATGGTCCTCTTTCGCACCCAAACATGCGGAATCGCTCTGAGCTACATTCAAACGGATCAATCCCTTAAGGGTCCAAAGGGAAAAATAGCTGCAAACTTTAGTATGAGGTTACTCAGACACCCTGATGCTTAGAAATTTCTCATCTAATCCTATGAGATCGCATTGGGCCCCTCTACAATAACCTCTCTCAGTTTTCATTATCTCGGGGTGGTTTTCCTGTGGTGTCCAGTTTTTAGTTGATGGAAAAAGTGTCAAATGCAAGCAGTGGAAAGTTGCAAAGTGGTGCAACTTTCGTTCTGCAACTCGTGTGACCAAACAGACTATTCCAACATGTTCGAATAAGCATGTTTACGCTAGGAATGGTCCTCTTTCACACCCAAACATGCGGAATCGCTATGAGCTACATTCAACCAGATCGATCCCTTAAGGGTCCAAAGGGCAAAATGACTGTAAACTTCAGCATGAGGTTACTCAGACACCGTGATGCTTAGAAAATTCGTGTCTGATCCCATGGGATTGTATTAGGCCCCTTTACAATAACCTCTCTCATTTTTTGTTATCTCGGAGTGGTTTTCCCGTGGTGTCCAGTTTTCAGTTGATGGAAAAAGTGTCAAATGAAAGCAGTGGAAAGTTGCAAAGTGGTGAAACTTTTGTTCTACAACTCATATGACCAAATAGACTATTCCAATGCATCTAAATAGACATTTTTATGCTAGGTATGGTCCTCTTTCTCACCCAAACATGTGGAATCACTTTGAGCTACGCTCAACCGGATCGATCCCTTAAGGGTTTGAGTGTAGTATGTTGAAATAGGTCATTCCACCTATTGTGCAGGCTATGTCTCAATGATATGGGTCTGATGTAAGTAGGATAGGGAGTAGGAATGAGAAAATAGCATTATTAAGGGCATTGGAAGAGATTATTAATGCTGCCCCTATTGAAAATTCAAAATTGAGGCCCCTTAAAAGCAAGGCTAGAAGAGGTGAAAAGAAGAAATTGCTTGAAAATAAGTTAGAATAGGTTGGAAATAGGGTGAGATTATGGAGTTTTATGTGTTCAAAAGTTCTGCAAGGACAGGGGAGGTCAAAATTATGCTATGGCATGACATGCCCTAGTTGGGAAAACAAGGGTTTTGAATGAAAAAGAGAGGTTTGAGGGAATAAACGTGGGTAAAGTCAAGGGGCAACATAATTTGGTGGTCAATTAAGTTTGTGTAGGAAAAATGAAGAGTGTTGGAATAGGTTTTGAGGTTCAGGTTCAGGGGTTCGGTTTGGCTAAAAATTTTTGGAGGGGGGTTCATTTCATTTTGGGTTCGTTGGTACAAAAAACATGTAAAAACAAAATATATATCTATGCAACCTAAAAGCATGAATTAGGATTAGAATATCACATATCATCATATAAACAAAAAAACTACCATAAACTTGAATGTCATTTAAAACAACAAAATTGCCAAAAAAATGTGTTTATAACCTACAAAAGAATGTGAATAAAATCACGCTGATTTTTTGTGTGAAAAAAAACCATGAGACCATAGCTTGTTGCTTACTATTATGCTTTGATAGATTTTTTCCAAGCATCCATAGCTTGTTCAAAAGTAATTTTTTTAGGCTTTTAGCCATAGCAGCAAGGCAGTGAATTGTTTGATAAAATGCTTTGGTAGACATGTATGAAAAATGTGGTAGCATAGACAAGGCAGTGAACTATTTGAAAAAATGCCTCAAAGAAATTTGGTTTCATGGTGATGGAATGGCATGACGAATGCCATGACAAGAAAATTGCTATGGATTGTCATGGCATTCCATCACTATTGAGACCACATTACTTTGAGGCTTTTTTTCAAATAGTTTGATGCCTTGTCTATGATATTGCTTATTATTATGCTTTGATAGATTTTTCCAAGCATCCATGGCTTGTTTGGAAGCACCTATTTTAGGATTTTATCCATAGCAGCAAGGAAGTGAACTATTTTATAAAATTATTTGGTAAACATGTATGAAAAATGTGGTACCATAGACAAGGCAGTGAACTGTTTGAAAAAATACCTCAAAGAAATGTGGTCTCATGGTGATGGAATGCCATGACAATCCATAGCAATTTTCTTGTCATGGAATTCCATCACCATTGAGACCACATTTCTTTGAGGCTTTTTTTCAAACAATTTTTGCCTTGTCTATGCTATTGCTTATTATTATGCTTTGATAGATTTTTTCCAAGCATCCATGGCTTGTTTGGAAGCACCTATTTTAGGCTTTTAGCCATAGCAGCAAGGAAGTGAATTATTTGATAAAATGCTTTGGTAAACATGTATGAAAAATGTGGCAGCATAGACAAGGCAGTGAACTATTTGAAAAAATGCCTCAAAGAAATGTGGTCTCATGGTGATGGAATGCCATGACAATCCATAGCAATTTGCTTGTCATGGAATTCCATCACCATGAGACCACATTTCTTTGAGGCATTTTTTTCAAATAATTCATTTCCTTGTCTATGCTATTGCTTACTATTATGCTATGATAGATTTTTTCCAAGAATCCATAGCTTGTTTGAAAGCACCTATTATAGGATTTTAGCCATAGCAGCAAGGCAATGAACTTTTGATAAAATTCTTTGATAGACATGTATGAAAAATGTGTAGCATAGACAAGGCAGTGAACTCTTTGAAAAAATGCCTCAAAGAAATGAGGTCTCATGGTGATGGAATGCCATGGCATTCCATCACCATGAGACCTCATTTTTTTGAGGCATTTTTTCAAAGAGTTCACTGCCTTGTCTATGATATTGCTTACTATTATGCTTTTGATATATTTTTTCCAAGCATTCATAGCTTGTTCAAAAACACTTGTTTTAGGATTTCAGCCTAGCAACAAGGTAGTGACCTATTTGACAAAATGCTTTGGTAGACATGTATCAAAAATGTGGTAGTATAGACAAGGTAGTGAACTATTTGAAAAAATGCCTCAAAGAAATGTGGTCTCATAGAATGCCATGACAAGCAAATGCAATTGGCAGCTACTCCTAGTTATTAGTTATGCAATGTGAAGTAATTGCATAACAACTTAGGTTGACTTTGTAAAAACTATATTGTAATTGAAATTTTTTCATCTATCAACATCTAGTTATTAGTTATGCAATGTGAAGCAGTGCTTTGAGTTTGAAAAATGTGCAATGCAATGTAATCAACGATACAAATATAAACTACAAAAATCTATTTTTTATAATTTATTAGTTAAACTCTTTATTTTATTTGCTCTCTATATCTCTATGCTATGGAAATTCCTTTAATTTTTTTTAAAAAAGTTTTTATCTCTTGTTCTAATTTTTTTTACCTTTTTTTTAAATTTGGTTTTTTCCAATTTTTTCTACTTTTTACCGATTTTTTCAAAAAATCTTATAGTTTTGATTTGCCGATTTTTTCCCCAAAAGATTTTTGCTGCTATGGTATAAACACATATCTTTTGTAATATCAAGGATACTTTTTGAAACTTCCATGCATTGCTAATCTAAAAGGAAAATTCTTTCTCCTAATTTGTGTGTATCCATGCTTTTGACATTGTCAAAAAGAGAAAACTTCCCGAATGATGCAAAGGCATGGCCAAGCAGTTCTAACTCTTCACATGAGAGGAAAGAGATGTTGGAGAGTACATCAAGTCAGTGATAACAAAAGTGTAATGTGTTTTAGTTTGTAGTATTCCTCTGTTTCTCTACAAATGTGTGATAAATTCTCAGTTCAATGATGCAGAACAATTTTTGAAAAAAGAAAGTTGTGTCACAATCCGCTTTCAATCTAGCAAGAAAAAATGAAAGCTCAGCCTCTTGGAATTAAAATGCTTGTTTGCAAAACAAATGAATAATAATGAGGTAGTTAAGGTGTTTGAATTGATTTAGATGTCACTTTTAGGGTTCCAGTGGGTGTGGGTCAAAGTCAAACTCCATAAAACATTAAAAAAATGTTCAAAAAAAGACTTTTTTGGATGCCTAGGCATGCGGGTTTTGTCTTGGTTTGCCTAGGTTCTATTTGGGTTTTGCCCAGGTTCTGTTGGGTGAACCAGACCCAAAAATGAAGGACCTTGGTTGAACCCATAGGTGAACCGAACAAGGACCCACACCACCTGAGCGAACCAGAACCAGAACCAAGGCTAAAATAAAAGAACCTAGTAACATAGATAATGTGTCAATAAGTTGACTACTTCATCTACTCTGAATATTATGTTTTGCAAGTGTTACATGAAGATTATGTATCCTTTGCTTAATTTAGTTGTTCCAATCAAAGGATTAAATATAAATTGGAATCTTTTTATCAATCATTTCATGGAATACTAATTGAAAACATGTTTTTTTTCTTTTAGATACTTAGTTGTTTACTATCAATCAATTAATTTATTCAAGACAAACCATGAAGGACAACAATGATCAATGCTAGGGCTAACCAATTAATAAGTATACAGATGAATAAGTCAAGAATGTACATGTATAAGGGAAGCACAAGTAGTCACAAACATGTATGCCTTGAAGTATACACATGAATACATGGTATACACAACATAATACAAAGTATATGCACAAATACAAGATATACACAAGAAAACATGTAAGTCACAAAGTATACATTGGAACACATGTAAGTCAAAAATTATACACATAAGTTGTAAAGTATACACTTGAATACACATAACTCAAATCTATTGAACCATGAATTTATAATGGAAATATGGACACCATCGATAAAAAAGATTTGTATTAACTAAATAGCCATGTACGCATACATCAATATATGTCGATATAAGTATAAAATATAGTTACAAAATAACCATATAGGCTTATGAGAATGCCATATAGGCATACAATGTCAAATATATCCAATACAAAATATGTACAAAATTGCCATGTCTAGGCATACAACAAAGGGCTCTAGAATCAAAATTCATTTCTCTCCATGCTCTGGAAATAAATTATTTCCCTTTGTTTGGAAATCCGATGGCAATAAGTAAGTCACTCATTTCTGTTGTGCTTGAGGAGTGGTCCTATTCCTCCTAGAGTTTAGCTCCTAGTGAAGTTTTAACTGTTACAATAAGAAGTAAAGACATTAATATATATAAATTACATTATAAAAAATGATATATTTAACAAAATAATCACTTACGACCATCTCATCAATCACTCTTCAAATGGAAATATTTGCACGTTGAGGCATGCTCAAGCCCCCCAGATAAACCATCCAAATAGGAATTAAACTATGAATCAATAATGGTTTTATTTTTCACTAGAACTAACATCTATAACAATGAATGTAAATTGAAATTTAGTAATTTGCCTCATACCTCCCCTATCGAGCCATCAAGGATTGTATAGTGGATGAAACACTGATATCCATTGCCCTCGTAACATTTGGCGGTGTTTCCACAACCAATATCTAAAAATAAAACAACAAATTATTCAATCACAAAAAAGTTACAATAGCGATCCACGTCATGACTTATAATGTATGAGATCTAATGAATAAAATTTTGAGTACAAGTATTAAACTATATATTTATGATTATCATGCTTACTATTTTCCCTATCCATATCTTGTTTGAAAGGAAGTGTTTTTAGACTTTTACCCATAGCAGCAAGCCACTGAACCATTTGATTAAATGCTTTTGTAGACATGTATGATAACTATGGTGGCATAGAGAAGGTAGTGAATTGTTTGAAAAAATGCCTCAAAAGAAATGGGGTCTCATGGTGATGACATGCCATTACAAACAAATGCATGTAATGGAATTCCATCACCATACGACCGCATTTCTTCCAAGATTTTTTTCAAAAAGTTCATTGCCTTCTCTATGGTATTATTGCTTACTATTATGCTTTGATAGATATTTTTCCAAGCATCCATATAGTTTGTTGGAAAGCACCTATTTTAGGCTTTTAGCCATAGTAGTAACTTCAAGGAAGTGAGTAGTTTGATAAAATGCTTTGGTGAACATGTATGAAAAATGTGGTATCATAGGAAAGGTGGTGAGAAGTTTGAAGAAATGCCTTGAAGAAATGTGGTCTAATGTGGTGATGGAATGTAATTCTGGATCACCATGAGACTGCATTTCTTTGAGGCATTTTTTCAAACTACTAACTGGTGCAGGAGCACCTAGGTTACTAGTTGCCTCTCATAGGAAATTTTTTGTCTAGATTGAATTCCCATTTGTAAATTCATTTAAAGGTCATATAAAGACCTACTTCATTGTATTTAAGGTCCTTAGGTGGTCACAAAAAAAAAAGATTTCCAAATGTTGCTAAAGATGGGAAAAATTGTAAAAAGGAAAAGAAGCATGTAATATTAAAAGTCACAAGGCAGTTTAGGTAGTTTCACTCGATGAGGGAGATTCAAAAGACAATTATTTGATTGGGAATATATATAAAAGCATGTAAAAGGTAGGCAAAAGAATAGATTTTGTATTCTTGAATCATTTTCAATAAATAAAGTTCCTTGTTCTTGTTTTCACTGTGTTTCATTCTTGAATTCAGTTCTTGTATGGGCTATATATTTGTTTGTTAAATTTATGCATGGTGTTAACAATCATCTAGTGATGTTTTGAAGAGTTACTATCAAATTTAAAAGCCAAGGTTTTTGTGGCCTGTCAGATTAACTAGTCAAGGGTTTTGAGGGTCATTTAAGGCTTGAATTCACCATCCCACCAATGTAGATTTAGGATATTGGTGGGATGGAATGTATAGAAGGTTTTTAGAATGTTTTAAGCAATTTGTGAGTGTACGGGAATAGGGAAATCAAGAAATCTCTTATTGGCTGCTGAATCATACAGGAAATACAAAGTTTCCTTCAGGGAAAGCATGGTTTTAGGGTGGTGTTCAATGCAAAATAATGCATGAAGGTAGGTGATGAGTCTTTAAAGCTTATACATGCTATTTCCATGGTGTTTGTGGTGGTGGCATGAGTATTTAAGGTTTGTAAGTACCTTATGCAATAAACCCTCCTTTGTAGGGCTTGATTTTTGCATAGAATAGGGGTTTTTTGGAACAGTGATTTATGGAGCCTTTCTATCGCTAAAAATGTTTGATTATTTAGTTTTGTGACATGATGAATGAATTTTTTCAGTCCTTTGGTATTTTGATGATAAACTATGAGAACTTTATTTGTAATTTAGGCTTAAATTAGTAGTCCTTTCCAACGAACAATTCAAGAATTTGGTAATTTCTTTATGAAAAGATACTGAGAAATTTTGATATGTTATGATGTGTTAAAAAAAGGCTCCTGAATGTACATTGGGAATGTGGATATACAAAGTGAATGGAAAGGAATCACCCGATTAAGGGATATGCGACCTACAAGCAAAATGGTGGTAAGGTCCTGTAAAAGTGTGTAATTATGTAAATACAGAGATTTAAATGTTTATTTTGGCATAGAACCATCAATGTGAAGATATAAAAGGTGTGTGAATGGTTTGGTGAAGACCTTGAGGCCAAACATGATGATTTGATATGTTGTAGCAATATGTCCCTAGGTGGAAATGGTAATTTGACTGTAAGAACTTATGAATTTGATAAATTAGTATTATGTGGATATGAACTAGGTTTGTTTTAGTCAAAAACATGATGTGAGTAATCTCTTGGAAGTTAGATGAAATGATTGAGGTGTAAATGGTTGATTGCAGTATCTTGTTCTTGAGGAACTAGTTGGTAAAAGTGAAAATTTGGTGAGTTGTTTAAGGAATTGAAAGATTTAGAGCTCTTTATTAGGTTTTTTCTTTGAATTCAGATAAATTGATGATAAAAAAGGTGTGTTAGGATCTAATGGATATAGGTTGTAACATGAAAGATCGGTTTTTGGTTATTTTTCCTAGGTAAAGAAAATTGAGTGGAAGGGTGCCTTGGTGAATGATGAAAGAGTGGATTGTTTAGTGACTCTGATTAGGTTTCTTGTGTGGATCAATCATTTTTGTTGATAAATAAGATTTTTGAATCCTGAGGATGATAAGAAGAAGTATTGAAATGAGTTGGTTTGTTGTTTCCTTGTGGTTTGCAAATGAAACAATGTGATTTTTGATGAAAAGAGAAAGAAATTTTAGTTGCTTATTCAATTTTATCTTCTTCTAATTCAATTGGGTTAAATGTACCCTGATGATTGAGTGTTTTGATATGATGATTTGCATCATTAACTGCCTTGTCTATGATATTGCTTACTATTATGGTTTCATAGATTTTTTCCAAGCATCCATAGTTTGTCATGCCGGTGCACCTTTGCAAGCACATGCCTCCATGTGAAGTAATTGCATCGTGTTGCTTATGTTGAATTTCTAAACAACTATATTGTACAGTTGAAATTTTGTCATCTATCAACATCTAGTTATTAGTTATGGAATTTGAAGTAATGCTTTGAGTTTGAATGATGTGTAATGCAACGTAACCAACAATATGAATATAAACTACACAAATATATTAATTATAATTCATTAGTTAAGTTCTCTTTATTCTATTACCTCTGTGCACTAGGAGGTGTTTGCTTGAAACGTCCAATATTAGTCTGTTCAACATCCAAAATAACATATTAAAATACCATTCGTAAAACAATGCTATTAACATGTAATAAATTTATAATTGTTTACTAGTTACATACCCCAATGATAGGTGTACTGCAGAAATAAGTAGGTGGAGGACCGATGTATCCAATCTCAACACTGTGACCCTGCAATTTTATTAAAATAATAAAACTAAATTAGTTATCTTGCATTTCAGAATCAAAATTTAATAAATTAAATTCAATGAACATGTTGACTTTTACCTGAGTATCAATGCCATATGCATGATGCAAAATGTCAGCCATCCTCTCCATCCTCGTAGATGCATACAATCCTGCGTAGCAGCATACGGATCTTGTGTAGCATCCTCCTGAGTGCCAGTGAGGTCATATGAACAAGTCACCCCGCAAGATTGACACACATGAGTTCAAAGGCCACCACCCAAAGACTCCCCTAGATGGTGTTGTACAATAGGGCTAGTATGATGGATGACACTCCAGGTCAAAGTGTTGATCACCTGCAATGTCTCTACGTCGGCACTCTCCTTCTCATCGGTAGGCATAACAATGTGCTCACGAGGCGGCCTAGCGAGAGGTCGGCTCTCTTGCCGCATAGGATTCGGCTATGCACCAGGCCTATCCTGAGCTGACCCCCCACCTCTCCCCTAGAACTCCCTCATATCAAAATAATTTGGGATTTGGTTCAATACGAACTCACTGTATAGTTTCCTAAGAAAATATTGGAGGACTTCACAATTGTTGCACGATGAGTAATCAAAGACTAAGTACCACCTATCATAAAAACCATTCCTAATCTCTTGGTGGTGGCACCAATGAATAGGAAACCTCTTTGCATTGAGGCTAATATTTTGGTGTGTTCTAGGGAAGTGAATAAAGAGAACAAATCACCTTTAGTAATTTTTAAATCTTTTACTTGTTTATATGATAGTTTATCTGCA
Source organism: Sequoia sempervirens (assembly GCA_007258455.2). Taxonomy (NCBI): domain Eukaryota; kingdom Viridiplantae; phylum Streptophyta; class Pinopsida; order Cupressales; family Cupressaceae; genus Sequoia; species Sequoia sempervirens. Next base: position 249,166,873 of record VDFB02000003.1, read on the forward strand.
TAATATGCCCTAGCTACTTGCCTCCTATCTTGCCATCCAGTTATTTGTTGGGTAATTGAATCTACATTTTTTAACATCTCTTTCAATGAATTTTCTAGGGTCATTCTTTCGATGGTTGAATCATTTGGATCATTCAACCTATTGATAAAATCCTCAATTTGTTTTTTGTTGTTCTCAATTTCACTCCTCAAATTTTGTTGAGTGTTAGGAGGGTGTTGAGTGATTGGTGGGGGAGGTTGATTTTGTTGAGAATTTTGTTGTTGAGGATTTGTCTGCTCTTCTTGTTGAGGATTTTAAGGATTTGCAAGATCATTTGTATCTCCTACAAATTTAAAAAAAAACAATCAAATCTAACCTAAAACAAACAAAATCAACTTGAAACTATGAAATTCAAAACAAATAGCAAACAATACTTACCTCTCTCACCTCTTCATCATCATGGTGCCATCTTTGCAAAGAAAAAACAATTGTTGTTGATGAATTTTGTAGAATTCCTCCTCCTAGAACGTGAGTGTGAAAATGAGGGTTTTGGGCTGCAGGCAAAGCAAAAAAATAGACAACAGAAAATAAATCACTTTCACTTTTCTTTTTGCTTTTAAAATGACATAATGCGAGCGCATTATAATGCACTTGTGTTATATCATTTTCAATTTTTTTTTTGGAATTGGCCACAAAAGTGTAACCCAACTTCATGTACCCACCCTTCCACTCACCCATATTGGTCCACATGGAAGTTACTGGTTGGTCCACGTGACAGCCATTGGTTGGTCCATGTGGCACTCTCAAATGCATCTTTTTGGTGCCACATATCAACTTTCAATTTTTCCATGTGTCAATTTATCACCTTGCCACGTGCCATTTATTGCCATGTCACATGCCAAACTATGAGTGTTCCATGTTTCAATGTGCACATGTTTTTCCTTCAACTTCTGAAGGCCATAACTTTTGCTTACGACGTCCATTTGAGCTTGTTCAAAATGCGTTGGAAAGCCCTTGATGAGCTCAAAGACATGGAGAAATTTGAATTAGTATTTGAAACCATAAATTTTGATTAGGTGTGGTAATCCTCTTGGATCCATCCTCCCCACTAAGAAGCTTTTGGACCACCAAAATTTTGATTTTATTCAACAAGTGAGGGTCTAGCTCCATCACTCTTGTGGTTTCCATCCATCATGTTTTACTTAGATGCATCCATTGTATGCCTACACAAAGATATTCCACATCACCTCTTGATGAAGTCCTGATCCTTTAGTCAAGAATAACATCTTCCTATAATTTATCAAGACATTCAGGAGAAAAATCATCAACTAAAGGAACTAAAATATTCCCATCCTAATCCATAATATAGGAGGCTCATATAGTTTCAAGTTTTCAACATTCACCACTGAATAAATCTACATAAATGGAGGTAAATCTAATAAAAAAACATTGTCACCAATCTTTTCCAAAATTGTAAATGGATCATACCTAATTGGTTTGAGTTTTTTTCCTTCACCTTTAAAGCATTCTTTGCTGATATATAACCAAACTTGATCACCAAATCAAAAATGATGTTTGACTCAATGCCTGTCATGCCTAGCCTTATACTTGGCTTGGGTCTTTTCCAATTATTCCTGCACAACTTTATGAACCAATTGGATCTTATGGATGAACTTTGTGGTTTTTCTACATCACTATGTTTATCCACAACTAGATCTTTCCCAAATGTGAAATCCAAAGGGGACTTAGGAAAATATCCAAAACATGTCTTAGAAGGATACCTCTATGTGGAAGAATGTATAACATGATTATAGGCATATTGTACATAATGCAACTTCTCATCCCAAAGCTTAGGATGCTTGCTAAAATATCCTTAGAGTAGATGTATTATTGTCCTATTGACCACTTTTGTTTGTCCATCGGTCTATGGATGAAAAAAAGTGCTTTTTTGAAGCTTGGTGTCCATTAATCTCCTCAAAGTTGACCAAAAATCCCCAAAGAAGCGAGTCTCGATCTGATACAATGAATGTGGGTAAACAAAAATAAACCCAAATATATTGAAAGAACATATGTACATAGTATTCTCTCCTATCACATGCTTTGTACAAGGCATCAAGACACACATTTTGCTAAATCTATCCACTACTTCATACAAGTAATCATGCCATTTTTTAGACGTAGGTAAACTCCCTACAAAATCCATAGATACACTTTCCCATAGAAAAAAAGTTATCGGAAGTGGCATGTACAAACCTAATTTTTGTTATTGGGTTTTCTAGTAGCGCACATGACACATCCCTTTACATGTCTAGACACAATTTCATTCATCTGAGGCCAATAACAATGACGTTGCAACTAAGATACTATTTTTCCTACAACAAAATTATTAGAAATGAGAGAATTATGTGCTTCTCTAATTACATGTACTCTTGGGTATGTGCAGGATCATCATGGAAAAAATAGGCCCTTAAGTGGCGATAAAATTTAGAAAAATCAGAGTTAGGCAACTTGACATAAAAATTTGAATAAGTTATCTATATTATTTCAAAAATATATAAGAATAGAATTTGTAGCAAATTGAATGTAGTTTCTAAACTACTAGGTTTATTTAAAAAAATAAATTATTTGATGAAAATTTGAAATTTCAATGCAGTAGTACTTAAATTTCAGGGAAAAAATAAGAAGTAGGTGTCTGTCTAACCACCCTAACCACAATAAGATGATAATATCTTTTATAAGATTTTAGATATAAGTAGAGGTCTCATGTCCCGATGTGATGTATATTTTTTGTATTTTTTTCCAAATAAATAATTAATTATGATTTTTTTTATTACAACTTTTAAAAAATATAAAAACTTGTATGTCTAACCATCTTAACTTGGTCAAAAATTCATGAAATTCATTTTTTTTAATCCTATAGTATGTGAAGCATAGAATGTGACACATGTTTCAGATTCAAAAGATGTGATACTATTTGAGCATTGGTGTAATTAATTATTTAATTACACTTTAGGATAAATTTACTTAGGTAATTATTTATTTCCTAGGATAATTATCTTTTAATTCTTATCTTATTTTATTGAGCTGACTTTTTGCTCAAGATAAGATTAAGGTTGTTTTTTCCTGCTTTATTGCATCATTATCTTTTCGAAGGCTTTTGTATTATTTGTAAAACATTATTCTCAATAATCAATAATTCTGATTTTTGTTTGCACACATTTGGCTCTATTTACAGAACTTCTCTATTTTTGTTCTGAATATCTTTGCATGTGATAGGTGATAGCTTGCAAGTGATTCTTGGGGACTGTGAAGTTGGTTTTTCAACTTCTACATGGTATCAAAGCTCTAGATCTGTTGCTGCCTATTCGTGTTTTGAAGATATTCTCTCACAGCATCTTTTTATGTGCAAGGGTTTTATTCAAGTATTTTTTGTCAGATCAGCGGGGTTTTTCATCATTTTTTAAGAAATTTCAACTTTGATCTCTCAAACAGTGCATGCTAGTGCAAAACGGACTTCATAGATGCGCTCAAAAGGCCCAAAAACCCCTATTTTCATATAAAATATGATAGGCTTTGCTGAAAATTAATTTTTTAGTGTTTTTGGAAAATTTCAAAACAGTTGCAAAAAAAATCCATACGGCAGCATTGATTTCTATGCAATTTTGATTTCTGTGCTACCTCAATTTTCGTGCATAAAGGTTCAGCTAAATATTTTATTAATTTTTTCATCTTTAAATTAATAAAAAAATTGGTTTAAAGCCTAAATGAGCATATTTAGTAAAATGGTCATATCTTGAGCATATGGTCTCCGTTTTTCGAAAACGAGATATCGTTGGAAAGCTGCTTCCGACATCGTTCCAGTGGTGCTGTTATTTTTTTCTGATTTTTCTATTTTGATGCGTTTTTCGCCTGTCAAAGCCAGAAGTTGTTGTTTTCACTCCGGGAGGCGTAACTTTTGCGTCCTGGCTCCGTTTTTCGAAAACGAATAGGCGTTGGAAAGCTGGTTCAGTGCTCTACATAGATCTCAGACCTGTTTTTCCATTTTTTTACTAGGTATCTGATATTTTTGTTCGATCTCAGCCTTTACCTTTTTAGTTATTTTCTTGGGAAATGTGCAATCAGGAGTTTTTTTTTAGATCCAAGAGAAATTTTTTTATTTGAGAGTATATTACTGCTGTTTTCTATCATGGATTTACACAACATTGCACTCCTTACTCCATTCAACTATTTTGGTTGGAAAAAACAAATGGAGATTCACTTGAAACATAAAGGGTTGTATAGGGTAACGATGGGTACAAAAATTGAACCTACAGGTGCTACTGAAAAGAGAAAATAGTTTAATAGGTGTGATGAAGCTTATAGCACATTATGTCTGTCTATTTCATCTGACCTCCTTTTCCACATTGAATCTTGCACTATACCAAATGAGATATGGGATACTTTGGAGTCCTTGTTTGGGAAGCAGGATACTATGAGAGGTTTTCAGTTAGAGAATGAGCTTATTGGCTTAAATCCTAGGGATTTTGACAGCATCCAAGAGTTTTTCACCAAAATCAAGTCTCTTAGATTACAATTGTCACAGTGTGGTGTTCAGAAAGAAGACTCTTAGTTGGTATTGTCCATCATTTCTAAGCTTGGACCTGATTATTTAGTTTTTGTTTCTACCTTTTATGCCACTAGGGATGCACTTGGTATGAGATTCACTATGCCCTCTCTTGATGACTTTGCTTCATCTCTCACTCGAGAGCAAGCTAAGTTAGCTAGCATGGGTACAGTGAAACCTTCTTCCTCTTTACAGGCACTTATTGCATCACAGGAGCCCAGAGATCAGAAGGCTTCTACAGGCAAAGGAAAGGAACAGAAACAAAAGGATTCTGAACCTCATGAGCAACAAAAGGAGTCCTCATATTCATCCTCCTCTTCTAAGGGGAAATCATTTAGGAAGGAGAATTCTACATGTGCATATTGCAAGAGGGAAGGACATGCAGAACATAATTGTTACAAGAAGGACATTGATGAGTTGAAACATCTTCTTTAGAAACATCAGATTGATTTGCCTTCTAGGATGTTTGCATCATCTTCTTCTCCTCATTCTTCTTCTTTAGAGCAACATAACATAAGCATAGCTAGTTTACATACTTCATCAGATATGAAGGGACATGCTCTTTGTGCTTCTTCAGGTATTGGATTAGGGAGATGGCTTCTAGATTCAAGAGCATCTCATCATATGGAATCTTCGCATTCTATGTTCACTTCCTTTGAGCCTTGCACTATGTCTCCCATTTTGATGGGAAACAACACTTACATGAGTGTTACAGGGAAGGGTTCTATTAGTTTTGGGGACCACTCCTTTCAGGATATCTTGTGTGTCCCTCACTTGACACATAACCTTCTTTCCATCTATCAAATAACACATGGGGGAAATGGGAGATCTGTGGAGTTCACACATGATTCTGTTATCATCAGAGACTTGGAGAGTAGAGCAGTCATTGCTACTGGGATAGTGGATCACTCCTCTCGGTTGTATTCCTTCACTGATTTTGCTATTGGTGGTGCTTCTGTTCCTACAGCTGTTCCTCACACTTCGCATGTGCATCATCATTCAGAGGAGAGATTTGGCTTCTTGAACATTGTTGTTCTCACTTCGGATCTTGTTCTCGAGCCTTCTGCTCCATCTCCTCCTCCTCCTGTTGCTTCTTTTGTTCCAGTGCAACAGGATCCAGTTGATCATACATCTTTGGAGGTTTCTATTGAGTCTTCACCTACTTCGACTTCTTCATTTGTTGAGGTCACACTTGCTTCTGTGGAGACATCTTGGGCTGCACCTATTCCACCTTCAGAGATTTCCTTCATTCGACCTCTTCCCTCTCACTTCTTTCTGGAGATACAGTTTCTTCACTTCTTTTGGAGTTACTTCATTCTGGGGGGGATCTATGGTCTCTTTCTTCCTCTCTTATGGGGGGATTCTTTCATGTATCTTTGTGATGAATGGTGTCCTTGGGGGGTCTTATGGAGTCCTCCATTTTTCATCACTTAGGTAGTTTATTGCATTCTATTTTGGGGAGGAGTTTTGTTCCCATGTGGTTTTCTCCTTTACCCCATTTGATTTAGTTTGCCTTGCATTTGTACATGAGTACCTGATCAGGTCTTGTTGCCGGGACTCATATTTGCATAATAATTTGCTTCTCCCTAAGTTGCACTTATGGGGGGGTATTGGTGTAATTAATTATTTAATTACACTTTAGGATAAGTTTACTTAGGTAATTATTTATTTCCTAGGATAATTATCTTTTAATTCTTATCTTATTTTATTGAGCTGTCTTTTTGCTCAAGATAAGATTAGGGTTGCTTTTTCCTGCTTTATTGCATCATTGTCTTTTCGAAGGATTTTGTATTATTTGTAAAACATTATTCTCAATAATCAATAATTTTGATTTTTGCTTGCACACATTTGGCTCTGAGAGTTTACATAACTTCTCTATTTTTGTTCTGAATATCTTTGCATGTGATAGGTGATAGCTTGCAGGTGATTCTTGGGGACTGTGAAGTTGGTTTTTCAACTTCTACGTTGAAAGCTATAGATTCTTTTCAATCAACCTGTCAATCAAGACTTTAGTCATAATTCAAATATAAAATGAATAATAATTATTTATTAAATTCAAAGTAAAGAATAATTTATATTGGTAGAAAGTTGATAATATCCTTTAAAAACCCTTTTTGTTTCATAAATTTTGGGTAAAAAAAGTCATTAGCCACATACCCATCATATTGCCACTTTTTGGCCCATCAAGATCCTGCACATACCCTCTTTCATCCCTTGGAATGCACAGTTTACCCAAATGATATAGTAGTTTGTCATGAACATGATAATCCAATTGTTCTACTTGAGTACCATGGATTAATGTTTCATATACATCCTTGAAATATTCTTCTCTAGCATACTATTGAAATATGACTTTCATGAACTAAAGAACTATGTTGTAAATTAATGTATGCATTAACAGGAGGTCTTGATAACATATCAACAACTTTTTTTTATATACCTTTCTTATACCTGATGACCAAATGGAACTGTTACAAGAATCCCATCAACCAAAAATTTCATGACTATTGTACAGCTTGGATTGTGATTGAAGATATTGTAAAGGTTGATGATCTGTATGGATGATTGTCTCTTTCCCATCAAATAGTGTTTCTACATTTTCACACTTTGAACCAGAGCATACAATTCTTTGTCATAGGTAGGATAGTTTCTTACTATACCAATGAAGGTCTTAGAATGGTAACAAATCAATTTCCTACATTGTATCAATACTAGTCACATGGCGTAGTCACTTGCATCGATTTCAATCTTGAATGGTTGTTGTAAATCTAGCAATGCCAGAATTAGGGTTTTACTAATTTTCTCTTTAAAAGTGTTAAAGGCTTTTTGTTGTTTTCCTCCCCACTAAAAGGCATGCTTATTACTTGTCAAACCATGTAAAGGAGATGCAATAAATGAAAAGTTAGCAATGAACTTCCTCTAATACTAAATTTCTCCTAGGAAGCTCCTAACTTTGGTTATATTATTAGGCTTAGGCCATTTCGTGATGGCTTCAACTTTAGAGGGATCGATTATCAATTCACCACCCCCTATTATATAGCCTAAATAAACTAAAGATGTTTTACCAAATTCACATTTGGACATCTTTAGACTTAAATTCTCCTTTTTCAAAGCATCTAAGACTTTCCTAACATGCATTACATGATCTTCCCAATTTTTACTAAAAATCAAGATATCATCTAAGTAGACTATTACAAAATCATTTATGAATGGATTTCAAATACATCATTCATAACTCACATAAAAGTAGCAAGAGCATTACAAAGCCCAAAGGGCATAACTATCCATTCAAACATTTACCCTTTTTTGTTTTAAAAGTATTTTTCCAAATATTACCTTCAAATTTTTTGATATGATGATAACCACTTCTTAAATCTAATTTAGTGAAATAGTTTGCATCCTTTAGTTGATCTAACAAATCATCAATATGAGGAAGAGGGTAGTGATTCTTCACCATGATCTTGTTCAATGCCCAAAAATCCACACACATTCTCCATGTGCTATCTTTCTTTGGCACTAGCACAATGGGTGATCCACATGGAGAAGTAATTGGTTGGATGGCTCCTTTCTCGAGCAACTCTCAAACATTCTTCTTGATTTCTTCATTCTCGATCACTGATAACCTATACATTCCAATGTTAGGAAGAGGGGCATTTTGTTGCAACTGAATCTCATGTTGTATCTCTCTCTTGGGAGGTAATCCTTTAGGTTCCTAATTTCTTTTATCATAGTTAGAAACAATCTCAACTAATTCATCTTTACATTTAGGATCACATTGTTTGAAAGCACTGGATTTTTCATTATCCTTAGCTTTTAAAATCATGAGTACAAAATTTTTTCTAGCATTTACAAGCCTCTTCATTTGTCTTATGGTAACAAGAGAGAAACTAGTCTTCATTTGATGAGCTCTCACAATATGCTCAATCCCATCTTTTATAAGATGATACTTGTTCTCCTCTCTGTAGAAGATAGTTTTTTTGTCAGACAAATATGGACTTCCCAAAACAATCCCACAAATATCTAGTGGTATGAAATCTAACTCTACCTCATCAATAAAATTAGATGTAATTACAAATATGAGTCTGCATTGTTTACACACCTATAACTTAGCATTTTCACATACCCATCCTAAAGGACATAGTTAAATGGATGAGGCTTAATTTCAAGTCCCAATGTTTTAACAATTTCTTCAGAAATAAAATTAGCTTGTGAACCACTATCAAAGAGTGTATCAATATTTGTATGTTTTGATATGAATCTAATATGAAATAGCCCACTTCATTCTCTTTCATCATGCATAGTTTTAGATTTTGAAGAATGAGTACTAGAGCTAGAACTAACAACAAAAGATATACCTTGCAATCCCATGGTTGCGATCTTGGTTTCATTACTTGAATTTGATCCAAGATCATGTTGGGCTATAGCAATAGTCTTTTTATCACCCATCTTGATCCTAAACCTCTTTGTTTTTAGTTCTGGATAAAGCTGCCAACATTTGGGCTCATCATGTCCTTCCTTTTTGCAATGTGAACATGTAGGTTTCTCATTTTCTTTCTTCATTGTAGTTGTTCTTTTGACCTTACCCTTTCCTTTGTTCTTGCCTATGACTAGTTGAACTAGTTTCTTTGATAAGTTCTCTTGGACATTATTTCCCCTTGAATCAATGTGAGTAGCTTGGACACAAAACTTCATCAAAATTAGTTTGGTTAAACATAAGAATAGTATGTCTCAAATAACTATGCAACCCACCAATATACTTCAAAAAAGTTTCTTGTGTATACAGAGGAATACCCAATTTTATGCCCTCTTTCTAAAATCTTGAGTATAATCTTGCACATTTTGTCCTTTACCTTGTCTTATATTTTTCCAATCCATTAATGCTTGTTGCATATATCTTGATGGATAGAATTGCTTCTTTAATGCAGATGTAAATTCATACCAAGAAGATGCCAATTTAGCTTTCATGCTAAGATCTTCTTGAACCTTACTCTCCCACCATCTAAGTGTAGTTCCTCCTAGTAAAAGAGTAGCTAGCTAAACCTTTGATCCTCCATCCTCAATTCTTTGAACCCTGCAATAGACTTCAATCTACTTAATCCAATTACCTAGCTTTTTTGCATTAAGCTCACCATTATACATTGAAAATCAAATTTTACATCTAATTTTAACAAAGGTAATTTGGAGTCATCCTTTTCTAGTTGTTCTTTTTGAGATGGAGATGGAGGTGGAGAAGAAGATGTAGGAGGAGGAGGAGGGTCACCGCCAACTCCTTCTTTAACTTGATTTGCGTCTTCTCTATTTTTCCTTTTTTCTCTATACAACTCTTCCCATAGCTTTCATGTCAAGAAAATATTGTTGAAATTCCCTTTCAAGCTTAGTGAAGCTTTCTTCTCCTTCATGTTCCATTACTTTCCATGGAAATGTACATCTCGTACTGATCTCATGATTAAATTCTTCAAGTTATCCTTCTCCACGTTTGAGCCTAGACCTGGTTAGCATTCAACACCAATGCTTGCAAATTCCTAATCAATTGCTCTAATACTAACTTGATCCGAAATTAGTTGTAATAATTATTTTATTACAATAATTTGAAATCCAATAAATTAATTTTGTTTTAATAAGAAAATTAAACAACTAAAATTTGAGAAAAGAGAAACAATAAAATAAAGACATTACACAGAAGATGACAATGGAGTTCAGCCTTTTTGGGCTACGTCTCTGGGTCCACTTCAAACAAGGAACCAATCCATTAAAATCATAAAAAATTCATCAAACTGGCTTCCAATTTGCCAAATAGTCTTTTTTGTGGGTATGTGCATGATCATCATGAAAAAAAAAGGCCCTTAAGTGGCGAAAAATTCAGAAAAATCAGAGTTAGGCAACTTGACATAAAAATTTGAATAAGTTATCTATATTATTTCAAAAATATGTAATAATAGAATTGGTAGAAAATTGAATTTAGTTTCTAAACTACTAGGTTTATTTTAAAAAAAAAAAAACTATTTGGTGAAAATTTGAAATTTCAATGCAGTAATACTTAAATTTCAGGGAAAAAATCAGAGTAGGTGTTTGTCCACCACCCTAACCACAATAAAATGATAATATTTTTTTATAATATTTTGATATAAGTAGAGGACTCATGTCCTGATGTGATGCATATTTTTTTGTAATTTTTTTCAAAGTAAATAATTAATTATGAATTTTTTATTACAACTTTTAAAAAATATAAAAAATCATATGTCTGACCACCTTAACTTGGTCAAAACTTCATGAAATTCATCTTTTTTAATCCTATAGTATGCGAAGCATAGAATGTGATGCATGTTTTTAAATTCAAAAAATGTGACACCATTTTAAAGCTATAGATGTTTTTCAATCAACCTATCAATCGAGACTTTAGTCGTAATTCAAATAGAAAATGAGTAATAATTATTTATTAAATTCAAAGTAAAGCATAATTTATGTTGGTGGAAAGTTGAGAATCTCCTTTAAAAATCTTTTTTGTTTCATCAATTTTGGGTAAAAAAAAAGTCGTCAACCACATACCCTACACATACCCATCATATCACCACTTTTTGGCCCATCATGATCCTGCACATACCCTTGTTCTTCTAGGAAGGAAAACACATCATTTTCATGATCTATAATATTCTCTTCTTGCAAGAATGAACTCAATATTCTCTTTTCTCCAATACTAGGTCATGTTGTTTAAATACACTTTTTTTCCTTTTATATTGTTTGCACAACAAATGATGTAGTGGCTAAGGAACTAAACTTTTGCATTTGAAATCAGGGTTCAAATACCACTTACTCCATTGGATAAGATTTTCATTAAATAATTTTTCATCCACTAGTCTAAGTATAGCATGCGCATGAATTAGTGGTAAAGCAAGTGTAATATTTTGGAGGAGATCTTGGGTTCAAATCCCCCCAAATCTGCTCCATGAACAAATCTTCCAAAAATATTCCACTTTCCCATATTGGTTCACGTAGCATCCTATGATTGGTCTATGTGGTAGCTATTAGTTGGTCTATGTGGTAGCCATTGGTTGGTCCATGTGGCACTCTTTGATGCATCTTTGTGGTGCCATGTGCCAACTTCCAATTTTTCCATGTGTCAATTTATTACCTTGCCACGTGTCATTTATTGCCATGTTACACATGTCATTCTCATCTTGCCACGTATCAATCTATGATTGTTCCACATGTTAGTGTGCCCATTTTTTTCCTTCAACTTTCAAAGACCATAAGTTTTACATACGTTGTTTGTTTGAGCTCATTCAAAATATATTGGAAAGCTATTGATAAGCTCTACAACATGGAGACCTTTACATCAATATTTGAAACTATAAATTTGGATTAGTTGGGGTAATCCTCTTGGATCACTTCATGACCTAAAAAAATCTCAATTAGGTTGGCCTAAAGGAAACATATATGCCTCAACCATGCAAGATCAAATAGGTCAGCACCAAACACTTCCAAAATATAAAGAAGTGAAGAAAAACCACACAACTACTTAATTGGGACCCAAATCTACACTGAAACACTTCTCAACACTTCCTCAAACAATAATTATCCTCTGTAATTAGTGCTAACACACCTCGTCGGCCAAACCTATATTAACGCCCTTAACAATTAAGTTCATGCTTAACCAGGTATGAAAATAACTTTTTAGACCCCACAAAAACACTCCATAATACCCATACAATATCTTATAATATATTCAAGCATCATTAGAATATTTTGTACAACTACTACAACCACTTGAAACTCAAGAACACCTTCATTCTATGCAACTATTTATACTGGCACAAACATCCAACACACTAGAAAACTTTGCAAAATAACTCAACACCTAAAAATTCAAGGGAAGGTAGATATAAATGATATAAGCACATTCCTAGATCTGAAACAATAGAACCTTTACTTTAGAGAAATGCAGAATAATCTCACTTCTCCTAGACACCTTGTTTCACTAGACATAAATACTCCCAAACATATCTTCCATTGCAATATGATCCAAAACCTGAAACTCTAGATATGATAGGTCTTTGAACACCTTTGATCAGCACATCCAAACCACATGAGAATATCTTCAATCATGAAGAAATGAAGAGCAAAGAAATGAACACCACTCTATCACAATCAACTCTCTTTTATTCAAATTTTTTCAACAACACTTGGAAACCAAGTGACCCAACTTCATCAACAACATTGCTAACATATGTGCAACACATCTACAAAATTTCCAATAACACTTTCCAACTACAACAATCTTCCTAACCACAAGTTAGGCCAACAACCTCTACAAATATACTGAAGTAGGACATTAACAACAACAACATGTGTTGACATCAATACCAACAATTCCAAGAACATCATCAATACCAATAGCATTCCAATAGTGTCTTTATATAAGGGGTTGACATCAATGATAACACCTAAGCAACTCACTAAAAAACTCAATCTTCCAACATCTCCAAACTTCCAAAACCTCCCCCTTTGTCAATGATGGCAACACTTGCTTTCTAAAAAACCATCAACAACAAAATAAAACAACAATATTGCAATAGATAGTACTCTGCCTAACTAGGAAAAATATTTACTATTCATCCCCTCTCTTCACAAAATTATTTTCCTACAACACCAACAACACTTGCATTCTAGATCACTCTCCTCCTTTGCTCCTAAATAATATTCTCCATACACTACACTAAATCATTTTTTTCTTCATATTCTCTCTTCCCCTATGGTCTTTAGAATATATTCACTTCTACACTATGGTTTTTCAACCAACTCTCCCCCTTTGACATCAATGGAAAAGGGCCATAAACTCATCCAACTCTCTTATTCCCCCCTTTGACAACATTCAAAGGGAAACACCTGCATACACCAATTGTAACACCAAAAAGCAACTGAACTCACTCTCCTACACTCTTTTCTATATTGAACTCTTTTTCTTTCGTCTATACTCACTTTCCTACACACTCTCCCTTAGGGACACACAATATGCTCTATCAAACTACACCATCCAACAACCACTACTACCTACCCCCTATGAGAGGTAGCCTTCAACATCAATCCAGTACCAAGAATGTATATTGAAATGCTTCTTAGATAGATGCAAACACTTATGCATCTAGTTCAAAGGAGGGGCAATAACCCCTAACTTCTCCCATAGATACTCAAAAGTACCTTTTGGAAGAGACTATGAAAATATCAGTAACCTGACATTTAGTAGGCACATACTCCAACTTCACCTCATTCTCTACAACTTTCTCTCTCAAGAAGTGATATCAGATTGAGATATATTTTGTTCTTGAATGCATTACCAAATTCTTTGAAATATTGATTGCACTTGTATTGCCACACGTGATAGAAATAGGTTCATCACATGAAATTAATATCCTTCAATGTTTGCTTCATCCAGAACACCTATGTACAACATGATATTACCACAATATATTCTACTTATGTGGTAGATAATGATATTGAATCCTGCTTCTTACTTAGCCATGAAACAAACCTACTTCCAAGAGAGAAAACACCACCACTTGTACTTTTCCTATCATTTTCACATCCAACCCAATCAACATCTATATATGCACTCAAGGAGAATTCAGTATCCTTAAGATACCAACAACCATAATCTAGAGTTCCCTTCAAATATCTAAATATCCTCTTCACTGTTGCAACATGAGATTCTCTGGGAACTTCTTGAAATATAGCCATGAGACAAATTGAATGCATGATATCTGGTCTAGTAGCAATAAGGTATAATATTCCACTAATCATTGATTTATACTTGCTCTAATCTGTCTTAGGATATTCATCATTCTTTCTCGAATTACAACTAATAACTATAGGAGCACATACTAGTTTAGAGTCATCCATTCCAAACTTCTTCAATAATTCCTTAACACACTTAGATTGTGATATGAATGTACCTTTCTTTGATTGAATGATCTATAAACCAAGGAATAAATTCATCTCCTGACACATTGACATCTCAAATTCCTTCTACATTTCCTCTATAAACCTTTTGTGCATACCTTCATTTCCTTTGAATATTATGTCATTAACATATACTACCACAATTAAGATTTGTTCACCTTCAACTTTGAAATAGAGATTGCTATCTACAATGTATACCTCTTCTAGTTCACCATTCAAGAATGCAAACTTCACATCCATCTGATAAAATTTAAAATATTTGTGTCTTGCAAAAGCTAAAAAAATCCTAGTAGATTCTATTCTTGCAACTAGAGAAAAATTTTCCTCAAAATCTATACCTTCAATCTATGAGTAACCCTTACAAACAAGTCTAGCCTTGTTCCTAACAAATTTTCCATCTTCATTCAACTTGTTCCAGAATACTTGCTTAGTACCAATCATATTCTTGTTTGGTAGTCTTGGGACCAATTACCAAGTCAAATTCTTCTCTATATGTTCTAACTCTTCCTTAATTTCTTTGACCCAATTCTCATCTTTGCATGCCTCAGTCACTATTTTTGGTTCCACCTCAGAAAGTAAATAGATATTTACTTGTTCCTCTATCATAGCATATTTTCTTCTTGTCAACACACTTTCTCTCTTATCTCCAATGACCCGAGCTTTTGAATGATTCTTTTGCACATACTTGGGAGTCTTAGGATTCTTTTTTAGAGATTCTTCCTCTTCAACTACCAACTCTTTTCCTTTATCTTCAACCTTTTCTTCTTCACTACAAGGGGATTCATCATATTCATATCCTTCTATCAGTTCTAAAATTTGAGTTGGTTCTTCATCCACTTTGACACTTGCTCTATCAACAATATTCTTCAATCTTTTTTTATAGCACTAGTAGGCCTTTCTTCTTGTAGAGTATCCAAGGAAGATTCCTTCACTAGATCTTCCATCAAAATTTCCTAAGTCTTCTTCATCTCTTCTGATATAAGAATTTCTTCCAAAAAATATCAAATATTTCACAATAGGATGTTTACCATACCATAACTCATAGGGAGTCTTTGAACTATTCACTCTTGTTTGACCTCTATCAAGAATGTAGACTACAATATGAATTGCTTCTCTCCAATAGACATCTAGAAGATTAGATTCCTTCATCATTATCCTAGTTGATTCCTGAACTGATCTATTTTTCCTTTCCACAACTCTATTCTTCTGAGGAGTTCCAAGGTATGATAAATGCCTCTTTATTCCATGATCTTCACAAAAACTATTAAACTCATAGTATGGTTCCTCTCCAAGGAACTAAAATTTTTCTACATAGTAGCATCCCACTCAATGATACTATAATCTTCTCAAAATTAGTTTTTATTGGAAGATAAGACTATAGAGATATGTTTCACACTAAAATTATGATAATTTTATTCTATTTTATTTATCATCCCCAACCTAACCATAAATTTACTACAAGGTATGATGAGCCTAAAGAAGCCTAGTGATTGGAGAATTTAGAAGAGAACCATGAACCTCTAAATGATGATTAGGAAAGGAGGCATGTGAATCCTCATGATCATTTTCATGATCTAAAGTAGAGGAATAAGAATCCCTATCATAACTAGGATAATTAATATCTTTAAAATAAATATCATCATATTATATTTTCTCCAAGTGATGGTATACGGAGAAGTGGTAGGAGAAGAATTGGAAGAATTCTCCTCAAAACTAAAACTCATCTCTATAAAAATATCAAGAGTGGTGGGTTGGAGAATCTTGTATTCTTTGACATTATCTAAGTACCTAATAAATATATAATGTATTATTTATTTATCCATGGCCTTACATCTCTCTATTAGAATGTGGGACCATGCAGGGGAATCAAACACTTGAAAATTTTCACTATAGATCTCTAACCAATTTAATATTGAAATGGAGTACCCCCTTCACAACTGGATGAGGAATTTGTTTATGGATATAACTCACATAATTAATGGCTTCTACCTAGAACTGGAGTGTCAATTATATGAGGTGTATCATGCAATTATTCATCTCTTTTAAGAACCTATTCTTACATTTTATGACACCATGTTTTGTTGGGGATTGTGTGGAACTATACACTACAAGTCAATACCTCTTGAAGCACAAAATTATTAAAATCAACAATTAATATATTCACTTGTGCTTCATATCTATGTAAAATATTTATATACTTCCCTAATTATTTCTATATAAATGATTTGAAGTCCTAAAAATGATCAATGAATTTAAACTTTTATTTTAGAGATTAAACCCATGTGTATCTATAAATATCACCAATTAATGTTAATACATATCAAGCCCTACTAAAATATGGATGTGGAAATGGTTTTACCAAGTCATTGTGTACTAGCTCTAAAATTTCTGTGGCCCTCAATGATTTTATCTTACATCATATTCCTCTTTAGGAAACTTACTAAGTACTTGGAAAAACCCCCAAAAAATGAATAAAAGGTAACCTTAAAATCATGTCGCATTTACTAAGCTATTGTAAGTAGCGATAGTTCAAGTTTTCAAAATATTGATGCCACAAGTGGCTTGCCTCATCTAAGTGAGTGAGTAATGTTTTTGAAGGAGAGTCATGAAAAGGAAAGAGAAAAGTGATGGATTATAAAATGGTGATCTACTTTTCCAATGACTACTATGGACCAATTATGTATTTTACTAATTTTCATTGAGTAGTGTAAACTTAACTCACTTGTAAGATCTCTCCTATAGGTAATTTGATAAATAGATAATATTATTTGGAAAATATGGTACACAAAGAACATTCCAAAATTTCCTTCACCGACATAAAGAAACCTTCTCCCATGCACTTCAATAGGAGTGCCATTTCCCATTAATATATCTAACATAAAATATGGCTCTAAGGAAGTGAAAATATCTTTTTAAAAGGTCATTTGGTGCAAAGCACTTGACTCAATAATCCAAATATTTGGATAAAGTAATTGCAACTAGGTCATTTCCCTTTCATTTCCCCATAATGTGAACTATTTACTTAGAAGACCCTTATGATGAACCTTGTTTGACCAAGTTAGAAACCTTGATATTATTCTTTTCTAGAAGATGAGTTAGGTGATCAATATAATACTAGACATTTGTGTTCATCATGTTTAAGCCTTTTATAGAAGGCACACTTGACATTTTTATTCTTAGGCTTGTCACTTTTAAAATTTGAGGTCTCGTTAGTTACATAAGAGGTAGTAGGTTTCTTATCTTTCTTCTTTTATCCTTGGTTAGATTTATTTCTTAACTTGCTTGTCTAACCCTTTAAATTATTTTTTCCCTTGATTTGAATCCAAGTCATGTGAATTAGAGGGTTTTATTCTACCCATATGAACCATTTTTTCTTGCTCCATAATGAGTTATATATAAAAATATTTAGAGAAGGAATTTGGTAGGTGGAACCTAGGGAACATTTTGTGACATAGAATGAAAATTATATAGAATAGTAAGGTCCAAACTTAGAGAAAATACTCAAGATAATTTGCGTATCTTTATTTTTATCCCACATTTATTTAACTAGTAATTGATGAATTTTATCTTTGTGAAGAAATCTTGAATGGTTTCAAAATTTCTTGGACTTAACCTTATGATTTCATTCTTTAGTTAATGATCCCTTGATTCATCTTGCATAACAAAGAGGATTTCCAATGTGATCTAGAATTCATTTGGAGTAGTGATAGATTCAATTAGAAAAATTAAGCTAGGAGACACAAATATGCATAAAGTACCATATGCTTCATCACATTTATTAAATCATTTTATCTTTCTGTAAGTAATAATTTTTTATCTAAAGTCTCATTGTAACTTGATGTAGCTCTTTCTTTTCAAGGTAAATTATCATTTTAAATTACATTCAAATTATTTATATGATGTAAGGATGGAAATTATTAATCAATTCATTAGTGCATATATGTAGATTGTTGTTTTGAAAAAGGAGAAGACCAAAAATAAGGTACACAAGAAACCCTCACTTTTTACTAGTATTTAAAATAACCATCCCAAAATTATATTTTGTTGCATTTTATGATTAATGTAATTTATAACATAAATATTTAATTTTTAGACTCTTATAAGGCCCATAAATGCCAAAATACCAAATCTATGGAACTCTTGTACAATATGAGATCAATTTGAGAGTACCAATATAAAGTATGTAAAAACAATGCACTTTAAAAAAGGTACAAAAAATGGAGTTTTTTTGCACAAGTTATGACCCTCAAAAAGTTTTAAAATAAGAACTATGCAACAAATTCCTAGCCAACACTGATCCAAATTTTAAACTTGAATCACTAAAAAGTGGCATATATGTTTTTAATTTTGAAATGACATGTAAACTAATAAAATATTTATTTTTTAGTATATTTTATGCTTGTATTTTAAAATAAAAATTTAAAAATTATTTGAATATAGTTTTTTATAAATTGACACTATAATTTAGTTGCTGAAAAATGTTGAAAAATGAAGTTACATGAGACGCCAATCTTTATATAGTAAATTTATTTTTTTTTCCTTCAATTTTTTTGTGTATTTACAACTTGAAAATTTAGTGCATGGATATATTTTTATCCAGTTTTAAAAAATATATATTTTTAAATAAATATTAAAATGTGTGCATAGTAAAATAGAGTTGTTTTCGTTTGACATCAACTTTCATATTATGAATTTATCTAAAATGGAAAAAAAATTATACCATCTTCATATAAATTCTTTTATCCAGTGCATCATAGTTATTTCAAATTTTTTTAATAAGTTTTACTATTTTTCCTTGACATTGTAATCAACCTAATATTTTGTGTTGATAACCTACTTTTAGTAAAAAAAAGAAAGGAAAATATAAATAATATTTAATTAAATTATTAATATATATATTTTTAAGAAAACTACACTTATGGATCTACAAAAGGTTAATTTTTCTATTTTAAAAAAAATGTTATTTAGATGAGTAGAAGTTGAGTTGTTGAAACATCAAGTTTTTCAAATAAATCTATTTTTTTGGTAAATTGACCTCAAAGTGTTGTTATATATGCATTTAGCCAACAAATTTAGTTGGAAAAGTTGTGGAAATATCTAAATTAGCTAGAATGAAACTTACAAGATCATATGTTTGACCAAAATTGATTTTTAGTTGGGAATACTTAAATTCACTTGTGTTCATAAGTTGGTTGAAAGTGTGACACAACTTTGTATTTTTACCCTCTAAGAACTTGGAGCATCAAATTAAAAAAAATAGTTTCACTATTATATAGAGCATGAAATTAACCCTAAAAAAAGTAAGATTGCAATAAAAAAGAACATATGGTTCAAAATAGCCTTCTTGAAGATGAAGTGAAAAATAAAAACTATTGTTTAGTGAAGGGCAAGAAATTTAAAATATAATTTAGCTGAAACCCTCCAAATTTTCCAAAATTACCAATTTTAGTTGTATCTAGATAGTGTTGAAGTGATCAACCCAAGATCTTCAATCTACAACACCAAATAACCTCCACAAGAAAAAGAGGGAAGCAACAATGGAAGATGCTATTCCACCAAACAAGGATTGCAATATGATACAATGATCAATGTGCTATGCAATACAATGCTATACTTTGCAATGGTATAATGCTAGATATGCCTTGCTTATAAAGGCAAGGATGAGAGATAGGATAAGATAAGATCATGACAAGTGTCTTAATCCTATCACATGAGACAACTAACTCATAACTACTTAGGAAAGTGTGAATTCTAGATAAGACAACTAATATCCTACATAAACTTAACATGTGAATTAAGTCCCCTAAGTCTCCAGAAAAGGAATAAACTAGGTACAAGACTTATTCAAACCAATAGATAGATTTACATATCATGAGATTTGTCAAAGTCTAGATAAATTTAGTAGGGTTCAATTTGGTAGATCAAAAAAATTCACCATTAAAGTTAGCAGTTTTGGTGGTGGCAAAGGTGTAGTATCACTTGGGTGGCAATTATGAGGAGGCTATGTAGAAGGTGGTTCCTTAGGTGTTGTATCAGTCATACTCTAGAAATTGCTACAATGCTACAAGAATTGTAAGCACAACACACTATTTTTTGTAATTATGTACAATCATATTGTATGGAAATTTGGATAGCCCAAGAAGCAAAAAGAAATTGCTTTAAAGGTTCCTAACTTTTATATCAATGATTTGATAGTTGATCTTAATGTTTTTGGCCCTTCTAAGTGTAATGGCATGGTCTATAGAGGCTGAAAATGCTCCAATGTGATAGCTACATTTGCTTCAAACCCCTATTTGTAACTAGCTCCGTTGATCTCTAATTTTGGTGAAACGGTAGCCAATCCTGACTTTTTCAAGCCTCTCGATTGCTATGACATGGCTATAAATGCTACCAATATTATCAAGAAGCTACAATCTCCTAGATTCCATAAGAACATGTATGAAAACTAGAGTATTATTAGAGGCCTATTTTTCTCTTAAGTTATTTTGATTTTTTATATCACTTGAAAATGCAAGAGAAGAGCATATTAGTTTTTTGAAAAAAGATTGCAATTGATTAGTCTCAAATATCACAAATAATAGGACAATAAAATGAACTATATGAGACAATAATATTTTGATCCCAAGTTAGATTCTAGAAGAAATGAGAATTTGAATAAGAAACTATTATTGGTCATAGATCACACACATTGAAAACGATAGATGATTAAAGATAAAAATAACAAAATAAACATAATTTCCTAAAGAGGGAATTCTAGAGATAACATATAAGAGAAATTTTGTAATGCTCAAATTACTCTTTCTAACTAATAGAGAAGAGAAGTGAGTGATGCATATATAAAAAAATAGAGGCATATACTTCCAAGAGGATCAATAACTCCAACTACTTAAAATAGGTAGAATTTTCACCTACGTGATTAATGCCAAATTACATGGTTGCAAATACACAAATAAGGATAAATAAATTCTTAAGAAAGGTGGCTATTAAATTCAAAAGAAGGTGTGAGACTTAGCTACCTAAAAGTGGGTGAAAGAAAGAAAGGTAACTAATGGATTGTACCATGTGCTCTCATAATAACTATCTAATTAACCTAAGAATGCTTAATAATATGTGTAAGAAAAATAATTGTATATTAACAAAAGGAAATTAAAAATCCTATACTAATAGGGGGGAATGTAATTGTGTAATTTGCATACCCATGTGATTATCACTTATGTTTGGACCCACATCAACTAGGTTATACTTTTTGCATTGATTATTATATAAGCTAGATAATAACCTTATTCTAGCATATCCCCATCATTACTCATCCCTAAGATCTAGATCCAACTCTATGTCTATCCATTCAACACCTTGGTTCAAATTCATGGGTACATGGTTGACTCATTTGAACCTTGAACCTTTAAATTAGAAATTTTTTAAGTGGGTCCATATCCCCTTCCCTTACTAGCTATTATGAACCAACTAAATAGTAAATTATTTTGATTTTCACACTAGAGTGGTGTATTTAAGGACTCATTTAAATTCACTTTAATCATCTAGGAGGATCTATTAAGTCCATATAGAAATCAAATACAATAAGGAAATAAATTGTTACATCAACATTGCATCAATATCCTAGGATCATACTACATGGATACATGTTATCTTCAATCTTTATTCATTGGTGTCAAATTGGTCCACCTAGGGGCTTGACCAAAGAAGAAATCCTTGACTAGCAAGTTCTTAAATTATGTCTCTCAACACCATTATTCTAGATACATGTATAATTAATCAAGGTGAACCTTTTAGTTAACATAATTATATTAGATTATTTTTGTAGGTGACATTGAGGTCAATTCATTAGGTTCACTTCTATAATTTTGGAGTTCACATCCGTAAGAGTAAAAATCAAACAAACTTTAAATCTAACAACCAACAAATAATTTTGTTATGTTATCTAAAAATCTATTTTTTCTAATACAATGATAAGTCAGATTATGACATCTATGACCATCCTTTCTTACTTTTTCTATTGTATTTAAGTTAGATTTACTTATCACCATAATTTAATTAATTTATATAAATATTTATTTTTCCCAAGATATCAATGGTTGAATTTGTGTCAAAAAGCAAGCATATTTGACTAATATAACATCATTGAGGTAACAATTATTTGACTAATATAACATCATTGAGGTAATAATTTTGCCAATGTGACCCACAATCTCTTAGAGACTAGAAAGGTTGAAGTTGGACTTTGTGTAGCCCATTAGAATAACAATCTAAAGGATTAAAAAAGGCCCATGAGGAGAGCCCCTAATTAAAGCAATTAGGATTCCTTGAAAGCTAATATTTGATATATGGAATCCAAACAACAAAATCATTAAGAACATTCAACTAATCCAAGAAAAGTTGATAAAGTGAAATTGCTAAAGAACCTTATGATGAACTTATCTACAAAACATTATGTTAAGTCACATAGATAAAAAGATTTCCATAGGAATAGGCATCTAAATCATTAGACGGAGCACCCAATCCCACACCAAATCCTCTTTCACTTATTGAATAGACGTAAAAAGCAAATGCCTAAAAATGATATTAGTTTCAAAATTAAGTTGTAGGTCTCGATTAGTATCACCTTTATTTTTGTTAAATTCTATTTGTAGGCCTTGTTCTATATGCATGGTGTAAGTGAATAATTAATGTAATAATTACTAAAATAAAGAGTTGGGATAGTAATCATTTGGAATAAATGTATTAATATAAATTTACAGGTTTTTTTTCAATATTAATTTAATTATGATAGATATTATTAATTAATTTGTCTTTGTATTTAAAAGTGGATTTCTAAAAAAATATTTTGGGATTGGAAAAATGTTTTTGTTATTATATTTTATTTTTATGATTTAGATTTGATCTTTGCGAGTAGGAAATAAATTGTTCTACAATTATAAATTATATGATTCTAATGTGTATGTTTGAATTTGAATTATAAACTTGAATCTATTGATTATAATCCTTTTGAACTTTTACAAACAAAGATTTATTTAGGTATCTAGACCTACAATAATAAACTAGTGGTGTTAAAAAATATCTCTAAGGAATTTTCTAGGCTAGGATGATTCTCTTTAATCAAACCTCTAAGATGTCAATTCAATGTTAATGTCAATGCAATGCTCATGTCACAAGATAATACTTTTATGTTTTTTGATGTGTGCTAGATATGTAATTAGTTCTAGATGTTTAAAATTAATTATAATTTGTACTTCTTACAACACCCAAGAAAATAAATCGAATATTATATACTTTAGATAGCTCGTAGTAACTAAATGGAGGGAATCATATAGGGCCCAAAAATGTAATTTTAATTTTGAGATAAGTGGGGTCATTTTTACAAATAATGTAGTTGAACTAGTATAGTTCTATGGTTGTAGATCTAAAGAAGGGTGTTGGATGGATAAACTAAGGGTTAGGGTCAACCCCTTGGGATGAGTGCAAATGGAGTCAATTTGTTTGTCAAACTTAAATTTAGAAATACATCAATTTGTACACTATTTATTACATTAGGGACAAATTGGTTGAAGTAAAAAATGAAAAGGAAAAAATGCAAGGTATGTAATTTTTACCATTAGAATTCACCCCCACTTTGAATTGCATTTGAATTACTATGGAAATAGATTTCAAAGTAAAATAAAATTTTAAGATGAAAATTAATTATTTAGAAACTCAATTAAAAAACATGGATAAGGATGTTTATTCCATGCACTTTCTTTACAATGAGTGCATCCTCTTAAAACCTACAAGAACAAAAAAAAAAGTTTCAACAAGTATCATTTGTTAATAATTTTAAAATAAGTATGCACATAAATTACTACTAATTGTCTACAAACACAAATTAAATTTTTTTTTTTGCTAAAGAAAAATAAGGTACTTGCATGGGAACAACAAATAGGTTACCACTTAGAGTAGTAAAAAAAAAAATCCTTGATAAAAGTAGGATACTATTCGGAGGATACAAATAAGGAATTGTCATGAGACAAAAATAAGGAACTCTTTGGAGCAACATTAATCATCATGACCATGATCTATTCACTACAAATAGTCATCAAAGAGTGTCATAGATAATATATAGCCCCTCTAATTGGTTACATATAAAGGATCGTGCAAGTATCTATTGTTCAAATATAAGATAAATAGAGAATTTATTTTAGAGTGGAAAAATAAAGCACAACATCATTATTATCACAAAGTACCAAGCTATAAAAACACTTGGAATAACCTAGTCAAATTCAAATGAGATATTATGGCTTTATTATCTTAATTTTGAAAATACATTATTATTTTGTTCCGGATTATAATCTCTAATGAGAAATATGGCTCCATGGGCAAATGCCCCTGTCATAATGAATCCGGCAATGTATTGATGATGAGTATACAATGCAGCTTGGGTAGTAAAATATTGTGCTATGAATGCATGGTAAAGAATACATGTGTTGAGCTACCAAGGAGGTAACAACTCCCAAAGAAGCTAGAGCAAGACCTAATTGAAAGTGAAGAGAATTATTGATTGTGTTGTAAAGACCCTTATGCCCGTGTCCTAATAAGCCTCCCAAAGGAATATGTGTTGCTAAGATATCTTTTGTTGTGTTTGATACAAAAGTTGGTTCTATAGATATTACCAATAATGAAAAAAGATAAATGTGATAGATAAATGATTATGAGTGATATTAGTTAGCTATAGACATTGATTTTATGGTTGTAATCCTTTGAGAAGAGTTACAATATTAGTTCTCAACCCTTCAAAGGTACTAAATAAATCACTATTGAATCTATATTTTGAGTATAAAGAATCCATTAAATTTGAAAAGTGGTTCCAAACATTTTGACTATGGAAATACATATTAACTTATTTTAACTTATGTGTTATCCTCTTGATTCAAAAACATAAACATGAGCTAGAAGGTATGTGTATAGAAATTGGGGACCAAAGAGGGTCTTAAGTAGCCCTTTTTTTTCTAAAATCAAGAAAGATTGATCTTGGATGAGAAATTAAAGATAGTTATATACCTCAAAATTGAAGACACAACAAGAACAAGAGTTTTCATACTATGAATCTACTTTATAAATTACTATTTTTTTTTAAATGGTGGATATGAAGGGTTTAAAAAATGGGAGACACATAATTTTATCCTATTTTAGTCAAAAAACATAACATAACATTTAATGTGTTGCCCCTAAAATGTTAACTTCTTTTTAGTATTTCAAAATTGCCTCAATGAGAAATTAGCCAACACCATGTAGCTATCTAGATTTTTGATAATATTTTGGAGTAATATATAATTTTTAACTAATTTTTTCAAAGTGGAAACATCAAATATTTTAAAAATAGCATGCACCCACCTAATTTTTTTGGAAAATAATAAAAATAAATAATTGACTATGTATAAAATAGAGTCTAGTTTCTAAAAAATTTCTTTTTGAATTTCGATGAATGGGTAAAAAATGAAGCTAAAAATATAATACATAAGTTTCTGACAAAAAAGGAGACACAAACAAAATAAATTAAAGATAAAAACCTTAACATAATTGAAATATGGAAAAATACATGGTTATAAAGCTAAAGAGGCTCAACATTACTATATTATATTTTTAACTTGGCATTTGATACAAGCAAACCCTAATGAGAATGCTAAACATTGTGTCATTTTTTACAATTTACAAAAAACACATCTTTGGGAATTGACATGTAATCTTTGATTTGGATTCCCAAGGAAAACCAACCCTAAGAGTTAAAATTATTGTCAAAGAAAATTATAACACAAGCATGCTATAACACACTTATGTTTCCAAGATGCAAATCTCTCTCTCTCTCTCTCTCTCTCTCTCTCTCTCTCTCTCTCTCTCTCCCCTTCCTTATATAGCTCACACTCTCCCTCTTTCTTATACTATAAATTCATTCTTATACTTTAAGTTATATTTCATGTATATGGTTTCAAGATGTTTGAGAATGTTTTCATATTTCTACAAGTTATAATGCAGATTCTAGGTTTTGGAAGATCTTGTACCTTTTTAGAATTAGTCAAATTTCAATAATTAGCAGGCTCCTATCATATTATGACCGTCTAATGTTAACTTTCTAACTATTCAAAAGAATAATCAAGAATCTCCTTAGATATCTCTATATTTCTCCCTCTCCCTTCTCTCACTACGTCTCCCTCACTCCCTCCTTCCCTATCTCACCTATCTCTCTCATCTATGCATCTAGATGTCTCTATATCTCTACATCTCTCCTCTCCCTCTCCCTCTAGATATCTATTTATCTCTATCTGTCTCCCCTCTCCCTCTCTCTACCTCTCTCTCTAAGGATGTATAAAGAGATGGAAAGAGAAAGATATCTATATTTTCTTCTCAAAAGTTTGAGCACATTGTAGTACGCTCACATTATAATGTGAGCATGTTATGGATTAATAGTGATTGATCATATGATCGATCCATACCAAACCATAAAATGAGCATGTTATAATCAAGTACACTATGATGTACTTGTATTATGTCTTGTATAAGACCAAAAAGTGGTGTGGAAACTTTTTGGTTCCCCATCTTTTTCCACTTACCTTAAATTTAATATCCAAACTAAATAATTGACTTTAAGGATAAATAATGGTAATTTAGGTGAGATTGCTTATTTTTAAACTATGAAACAATTAGTTTTCATTAAGATTCTAGATGTAATGAATCCACTATTAAAAATATAGAAAAAAATAAATAATAAAAGAGCTCTAATATAAAAATAATCATTAGTGTGTAATCAACTTATATAATAGGACTGACAAAAGCAATATTTATTGGACTAGGGGCACATCATTGAGTAACAACTTTAATGGCCTTTTGACCAAACCGTGGATCCTATGGTATGAGAATTAGGTATTTCATGTAATAATTCATGGGATATTCCTATAAAATTACCGTAATAACTATGTAGAACACAATCCAAAAGGTTCACAAAAATATTATAGGTTTTTTTTAGATAAGTACCACCGTAGGGGGTGGCTCCCTTTATTAATTTCAGAACCAGTTACATCAATACATATGGTGATACAAATGACCTACACCCTCTACAATCTCAATCATATGAATGACATCCTCTTCACCAACCAGACCAAGATTTTCCTCCAAAAAGGATAAGAAACCAGTTATGTCATTCTTCTTTTCAACACCTGACTTGAATAAATTCAATCCTTTCTTCGTTTTATTTTATTTGTTTTAGCATTGAGATTCAACACCCCGAATACCACTCCAGAAACTAGTTCAACACTTACATTTTGTATGGCTCCCATTATCTCCTCCGCCAAGTTTCCGCAAACAATTCGTTGGGAAATCTGAATCCCCTAGATCAGATCCCTAGTGACTTAAATATAATTCGTGAAAAATTGATCCAGAATTAATCCATCGTGTGCATGCTTGCCTGCCCAAAAGTATTCCCCAGTAACCTTTTTCACATCCTTCCTCTCATTCACATTAGACTTTTGAAATAGGTATGTTACGTGCTCCTCCGGGGCCTCCTTCTTGGGGATCCCACCTTCCTCCAACCTACATCTACATTCCACACCAAAGGAACTTGTCATTTTGCTCAACTTCAGAACCGCTTGGCTATCGACCCAATGCAGGAAACACCTCCACCAAAGCTTCTTTTATAGTGGAAAAACACTCTTTACCAAATATCAAGACCATCAAACACTCATCCACTTGTTCATAACACATCCACGCTCGAATCTCCACACTGGAATGCATCCAGCGAAATCTTATCATTCTGAACACTTTGCTTTGCCTTTTTGCTTTTTTCTTGGCTTCATCTTTAGTCATATTGTACTTCATTGTTTCGAAAGCCTACCTTATGTCCTCCCCAATCCACTTTGGGATCATACGTACAAACATTACTGCCAATATTCGCACCCCTTTTCTTTTTCATGGGGGACAGTTGTCTTCCTTGACGATTTCCTCCAATTCCACTGGGAGATTTACTGGGCCAAAAATCATCTTTGAACTATCCAGTAAGACCCCTTTATTTTCCAAACAATTTGGGGCCTTGTTGGACTCCTAAAACATGTGTGTTAAAGAATATTCTTTTAACTCCTTTAGGTGACCATGAATAGCTTCTTTTTTTTACCAAAAGGGAGGATGTCTATAATTATATTAATATACTATCATAGATAATTACAGTTTATATCAACTGTAAAGCTAAAGAGATGTGAAAAACTAACCCAACCATCCAAAAAACATACAAAGTTTCTATAACTCGTATACAAACTTTCTACTTCCTAGACCCTTACATTTCAAACCCTACCACCCTATCTTAACATGACTATATATACTAGTAAATACACAATATAGTCAAAAAATAGAATTTACAAAATATACCACAGAAAAATGGATCATTGACATTTTCATGGTCTTTTAGGTCTTTCTCTTGTGATGTTTGACTTATTTTGATTTGATTTAATGTTGTAATGTAACTTATGCATTCACATTAGGTCCTAAATATTCAAATTATGATGTCTTGTGAAGGTGTTGTGAAGTGTTGTAACATATTTTTACACTTTTCTAGACTCTTTTCATTACAATTCACCTAAAAATCACCTTTTCATCACTTATCAATTCCTATTCTAAAGTGTTGTAAAGTCTTGTAACAAGATTTCACACTTTTTTAGGCTTGATTTCACTATTTACACATTTCTTATGCTTTATTTAAACCCCTTATGCACTCATAAGACTTAATAAGTGTATTTTTGAATGTAAACCTGATAAATAACATTAAATGCTGAATTAATTCCCGACACTCCACGATAAGTTTGTGGACTCATTCTCCATGGTGAATGAGTCCTCTTGACTCCAAATTCAAAATAATTAAAATTTCTTTTAGGTTTTTATTCAAAAACACTTATGTTGGCTGATGAGGTATTATTGGGTATAGGGCATAAGTGTATAAATAAGTGTTTTTACATCCATTTTAACCCCCATTCACTTGCATTCACTCATTCAACATCAATTGTTTCAATCATTTTGCATCATTCAATCAAGCATTCATCAAGCATCTTGAAGCAGCCATTGACATATCTTTAGATTTCTTTTAACAAGGTTGTGGTGAGTTTAGACATTTGCGTGTTGTTTATTCATCATTCCTTGTTCATTTCATTTCATTTCTTTATTAAGATTTTGATTATCAAAGTGAGATTTGACTAAGGAAAATCCCTATACTCTAACCCTTAACCATTTTTCCCCTTTGCATATGTATTTGCAAACTTTTGTATGTGAATTTTCAAGCAATTAGGTGCTAAAAAAGTGGACGGCATGTGTAGGATCATGATGGGCCAAAAAGTGGCAATATGTTGGGTATTTGTAGGGTATGTGACTAACAAAATTTTAATTTTACCTAAAAATTGATGAAAATGAAAAGGGCTTTTAAAGGAGATTCTTAGCTTTCCACCAATATAAATTATGCTTTACTTTGAATTTAATAAATAATTATTATTCATTTTCTATTTGAATTACAACTAAAGTACTAATTGATAGGCTGATTGAAAAACATCTATAGCTTTCAAACCGTATCACATTTTTTGAATCCAAAACATGCATCACATCTATGCTTTGTATATTATAGGATTAAAAAAAAAAAAAAATTGAATTTCATGAAGTTTTTGACCAAGTTAAGGTGGTCAGACATACAACTTTTATATTTTTAAAAGTTGTAATAAAAAATTCATAATTAATTATTTACTTGGAAATAAATTACAAAAAATATGCATCACATTTAGATATGAGTCCTCTACTTATGTCCAAAATCTTATAAAAAAATATTATCATTTTATTGTGGTTAGGGTGGTTAATAAACACCTTATTTTTTCCCTAAAATTTAAGTACTATTACATTGAAATTTCAAATTTTCACCAAATAGATTTTTATTTTTAAATAAACCTAGTATTTTAGAAACTACATTCAATTTTCTACAAATTCTATTTTTATATATTTTTAAATAATATAGATAACTTATTCAAATTTTACGCCAAGTTGCCTAACTCTAATTTTTCTAAATTTTTGCCACTTAAGGTTTGTTTTTCCATGATGATCCCGTAGATGCCCTGGACAATAAGTCAACAAAGTGTTTCAAGTAACTAAACCCTATTTTAAGCTTGGAGACAACCTACAATCTATTTTTTGCAGATTTGACTTCATTAACCCGATAAGAAGACAAGTGCAGATCTGGAGCTACAAAATTGACCTTTGATTTCATAGAATTTTGGAGGAGGATTGATTGGCCATTAGTGGTGAATGAGTCCCACCTTAAGGATGAAAAAGGTGATTTTGTTAGATTCTAGTTCCTGACAATCGGAAAGTAGTTTCAAGCGTTTTTGTCAGTAGTAGGACTAATTCACCATTAGTGGAAAATAAGTCCCACTGGTGATTTACATTGATTTATGCTAGACTTCAGAGCATTCTAAATTCATCATCCAATTCCCAGGTGCACTTTGTTTGACCTTGCTCAATTTTTTTTGCATTAGTTTTCATTTCTATTGCATCTTTTGCATATCTCATTGTGTTTTCAAACATTGCATATTACATTAGTTTTGTATTAATAATTAGTCAATTACAACATTTAGTTGCATTTACAACATTTCATTTAGTCTTAATCACATCACACAATCCTCTATTTGAGTGAATCACCTCAATTTTAGTGTTCTATCTCTCTCCTTTTAGGTGAAAGATCCTAAGAGTATAAGAAAATTCCATAGAACACATCAAAATTGATGGTTCACAAAACAACAGATTAACCACCCCTTTGTGCCAAATTAACCGAATTTTCACCCTGACCCTCACAGGCTATCATCTGCACTTGACTTGCAGTGTGTGCTTGAGAATGGATTGTAATGCTGATGTTTGGAATCTGAAGATTGACCCTATTTGTATGATGAATTAGAGGAGGAATGTTCACTTGCATACATTGGATGCATTTGTATGACAAGATAAATGAAAGAGCATGACATTTCCATTTAAAATTGTCAATTTCTTCTTGGTAAAATTTAAAATGATACCTATTTAAAGCTATATACAGATAGCTCGATGAACCTCTGAGTAGGGATAGTTTCATTGCTTCATAGGCATCCACATACCTCTACTTATAGAGAAGGTAATGTCTTAGGAATAAGCCCCCCACAAACCCTTCTCCCTGAGTGAATTCATAAGCCTTAACACTCTACAATAAGGCACCATCTTGAAAATAAATTGTATTAACAACTTTGCTTGCCACAGAATGGAGGGACTTGAAATTTTGCAACAAATCCATTGCATTGGATAGAAAAATTGAGAGAAGATTTGTAGGGAAAATTATGCGTTGAGACCCAGTATGAAAAACCTCCTCACCTATCACTGATTTGACACAATTTAGAATTGATGAGTAGTTTACATTAAACAACTATTGTAGGTGTTCTTTTTCAATGCACCCAGAGGAACACAACTCCCATGGATAGACCACAACAGGCACTCTGTAATTGCAAGAATGAAACTCCATGCTAGCGGTGATAATTGAATGATGCCCTCCTGAAGCCATCTTTGAAATGGTGAGAAAAACATCCACAAGCCTCAAAATCCAAACAACAGTACCAAGAAAAATGAAGCCTAAACCCCAAATTATTACAACTTAGTCCTTAGCGGATGCATATTTAAAGGAAAGCTTCGATTTCACACATCCCAAATCATTCTTAGAAATGATGGAACAAGAGGCATAACACGATCCAAATTTGGCCCAATAGAACACAAATGGATTTTTTTGTCATATCATTTTAATATTACACCTTCCCCAGACTCTTGTCATTGCCACCTAAGCTTTAACACGTGGATAATGATACCTTAAGTGTGATTAGTACTAGCAACTTGCACTCACATAAAATGGAGTTAGAAAATAGTCATAGCCAACAGAAGGTTGCATTATCCCATTAAAATTTCCCATGAGACCAATGTACTAGTTGGTACTACTTGCATGCTCTAGGCTGTCCAATTTATGATGTTTGATTAGCCTCTAAAAAATTGACCAAATAGCACTCCTTATTTAGCAATTTTCATTTAGCCCTACTCCCAAAATCTCACTGAAACTAATTAGGAGAAGATTCACGAAATCAACCTGGGTTTGACATGAAAATTGATAATCCTCTCACTATCCCATCAAAACTTATGGCCACCTCAAAATCCCTAAACTCATGTGTGGGAATAACTTTAAAAAATTTAAAGAACTTTGTGGCAGAATTCAAATTTTAATTGACATGGCTTTATGCATCTAATATTATAAATGCCACTTATGATATTAGGCACCCCCACATTAAGAACACTTATTCCATTTTCACCTTAGTTCAAGATTAACAGAGCCTTACTTTCACAACCTTGAACTTGCTATATATCCTTTACCTCATGCATAACTATTTCTACTAATCTTGGGAAAGCATTTAGCTAGCTTACATCATTGATAATACTTATTTCAAGAGCATCACATCCCATACCTGCTAGCAAATCTTCCAATCTATTACCTTCCCTATATGTGTGTGTTATTAAAAAGGCCTGAAATCTATCTAACAATGACCATGTTTTTTGCAAAATATAGCCTAGATTCCAATTCTGAATACTTATTTCTCTACAAGCATTGACAATTAACAGTGAGTCCCCTTCCACATGCAATCTTGATACCTCCATTTTCAATGCCAACTCCAAACCCAACAACAAATCCTTTTGTTTTTGCAGTATTATTAATGCCTTTTTGAAGATAAACTAAAGATGTTGCTAAAATTTACCTAGTTGAGTTCCCAATACAAATGGCTGCCCCTGAACTACCTGGATTACCCCTTGATGCTTTGTCAAAGTTTAATTTTACAAAATTTTCTTGTGATGGTTTCCATTTAATTAGACTTCTATCTACTTTCTTATTGATGTTCTTATGCAAACTTCCATCAAATAGCAATTTAATTCCCTTCCAATTATTTAAGAGATAGTCATACCAATTCATGGAAAGAGAATTGATTGTTCTTTTTTTTTTAACAAATGAATTAACCACCTTAGATATTTCCTTTTCAATTTTCATGTTTTTAGTGTTAATTGTTGATCTGTTCTTTCTAAAGATTCTCAAATTTCATTCCCACTATATATTCCAAACAACAAATGCGGGAATCACATGCCAAATACATGCACAAAATGATGATTGATATAAAATGGGCCAGCTTTGAAAGAGCTCCCAAATTGTATTTGGTAGAGGAATAAGTAGATTTAACTTACTCGTAACATAATACCAACATTGTTGAGCACAAATACATTGCAGAAGTAAGTGATCTACCACTTCAAGCACTTCAAGCATAATGAGCATTTGAAAGGATCAACTATCTTCATTTTTCCTAGCCAGACACTTGTCAAAATTCTTTTCTTTAGGGAAATCCAAGCAAAGCTTCATGCCTTAGGTAATACTTTGTTGTTCCAAAAAAATGAAAAGGTTGTTTGAGATTATAAGTTATGCCTAGATTGACTTAGAACCGCATACCCTACCTTTACTGAATATGCCCCATCTTTTTGTTCAACCCAAGTGACTCTATCTAGCTTTGCTAAGAAGTATACTGCTCTTTCGTTAAGCACACTATATAACCAATCACACTACTAATAATTTATTAGGATTCTTGTAGAAATATTCCAAACAACTTTCCCTATTACAGCATCTACATACTACACAATCTAAAAAAAATTCACCCCAAGCCTGTGATAAGATTGTTCTTACATCCTGCATATCCAAAAAAATTGACAAGGGGGCATTCCCATTCCAAGAATCTGACTAGAAATTTAAAATTCTCCCATTATTGATTTCCCATGTGGAGAATGATGTGATGAGTTTCCTACAGTTGAGAAGAAAATTCCAAATGGTAGACCCCTTAGGTGGATCAACAACTATCAAAATTATTGTCAGGTTTCCATTGTCTAAGTATTTGGTTTGCATTATCTTGCACCATTTAGCATCTGGCTTTGAATACATTTTCCATGCAAGCTTAGCTCCAAAATATTTATTCCTACATAGAATATTCTATAGACCTGCTCCACCTTTCTTCTTTCCCTTTTCCAAGCCTTCTAAAGATACTATAGATTTGATGCCCTTCTGCAAAACGTAACCAAAGCCTGCTTGCTAGAGCTTCCATTTCAGCTTCATTTTTTGTTACAAATCCAATTTTCTTTGATATTTCTCATAAAAAATCTTCCTTGTTATACATCCTACCCCTGCTAGCCCCGATTTTTTACGACACCATCAAAATTGAGTTTACATTTCCCTTCAACTAGTGGGCACCATTCGACTTCCACCCTTGCCTTCGGTTTGCATGAATAGTCTTTGAGAGGAGGATGAAGATACTCCCATTTTTTTTGCATTTTATTTCCCAATTGGTAAACTTTATTCTTTTTTTATTATTACTCTTAGCACTTACCACCTCATAGATACCTTTTTCTATTTTTTAATAACCATTTCAACTGGTAGACTCTAATCACTAAATATTCTTCTATTCCATTATTTCCATACATGTCAAACCAATAATGATGATTCCACCACCCAGATGTCACCCCATAGATTATCACCCTTCAATAACATCCATCTTTTCAAGAAATTCAATAAATCAATTTTCCTCGAAGCGAACCAACCTACTAACTACATCAACCAGTCCCAACAATTTGATGCAAATGGACAGTTTAGTAACAAATGATTTGTTGACTCCTCGTCATTTTGACATAAGAGATAAAATATTTGGTCCTTATATCCCATACTTGTTGAGCCTGTCACCTATTAGGATTCTCTTGTGAAAGGCTATCCATAAAAACACTCCAAATTCTAGAAGAAATCCTACTTTCCAGCAAATTCTTATCAACCACTCCTCCCCACCTTCCTGTGCTTTTTGAATATGATACCCAAGTTTCATTGAGTACTCCCTAGATTTGGCTCTGCACCAAATCACCTCATCCTCTACCTCTGTTAACACAACACACCTCCCTTCCAAAATTCCATTCTTTAATTTGTATTCTTGTGGTATCACCTCTTATTTGAATTTGCACCAATCCCAACCTATCACTAGGCCCTCGACATTACTTCTCATATACAAGCCACCTCTCTTCCTTATTGTCCTTTCATAACATCCCATCATCCTCATGTGTCTGTGAAAGCTTCCTACACTAGAACCCACCCATTCCATGAATCGCTCCAAAAATGTCTTTCCTCCATTACCTAACTGCCATGTGAGATGATCAATTATTTCTCGTCTGCTTTCCCATATGAAAGGCCAAATGGCCAAGTTGCCCCCTGAATTTCCCAATGTTAAAATTCTCTTGGGATCATCTTTATCAAGATATTTTTTGTATATGGTCTTGCACCACATCCTCTCTGGATCCCTATAGATTTTCAAACTTAACTTGCTGCCAAGAGCCAAATTCTATGTCCATTCTCCTCAAACTTGCCCCTCCTTTCTACTTTGGTAGGAAAGTTGTTTCCCATTTTATTAGAGGGATATGTCATGCCTCCTTTTCTCCCTCTAAAAAATTCTTCAGGTAACCTTTGAGTTTATGTAGCACTTTGTTAGTTACTTTGAAGTAGGACATAACATAAATAGGTACTACTGATAATACATATTTTATCATTAAAATCCTTCCCACTAGGGAAAGCCATTTGCTTTGCCACGTCAATGATTTATTTTTGCATTTACTTAACGCTTCCTCCTAATGTTCAATTTTACACATTCCCTGGAAAAGTGGAACCCTCAATTATTTAGAAGGGAGATGACCGATGGAGAAATTAAGAGCTTTGGCAATCTTTTAATGTGCAGCTTTTTTGCAATTAAAGAAAAAAAATCTGATTTTTCTTTATTCAGTATTTGGCCTGAGGCCATTGAGTATTTCTCCAAAGCACTCCTTATTACCTCTGCCTCTTTCAAATTAGCTTCACCAAATAGCATAGTATCGTCCATGAATTGAGCATGCGACATAGGGTCAATACCATCCACCACCTTAATCCCCTTCCTTAATATTGCATCCTTTAGTTTCTTAATATGCCTCCGAATTTCCTCGGCCATTATTACAAATAAAATAGGGGAAATTGGGTCCCCTTAATGTAGATTGTTTGTCTCATAAAAAAACAACATAGAGAACTATTGACCAATATAGAGTACTAAGGACTTGAAATACAATTTTAAATCATTTCTAACCATTGATTTGAAAATCCGAATCTTTTCATTATTGTTAGCAAGAAACCAATGAACCTTATTGTATGCTTCAGTTACATCGAGTTTGATTATCATACCTTTCAATTTCTTCAAAGTGAGTGTGTGTAGAGTCTCTAAAGTGGATATAATGCTATCAATTATTTCTCTTCCTGGAGTGAACCTATTCTGCTCCATAGAGATAATCTCCGCCATTACCTTCTTCATTTTGTTCACTAATGCTTTTGATAGGATCTTGTAAATCGTATTGTACAGTGAGATTGGCATGTAATCAACAAAGGATCTACACTCATTTTTCTTTGGTATAATAGCTATTACTATATTATTGATGTCTTTTACAAAATTTCTACTTTTTCTACAATTATCAACTAGATTCCATACATCCTTCCCTAGGAAATGCCAACATCTTTGGTAGAAAATTCTTGTAAATCCATCAGACCCTGGTGATTTTTTTGAGTGCAATTTACGTGTGGGTTTATGTACTTCTTCCTCCATGAGTGGTTCCCCAAGCAACCTATTATCTTCTTCTTCAATGCAATGAGGAATTCTAGATAGAAGCTATTCATCCTCTCTGAAATTCCCTTGCCTCTCCCCGAGAAATTTTTTAAAGTATTTAATCACCTCAGCTTCTATTCTTTCCTTTTCATTGACCATCGATTCATGCTCACACAAAATGTTCTCCACCCTATTTATTGAACATCTTCCCCTTGCAGATGCATAGAAACATTTTGTATTTCCATCCCCTTCTCTTAACCATGTGTTGATGGGTGTTTTAGCATTGCTCAACACAGATAAAGCAAAAGTACTCTATCTCTCTTGAAAGGTGATTTCTATCAGTAAACTTAAAACAAAAACCCCAAGGTCTCTAATGTTAGGTCTTGACAATGCAAAAAATAACTCAGTGATGATGTGTTTTGCTGGTAACACAAGGGGCCTTACAATTCAACAATGTTGTAAGTGTCAAACTCAAATGAGGTTTTGTGAAATCTAAAAATGTGTGAAAAGCTCAACCGTAATTTCAAAATTAGATATCTGAAAATGATTTATCATCAAAAGTGGCAATGTGGTGATGCTTTTGATTCTAAAACTAATCCAAAGAAATATCAAAAGATAAAGGGTTGAGAGAGAGATCCTAATCTAACACCTAAGGACACTCACAACAATGATTAATGCTTTAGATAGATAGATTCCCCAATAAACCAACTCCTTCTTAACCAAGATTAAATCTACAATATCACAAAAATAGTGCAATCTTCTAAGGTATACTCAGATATTTTCAAATTGTAAACATCCATGCATAAACATTCACAATTGAACTAATGCAATATAAAGGTCTAGTCTAACTATACAAAGCAACTTAAAATCAACAAGCCACTAATAGTATGAACTGAAAATCAATCAATTTCTTCAATATTTCACCATTAACATGAATGAACTAGACTAACATTTGAGAATCAAAAACAAGAAACCATGATACTTTCAAACTTAACACAAAAATTCACCAAATCAATGACTTATCTACATTAATTTCTCCAGTATTAGTTCAACAATTTCTAATTCTTTCCTCTCCTACAACTAACCTGAGCACTAAATGACTTACTAACTACTTCTACAGCTCCTTACAAGTGAGCAGACACCAACCTTTTATAGATATTGCATTTCAAATCAAGGGCCAAGATTGAACCTGATTCAAGGGACTGCATTACATCAGTATTTAATATTGAAGTACATTGAATTTTGTTAATACATGCCTCATTTACATCTAATTAGGTAATTTTTTTATAGATTAGGTCCAAGGAAAAAAACTATCCCCTTCCTCAATTTTGGTGATCAACTCCTTATGGGAGAAGTGAAAACAACATCCTTTAGAGTCCTCTTTAAAATCACCTTTCCAACTGGTAGGCATGGATTCTCATGTAGATTTGCATTAAATATTGATGTTTTCCATAGTGAATAAGCCCTTGCATGAATCCATATGCATGTTCATATTGTCCTTTTAATTCATTTACTCCTCCCTCTAATATATGGCACACTTTCATGTGTTGGTCCTCCAATGAATTGATCCTTTATCCCTCCAAGCATCTTGAAAAGAACTTGTGTCACAAAATATCATGATTTAAACCTACAAAAAATATTAAAATTTATCAATTTATAGTCCATCAAGAAAATTTCATTTTTCCAAAAACTTTCCATTTTTGGAAATTTTCCTATTTTGGAAAATTTCCATTTTGAGAAAAAAAAAAAATTTGGAAAAATTTCCATTTTTGAAAAAAATCTATTTTGGGAAATTTCCATTTTGGAAAAATATCCATTTTAGGACAATTTCCATTTTGGAAAAAATATCCTTTTTAGGACAATTTCTTTTTTTGGGAAATTTCCTTTTTAGGAAAGTTTCCATTTCGCGAAACTCTCCTTTTTGGGAATTTGCATTTGGGGGAATTTTACTTTTGAGGACCGAAGCAATGTAGAAGCCAGAGGGTTCAGCGATGGTGAATGAATTTTTTACTTTCAAGGGAATTTGACTTTTGTGAGTTGGAGCAATGCAGAAGCCAGAGGGTTCAACGTCGGTGAATGAATTTTCCACTTTTGAGGGAATTTGAATTTTGTGGGTTGGAGCAATGCGGAAGTCGGAGGGTTCGGTGTCAATAAAATGATGTGAGAGACCCTAGCATCTGCATGGCGATTGCCTACATAAAAAATTATGTAATGCTTCAAAACTTAATCTTTTTGAATCCAACTTATTTAGGCATGTGGAGACTTGGATATTACAGGAATTAGATGTTCAATACTTAAGTTTTCACCCATTTCTTGAGTTGTGAAAAAATTGACTGCAGAAGCTGGAGGATCTGGTGTCTGTCAACAACATACCCACATAGAATTCCCTCAAAGCCCAAATACTTAAAAAAAAATGAGTTTATCCATTTTGGTGTGTGGGAAAATGCATAGGAAGAGTGCCTAAACCTATTTCTTGATGATTTGACCAATTTTGAAAAATGTGAAAAATTAGATTGCGGAAGCTGAGGGGGTCCGGTGCCGGTGCAAGAGACCCCGACATTCGCATGGTAGCCGACCACATAAAAAAATTTGTAAGTTGACTTGAGTGAATGAAACTTTAGGGGACTTCTAAGGCTCTAAGGAGACATCAAGATTCCATAGGCACTTTGAGCATTAGGCCAAAAAGTGAAGGAAAACAAGTGAAAACAAATGAGCACGGACAAAGTGAGCAAAAAGAAAAGAAAACGAGGGGGTCCTTGCCTTCAACGGGGTGTGTGTACAAAAAATGCAGAACACCATGTTATGCTTGCTTTTTCCTTCCATTATAATTCCTCCCTTGCCAACAACTCTAAGTTTCGATATTTCAAATCCTTTTAATTTTTATATTTTGCTTTCGTCATTCCATGTTTCATTACATATTCATTCAACTATTCTAAACCCATCTCGACCAACTCTTTTTCTTGGAAGATGTTCATAAAACACTCTTTGTTCTAAAACTTTAATTTATTCTTGATATATCTTA
Organism: Sequoia sempervirens; assembly: GCA_007258455.2. Classification (NCBI taxonomy): domain Eukaryota; kingdom Viridiplantae; phylum Streptophyta; class Pinopsida; order Cupressales; family Cupressaceae; genus Sequoia; species Sequoia sempervirens. Next base: position 249,207,179 of record VDFB02000003.1, read on the forward strand.
ACCACTTAGCAAACTGAAAGCTCATCATCCCAACTTTTTGTTCCCTCTCTTTCCACCACTTTTCCAAATTCTCTATCAGATTGTTATCCCTCCACCACATCAATTCAAACTTCAAGTAGTTGTTTGTTGGATTCTCACTTAATTTAATCTCCAAGGCTACTAGAAAATGGTTTGACATTTACACTAGTAAGATGGTGGTTCCACAAACTAAATCTTCTCCCACCCAACCCATTCCCAAAAATGTTCTGTCTAATCTTTCTGATATGTTTGTAAACCCTGATCTCCTATTCATCCATGTGAAAGAACCATTTTTTGGTGTGCAATCAACCATAGAGATTGCTTCTATGAACTCCCTAAAATCTAACATAGTTCTATTCACTTTATTCTTTCTACCACTTTTCTCGTTTATATCGAGAATAGTGTTAAAATTGCAGCCAAAAATTACTTTTGAACTATCCATCCTTCATATATTCAATGATATTCTTCTCCATACTTCTTTCACCCCAGTACCTATTGGCTCGTAGACATTGAATATTGGAAAGATTAACTCACTTGGCCTACTTTTGACCAAACCTTGAATCTAATTTCTATATTTTTCTACCAAGACAATTTCCACATGATTATCAACCCAAAGCAATCTTTGGCCACCTACTAAACCAATGGCTTCTTGAAAAACACCTTTCCAATTTTTGCAATATTTTACAAATCTTTCACCTTCCTCCAAACTATTTTTAGTTTCTTGCAATAAAATGATGTTTGCTTTCATCTAGTCCATATGACACTTTACCAAACATCTTTTGTTAGGGGCATTAAGACCCTTGACATTCCACATTATTATTTTTATTTCTCTCCAAGGGAGGTCTTGCTCCCTTGGATTTCAAAAATTCTTTAATGCTTAAAAAGCCCTTCTTGTTGGCTTCATCTTCCCTCTTTTGCTTGTTGGCTTTCCTTCCTTTACCTTTTATTTCTTTCCCCAAAATTTTAGTAGTCAATTGGCTAATGCACCTTGGGTTAATTTCCCCCAATTCATTTTCCTTCGAGAAATCTTCCTCAGAGTCAAGCATCTATTCTTCCAAATCTAACCCATCGAACTCTTTCTCCTTCGATTTGGTTTCCACTTGAGGATCCCTATTTGTATCCACCAAGATTGAATTGGAGCCCGTTTCTTCCTTTTTAGATGCCTTGGGTGTCCTCTTATCCTCATTTTGGTTGGCCCCGCATGAAGACTATCCCATCTTCCAATCTGGCTTATTTTCTTTCCAAGTTAAAAGAGGCTAATTCTTGGAATTTTGCACCAAATTCTTAAAACCACCCATCTCTCTTATTGGTTGTTCATCCTTTGGCCTCCACACTATCTTCACCCTCAAAATTATTTTGCATTGGTATTCTCTATTATTTCTTCACCTAGGGATCATGCAGAAAAGTCTTTCTTCCTCTACTTCTAAGGATTGAACCCATTGTTCTTCGCCCACACGTAGCAATATTTTTCTGGTATTCTTTTAACCACTGCCACTCAGATTCAATCATAAATGTAAGAATTTCATTCTATTATTTCTTCATTCACTTCTATGAGGGTCCCTAAAGATCTTCCTATTTTCTCTATACTCTCTTTCACCCAATACTCCAATGGTAGATTGTATAACCAAATTCAAATAGGTTTGTCATATGGTTCTAATTTCACCAGATTAAAATTGGGACACCATTTTTGCATATACAAGGGATATACTCCCATTTTGCATAAACCCCCTATAAGACTACCTCTCTTTCTTCTGTTGATAGAAATATTTCCTTGAAAAATCCTTTCAATAAAAAATTTACTATTTCTATAGATTTCTAGTTTTCGTTCAACCAATCTTTTATTTTCCTCCTATCGTATTTGGGCCCTATTTACCTGCAAATTATTACCAATTTTCTCAACATCTCTACATCCTCAAAGGTTTTTATGAATAACTCTATTGATTGTAGATTTTCCTCTTATTTCTTGCTATTCCCTTGCCCACTAGATTTACCATTACCGCCTTCATTTTCTTCATCCTAAAAAATATTATAGTTAAATAACCAAAGTGACAAATAAAAATATTTTGATAAAAATGTTTGATAATATCAACATGACTGCAAAATTTGTGTGCAATAGTAATATAAAAACAAATAAAACTAGTATGGGCTAAGCCTTGGAAAACTTTAGAAATATTAATATCATAATGCTTTTCAAATTCTTACAAAATCTTCATTTTCTAACTCTCTTTGAAAACATTCTCAAATGTTCAATAATTAACTCTATATCTTTCCTTAATAAAGAGAAACACTTTTTACCTTGTACTTGGACTCTTTCTTCCCTTTTGGAAACTTGGAAATTTTGACCATGCTTGCAAATTTCATAGAATCACTCCTATAATAGTCTCCTTCTTGTAAATAAACTTAAAATACCAAACTAATATGCATAATTCTCTCAATAACATCTATGCAATTGACCATTACTTGGCCCTAATTTTCAAGCCCGTTTCTTTTATACACATCCTAGACAACATTATTAAACCAATAAGTTTAGTAAAGAATTTGAACCAAATATTTATTAATTATTATCATTCTTTTCTCTATTTTATTTATTACAATCTATCATGTATGATTTACTTTTCATCTTCACTCCTTAAACTATTTTCAAAGTTGACAACATCATATCTTTGGATTGTAAATATTCTTGCAACCTTCCCAAAATTCCCAATTGGTAACATCCATGAATTTCTAACCAATATATTATTTCCCTTTGCTTATCCTTCATGGTTGGAACCATCTCCCTCAACCTTTCGATCTCCTCTTCTCATCTAAAAAGTCTTTCATGCCTAGTCTTTCCCATGGTTACACCTCACAGGCCATATAAACCTACACTTCCAAAAAATGGATAACAACTAAAGAATAAATTTAGAAATACCTAAATCTTAAGGAAGGACCCACAATAAAATACCTAAATAAATTTTCTACTCAATACCAATATAATCTATAGAGAGGGATGGATATTCTGTACACACTTTTATAAACATTTATATTCCAATAGCTTAAAATAACATATAACCAAAATATAAAAATGGCTCAACCAAATGATCCTAGAATCTACAATGGCTCAAAATAATATATAACCAAGCAAATAAACAATCTAAATAGTATAAATTATGGAAACTAAAAACACACATCTAGAAAAAACATCACCATTGAAGAAAACCTTACCTAGGTACAAACATATAGGATTAGTGAATATAAATCATCATGCCATTACTTCCCAACTAGTAAATATGTATTTATTACCTTCTTTGGATCTAAAAGACCATGAAATTGGTTTACTACTAGCTACTTATATATTTTCACAATAATCTAACATCTATACAACTCTGCAATAACCCATACTAGACTTAAGAAAGGATTGCATTCATCAATCTATGGAAAACATAAAATTGGACTAGTATAGACCTAGAATCACTCTACAAACCATACATTAGTTATTTCCTAAAACTATTTTGTTTATATTTTTGAATACTATGTATTCTTACTCTCTCAAGTATGAATAAGGTGCAACATAGCCCCCTCTTGATTCCCATGCAAAATGACATAATAATAATACCCAAAATTAGACATGAAGATGCTTAGAAACCTTTCATTTTGAAATTTCAACTTGTAGTAGTTTCTAGTGTCCCCTTTACTAGTTATTTAGTTATTTATTCATTAACAAATTCTTTAGTCATCAATGTGAACTCTAGTCACTAGGGGAAAATGTTGGAGAATTCAAGGTCAAAATGCAACATCAAAATAGTATTCCACTAGTGAAAAAATGCATGTAAAAAATATCAATCACATAATATGAGTGTCTAAAATGCACACAGAGTCTTGCATATATAGGTAGGGTAGAGGAGGTAGGAAGGTAGGAGTGAATGACTAACTACCCCTCCAAATGTGAAACATATATTTACTCATATGACAAGTTTGAGAGCATGTGTTAAGTATGCATAAATATATATCTCAAAAAGTGAGTACATGTGTCTCAACTAGATTAAGTGAGATAGAAAGCTATAAATTACCTATGTGGAGACTTAAGAGTATGAATAAGTCAAAATAGAAAGAGTGATTAACTAACTAGATATGAAATGACCCTATTTACACAAACAACAAACTCCTAATTCCATTAAAACAATAGAGTATTTTGATAAGGTGAACTCTCACATGTTTAACACAAAGAAAATAAATCTATTCAAACCTTTATAAACCTTGGGATGAATTATGAAAACTTCATGTTGTGGGATGAGTACACAACTATCCCTTTAGAAGCTATAATATTATTTTGTAATGATTACCTTCCTAATGGTGGATTCAATATGTGAAGTTTTAACTATGAGGGAAAGAATTATCACACACTTGGTGAGTATTTTAGAAGCTGTTTTTGAAATATTTTGGAGACAGATAATTGTGGCTTTAGCGATATCTAGCAAAGTAGTTCCTCTATTAATAGTGATAAGGGTTGTTTGAGAAGGATGGGAGGAGAAAATAAAAGGGTCGAACTCTTTAAATAAGTTAGGATTCACCACAAACCTTAGGTTTGGAATATTTTAAAAGGTGGTCTTGTCTCGTTCATGGAAAAAATCCATGGCAATGATCCTATAGTGATTAAAGTTTTTGTTTGTGGATGGTAGAAAAAATATTTTCACAAGTTGATAGTGTTGGTATCTTTCTTCAGTTGAGATGGTTTGAGGTCTAGTACTTCAAAAGTTATTTTCTTAAGTTACAGTGTATTACAGAGTTATCTGAGTGTATTGGATGTGTATATTATTCAAGTGAAAGTTGTTGTGAAGGATTTTATAGGATTTTAGGGTATTTTTGGAATATTCCAGATTGTGTTCAAGTGAAATTTATTTTTCGTGAGTTATGGATCTACCAAACGAAGCACGCACTTAAAATCTTAATGGTGTTTACATGGGTATCGAATGACCTTGGTTTTTACACTACTTGCAAAGGTTCTTAGTTTGTTGTGGAAGTGTGGTGTGGCATGTAAGGATGGATTTAGGTCCTAGCTAAGGAGGTTTTTGGTTCACCTTCATTTCTTTCCACCATAGGAATGTTTTGGTGCTGACCTAATTTGAATTTGTATGGTTGAGGTGCATAACTGACCTTAGAGAAAGGTTTCAAGGTTGAAGATGTCTTCAAATATGCATTGTGTTATTTATGAATTGTGTGATAAAAGAGATAGACAAGTATGATGTGAATTATAGATTCATAGAGTGAAAATTTGAGATGTGCAATGCAATCTTTCATGTGTTAGAATACTGAATGTAGTGAGTAGAAGGTGTTTATAATTATTCAATTAGGTTGCAAAGGTGTTGGTGACATTGTGGTGGATTCTCTATTGCATTGAGATACTTTTCTCTATGTAACACTTCTTCTCTATCTTCTTTTCTATTTTGGTAGTGAACCTTTGGTAGTAAGCCTTTCTTTTTCTTTGCAGTGAGTGATCTGGTAGTGAGTTCTTATAATTGGTGTTGTTATTTCTTATAATGTGAGCTAATCATCACCATGATTTTTCCCATCTTGGGTTTTCCATGTAAATGTGGTGTACTCTTGTGCATGGTGTTGTTTTTTAGTTTCTATTATTTTCTTTCCATGATAAATCATCATAATAGAATTAAGGGTTTATTGAATTCATGTGGATCTGAATGTGTATAAGGATTTTCAAGTATTAAGGTACAATTGATTCACCCCCCTCCCCACTTAGTTGTCTTGTGCATTCAAGAATTGGTATCAAAGCAAGGTTCCTTATAAGAAAGCTTAACTGCTTGAGGAAGATCTAGTATGGAACACAAGAAGGAGATCCCCATGATTGATGGTACAGACTATGCATTCTAGAAGACAAGGATGAAAGGTTATCTAGTTTATCTTGGATTTGATATCTTGAAGGAAATATAGAATGATTATACTATGCCTACAAATGGTCTGAGCATTGAAGCTAAATCAAGGCCTATGAATGCAATGGTAAAGCAAAGTGTTCTCTCTTATGTAGTATTATAAATTCTAAATCAGTGAAAGTTATTGATCTAAAAACTACTAAAGAAATTTGGACAAAGTTGGAAAAAAATTATGAAGGAGATGACAAGGTTAAAAAATACAAGATGCAGAATTTGAAGATCACATTTGAGAACCTATGGATTTCTGAAGATGAAAATATTACAATCTATATGTAGAGGGTATCTAGATGAAGTGGTCATTTCCATCAGAGGTCTTGGGGGAAAAGTCAAAGAATCAAAAGTGGTAAAGAAAATTCTCATAACTCTTCCCAAATTTTATAGTCATAAAGTTTCTTCTATTGAGGATTTTTCAATCTAGATTTATATACTAGAGATCATTTGTATGGCTCCCTAACTACATTTAAAATGAGAGAATTTGGTGCAAATAATGATGCAAAAGGTTAGAATTCTTTTAAGGCTAGAAAATAAGAGAAAACTAAAAAATTAAATCGGGAATATCTTGATGATGTGGACACTAACTTCGTGAGATGGATGCGAATGGTATTGGTAAGTACAAAGTTAAGTTTCCTTTCAAATGTTTCAGTTGTGGAAAGATAGGTCACTATGCTTCAAGATGTCCAAATAGGGTTGTGAATGACAAAAACAAGAACATAGGTAAGATGATTAAGAAAATTTGTTATGTTAGAGAAGATGAAAGTATTTATGATGATGATGATGAATTCTTGTTCATGGCTTTAAAATTTGATTATGTTTCTTCTAACTCTGAGAGATGTGTGAAGGATAGCCCTCTAGAGAGAAAGGATAATATTGAAGATACTTTGGTATCTACTTTTCATACTAGATAGGATATGAACTATTGGATCATTTATAATGGATTCTCTAACCATATGAGAAATGACAAGAGTAAGTTTGTTAGACTCAAAAATTATGATGGAGGACTTGTTATATTTGGTGATGATTCAGGTGCTAAGATATGTGGAATAGGTTCAATAAGTTTTGATGGCAAGCATAAAATTGACAATGTTTACTATGTCAAGGGTTTAAGGAATAATATATTGAGTGTTGGAAAAATGTGTAGCAAAGGATACAATATTATGTTTTAGGATAATGGATGTGAGATCAAAAAAGGGTCTGGAATTGTGATTGTTGTTGGAAGGACAGATGGAAATGTCTATCAACTTAAGGGTGTTGATGGTCATTGCTTTATGAATAAGATTAATGAAAGCTAGCTATGGTATAGGAGGATGTTTCACATTAATTTTTATAATATAGTAAGAATCAATTCAATTCAAGCTATGAGATATCTACCAAAGATTATAAAGCCTATCAATGTTGTTTGCAAGGATTGCCAGATTGGAAAGAAAACAAGAAGTTTCAAAGGTAAAGAACAATCTACTACCAGGTTGTTAAAATTGGTGTATACAAATCTTTTTGGTCCTACAAGAGTAAGGCGTCTACAAGGTGACATGTATTTCATGCTATTGATTAATGATTATTCTAGAATAACATGGGTTACTTTTCTCAAAGAAAAATTTGAAGACCTAGATAATTTTAAAACATTTAAAGTTATGGTTGAGAATGAGATTTATATTAAAATTAAGTGTTTAAGGTCTGGCAGAGGTTGTGCGTTCACCTCCAATGAATTTAACATGTTTTGTGAGAATCATGGTGTAAAGAGGCACTTTTTCTACCCCAGAAACTCCTTAGAAAAATAGAGTGGTTAAAAGGAAAAATAGGACTATTCAAGAAGCTGCAAAGACTATGATGAAAGAAGCAAATCTATTAGAACTCTACTAGAGAGAAGCAATTCATACTATTTTTTACATAATAGAGTTAAAGAAAAATAAAATAGCACAAAGACTCCCTATGAGCTATGGTATGGAAGGATTCCTATAGTCAAGTACTTTAGGGTGTTTAGAAGCAAATGTTACATTATAAGAGATGAAGAAAAATTGGGAAAGTTTGATGCAAGGTTTGATAAAGGTATCTTCCTTGGACACTCTACTAGAAGAAAAGCCTAAAAATATACTGGGGACTGAGAAAGATTGTTGAGAGTGAAAGTGTCAAATTTGATGAATATTTTTAGAAGAATTCAATGGTGATAGATGGATATAAATCAGATGAACCTACTTACAAAGAAGAAGCAAAAGATAAGGAAAAAGAAGTACATATTGAAGGGGAAGAAGCTTTGAAAAAGACCCCTAGAACCCCTAAGTATGTACTGAAGAATCACTATGAAGAATAGATTATTGGAGATAAAAGAAAAGGTATATTGACAAGGAAAGGTACTGAAGAAGAGGTAAATATATGTTTACTTTTTGAAGTTGAACCTAAAATAGTAATTCAGGCATGGAAAGATGAACATTGGATAAAGGCTATGAAAGAATAACTATTCTAGATTGAGAAGAATCAAACTTGGGAACTTGTCCCAAGATATACAAAAAAAAACATAATTTGAACTAAATGGGTGTTTAGAAATAAACTAAATGAGAATAGAGAAGTGGTAAGAAATTAGGCAAGACTTGTGTGTAAAGGCTACTCACAAGTTGAAGGAATAGATTTTCAGGAGACATTGTCTCTAGTGGCAAGAATGGAGGATGTTAGGATGTTTTTGGATTTTTCAGCACAAAAGGATTTCCAATTTTATCAAATGGATGTGAGTTACACTTTCTTGAATGGAGAGTTGGAAGAAGTCTACATGGAACAACCAAAAGGATTTTAGTTATAAAAAAAAAAAAAACATATATGGTCTACAGATTGAAGAAGGAATTATATGGACACAAGGAAGATCCTAGAGCTTGGTATGCAAGGTTGGAAAGGTATTTGATACAAAAAGGATTCGATAAAGGTACCACATATAGTAATATTTACTTTAAAGTTGAAAAGGATAAAATTGTGATTGTGGTTGTATATGTTGATAATATAATATTTGGAGGAAATGAAGCTATGTGTAAGAAGTTTGCAGAAGAGATGCAAGATGAGCTTGAGATGTCTATGTTTGGAGAGATGAATTTATTGCTTGGGATACAAATCAATGAAATAAATAAAGTAATTTTCATCTCACAAATTATGTCAAAGAAATGTTGAAGAAGTTTGGAATGGAAGATTTCAAACTAGTATGTACTCCTATGGTTACTAGTTGCAAGATGAGAAAGAATGATGAATCTCCTAAAGCTGATCAAAGCAAGTATAGATCAATGATTGGTGGACTACTATATCTAACTCTACTAAACCAGATATTATGCATACAATATTTCTTGTGGCTAGATTTCCTAGAGAATCACATGTTACAACAGTAAAAAAGATATTCGGATACTTGAAGGGCACTCTACATGATGGCTTATGATATACAAAAGATACTAATTTCACCTTGAGTGCTTACATAGATGCAAATCTGGCTGGTTGTGTAGATGAAAGAAAAAGTACAAGTGGTGGTGTGTTCTTTCTTGGATGTAGATTAGCATCATGGTTAAGCAACAAACAAGATTTAGTTTCTTTATCTATTGCAGAGGCTAAGTACATTGCAACATATTTTTGCACACAAGTGTTATGGATGAGGAAAAAATTGAAGGATATCAGAGTAGTGTATGATGAACCAATTCCTAGCTTCTATGATAATTTAAGTGCAATCGATATTTCAAAGAATTTAGTAATGCATTTAAGGACAAAGCATATCTCAATTCGGTATCACTTGCTAAGAGAGAAGGTTATGGAGAATGAAGTGAAGCTTGAATACATTCCTACAAAGGATCAAATTACTGATATATTCACTAAAGCTCTTCCTAAGGACACTTTTGAGTATCTCTGAGAGAAGTTGGGGGTTATTTCCCCTCCTTTGAACTAGATGCACAAGGAGATGCATTAGTCTAGTGGATCTTAAGATTTATTCTTTGTTTTGGACTGATGTTGGTGGCTACCTCTTAGGGGGAGTAGGTAGTAGCATTGATAGTTGTTACAGTCAAAAGGGTGTGTGTTGTCATCCTGCAGTAGTAGTTGATTTGGTGTAGTTTGGTGTGTGCTCCTAAGGGGGAGTATATAGAGAAGTAAAGAAAATATTTTTGTAGAACAGTTATGAAAATTTTGATTTATGTCAAAGGGGAGAATAAATGATACAATTTTGTTGTGGTTTTCCATTAATGTCAAAGGGGGAGAGAGATTCATGTGAAAAGATAAGTTATTTAGGGGAAAAAGAGAGTCATGTGGTAAAGTTTTCAAGGGAGAAAGAGTAATAAGCTAGTTGAGTAAAGGGGAGAAGTAATGTGAAGTGTTGTAGTATGTTGATATTCAGAACTATTGTGTGTTTGATGGTTTTTCATATCATGTGTTTCCATCAATGAGAAAGGGGGAAATTGTTGCGAGTATGAGTAGTTAGTGTTGTCATTGATGCCAAAAAGAATGCGTTGTCATTGGTGTAACATGTATAAGGAGAGTAGATCATTATTATGGGATTTTTTTGTGATAGTAGTTGATGTTATCCATACTTTGAATAGTTGCATTATGTTGTCATTAGTAAAGTTGCTAGTGTCAAACTCTAGTGTTGTGATAAGCTTCTATGATATATGGTTGAGTTACTATACTATAGTTGGTTGTTGTAGATGATAAGGATGTGTCTCTGGTGCTTGGTTTCTAAGTGCTTTTGAGAAAATTTGATAAAAAGAAGAAACAATGTTGCAATGCTATTTTGGGTTGTAGGGTTGTGTTCTTGTGTTTCTTTGCATTTCTTTTAGGTTGAAGATTTGATTATGGGCTTCAGATATGTTGATCAGATATTTTCAGAGGTGTTGAATCTCAAGAGGGTGTTGTAGATCACTGTGCAGAAGCCTTCACTAGAATGTGAGTCATGTATTGTATAGGTGTCTGGGAGAAATGCTTATGCTTCATGTTTCTCTGCAATCATGTTTTAGGTCTTATAGATCCAAAGGAGTGCTAATAGTGTTGGTATCTTTCTTCAGTCAAGATGGTTTGAGGTTTTGTACTTCAGAAGTCAGTTTCTTTAGTTACAGTGTATGGTAGTATTATCTAAGTGTAATGGGTGTTTACATTCTTCAAGTGAAAGTTGTTGTGAAGGAGTTTGTTGGATTTCAAGGTGTTTGTGGAATATTCTAGATTATGCTCAAGTGACATTTGTTGTCTGCCAATTATGCATAAATCAAAGGAAGTGTGCACTTAAAAGCTTAATGTTGTTTACATGGGTATCAAATGACCTTAGTGTTTACACTACTTGTGAAGGTTCTTAGTTGTATGTGAAAGCATGGTGTGGTGTGTAAGGATGGATTTAGGTCCTAGTTAAGGAGTTTTGTGGTCCTCCTTCATTCCTTTCCACCATAGGAATGTTTTGGTACCGACCTAATTTGAATTTGCATGGTTGAGATGCATAGCCAACCTTAGAGAAAGGTTTCAAGGTTGAAGATGATATAAATATGAGTTGAGTTGTTCATGGATTGTGTGATAGAAGAGATAGACAAGTATGATGAAAATTTTAGAGTTATAGAGTGAAAATTTGAGAAGTGTAGTGTGATCTTTCATGTTAGATTATTGAATATAGTGTGCAAAAGGTGTCTGCAATTCTTCAATCAGGCTATGAAGGTGTTGATGACATTGTGGTGGACTATTTTTTGCATTGAGATAGTTTTATCTATGTAACACTTCTTCTCTATCTTATTTTCTATTCTAGTAGTTAGCCTTTGGTAGTGAGCCCTCCAACAGTGAGCCCTTGTAATTGGTGTTATTATTACTTATAATGTGAGCTAATCCTCACTATGGTTTTTCCCATCTTGGGTTTTCCACGTAAATATGGTGTTCTCTTGTGCATGGTATTGTTGTGTTTTAGTTTCTGTTATTTTCTTTCCATAATAAATCATCATAACAGAATTAAGGTTCTATTGAGTGAATGTGGATCTGAATGTGTATAAGGGTTTTGAATTTTTAAGGTATAACTGATTCACCCCCTCTCAATTGTCTTGTGCAATCAACATTTAGGAGAAGAAACAATTTGTATGATTTTGTTCCAAATAATGGAACTTTTACCTAGTTTAATAAATGAAATAATTTATGTCAGATTGTAGAAAGGTTAAACTAGTTTCTCCTATTTGATAACTGGTTGTCTTCATCCCATGAATTCTCTTTAGCAATTCATATTGTTCTAGGATTATATCATTTTAGAATATCTTTATCCATATTTTAAGATAAGCCTTAGGTTAAAAGGTCCTTTAAATTGAATCAATTTGGTTTAGAGATGGAAATTCTACCCCTTTTATGAAAGACTTGGTATGAAAGGAGGCCATATATTGAAGGCTCCATAATGTTTCAACTTTGTAAGAAGTTGAAGTTTGTGAAAGAACAGATTAAGAAATGGAATGTTAAACACTTTAAAAACATTTTTGTTGAGAAAATTAGAATTAAGCATGAATTATCTGATCTTTATGGTGACATAATTAAAAATGGTATGGATCTCTCAATATTTGAAAATGAAAAAACCTTAAAATTTGAGTTGGAAGAGGTATTGGAGAGGGAAGAAATTTATTGGAAGAAAAATTTAAGAGAGATTTGGTTAAGATATGGGGATAAAAACACAATTTTTTTCATGCTTCAACCATGTTAAGGAGGCAATTAAATAGTGTCTTATCCATTCAGAGTGAGGGCATGATGGTTCTTTATTCCTAACAAGAAATTACAAATGTAGCACTAAGATTTTTTAGGAATGTCCTTGCTCCTCCCCCCTAAAAAATGCTTCATTTGATCAATCTTGTTAGATACATAGGAAAACTAAGATGGGTAGGGGTGAATTAGTTGTACATTAAAACATTCAATCCCTCATTCACTTTCAAACCCTTATCAACATTTAAAACCTCATTAACCATTAGCAGAATGTAAACATGTGAAACAAAAATAGAAACACAACCAAACATAATAGACCACCATATTTATGTGGAAAACCCTAAGCAGGGAAAAACCACATTGAGGATTAGCTCACATATATATAAATAGCAACATTGAATATAATAGGCTCACTACCAAAGGGATCACTCCCCAAAAGAGAAGAAAGGCTCACTACAAAGGGCTCACTGCCCAAAGGACTCATTGTGTGAAAGAAAGAATAAAGAAGGAAACTGTTACAAAGAGATTCACTATCTTAGAGAAACAAGAAAGATCCACCACAACCTTTGGCTCACTGCCTCCAACAACTTCAAGCACACTGAAAATGTAGACACCTTTTTCTCACTACATTCAAATTCATAGGAATTAATCTTACACTTAGATCACCAAACTTCATCACATTAAAATCATTACACACATCCACACTTAGTACCAACAAATCACTTTGCATTTATATTATTCACAACCTAAAAATATTAATTAGGTCAACCTTAATGAAATGTATGCACCTAAAATGTGTAACCCCAAATAGATAGGCCCCAAACACTTCCACAGTGGAAAGAAGTGAAGGAGAACCACACCAAGGGTTAACTAGGACCTAAATCTACACTAATACACATCACCATGCTTCTATAAGCAACCAACAACCTCCATAATTAGTGATAACATGCCAAGCCGGCCAAACCTGCACTAACACTAACAAGTGACCACATAGATTCCTCTCTAGGTCTAGAAACACCATGTGGAACACATAGCAACACTCCAAAACATTCTAAAATATTCCACATCAATAAAATATCCAATACCACTACTGCAACCACCTGAAACTAAAGAACACATTCATTTTGTGCAACCAGGCACATTGCCTCAAAAAAACAACTTATGAATCCAATATTGTAGAGAAACTCATCACTCAACACTCCAAGGGAAAGTAGATATAGGAAATATAAGCATGTTCCAAAATCTGCAAGACAAGAAACTCCAATGTGGAGAAATGCAGAGCAATCCATTTCTCCCAAATGATCTTCGCAGGAAAACACTCTGTCAAATGCAACTTCCATTGCCACATGATCCAAAACCTAAAGCTATGGATATAACACCTTTGAACACCCCTGATCATCATGTCCAAACTGCACAAGCATATCTTCAACCATGAAGAAATGTGAAACACAACACTAAACACACCTCTATCACCATGCACACACTTCTATTAAAATTTTCTCAAAAGCACTTGAAAACCAAGTGGACCATTTACATCAACAACACCAAAAACATTTCTTCAATATATATTCAACACCTACAACAATTACTTAATAATACAAACACTTCTTACCATGACCACATAACATGACTACACCAAATTTGTACATCAAACCACAACATATCCACACTAGCACCAGGTGGAGACAACAATAATGACAACACCACCAACAACTCCAATGACAATACTAGCCATCTCCAATAATATCCATACTATTGACATCAATAACAACACCTGCAACATACTTGCAACAATCTCCCCCTTTGTCATTGATGGAAAAACCAGATCTGAAAACCATCAACAACAAAAGAAACTATCAACAACTCTGCATCAAGAAACACTCCCCCTTACTAGGGCATATCTTACACATATTTTCCTTGTGTCTTTCAGACACCATTCTCTCCCCCTTTCTTGAGGATTTTTTTAGACTTCACTCTCACCCTTTAACAACAATGACAAATGGAAAATCTCTCCCTTTAACATCATCTACACACTTGTAATTTAGGAAAAAATATCAAGCAAATATTTCTATTTTCTCTCTTACCACTACTTCCTCTACTACACACACTATACTACTCATTCTTCACTACTCTTATATTGTAGTTCTCTCCCCCTTAGGGGCACAAGATATGCTCCTGCTAACTATACTAGACAAGAAAAAAAATACCTACTCCCCATGAGAGGTGTTATGCCCTGCATAACCACCCCATTTTGATTTGGAACAAAACGCCCCCCCCCCCTTTCTCTTTTGGTTTCTTTTCCTTTGTTATTTTCTTTTCTTTTGGGGGTTCTTCTATTTCTCCATGTTTTATCTTTTGTTCTGTCTGATCTGATTTTAGTCTTGTCTCAGCTTGAGTTGATTTTCTTCTTGCTAAGAACTCAATGAAATAATCACAAGCAATGGTGTATTTCATCATGATATATTTTATGTTCTCCTGAGGGCTAATGGGGATTTTGTTTTGCAGGACTGAATCATTCATCTAAGGATATCTCTCAGGGAAGCCAACTATAGGCATACCTTAAATCACATTCAGTATGAAACTCCTCAAGGAAAGAGTTGACAAGACTTCCCTTATGTCTCACCAACTGGTGGCTTGGCTCTGTCCATTTGAAATTCAAAGGAGGTGTTAGAACTACAGGTTTATGATGATTTTACATGTTTCTCATACTCACAAATCTATCAGACAAGTCCCACCATGGGCATATCTTCCCCATATTTGGCCATATTGCACTATAAATTCCACCAAGTCTAAATACTTCACATTATGGGTCCTATCGGCATGAGATTATCTGGGTATCCCCAAGCCATAATGTATTTGGTTAAATATGCTTATGTGTTGTCTATCGGCAAGACCCCAGAGATGTCACGGCGACTAGGAGTTTCCCTATCACCATGAAAGTTTCTTTCGGAGAAAGGTCTCGACGAGATCTTTATGTCTCACCGACCAGTGGCAGGGGAATTCATATATCAGCGGGAGGTTTTTCTCTTTGCCATGAGTCTCGGCGAATTCATGAAGTCTCACCGACTAGCGCGGAGCAAGTTAGCACTTCAGCATGAGTTTCCTTCTTCGGTGTATGGTCTTTCCGAGCTCCTTAAGTCTTTCTGACCTCTGATAGGGATGTTGCTTCATCGGCATGAGATTGTTCTTCGGGGAGATGTCTTAGCGAATGCATCGGGTCTCACCGACAGGGACTAAAGAAGGTTCTATCGGTATGAGGTCCTGTAGTCTTGCTGACCCAAAATGTCCTACTGACATATTGCTTCATTAGGGAGAGAATGAGATTGTCACGGTGACCAAAAGTGAACATGTGGAGATTTTACGGTGAGACGTAGGGTATCTACAAGATGTCTCCTCGATGAGGGAATGTTACGGCGACACATGTGAAACAAAAGAACGCATGTCGGTATGACTACAGAGAGGTATCCCTAAAATGAAAAGATAGGCAAAAGGTTGTCATTTCGGCATAAAGTATGGCCGACATGCTAGAGTCTCGGCGACGCGGAAGAGATATCGCCATAGGTTTTCCTAAAAGAAGAAGGCCCCACCGAAGGTTTCAGTTCGGCGATAATTTTTCCTTCAGCAGGAGGTCTAGCCGATAAGCATGTTGTCTCACCGAGAGTACAAAGGATTCGATGTGATGTCATGCCGAGGAGATAAAGTCTGGCCAAAATGAAATGAACTCAGTGAGATGTCTCACCGATAGTTGTTGGTCTCCTGAAGTGCTCAAGGCTCGGCGAAAGAAAGCTGCAGTCGACGTAAAGTCTAACCGATCGAAAAGGCCTCGCCGACATGAGGTAATATCGGCATAAGTCTTGTCGATCCATTAGAGTCTCAATGAATGAAATGGCATCAACAAAGAAAGATTTCATCGCCGCGAGGTCTCGGTGATTAGGAGATGTCTCGCCGATAGGATGTGCCTTCGGTGAGAGTGAGTGCATTCGGTGAAATGTTTGGGTGACTCCAGAGTGTCTCAGTGAAAGCAAAGGGGGATTCAATATGATGTCTCGCTGATCAAGTGGGCTCTTGCCGAAAGAAAGATCAGCCCGATAGGATCTCACCAAGAGGTATACCCTTCGACAAAAGGTCTCCCTGACCATGTGATGTCCTATCGATAGCAAGGGGACCCCACTGAATGAAATGGAGCTCGGCAAAGGATCATGCCTTCGCCAAAAAGTCTTGGCAAAGAAGGAAGTCACGCCGAAAGGAAAGGGGGACTTGGGCTTGGGGAAGTAAGGATGGACTCGGAGAGATGTCTCCCTGAGTGCGATGGTCTCACCGAGATAGAGGGGGCTTCAATGAAAGGTCTCAGCGAAACGTAGGAGTCTTGGCGACAGGGCATGAACTCAGGGTAATATCCCCCCGACATGAAAAGGTCTCCCCAACCTGGATGTACTCGCTGAGAGAAGAAGGAATTCGCATGCAGTCTTGCTGATAGGTTCTGCGAGCTCGATATGACTTCTATAGCTCACCAAAACGTCTCACCGATTGACCCATGCCATGTTGATAACTGTTGAAGGATGAAATCGCATCAGGGAGACACCGGTGGTGTCTCACCGACATGCGATGCCATTCAGACCACCTTTGACTGCCTGAGAAGCTCGCGTGGCATATGCCCAACCAATCAGAGGAAACTAAAAGAGTGACTCATTGGCCTAGTTTGACTAATTGACTATTCCTATGAAGGAAATCTGCAGAATGTGAATGACATGTATTCCTTCTGAGATCATGAGCTAATGGATCGGCTCGGGTGATGATGTTCAGACCTAAAGGGAGGCCCGATGATGCTTCCAAAAGGCGGTCAACATACAGAAAGTTCCAGGACATGAAGGAGGCTGAAGGAAAGAAACAACCATGACTCACAAGGACAGTTGTAGTGACCATTGATGAGAGGCAGATCAATATTAATGGAAAAATGCTTTTAGAGCATTGAAGGCGGCCCCAATGGAGTTCAAAGATGGACACAAAAGGCCAAAGTAAATGCGGAAGCTGCAAAATATCTAAAAGGCTTCTCTTAAGGGCAAAAATCCTTCATCAGCATGGACAACAGGGCTTCCCATTGAATGCAGCTTTGACTCTCTTCAAAAAAATCTGAGAGCCGACTCTCCTGGAAGGAGATATTTTGTAAACCCTAATGTAGGGGGACATCATATTCTTTTGGTACACTTTGTACATATGGAATTCTTGCCTCTTTGTAAAGGTTAGAAGAAAGTTAGAGAGAAGAATTGGTAGAGAACTTCTAGGGTTAGAAAAAGAGTTAGAAATTAGAAAGAAAAGTCAGTAAGAGAAGATAGAGCTGCTTCCAGATTCTTTGTAATAGGAGCTTCTTTTGTCTTCTTAGTTAGCAGTTAGATTTAGTAGGAACCAATAATGTATCTTTTCAATTTTCTCAATATAAATGGAAACAATTCGGGGTCATAGATTTTCTGTACACTAGTGATTGTGCCAGCTTTGTAAGTGTTGCTTATCTGTTTCACTAATAGTAGAAGCAGCCAGATTAAAATCTACTTCAGATTATGTTTCAGAATGGTGTTTGTCTTGAGTTAATCATTTGATTTGAGAATCTTTCAAGGATTGAGGTCTTACTTTAATGTTTTGTTTAAATGATAACTTGCAATCTGTTATTGAAATCAACACTATAAACGAATGAAACTGTGTGTCAATCACATGTTAATTTCGTTCTGCAGTTTTAGTTTAGGAAATCCTTGAAAGATAACAAGTATGGTTAAGATAGGTGAATTATCATTCTTTTTCTATTTTAAAACTTTGGTCTATCTTTTTATGTTTCTTTAAAAACCCCTGGTTAGAGTAGGTTTAAATTCATGCTTGACCTTAGAACAATCCAGGAGCTCACACCAACAGGCCCCTTAAACATTACTGCTACATTGACCACTGAGGGACATTGACATAGTTAAGAACCAATTATAAAGACCTTGGGAGCTAAGATATCCATGTGTTATCTTTCTCTTTCAGGAGAAACAAAATAGCAATATTTTGTTTAACTGTTGCTATGCCATTTCGACCGTCAACAGAAGCTGGTGCTAGAAGGAGGGCCTAGAAGGGAAAATTGGATAAAACTGGGTTTTCCTCCTCGGAAAGGCCCCATAGAGTTCTTCAATCAGCTGAAAATTCATCACCTTTCATAGAACTCAAGACCCCAATAAGACACAAGAGTCATAAGACTGGGGCAACCATCATACCACCCTTATTAGCTCCACTCACTCCACCAGGATTTTCATCAATACCCCAGTGGATACCTATTAATCCACTACCACATCCATCTCAATGGTCATCACAGCTAGTTCAACCCATACAACAGTTGGCTCAACCACCACCACCCCCACCAATAGCGTTCTTTCAGAATAATCCCTCTCCATTAGGGACTATTCCTGGAGGTTTTCACGATATGCCCAAGAACCCTGAGAAATTCTACCCCAAGTATATTCATGGCGAGTCAAGGAGTGCTGAAGAGCACATACAAGCTTTCAAGGATGCTTCTACCAGAGCTCAGATAGCTCACCATGATGTAGTCTGCAGGTTGTTCCCTTACTCCTTAGGGGACATGGCATACAATTGGTACCTTAATCTTCCTCAAGGTTCCATTCTGACATGGACACATTTGGAAAATGCCTTTATCAACCAGTTCAGGGTTTATGTGGATCCAACTCTTTGATACCACCAATTTTCCACCATCAGAAAAGAGCCATGTGAATCCTTGCCCCTGTTCAATACCAGATTCCAGTGAATGTATAGGAGATTGCAAGATCCCTATCTAGTCATCGTGAATAGTGCCACTCAAGCTTACTTTAGAGTTATAGACCCCCTGCTTGGCTTGTTCTTGTAAAGGACTTATCAACTAGCTAATATTGATTTTCTATCCAAAGTCTATCATCTAGCTATCAAGCTACAACAACAAATCAGTTCTCAACAAGGAGGCCTAGGAGGAGGTTTCCCTTCGATAGGATATCAAATGCATAGCCCAACTCCTCTATTCAATATTGTCCCAGGAATGTCTCCTTCCCATTATGGGCCTATGTCTGAATTGCAAACTCAACCACCTGTCCCATTCTTTGCTACTGGAACTTCTGATCCCTTTCAACAATCGCAACTTCCTCAAAGTTCCCATGGTTATCACAACCAAATTGGAACAACAAATCATGGTGGTCAGCCACCTGTTGCTAAGAATGTGGAAAGTGAAAAGACAACTCAACTTACAAATAAGGTAGAAACCTTGAAGAAAACACTGTCTCAAGTTACAAATGACATGGCTCAACTCCAATTGAACCCCTCCCAAAACCAAGGTAACTACCCTAATCAAAACAACAACAATCAGGGTAC
The DNA here is from genome assembly GCA_007258455.2 of Sequoia sempervirens. Classification (NCBI taxonomy): domain Eukaryota; kingdom Viridiplantae; phylum Streptophyta; class Pinopsida; order Cupressales; family Cupressaceae; genus Sequoia; species Sequoia sempervirens. The sequence goes on from VDFB02000003.1 coordinate 249,227,155, forward strand.
TTATCAGAATCATAACAATTACAACCAAAGGGGTTATCAAGGCCAAAAATCCTCTAACCAAGCATATCAAAATCAGAATAGAGGATATAACCAAAGGCCAAATAACAACAGACAATGGAACATAGGACCCAATAATGGTGGAGTTTTGCATAACTATCAAGCTAATGAGGAGAGATCACATACTGCAAATGTGGCTGACCTCAACTTTATGACTAATTGGTGCAAGCTGCATGATACTGCAACCCATTCCGAGGTGAATTGCCCTGAAATGGAGAAAGTTGTCAAGATGGCATAGGAAGATGCCCAAACATTCCAAGGGAATCCTCACAAAGAAGGTGGCTCAATAGACACATCAATGACTTATGACCTCTTTGAGGAGGAACCTTCATTCCCAAACCAAGAGGAGAATGAAACAAAAGAAGATTCATATGATGCCCAAGCCTTTCAGTCAGAAGGAGGACACTTCTTGAGAAATCAAAGTAAGGGTCCATTCACTACATCAGCGCCACCTAATCACATGGTGCCTCCAAATCAAAGTGTTGATAATAACCCTCTTCCACCAAAAGGCTTGCCTGACTTCCATAACAAGGGTAATTCCTTTGGTGTTTTCAAAGGTACTGCTAGTTATAATACAAAATTTGATATTGTTTCTGAAATGTAGAAACATAAAACTTCTTTGTCATATTTTGACATCTTAAAGTGGTGCCCTGCCCAAAGGGAGATAGTGCTGAAAGCTTTGGAGCGAGCTGACAAATCAAAAGGGAAAAACAAGGTGGCACCTACTGTAGACATGAATGCAGCCTTGTACAGAAATAAGGTAGGTACTCCACCATTTCTTTTGAGTTTAAGAATTTGTGGGAAGAACCTGCATAATTGTTTGTTGGATTCAGGGGCTTCTGGCAATGTCATGCCATTCTCTATATGTAAGAAGTTAGGATTGAACCCGGTCCAGACAAATAAAAAGGTCATTCAACTTGATAAGATAGAGGTTAATGTGGTAGGAGAATTAAGAAACATACATGTGCAAGTAGGATCAGACCCTAGGGTTCAAACCAACATAGACATCCAAGTAGCAGACATTCCCAAGACCTATGGTATGCTGCCGAGCAAAGATTTGATGAAAATTATAGGGGGATATCTTTCCCTTGACTTTTCACATATGTGGCTGCCATGGAGAGGGATTCCTACTCAGATTAGGATTGAAAGTGAGCCTCGCCTCAAGCATATCATCACTGAGTATGATTGTCCCAATGAGGTAGCTTACTTTGAGACTGAGATGGGGGTTTATAAAAGAGAAGAAATTATAACCTTCTCGGTTCTCAATTCTAAAGACATGTCAATACAGAAACTCCCTGACCCCATGATTAATGAAAATCAACATGCTTTGATTAGAAAGCTGCAACAAGACCAACTGGTCTTAGGGGAAGATACCGATCTGCAGAGTCTGCTACTCCCTAATTGGTGCAGGGTACATTACCAAAACTACTCTGAATTGGCTTGTCAACCCTGCATTGACATTTTAAATCATATTTCCCAAGCTGAGGAAGCTAGCTCAAGTCACCCTGAGACCATTGCAGATTGCTTCTCATTTGAGGCCAAGGAAGCAACCATGTTAACCAGGGATAGAATACTTTCAAAGGAGATTCCTTCTCAAATCGAACTTGACTCAGTTACATTTCCAAACCAACATGTTTATGTGGAACAACTCCGAGATTTACCCGATACCCCTGCACTCACAAGTATGTCGAAACCTGATGGACCCATCAAAGACACAAGTGGCTGTTAGAAGGATAGCCATAGGTCAAATGATATAACTAAGTAGGAATTGGAGAGTGCATCTATAGAACTTATAGAGCATCCTTTCCCTATACCTGATGCAAAAGATCAAGCAGCCCCAATTCTGACTCATCTAACTCAAGCACCCATAACAACTTCAAAAGAATCAACTCCAACCCGTGATCAATTGTGGACCCTCACGTTTGATGGATCCAAATCCAAAATAGGCTGGGGTGTTGGAATTGTACTAACCAGCCCGAAAGGGAAAACTTTCTTTGCTTCTTACAGGCTACAATTTGGATGCACTAACAACGTAGTAGAATATGAAGCTTTAGCACGGGGACTAATGTTTGCACATAAGAAGAGAGTCCTTGCCTTGATGGTCAAAGGAGATTTAGAAATTGTCATCAAGCAAGTACATAGCCAGTACACCTATCACAATAAAAGGCTGGCAGCATATAGAAACAGGGTATGGAACCTGATTGAAGACTTTGATGCCTTTGGGATTAGCTTAATCCCTAGAGAAGAAAATCAGATAGTTGATTCATTGGCTGTGGCTGCAAGTACCCTGGAACCTATGTAAGGCTCCAAGCTCAAGAAATTCTCAGTGGAATTAATTTCCACCCCTGCAGTTCCTGACATCACAAACTTTCAAGTCTTTGATGATGATCGACATATTTTGGCTTTCTTAGCAAGCTCAAATGTTTTTGAGGGGAAAATTATTGATGAGTCCAATAGAGATCAAGGGGATTGGAGCCCTGAAGAATGTGATACAGAAGGATTCCTTAATCTAAAAGGTAATAACATTCCCAAGGGAATGGTGGCCTTGGAAATAATTTTTGATTTAGACCCAAGGGATCGAGAGAAGATACCAACTGAAGACAAAGGAGGCGAATATGAAACGGTTAACCTAGCTGATTCGGGTCCTGAAAGGAATGTCTACATAGGGAAAGCTTGCCCTGAAGCAATTAGAAAGGATATACTAAAGGCACTGAAGAAATATATTGCTGCGATAGCCTGGGGATATGAAGACCTAAAGACATTTGATGCTTCGGTGATGACTCATACTATCCCTCTGAAGCCCGAAGCTAAGCCATTTCGACATAAACAACGCCCTGTCAATGCCCTGATTGAGCCACTGATCCTTAGGGAAGTTCAAAAATTGCTTTCTGCAAGGATAATTTTTCCTGTACGCCATTCAATATGGGTGGCCAACTTAGTCCCAGTCTGTACGAAAAACGGAGAAATCAGGTTATGTGTGGACTTTAGGAATTTGAACAGAGCTTCAAAAAAAGATAACTATCCGCTCCCTTCACTAGATGAGGTCTTGTAGACCATCAATGGATCTCATATGATATCATTCCTGGACAGCTACTCTGGATACAATTAGGTAATGGTTAACTATGAAGACAGGATGAAGACAACCTTCACTACAAAGTGGGGAATGTTTGCATATAGAAGGATGCCATTCGGTCTGATAAATGTCGGGGTAACTTTTCAATGCGCAATGGACATAGCATTCAAGGATCTAATTGGAAAGTGCATCATCATCTACATGGACGACCTAATGGTATTCTCCAAAGATCGACTGAACCATGCTGTGGACTTGGCCAAGGTTCTGGAAAGGTGTATCCAATATGGCGTCTCCCTGAATCCTAGAAAGTGTGTGTTCAGAGTTTCAGAGGGCAAGCTTTTGGGACATGTGATCTTTGAAAGAGGAATATCAACTGATCCAGACTGATTCAAGTCTATTCTGAAGATCACCAGGCCAGGAAGCAAGAAAGAGATGAGGTCATTCTTTGGGAAGATCAATTTTGTGAGAAAATTCATTACAGGCTTTGCTGAAATCGTAAAACCTCTCAATGAGATGATGAAGAAAGACACCAAGATAGAGTGGACTAATGAAGCAAAGGACACATTTTCACAAATCAAGCAATCCATTTCAAAAGCTCCAGTTCTCACCAGCCCCGACTATTTAATACCATTCTATATTTATTCCTTTGCTTCTAAGCATTCCTATGCGGCTGTCTTAACTCAACGAATAGAGGAGGCAGAGGAGAGACCGATTTCCTTCATGAGCTCTCCATTTAAGAATGCTGAGATCAAATACCCATCCCTTGAGAAGCAATATTTTGTGCTGGTTCGAGCTATCAAGAAGTTCTGACATTACATTCTCCGAAGCCAAATCATCGTTGTAGTTCCTGACATTGTTGTGAAGTCTTTGCTTATGCAGAGCGAGCTAGGAGAAAGAAGAGGGAAATAGATGGCCATCTTGCAAGAATTTGATCTAGAGATACACCCTATGAAACTAGTCAGGGGTATAGGCTTGTCTCAGTCCATGGTGAACGCTGGTGATAACATCATCTGTCAACAATACACAACCCAGTCCTTCTCCAACGACCATTGGTATGCTGATATCATCTATTTTATGCTCAACAATCAATGTCCAGAGGGGATGAATTCAACTCAAAGGAGAGCCCTAAGAATGAAGAGCTCTCATTATATGTTCAAAGGAGGGTTGCTATACAAGAAGAATTTTGAAGGAGTATACCTATGATGCCTTGATCAACAAGAGGCTAAGCATGTGATCTATGAGTTTCACGGGAAACATGGCATAGGTCATGGGTCTACAGACTCATTGGCACACTAGATCCTTAGATCTGGTTATTACTGGCCTTGTGTGTTCAAAGATGCTCATCAGCATGTGAGAACATGCCACATATGTCAGATTTCTGCATCAAAAGAACACCATGTAGCCATGCCATTGCATCACATCTATGAGGTAAGGCCATTTTCCCAATGGGCACTGGATTTCATTGGGGTAATTAACCCAAAATCTTCTGTAGGACACAAGTTTTTTTTTACTACTACTAACTACTGCACAAGGTGGACAGAGGCTATACCCTGCAAGAACAACACAATAGAGGTAGTGATCAAGTTCCTCACCGAGTGCATCACTACAAGGTTTGGGGTACCCTTCATGTTGGTATGTGACAATGGCCCTTCCTTTTCTTCTGTTGAGTTTATTTCCTGGGCATATGATCACAAAATTGTCTTGAAGTATTCTTCAAATTATTACACACAAGGCAATGGAGTGGCAGAGTCAACCAATAAGAATCTCTTAGGGGTAATAAAAAAATTGTTAGAAAACAACCCTAGGGACTGGCACACCCAGCTGAGATTTGCATTATGGGCTGATAGGAATAGGATTAAGGCCGCTCTAAAGACTTCACCATTCAAGCTGGTATATGGCCAAGATCTTGTCTTCCCTATCCATCTGCAGATACCTATCCTTTAGTTCATGCAGAAATTCTACTCTAATGACAATAGGATAGAAGTCAGATTAGCTGCTTTGTTGAAATTAGAAGAACAAAGAGATGTCGCCTTGCAACAGTTCTTTAGGCACCAGGTTGTTGTCAAACGTTGGTTTGAAAAAAGAGCCAAAATCAAAGCCTTTAGGATATCAGACCTTATGTTGTTATGGGATAAAGCTAGTGAGAAGAAAGGTAGTCACCAAAAGTTTGACAAACTCTGGCTAGGTCCTTATCAACTTGCTGAGATCCTAGGGGAAAATGCTTTCAGACTGAGTAGCTTAACTGGAGAACCTGTTCCATTGCCTGTCAATGGATAGTTTCTTAAGCACTATTTTGAATCATGAATTTGGTACCTTTGTTGGGTGACACATCTATGTAAATAGTTTCTGCTTGTAAATAATTTTTGTGTGTAAGTAATTTGCTCTTTTGTTTGTAAATAAGTTGCTATTTTCCTATTTTTTCTTTCTTTCTGTCTTTTGTTTCCTTTGTTCTTTTTGTTTTTGTTTTGTTTTGTTCTTTGGGGTTTATCTATTCTTTCCCATCTTAGAATGGTGGTTGTTATCTAAGGCATATTTTGGTCATTAGGAGAGAAGTGGTTTAGATATTTTTAGATCTGCTGATTGGGTGATTTTGTCCTAAATTCTTTGTTTAATGCCCATTGTCAATAAGAGTTGTGGAAGGTTTTGAAAACAAGGTGCAAAGTAAATGACCTTCATTAGCTCCCCTAAATCTGTCACAAATCCATAAGATCATCTCCTCTTGTAATGGTATATTTGTCCTAGGATGACAGTGTTGTAAAATTTGAGTGAAAATTTTAATTTCCCAAGTGTTGTTATGAGGTCCATGGTAGTTTTTAACCCAGATCAGATGTTAAACATCTAACATATTGAAAAGGAATTAAATTAAATATCGAAAACTCTATAAGAAAACAAAAAGAGAAAAGAATTATCTAAAAGAGAAAGAAGATTCAATATGAATGGGTGATTCCAGTATCTCTACCGGGGCTATGGACGCTTGAATGGCAGTAGAGCAATGCTGTGAAAAAACTAGAGGTATCTCCGTCAGGGCTATGGATGCTTGATTGGGAGTGGATCAATGCCCATGATATCATTGCACAAATGGAAATCAACTCATGTAGTTCAAATCTTACATGTTGTTGTTCAAAAGATGAGGAAAACTTTATCAGAGAGTGATGCACAATCAAGCACACAGATTCTGGGGTGGCCAGTGATGATTTACATTTGAGATTCTAGCTCAACCTTGGTTGAAATAACTAACCCAACTGGAGTTGTGATGTTCATAAACTAGGAGTTCTAGGTAGCTGAATCCTTCAGCTTCTTGAAAATGGTTAAACCATTTTCCTAGCCAAGTCGCCATTTGTTATGCCCTGCATAACCACCCCATTTTGATTTGGAACAAAACAGGTCCCCCCCCTTTCTCTTTTGGTTTCTTTGCCTCTGTTATTTGCTTTTCTTTTGGGGGTTCTTCTATTTCTCCATGTTTTATCTTTTGTTCTGTCTGATCTAATTTTAGTCTTGTCTCAGCTTGAGTTGATTTTCTTCTTGCTAAGAACTCAATGAAATAATCACAAGCAATGGTGTATTTCATCATGATATATTTTATGTTCTCCTGAGGGCTAATGGGGATTTTTTTTTGCAGGACTGAATCATTCATCTAAGGATATCTCTCAAGGAAGCCAACTATAGGCATACCTCAAATCACATTCAGTATGAAACTCCTCAAGGAAAGAGTCAGCAAGACTTCACTTATGTCTCACCGACTGGTGGCTTGGCTCTGTCCGTTTGAAAATCAAAGGAGGTGTTAGACCTAAAGGTTTCTGATGATTTTACATGTTGCTCATACTCACAAATATGTCAAACAAGTCCCACCATGGGCATATCTTCCCCATATTTGGCCATATTGCACTATAAATTCCACCAAGTCTGAATACTTCACATTATGGGTCCTATCGGCATGAGATTATCTAGGTATCCCCGACCCATAATGTATTTGGTTAAATATGCTTCTGTGTTGTCTATCGGCAAGACCCCAGAGATGTCATGGCGACTAGGAGTTTCCCCATCACCATGAAAGTTTCTTTCGGAGAAAGGTCTCGGCGAGATCTTTATCTCTCACCGACCAACGGTAGGGGAATTCATATATCGGCGGGAGGTTTTTCTCTTCGCCATGACTCTCAGCGAATTCATGAAGTCTCACCGACTAGCGTGGAGGGAGTTAGAACTTCGGCATGAGTTGCCTTCCTCGGTGTATATTCTTGTTGAGGTCCTTAAGTTTTGCTGACCACCGATAGGGATGTAGCTTCATCGACACGAGATTTTTCTTTAGGGAGATGTCTTGGCGAATGCATCGGGTCTCACCAACAGGGACTAAAGAATGCATAGGGTCTCGCTGACAGGGACCAAAAGAGAATGTGTGGAGATTTTTTTACGAGACGTAAGGTATCTACAAGATGTCTCCCCGATGAGGGAATGTTACGGTGACACATGTGAAACAAAAGAATGCATGTCGATATGACTATAGAGAGGTCTCCCCTAAATGAAAAGATCGGCAAAAGGTTGTCATTTCGGCATAAAGTCTGGCCGACATGCTAGAGTCTCGGCGACGCGGAAGAGATATCGCCATAGGTCTGCCCAAAAGAAGAAGGCCCCACCGAAGGTTTCAGTTCGCCAATAATTTTTCCTTCGGCAGGAGGTCTGGCCAATAAGCATGGTGTGTTGCCGAGAGTATAGGGGATTCGATGTGATTTCATTCCGAGGAGATAAAGTCTGGCTGGAATGAAATGAACTCGGTGAGATGTCTCACCGATAGCTATTGGTCTCCTGAAGTGCTCAAGGCTCAGAAAAAGAAAGCTTCAGTTGGCGTAAAGTCTCACCGACCAAAAAGGTCTCGCCGACATGAGGTAATATCGACATAAGTCTTGCCGATCCATCAGAGTCTCAATGAATGAAATGGCATCGACAAAGCAAGATTTCATCGCCGCGAGGTCTCGGCGATTAGGAGATGTCTTACTGATAGGATGTGCCTTCAAAAAGAGCGAGTGCATTCGGCGAAATGTCTGGGCAACTCCGGAGTGTCTCAGGAAAAGCAAAGGGGGATTTAGTATGATGTCTCGTCAATCAAGCAGCCTCTTGCTGAAAGAAAGATCAGCCCGATAGGATCTCGCCGAGAGGTATACCCTTAGGCGAAAGGTCTCCCCGACCATGTGATGTCCTGCCGATAGAAAGGGGACCCCACCAAATGAAATGGAGCTTGGCAAAGGATCATGCCTTCACCAAAAGGTCTTGGAAAAGAAGGAAGTCACGCCGAAAGGAAAGGGGGACTTGGGCTTGGGGAAGTAAGGATGGACTCGGGGAGATGTCTCCCTGAGTGCGATGGTCTCGCCGAGACAGAGGGGGCTTCAATGAAAGGTCTCAGTGAAACGTAGGAGTCTTGGCGATAGGATGTGAACTCGAGGTAATATCCCCCTGACATGAAGAGGTATCCCCGACCTGGATGTACTCGTCGAGAGAAGAAGGACTTCACCATGCAGTCTTGCTGATAGGTTTTGCGAGCTCGATATGACTTCTATAGCTCACCAAAACATCTCATTGATTGACCCATGCCATGTCGATAACTGTTGAAGGATGAAATTGCATCGGGGAGACACCAGTGGTGTCTCACTGACATGCGATGTCATTCGAACCACATTTGGCCACCTAAGAAGCTCACGTGGCGTATGCCCGACCAATCAGAGGAAACTAAAAGAGTGACATTGGCCCAGTTTGACTAATTGACTATTCCTGTGAAGGAAATCTGCAAAATGTGAATGACATGTATTCCTTCTGAGATCATGAGCTGATGGATCGGCTTAGGTGATGATGTTCAGACCTAAAGAGAGGCCTGATGATGCTTCTAGAAGGCGGTCAATGTACAGAAAGTTCTAGGACATGAAGGAGGCCAAAGGAAAGAAACAACCATGACTCACAAGGACAGCTGTAGTGACCATTGATGAGAGGTAGATCAATATTAGTGGAAAAATGATTTTAGAGCATTGAAGGCGGCCCCAATGGAGTTCAAAGATGGACACAAAAGGCCAAAGTAAATGTGGGAGCTGCAAAAGATCTAAAAGGCTTCTCCTGAGGGTAGAAATCCTTCATCAACATGGGCAGAAGGGCTTCCCATTGAATGTAGCTTTGACTCTCTTTAGAAAGATCTAAGAGCCGACTCTCTTGGAAGGAGATATTTTGTAAACCCTAATGCAGGGGGACAACACATTCTTTTGGTAAACTCTGTATATATGGCATTCTTGCCTCTTTGTAAAGGTTAGAAGAAAGTTAGAGAGAAGAACTGGTAGAGAACTTCTAGGGTTAGAAAAAGAGTTAGAAATTAGAAAGAAAAGTCATTAAGAGAAGATAGAGTTGCATCCTGATTCTTTATAATAGGAGCTTCTTTTATCTTCTTAGTTAGCAATTAGATTCAGTAGGAACCAATAATGTATCTTTTCAGTTTTCTCAATATAAATGGAAACAATTCGAAGTCATAGATTTTATGTACACTAGTGATTGTGCCAGCTTTGTAAGTGTTGCTTATTTGTTTCACTAACAGTAGAAGTAGCGAGATTAAAATCTACTTCAAATTGTGTTTCAGAATGGTGTTTGTCTTGAGTTAATCATTTGATTTGAGAATCTTTCAAGGATTGAGGTCTTACTTTAATGTTTTGTTTAAATGATAACTTGCAATCTATTATTGAAATCAACACTGTAAACGAATGAAACTGTGTCAATCACAAGTTAATTTTGTTCTGCAGTTTTAGTTTAGGAAATCCTTGAAAGATAACAAGTCTGGTTAAGATAGGTGAATTATCATTCTTTTCTATTTTAAAACTCTGGTCTATCTTTTTATGTTTCTCTAGAAACCCTCGGTTAGAGTAGGTTTAAATTCATGCTTGATCTTAGAATAATCCAGAAGCTCACACTAGCAGGCCCCTTGAACATTACTGCTACATTGACAACTGAGGGACATCAGCACAGTTGAGAACCAACTATAAAGACCTTGGGAGCTAAGATATCCATGTGTTATCTTTCTCTTTCAAGAGAAACAAAATAGCAGTATTCTGTTTAACTCTTGTTGTGCCATTTCGACCATGAACAAGAGGTAGCTTTCAACATTAGTCTACGACCAGGAATGTATCTTGAAATTATCCCTAGATAAATGCACACTCTTGTGCATCTAGTTGAAAGGAGGAGCAATAACCCATAACTTCTGTCAAAGATTCTAAAATGTATCTTTTGCAAGAGAATTTATGAAAATATATGTAACTTGATCCTTTTTAGGCACATACTCCAAATTCACCTCATTCTTTGCAACTTTTTCTCTTAGAAAGTAATATCGGATAAAGATATGTTTTTTACTTCAATGCATTACCAAGTTCTTCAAAATATTGATAGCACTTGTATTATCACACAAGATAGAAATAGGTTCATTATATGGTACTCTGATATCCTTAAATGTTCGTGACAACACATGTGTGCAGCAAGATGTTGTTGCAATATATTTTTCCTCTGTAGTAGATAATGACACTAAATCCTACTTCTTGCTCAACCAGGAAACCAATATGTTTCCAAGAAAGAAAGAACCTTCACTTGTACTTCTATCATTTTCACTACCTACCGAATATACATTTGTATATTCCCTTAAGAAGAAATAAATATCCCTAGGATACCATAAATCAAAGTCTAAAGTTCCCTTCAAGTATCTAAATATCCATTTAAACTACTACAACATGTGACTCTTTAGGATCTTCTTGAAATATTCCACAAGACATATTGCATGCATGATATCTAGTCTATTAGTAGTTAGATATAGTAGCCCTCCAAACATTTATTTGTACTTTTTTTGATCTTTCTTAGGATATTCATCATTCTTTCTCAATTTACAACTAGTAACCATAGGAGTACACACAGATTTAAAATCCTTCATTCCAAACTTCTTCAACATTTCCTTAAGATACTTTGACTGAGAAATGAAAATACCTTTTTTTGATTGACTAATTTGTAATCCAAGGAAGAAATTTATCTCCCCACACAGTGACATCTCAAACTCTTTTTACATCTCATCTACAAACCTCTTACACATACCTTCATTTCCTCCAAAGATAATGTCATCACCATACACTACCAAAATCAAGATTTTTTCTCCATCAACCTTGAAGTAAAGTTTTTTATTTATAGTACCCTTTTTGAATCCATTGTAATAAGTACCTATCCAATATTGCATACCAAGATCTAGGAGATTTTTGGAGTCCATACAATTCCTTTTCCAATTTGAAGACCATATCAACATCTTCTAATAACTTAAAACCTTCTAGTTGTTCAATTTAAACCTCTTCTTCTAACTCACCATTCAAGAATGTAGAATTCACATCCATCTGATATACCTTGAAGTATTTATGTGATGCAAAAGCCAAAAAAGAATTAATAGATTCCATCCTTGCCACCAGAGTAAAAGTATCTTCAAAATCTATTCCTTACACTTGTGAGTAGCCCTTACACTCAAGCCTAGCCTTGTTTTTGACAACTTTTCCATCCTCATTCAATTTTTTCCTAGAAACCCATTTAGCTCCTATCTCATTTTTGTTTGTAGGTCTTGGTACCAATTCCCAAGTCTGATTATTCTCAATTTGTTCCAACTCTTCTTTCATAGCCTTGATCTGATTCTCATCTTTGCATGCCTTAGTCGCTATTTTAGGTTCTACCTTTAAAAGTAAACAAAAGTTTACCTATTCCTCCACCAAAGTAGATTTTCTTCTTTTCAACACACGTTTTCTCTTATCTCCAATGATTTGATCTTTAGAGTGATTCTTTTGCACATACTTAGGAGTTTTAAGGATATTTTTCAGAGCTTCTTCCTCTTCAACTATCATCTCCTTTTCTTTATCTTCATCTTTTTCTTCTTCATGACAATGGGGTTCATCAGATTCATATCCTTCCATCAACACAAAAATTGAATATGGTTCTTCATCCACTTTGACACTTGCACTTTCAACAATATTCTTTAGCCATTACCATAGCACTGGTAAGCTTTGCTCTTTATAGAGTATCCAAGGAAGATTCCTTCATTAGATCTGGCATCAAACTTTCCTAAGTTTTCTTCATCTCTCTTGATATAGAATTTTCTTCCAAGCACTTTGAAATATTTCACAATAGAATATTCTTCATACCATAACTCATAGGGATTATTTTAAATATTTACACTTTCTTGACCTCTATTAAGAATGTAGAACATAGTATGAATTACTTCTCTCTAATAGACATTCGATAGAATTTCTTCCTTCATTGAATAGTTCTTTCAACTTATTGACTATTTTGTTCTTCCTCTCCACAACTCCATTCATCTGAGGAGTCCTAGGATCTGCAAATTTTCTCTTTATTCCATGTTTTTCACAAAAATGGTTAAACTAATTTGAACTAAACTCACGACCTCTATAAGACTTTAAGCACTTGATTTTTAGATCCATTTTATTCTCAACCATAGGTTTAAAATTTTTAAACTTATCTAGAGCTTCTGATTTTTCTTTGAGAAATGTCACCCTAGTTATTCTAGAATAATCATCAATCAACAACATAAAATACTTGTCACCTTGAGAGGTTCTTATTCTGGTAGGTCCACATAGGTTTGTATGCACCAACTCTAAAGGACTTGTGGTAGAATATTCTTTAGTCTTGAACCTCTTCTTTGTTTTCTTTCCAAACTAACATTCTTTGTAAATTTCATTTATAGGCTTTGTAATATTTAAAAGATCTCTCATAGCATTAGTAGAACTAATCTTCACTAGGCTATCAAAATTTAATTGATTTGAGAGATAAAGCACTTAACATCACCACTTTTGAGCTGATAAAAATTACCTTTTGTTCTTGTTCTTGCAACAACAAGAGTGTATCAGAGCTTCATTTTTTGATTTCACAACCATTATCCTAAAACACCAAATTGTATCCTCTACTACACATTTATACTACGTTGAGAATATTATGTTAGAGACCCTTGACATAAAGAACATCATATGTTTTATGCTCTCTATCAACACTAATTGAACATTTTCCATAGATCTTAGATGTATCATCACCAAACTTAACAAGACCACCGATATAGTTATGAAGTTTAACAAACTTACTCTTATCACTTGTCGTATGATTTGAGCATCCACTATCAATTATCTAGTAGTTCCTCTCCTCTCTTGCATGAAAAGCAGTCACCATAGTTCCTTCAATGTTGTGACCTATCTTTAGAGCACTTTCCTTCACACATCTTTTAGAATTAGTAGAATTAGTTCCAAATTTTAAATCCATGAACAAGCATTCATCAATTTCATCATCAAGATAGTCTTATTACTCATCATCAGATACACCATTGTCTTTTTCAACATAATAACTCTTCTTGATAAATTTTCCTTTATGATCCTTATGTTTTTCATTTGCAAATTTGATTGGGAATTTAGAAGAATAATGACCCATCTTTCCATAATTGAAATAGTTAAAGGGTAACTTACCTTTGTATTTTCTAGTGCTCCTTTTTAGTATCCTTACAAAATTTTCTTCCACCTCATCAAGATCATTCATATCTGATTCATCAACCTTCTCTGCCTTGCTGAATTTAAAAGAAGTTTCTTTCTTTGTAGAATCTTGACCAAACTCTCTCAACTCATAAGAAATTAAAGAACCAAACATTTGATCTCTAAAATATTGATCTAAATTTTGAGCTTCCTCAATAGTATAAACTTTAGAACTATAAGTTTTAGAAAGAGTTCTCAATACCTTTTTCACAAATTTTCTTTCTTTCAGCTTACCACCAAGACCATTGATGGAATTAACCACTTCATCAACTCTAAGCATGTAGGTTGTAATATCTTCATCTTTAGACATCCTTAGGGTTTCAATTTTGGCTTTGTAATTTTGCATCTTCCCTTGGTTAACTTTATCATCTCCTTCATAAATATTCTTCAACTTTGTCCAAATCTCATTTGCAATTTTTAGACTTATCACCTTTCGAAGTTCAAAATTAGAAAGACCACTAAGGATAGCATTCCTTTCTTTTCCATTGTTCTCATATTACTTGATCTCATGATCACTTACTGGACCATTAACAGGTAAGGTATATCCTTTTTCAACCGATTTCCAAACTCCAAATCCAAGAGAGACCAAAAAGGATTATATCCTCACTTTCTAATAAGCATAATTTGTTCCATCGATAATAGTCTAGATTTGAAACCCTTCATATTCAACATCTAGATCTACCTCGATCAATTAAGGTTCTTCCAAGGAACCATAACTTTGATACCAATTGTTATATGCACATGATAACTAAGAGTGGGGGCGAATCAGTTGTGCATTAAAACATTCAATCCCTCATTTAAACTTTAAACCCTCATTAACCACTAGCAAAATGTGAACATGTGAAACATAAATGAAAACACAACCAAACACAATAGAACTCTAGATTTATGTGGAAAATACTAAGCAGGGAAAAACCATGGTGAGGATTAGCTCACATATATATATATATGAATAGAAACACCAAATACAACAGGCTCACTACCAAGGGCTCTCTGCCCAAAGGACACACTATCCGAAAGAAAAAAGAAAGAAGGTAACTATTAAAGAGAGATTCACTATCTTAGAGAAACAGGAAAGATCCACCACAACAATTCTACACCACCCTCAACCTTTGGCTCACTGACTCCAACAACTCCAAGCACATTGAAAATGTAGAAACCTTTTTCTCACTGCATCTAGAGTCATAGGCATTAATCTCACACTTATATCACCACACGTGATCATATTTGCATCTTTACAAACATCCACACTTAGTACCAATGAATCACCTTACATGTATACCATCTACGACCTAAACAATCTTAACCAAGTCAGCCTTAATGAAATGTATGCACATCAAACATACAACACCAAGTAGGTTGGCACCAAACACTTCCACAGTGGAAAGAAGTGAAGGAATACCACACCAATGGTTAACTATGACCCAAATCTACACTAACATCCATCACTGTGCTTCCAAAAACAACAAACAACCTCTGCAGTTAGTGCTAGCATGGAAGGTCATCCAAGCGACCACATACACACCTCTCTAGGTCCAAAAACACCATTCAAACCACATAGAAATACTCCAAAACATTCCAAAATATTTCACATCATGAGAATATCCAATACCATTTTTGCAACTACCTGAAATTGAAGAACACATTCATTCTATGCAACCAAACACACTTCCACAAAACACAACTTATGAATCCAAGCTTACAAAGAAACTCATCACTCAAAATTCCAAGGGAAAGTAGATACAAACAATATAAGAAAGTTCCAAAATCCACAAGATAATAAACTCCAATGTAAAGAAGTGGAAAGCAATCTATTTCTCCCAAACAACCTTCTTCACAGGAAAACACTCTGTCAAACAGAACTTCACTGCCACACAATCCAAAACCTAAAACTATGGATATAACACCTTTGAACACCCTGATCATCATGTCCAAACTGTACAAGCGTATCTTCGACCATGAAGAAATGCATAACACAACACTAAAAACATCTATGTCACCATGCACACACTTTTATTCAAATTTTATCAAAAGAACTTGGAAACCAAGTGAACTAATTGCATTAGTAACATCACAAACATTTCCTCAACATATCTTCAGCTCCTACAACACTTTCTTAATACCACAAACACTTCTTATCATGACCACACAACATGACTACACTAGAGGTTGACATCAAACCACAACATATCCACACTAGCACTGGGTACATAAAACACTAGTGAAATCACCATTAACAACTCCAATGACAACACTAGAAATCTCCAATAATCTCCATACTATTGACATCAATGACAACACTTGCAACATACTTGCAAATTTTGTCATTGATAGTATTCCAAATCTAATAAATAAGGGAAAAAATGACATGCTCATGAGTGAATTCACCTTGGAGAAGATCAAAAAGGTTGTGCTCTCTATGTCTTCTAAAAAGGATCCTGGACCTGATGGGTTCACAAATCTCTTCTTCCAAAAATTTTGGGATTTTGTGGATAAAGATGTGCTTTTGTATTTGGAAGAATTAAAGAAAAATAGTAAGGTTCTTAAGGAAATGAATACCACATTTATAGCTTTGGTTCCAAAGAAAACTAATCCAATAACATTTTCATATTTTTTCCCCATCTCACTCACAACATAATCTATAAAATCTTCACAAAAGCTATTTCAATTCATCTTTCTAGCCTTATCCCTTTGATTATTTCTAAATAAAAACAGGGATTTTTCTTAGGGAAGGATACTGTAGATGGTGTTATTGTTGCACATGAAGTTTCACAATCTATAATGGAGGAAAAGATCCATGTAATTATCTTGAAGCTAGAAATGATGAAATCCTATAACAAGGTTAATTGGGACTTTTTATTGGTTATGCTCGAGAAGTTTTGTTTTTTTTATAACTAGTGTAAATGGATTCCTTCTTGTATCTCAGGTGCAAAATTTTTAATCTTGGTTAATGGTTCTCCATATGGATTTTTTTATTCTTCACAAGGAGTTAGAAAGGGTGATCCTTTATCACCTTTCCTCTTCATGTTAATGCTTGAAGGATTGAGTAGATCTATTATGTCTACGAATGAAAGGAATATTTAGAAAGGGGTGAAAATTAGTCATTTTTTGTGGGCAATCACCCACTACTTGTTTGCAAATGGCACACTTAGTTTTGTTCAAGCAAACTTAAGAAAAGCTAAGGTTGTGAAGAGAGTCCTATCTACTTATACTGCTTGTTCTAGTCAAGAAATTAATAAAGAAAAATCTAATATGTTCTTCTTGAATGTGAGTCCCTTGATTAGAAGTAAGATTGTTAAGTTTTAGGGTTTCAAATTTGAATCCTTCCTTTGAATCCTTCCCTTGCAGTTATTTAGGTGTTCCTTTCTTCTTTGGTAAAGATAAAACATTCCTTTTGGGATAATAAGATCATCACTTCTATTTAAAAAAAAATCTAAATGGCTCTCTTTGGCAAGAAAGTTAGTGATGATTAAATCTATTCTTCAAACTCTGCCAATTTATTTGATGTTAGTATTAAAAATCCTAAAAGGGAAAATGGAAGAATTGCAAAAGGTTCTTAGGTCTTTTTTTTGGGAAAATAAATTAAAGGAAAAGAAAAAAATACCATTAGTCTCTTGGGAAAAAAATGTCTCCCCAAAGATTTAAGGGGTATTGGCTTGAGGGATTTGGTATTACAAAACAAGGCATTAGGAGTCAAGCTATTGTGGAGACTATATGAAAATCTAAATTCAAAATGGAGCAAACTCACCAGATACACATATTTAGAGTCATTGGAGAGAGAACATATTTTTACTATAAAAACTCTCCTTGTGGGCTCCAAAATGTGGAACTTCATCTCCTCTTGTAGATCTCTCATTGTTCCCCAATTATCATGGATTATAAATAATGGGGAGAAGGAAATGTTCTGGGATAATTCTTGAAATGGTAATAAACCTATCAAGTCCTTGAGAAATTGGAGGTTGATTGCCTCTATCCTTAAACCTCTTTGGATTTGTAAGGTCAAGGATTGCATGGTAATTGATTTCTCTACTTCTCCTCCTACTATGAAATGGAGATCATTTGAATTTCTCCATATTACCCAATATTTAAGGAACTCATTAAGTCAAGATTTGAAAAAATGTTAGGTGTTTTTCTCTAATAAGGAGTATGAGATCATTTGGATCAAGTCAAAATTAGGGTGATACAATGTAAGTGATAGGTACATATCCCTTGTTTCCTCTTTTAGGATATGGATTGGCCCAAAAATTTATGTTGGGGCTCTACATGTTTAGCTAAATTTGGTGCTTTTTCTTGGTTCGAATTGAAAGATAGAATCCTCTTTTGCATGTGATTGGATAGCTTAGGCATAACTCGTCTTTTCCCATGTGTTATTTGTGGTATGGCCTATGGAGATATAGATCACCTACTCTTATCATGTGAATTTTCTAATAAGTGTTGTGTGTGGTTGTAAAATAAGTTTGGTTGGTCTGGGCCCTTTCAATGTTCTCTTTTAAAACATTTTCAATGTTGGTCCTCCTTATTTAAATCTTCTTTTTCTTGCATTTTGGAATTGTGTCCTTCCATTGGTATTTGTAAAATATGGTTGGAAAGAAAAACTAGAATTTTGAGGAAAAAAAGGTTTTGGATATAAGTCATGTAATTCAAAAAATTGATTCCTCAATCTTAGAATCAACTATGTGACATGTCCTCAGAAATTCCAATGTTAAGAAGGCCCTTACTTCTTGGGATGACTGACTTCTAAAATGATGGCCCCCACTCAAACCTCCTCTTGCATATATTTTAATCCTTCATATGGGAATTAGAGATAGTACTTAGGAAAGATACAAAATGGATTCCTCCTCCAAAGGGAATGTTTAAGATCAATTTAATGGTGCCTCCTGAGAAAATCCTAGGATTTCAAGTGTTGGTATGGTTATAAGAAATCATGTGGGAAATATTGTAGTGGTTGCTTGTTAATTGTTGGGGCATGGAGCAAACAATGTTGCAAAATTCAATGCTTTGATATTAGGTTTGGCGTTGGCATTAAGTTTCGACATCTCTCATATTATTTGATGAGGGGGATTCTCAAGTTGTGATTAGTGCCTTGTCAAGGAATTATTTAGATGCTTGACATTTAAATTATCTGTTGGGTAAATTCCAAAAAACTTCTTCAAAAGTTTATCTCTTTTGAAATTTTGCATTATTATAGATAAGCCAATGGTATTGTTGATACTCTTGCTAGCACGACCATTAGCAAGTCTCTTCCCTTCATGGTTTTCTCTCAAAAATATTTGTTATCTTTTCTATAAAAAATCTATTTATAGTGGGTGAGATTTTTCTAGTTGGTTCCCTTGTGATTATAAGGTTTGGAGGTAATATGTGTTTTCTTCCTCCTCATAAATCTTCTTTTAATTCTTCTCCAAGCTATCCATTGGGTAATAATTTTTTGTGGTGTTTTGAGTTGGTAAAATTTATTGTGGGTAGCTATCTATTTACCTCTTTCTTTTCATCCTCTTCATTGTCTAAGGATTTGGAAAGTTATAATTTTTGCAATAGTTCTTCTATGGTGGGTGGTCTCTTGGATCAAAATGTTATTTTATCTAATTGGGCTCACTCCTCCCTACTTCATTTGATGGCTATTGGTTTGGTGGGGGACAACCCTCATTCTTTCTCTATTAAGCTCAATTGCCTCCACCCATATGTTGGTGAAGTTATATATAATAATTCTCATTCATCTTTTAATGAAATTTATTTCTTGCAAAAACATGCTATGGATGACCCTCATTCTAGTATGCATTTTCCTCTACCTTCAAAGTTGACTAGTTCATCTAAAAGTTGCACTGATTAGTGCTCTGCTACTTGTAATATTTGATTTTATCTCCAAGGGAGATCATTTTTTTCTCTGTTGAAGCTATGTAAATGTTTTATATCCTTCAATATATGATATAGTGGCTTTGCCACTTTTACCTAAAAAAATATTTATTTTCTAAGGGAAACAAATTTTAATGTTGAGGTCTAAATATATAATTATATAATCTATACTTACATATTAATAGAAAATATTTTGGTCCACATGGTAAGATAGAAAAATTTATTGGTTCCCTAACGAAACATGTCCCCCATTTGGAGCATGTTTGAGATAATTTAAGTAATTAATATGATGTAAGGAAAAGAAGATATGTTAGATTTATGGCCTTCTAGATTATTATTATTGTATTACAAAAAGTTTCAAACTAGTTATCAAATGATGGTATTATTTTACGAGACAAAGAAAAATAATAATATTTTTTAACATCCAATTCCACCCTTTAATTTGGTATAGGAAGAGGCAACCTCCCTCTATGAAATTATAATATAAATTTTGAAATCAAACATGAATTGGTTGAGAGAAAATATTGAACAATTTAAGAGAAAGGTCTAAACTTGACCTGCACAAAAGAAACTCAAAAGGAGTAAAAATAATAAATATAAGAATGAAATTAATGATTAAGAAGAAGAAGATATTGAACCTAAAAAACCTTGATAAAAATAGTAACCTCCCAAGGAAAAACTCAAATCAAATAAAATAATAGCAACTCAAGAGCCAAAAAGGTTGTATACAAGGAAATATCTTGATTTGATTGAATAATAAGAATTTGAAGAGTAAGTCGCCCCTTTGAAGAGAAAGAATAGTAAGACCAAAGACACAAATAATTATAATGAACCAATTTATTCAAGTTATATCTCTCAACCCATTCCTTTAGTATAAGTGGTTCCTTCTCTTTCCATGCAACAAAATCTAATACCATAAAAAAATTCCTTATGTGACTCCCATTTTAACTCAAGTAACCATGTCTTTAAGTAATCCTTCCATTAAATTTTTTTACCTCTTCTATTCTTTTTGCTCTACTTGTAAATATTTTTGGAACCATTATCCCATCAATTAATCCTATAATTGTTACAAATACACCTACCTCTACCATTCATTCATTTATTGAAACATCTAAAGAATAATATAATGTAAACCTAATTACACCTCAAATTTTCCTTCTTAGGTCTTATAATAAAAAATATCCACCATAACTATAAAAAATTGATTGAATAATAAAGGAGATGGAAGAAAAAGAAGCTACATAAGAAAAATATCTAACTATTCTATAAAACAAGATGTGCTAATCATTATAGATCAAGAGAAAGAGATAAAAAGAGAGGTAAATAAATAAAACAAGTTGATCCTCAAATAAAAAACTAGGTACATAAACTAGAGATCAATTTGAATGAGGAAAATATCAAAAACAATCAAAATTCCCTACTACTACTCTCTCTCCACACCTCTCCCTCCCTCCCTCATTCCCTCTCTACTTCTCTTTATCCCTCCTCTCCCCTCTCTCTCTACCTCTCCCTCCCCCCTCTTTCTATCTCTCCTATCCCTCTCTCTACCTACCTCTAGCTCCCTCTCCCCTTCCCCCTCTCTCTCTACCTCACCTTCCCTCTCTATGTGTCTTTATCTACCCTCTCCCTCTCTCTACCTACCTCCTCTCTCTCTCATGCATCTCCCTCTCACCCTCCCTACCTTTCCCTCTGTCTCTCCTTCCCTCTATACTTCTCTCTAGCGCTTCTCTCTCTCTCTCTCTCATGCCACTCCCTCTCACCCTCCATACCTTTCCCTCTGTCTCTCCTTACCTCTATACTTCTCTCTATCTCCCTCTCTCTCCCTCTCTTTGTCCCTCTCTGTCCCTCTCTCCACCTACCTATCTCACCTATCTCTCCCTCCCTCCCCCATTCCCTCTCTACTTCACTCTATCTCTCGTCTCCCTCCCTATCTCTACCTCTATCCCTCCCACCTTTCTATATATCCCTTCCCTCTCTCTACCTACCTCTCCCTCCATCCCTCCCTCTACCTCTCATTTCCTCTCCCCTCTTTTTATCTCTCCTCTCCCTTTCTCTAATTACCTCTCCCTCCCTCCCTCCCTCCCTCCTTCCCTCCTTCCCTCTCTCCACCTACCTTTCCCTTCATCACTCCCTACCACTCTCTCTACCTCTCTCTCTCAATGTCTCCCTCCCTTCCCTCTCTTTCTCTCTCACTTTCTCCCTCCCTATATACTTCTCTCTATCTCACCATTATCTCTCCCTCTCTCTCTCTCTCTCACCTATCCATATTTACCTCTTAGTCCCTCCCCTCTCTCTCTATCTCTCCATATATTTGTCTCTCTCTAATTGTCTCTATCTCTTTGTCTCATCTCTGTCACTTTTCCTCTTTATCTCTTTGTCTCTATTTTTGTCTCTACTTCTCTCTATCTCTCCTATCACTCTCTACCTATCCCTCCCTCCCTCCTCTCTCTCTCTCTCTCATTCTCTCCTTCCCTCTCTACTTATCTCTATCTGACTACTCTCTCTCCATCTCTATATCCCTCATTCCATCTCTCCCTCCTTCCCTCTCTACTTCTCCCTCTCATCTCACTTCTCCCTCTCTCTATTTCTCTCTACCTCACCTCTCTCCCTCCCTCACTCTCTCCCTCCCTCACTACCTCTCCCTCTTGCAAGTATGAAGGTGTTATAATTGATTTCAAAAATATCGTGTTGTCATTAATGATATTAGTGTAGTGGTTGAGAATAATTTTTTTCTTTGATAAGCTTCTATTTATGGTTTAGATGTCGAGGATAATGAGAAAATTGATAAAATAAGGAAACATGGTGTTGCAAAGGTGTTCTAGTTTGCAAAAGTGTTTTGATTTTTATTTGAATTTATTCTAGGTTGAAGATATACTTTTATGGTTTGGATATGTTGGTTAGAGATATTCAAAGTTTCTATATCTAGAAATTTAGCTTTTGGATCGATGGTCAGAGGAAGTAATGTTCACCAATGTGTGAACTAGTTTTGCAGTGTTGTGTATAAAGGTGTTTGAGAGAAATGTATTTTCTCTGCATTTCTTCGTAGTTGTTTTTCAGGACTTGTGGTTTTGAAGGATAGTTGACAGTGTTGTTCTCTTTCTTGTGTTAAGAGGACTCATGGTTTAGTGTATTGGAAGAGGGTCTTTTGAGTTACAAAGTATTGTAGTGTCTAGTAGTGTTGTCTGGATAAACAAAATGTTAATAATCTTCAAGAGAGATTTGTTGTGAAGGAGTTTTTTGGTTTCTAGGATGTTCTTGGATCATTTTTAGGTGAATTTTGTTGTCTAAAAGTTTCATATTGTTCAAAGGAAGCATGTAATTCAAAGTTAAATGTGTTTTCATGGGTAACAATTGACCTGGTTTTTACACTATATTCAAAGATGTTCAAGTGTTAATGAAGGTGTAGTGTGGCATGTGAGAATTGATTTGGGTCCTATTTAAGTCTTTTTTTGGTCCACTTTCATTCCTATCCACCACGAGAATGTTTAGTCCTAACCTAATTTGAAAGTGTGAAGTGTGTATATCCAACCTTGGAGAAGGTTTTCAAGGTTGATGGCAGTATAAGTATGAGTTGAAATATTGAAGGTTGATAAGATAGAAAGGATAGATATATGTGATGCAATTAACATGAATTACCGAAGAGTAGAGTGCAAGTTTGAGTAGAGTAGTGTGAACTTCAAAGTGTTGGAATTCTGAAGGTAGTGAGTTGAAGGTGTCTGCAATCATCAAAAAATACTGTAAAGGTGTTGGAGCTATTGTGGTGGATTCTATATTGCATTGAGAATTTGTTCTCTATGTAACATTTCTCTTCTATCTTTTTTTTTTTATGTGATAGTGAGCCCTAGCTATGAGCCTTTTTGGATAGTGTGTCCTATTCTAGTAGTGAGCCCTTATACCAATTTTGTAATTACTTATATTGTGAGCTAATCCTCACCATGGTTTTTCCCTCATTGGGTTTTCCACATAAATATGGTGTTCTCTTGTGTATGGTGTTGGTTGTTTCAATTTCTATTATCTAATTTTCATTCCTAACCATTATAAAAAATTAAGGGTTTAAGTAATGCATGTGGATTTGATTATTATTGAGGGTTTTGATGTTTTAATTGGATACAAATGATTTACCCCCCTCTCAATTGTCTTGTTCATTTAACAATTGGTATCGGAGAAAGGTTCCTTGGAGAAAATATTAACCGCTTGAGGTAGATCTAGGATGGAAAACAAGATAGAGATCCCTAAGTTTTATGGCATAGATTATGCATTCTAGAAGAAAAATATGGAAGGATATTTGGATTCCTTTGGATATGAGATTGAAAAGGAAATAAAAACTCAATATGTTGCATCTAGGAATGGTCTAAGCAAAAGTGATGAGATCAAGGAAAAAGAAATAAATGGTAAGGCAAGGTTTATTCTTGTGAATAGTCTTTCAAATTTTGAATTAGTAAAAGTTATGAATCTAAAGACTGCTAAAGAATTTTAGGATAAGCTAGAAATAATTTATGAAGGATATGATAAGGTTAAACAAGTGAAGTTGTAGAATTTGAAAGCACAATTTGAGATCTTGTGAATTTCTGAAGATGAAACAATTACAAGTTATATGCAGAGGGTTGATGAGCTAGTAAGTGTGATGAGAGGTCTTGGTGCACAAGTCAAAGAACCTAGAGTGGTAAAGAAAGTTCTCAGATCTCTTCCTAATTCTTATAGTGAAAAGGTATATGCTATTGAGGAAGTTGTAAATTTTAAAACTTATTCTAGAGATCAGTTGTTGGGTACACTAACTTCATTTGAAATGAGTAAACATGGTTGGAAAAATGGTACAAAAGTGGAGACTAATTTTTGTGAGATGAGGATCTTCAGGGTGGGTCGATTACGCTTGATCCATAATGAATTGAAACACAATTTATCCACTAAACCTTAATCTACCAAACAAGATCATTCAAATTGAAAAGTTAAACTAAGCATTTATACAAATTGAAAGTTACAAACTATGAAAAATAGTAAAATTCCTACTCTAACTCGTTTGAAACTTATCTTGTTTTGGAATTGGTGTCGTGTTGATGTGGAACAACGACCCTTTCCCAATCCCGTGATTAGTGAGCCTGTTTCAATCGATTCTATGGAAGAGAATCATTGAAACCATTGTGATAAATGGATTGAAACCTATTTTATGCTAAAAATGAACTAATTATGCAATTTCTAAGCTAACATAAGCTAATTCTAAGCTAAAAGATGGAAACCCTAATTCATATACAAACTAAGATGGATGCATGGAATCCATTAATGGATGCTTTAAGCTATTATGCAATTAGAAATAAACTAAAACAAACTAAAAGTTAGTAAATTGAGAGTGTGAGTGCAAGTGAATTCAACAACATGACTTTTAAATTGAAAGATGGATCCATTTGTCTCCAAATAGTGCTTTATTTATTGGAAAGAAAATGAGAAATGGAGGGTTGCGATCAAAAATATCAATCAATGGTCAAAGATGAAAGGAAGAAGAGGCATAGATCATGGATTCTCATCAATGAAAGAGAATGCATGATGGGATTTAATCAAGGGCTCACATTTGCTTCAAACAAACACACTTTTGACCTACCCACACAGGTCAAAGGTGACTTGTTCGAAAGGTTAGAGGTTAAAATTTGCATTGGAAGCTAAATGAAAATATCCCTTTTTCAAATGATGGAGGACTAACAATATTCCTTGGAATATTCATTTGGGTGAGGATAAAACACATTTTGAAAATTAAAAAAAATCTTAATTTTGAAAAAAGGGGATAAGGAATATTCCATGGGAATATTCCTCTTCTTAGAGGAAAATTAGTTTAATTGCTAATTAAACAAGGTTTAATCATGTAATTAGGGGATTTGGAGGAATTAAAGTGATATTCATTAAATTAAATAATTTAATGAATGTGGGAGAGATGAAATGATATTTAAGTAAATAACTTAGGGTTATTTAATTAAATAAGATGACTTAGGGAATTAAATTAAATATTTTGATTTATTTAATTTAATGAGATGAAATGTTAGTGTGAAGGGGGAGTGAATTAACCTAAATTGATAAATTAGGTTAATGGAAGAAAATGATGCCATTAATTAAATTAGCTAGGTTAATTTAATTAATTAAGCGAAAAAGAGGATGGGTTTAAAGAGGAAATGATGTTAGTAAACCTGTTTCGAGTGCATGATATCATTCAGGACATTTTTCAGTGTCTACATTTTGCCCCTCTTTGAAGCAAGGTACTTACTACTTCGGTTCAAAGACTAATGCTCTTTGGATCAAAACTGTTGCTTAAATAAAAAAGTATATATTTTTTATTTTTTCAGATGCCTCAGTGGAAGGATAAAGCTGATTCCCTACCCCCTTGAGAAATCGAGCTAAAATTTTGATTTTGGGTTGATTTCTCAATAAAGATGAAAAATTGCCCCAAGGGTCTAGAAAGGCTCCGGGATGCAATAATTATGCCAAAAATGCAAAAAATCGATGCAAAATTAGGTTTCGATTAGTAAAATTGTGAAAATGATGATAAACCCTAGCTTGAGGGTGAAATTAGGGAAAAAAACCCTAATTTTCTAGTATAAATAAGCCAAGAAAGGTCACTTTCAATTCATTTGTGCATTCACACTTGAGAGATTCTTGCTATTTTGAGCTCTGACCCTCCAACAAAATGGTGCGACAAGAGCTTCCCAGGCACATCTCTGACCGAGTTTGAGAATATCAGTGGCTTCCAAGCATAGGACCATTGGTATGTAACTCCAAACTTGATTTGAAATTTGACTTTTTGATGCATTTATTGCGCTTTAAAGTTTAAACTTTGGCGACATCACTATATAGCAATGCCCATTTTATAACCAACAATGCCCAAATGAATTATAGTGATGCATATTTATATGGCAATGCTATTCATGATTTGAAATTAGGGTTTCTAATTTTAAATTGTGGTGCACACTTATATAGCAACACACTTGTCGATTTAGAAATTAGGGTTAGGGTTTCCAATGTTTAGATAGTGACACCAGTGTGTTTAGCGATGCAATTTGTGATTTTTCATTTGAAATTATTTTAGGCATCACAATCTAAAATTTGAATATAGTGACGCTATTGTGATTTTTGAGTTGAAAATTTCAAATTCAGTCAAATTTCCTCGATTTACTGATGTTGTACACTTTATGGATGTAGGAGGTCATTCCACCGCTAATTCCATGTGAGCACAAGCCCACCATGTTGGATAGATTAGGTGATCTATTAGAGTTACACCAAGAGAACCTAGGAGAGATCGACCTCTGGTATATTGCATATGCACCCATCATCTAGATGCATTTAGCTATGATGATTGCTCTATGCGAGAGATGGCACAATGAGACTTTGTCATTCCACCTTGCGAAAGGTGAGGTGATGGTGACCTTAGAGGATGTATAGAATATTTTGTGTTTTCCGATACATGGTAATCATTGTTGGCATATGGATTCTAGTGTTGTCATTGATGGCAACCTATGTCATTATTCTGGTTCACAAATCAGGATTTTTTCATACCGACAGGTAGAATAAAGAACAAAGTATTACCGAAAGAGAGAATGAAGAACATGGTATCCGGTTAGTATGTCAATCTGTATACTTCATCGAATTATCATTTTTAGTTGTGGATCTCGGGGAAGGTTGTTAAGTATCTATATTATCTTATTGTTAAGTTTTTTGATGTTGCATTAATTGGTGTATAAGTTAGGAGATCGGACAAGATGATTTTCTATTTATTAGCTCATGGTGGCCGACTTAGTGAATATGGCATGTCGCGGATATTCGAGGTATAATTAATTAAGTTATCCTATGCTTGAATATTTTTTTTTGGGTCCTAGCTATGTCATGGCCGACTTTGATGGGTACACATTGAATATTAAATGTGGATTGAGCTAACTATTGGAAAATATTTTTATTTTGTTGAAGCCGACATGAAGTGACTAAATCTTTGATAGCGGATATATATAAGAGACCAATTAATTCATTATGAGAGAGAGAAGGTGAGTGTACGAAGTATATTGCAAATGTCAGAAGGGTTTTTGAGTGATTTGGAATAGTTTCACTTGTGTAGAAGAGGATTGTTGTGAAGCAAATTAAGGCAGAGTAGAGCGAAGTGTAGAATCAGACAGAAGGTCCAGAATCTGATCTATGAGCCTCATCAGAACTAAAACTAGGAATTTTTAGATGTTACTTTCTTAGTTCAACTCTTTGTTGTAATCTAAATATGTTGTAAGGTAGTGATCCTTCCTGATTTTGAGCAGTGAGCTCTAGGCAGTGTGCCTAAATGCATGTGAATTCCCCTTTTTCTTCATACTTTTAACAAAGTATAAATTGTGGATTAACCTCCACGATGGTTTTTCCCCTAATAGGGTTTCCATGTAAAAATATTGGTGTTATGGTGTTTTAATTGTTTCCTTCATGTCCTTTCATCTTTACTTTTGTTTAAATGTTGTAAATGGTTTAAGATCTGGATTGTAATTTAAATATTGTGGAACACTGATTCATCCCCCCCCTCGCAGTGTTCCTTGAGTCCAATAATTGGTATCAGAGAAAGGTTCCTTTGTAGAAGTTTAATAGCTTGAGGTGTATCTTGGAATGCAATGGAATTTGGTGGTCTTCAACAATAGCTTTTGGTGGCACTTGATGATCTTGATCAATCTAAAGCAGAAGTCCTGAAATTAAAAGAAAATATTGAGGATCCTAAAAAATTCATTCAATCATTGAAGGATAAAATCAATGATTCAAGAGAAAAGAGGAAGGAAATATGTGATAAGTTGAAGCAGAAAGAAAGTAAATGCTTGGAAGATGTTCACCTAAATTAGACCCTAAAAGAAATAACCAAAGAATGTGAAAAGATTGCTAAAGACAATGCTACTCTAAAGCTTGAGATGAAATCTATGGTGATGAAGCTAACTAAGGAGATTGAAGAAAGGAAGAAGAATGAGGAGAATCTAGCCTAGTCCTTAAAAGAAATATCTGAAGAATGCAATAGAGTTAATAGTGGACTCATTCAGCTGGAGATTGAACTGCAACAATCTAGAAATAATGAATGAGAGCTTGAAATATAGATAGTTATTCTCGAAGATGAACTCACTACTACAAATGAATACAAGGAGAAGTTTAGGATCAGTTTTGCTAAGCTTGATGAGCTGACTAAAGGATAGAAGGATGCAAATGACAAGCGAGGTCTTGGATATGAGAAGGGAGAAAGCTTTGGATCTCAACATAAGGATTCTAGACAAAGAAATTAGATGAACAAAGGCAGAAGGTATCCGGTAAGATAAACCAATGATCAAAATTTTAATGGTCATTGCCTTGCTTGTAATAAATTTGGTCATATGGCTTCTCAATGTGGAAGTAAAATAAATTCAGGTAGTCCATCATTTCCCGGTCAGTGTTTTAGTTGTAATTATAAGTTTGGTCATAAGTCAATTGAATGTAGAAGTATGCATGTTAGTGTAAGGAATGTTAAATGCTACACCTGTGGAAGATTTGGGAATATTACTAATCAATGCAGATCAAGAGGAAATCAATGGAATGAATGGTCTAGACAAAGAAATACTGTGTGTTACAATTGCAACAGATTTGGTCACATTGCAATATTCTGCAAGAACAGAAACATGGATAGAAGAGGTCTGGTATACAAAGTTATAATTTCATAGAAATATGATAAAGGAAAAGGGAAAGTGAATGTGGAAGAAATAAGAGATCAGATTAAGAAAACATGGGTAAGGAAGAGTGAGTCTGGTGAAGGAAATAAGCTCACACCAAAATCTGCTTCTAGTAATTCCTACAGAAATTGATCTTAGGCCATTGGCCTAGGGGGAGTTCTTCAAGAAAATCCTTTGTCCCCCTATCGGTAGTTGGCATCAGAATGCAAGAAATTGTTAGTAGTTGTGCTAATAGTTTACAAATGTATCAATGATCACTTGTGTAGAAATTTGAGAAGTAGAAGGTTTGCAGATGAATCCTTCTTTTGTTGTGTGAGAAAACATAGTATCTGGAACACCTAGGGAAAAACATTTAATGTTGTAAAAAGGTTAGGTGTGCAAGTTATAAAAGGGTATTTGGAACCCTCATTTGTCACCTTGCATTGAAGAAGAATAGGAGAGCCTCTATAGTAGAATTTCGAAGGAGTAAAGTCAATTCAGTGGTGAATTCATCAGGTATTTTAGTTGCTTGTAGAATTTTCCCTTAATTTGGTGCTTGGTAGAAACTTGTTCGGTACGAAAAGGAAAATGAAGCAAATCAAAGGAATGGTGAATTTAGATGAATATAGCAGTGAGAAGATTAGGGATGTGAGAAATATGTTGTCGACCAATGAATTGAAATGGCTTGAAGGTGTGAAACACAAAAGTTTGGACATTTGGAGTGAATTTCCCTATTTTGATAACATGGCAGTCATTAGGTTTATCCTGAAAAGATTGACTGATGACATTCTAACTCTGGATAAACCCTATCTCATTTCTAAAGAGGTGATTAGGAATCTAACTGGATTATGCAATGTTGGGGATATATTGAAAATAAGTCGATTTAGAACAAAGAAGTTGAAACCCTATCCAAAGTAACTGCATATCAAAGGGCTTTGATAATTTTGACAATCAAAGATCTTATAACAAGGTACATTGCGCATGGAATCTCATACAAATATTTTTTCAGAAATAGGGAAGGGACAACTTCAGCAGGTACAATTTACATCTCTCATAAAATGATAATGGAGGATCAAGATTTTGACTTATGTGGATTGCTAAAAGATCAATTGATGGAAAATGTGCAACTAACAAAGGAGGAGGATTACCCCTTTAGGTTTGGTACCTTGGTCATATGTCTTATGATGTATTTTTTGAATTTCTTGCCATAGATCAATAGTGTTATATGGAAAGAGAATGAACCAGTTTGTAAATGGATTTTTAAACATTCTAATACTTTGGAAAATTGTAAGCAAGAGTATGCAAATTTATTTAAAGAATTGCTAGGGAAGTTTGGAGAAATTAGCATTTCCATTTTGGTAAGAGCACTTGAATTTGGATCCTCTTCTGGTGAGATGGAGAGGAAGAAGAAAAGAGCACAAGAGATTGTTGATTACACTCCTCCAGCACACAAGACTCCAAAAATTGAAGGAAAATGTAAAGAATAAGTGATTGTGGACATACTAGATGAGGAATTTGATGAGTACACTCCAAGGGAAGAACCAGAATCAGTTGAACCATATGTAGTAATGACAGAAGGAAGCAAAGAAGAAGGTGTTTTATCCAAAGTAAAGATACTAGAACTTGTTTAGGAGAAAGATGGGATGCAAAAAATTGCTAACATATGGTCTGATAGAACCTCATATGAGCAGGACCTGATCAAGAGCACACTAAGTATTTATTATGTTCACAATAACATTGTATTGGAGAGTTTTCAGAATGTGTTTCCTGAAGAGATGATTGAATGCATTAAGGAATCCATGGTCTCTGAGTCCTAGGAGAGGAAAGAGAGAAATAATTCTACATTTGAAGGAGCAATTCAGGCTATCTCTTACCAAACTAAAAAGGAAAATGAATTTGTTGAGTCAATGCATAAATACAACAAATAACATCTACAACTATTGTCTTCATTGGCCTCATGTAGTTGGGAGATATAAAGACAAGCTAGAGAAGATTGAAAATGAGTTGAACAAGATTGGTCAGGATTATAACATGTTTCAAGATCAGGATGGTGCAGTCGAGAAAAGGATTCAAGAGTTGCAGTCTAAGCATACAAAAGTTCATTTCACTAGAAACAACCTTGTGGACATCTTTTGGAAAGTGAAGGATTTAACCAAATGCAAACTGGAGCAGTTAATTGAGGTTCTGAGGAAAGGAGATAAATTAGAAGAGGAAATCATAATTTTGGAATCTCTCATCCATATTATTTACTAGGCATTTGAGAACAACAACTTGATCTTAATCATTGGAATTTTAGTAGAAGCTTGGAGGAATTTTCTTCTAGAAATGAAAGATAAGTACAAGATAATTTTCTGACTTGAGTAGTAGTCGTATTTCTTCAAATTTTGATCCAATTTTTGAATTAGCAAGGGGGGAGATCCAAAATGTGTTTGTCATTGATGTCAAAGGGGGAGAGAGAGCAGTGAAAAATTCCTTATCATTCTAAGGGGGAGTTGTGTTTTGAAATTTTTAACTCAAGCAACGTAATCATATTGGTTCCAACACTTAGTTCACTAAGTGTTGCCATCAATGCCAAAGGGGGGATTTGTTGCCATATGGCTTCTAGTGTTGTCATTGATGGAAACCTTTGTCATTAGTCCAGTCCATAGATCAAGATTTTTCCATACCGATAGGTAGAATAAAGAATAGAGTATTACTGAAAGAGAGAATGAAGAATAGGATATCCAATTAGTATGTCGATCTGTATACTTCACCAGATTATCATTTTGATTTGTGGAACTTGGGGAAGGTTGTTAAGTATCTATATTATCTTTTTGTTAAGTTTTGTGATGTCACATTAATTGGTGTATAAGTTAGGAGATCCAGCAGGATGATTTTATGTTTATTAGCTCATGGTGGTCGACTTAGTGAATATGGCATGTCATGGATATTTGAGGTATAATTAATTAAGGTATCCTACGCTTGAAGATTTTGTTTTGGGTCCTAGATATGTTGTGGCCAATTTTGATCGGTACACATCGAATATTAAATGTGCATTGAGCCAACTATTAGAAAATATTTTTATTTTGTTGAAGCCGACATGAAGCGACTAAATCTTTGATAGCGGATATATATAAGAGGTCACTTAATTCATTATGAGAGAGCGAAGGTGAGTGTATGAAGTATATTGTGAATGTTAGAAGGGTTGTTGAGTGATTTGGAACAGTTTCACTTGTGTAGAAGAGGATTGTTGTGAAGTGAATTAAGGCAGAGTAGAGCGAAGTGAAAAATCAAATAGAAGGTCCAAAATCTGATCTATGAACCTCACCAAAACTCAAATCAGGCATTTGTAGATGCTACTTTCTTAGTACAACTATGCATATGGTATACATGGAGCTAGATGATCCTATGATCTAGCAGTACAAAGGTGTAATTACATTGAGGCACACTAGACAAATTGGGCTCCCGTATTGGCGACGGGTTATTGATGATATGAAATTTTTCCAATGGTGCATGTGGCTACAAATGCCACACAGTATGATGGTGTGCAACAACTATACTTTTCCAGGAAGACCTGATATATGTAGGGACGTGAGCACACCATCATTGAGCGATATTTACTAGACAGGGTAGCTCAACAGTTTGGGGAGGTCTAAGATAGGCCAGATGATGCTTACAAGGCCATTTTTATGATGTTTTCTCATGAGGTTCCCACATGGGGACCGACCATTCCAGCTCTTGAGGAAATCAAGAGTTTCAGAGAGTTAGCAGCTCAACCTTTGACCTATGATCAGGGTCAGGTGGTAGCTTAGACTATGCCTACTTATGATTCTTGTTTCACACCTCCACAACATTTGACAGATCTAGTGGGTGCTCTTATGTGAGGGAGACCTAGAGGCAGGGAGCCCAAAGGCAGAGGATAGGGATAGGGTGGCTAGGATGGCCAAGATGGGTAGATTTCAGGGGATCCACCAGTTGGATAGTAGCCTCCTCAGTAGCCTCCAGTTCAGTAGTAGGAAACACCACCACCACCAGATGCTAGAGATGCATAGATACAACAATTGTAGTAGTAGGTGCAAATTTTTGACTAGTGAATGGGATCAGGCCTTCCAATAGATTTTGTCTATTACTATTGAGCAGGACCAGGCATGGCAGTAGGTTGCGGGCATCATGACCGAGAGAGAAGGAATTATAGTGGGTATAGGCCATGACTACAAAAAGGGATCAGGAGGTTTCCCTACGTGAGTAGATAGAGGCTATGATGGTGGCCACACATGGCAAGACTATTTTAGCAAGACTATACAAAGAGGTTGTGACTAAGGCCACATATTAGATGTAGCATTACCACTGAGATGTACCATAGGCACTTAGATAACTTGATTTTTTGCAACGTAGTGATTCATGACTGAGAGCCCAGGATCAACCTAAGAGGTAGGCCAGAGAGGGTAGCAACCATCAAGGATAGCTCTTATGTATAGACACTTTTTATTTTGTTGCCCCATTCTTTACCATAGATATACATTAATGGGATCCTTTTTGATAGCCTCATGGATATTGCACTTATGATCATTATACATACACTGATCTAGATTTTGGACCATGACATTCATTTTTGATATATATATGATACACATATAGATTCTATATGATGTGATGTACTCACTTTATTTCATTTTTATGAATGAATATGATATGAGATGCTTATAGTTGATGATATATGGATGCACTTTACTTGTGCCTATGTGATATGCGATGATCATGATTTGATATAGATGCAATGGTATGTTCTTTTTTTAGTATCTTTTCATAATATGCTATGAAATGAATGATATGTGATGCAAATGTTATGCATGTAAATGATGTGGATGCATTTATTTTTCTGTATTTTCTATGTATTTTATGAGATGATCATGTATTCATATGGATGTATGGATGCAAATGCTTATGATATGCAATGATTTAAGATGCTTGGAATAACAAATCTATATTATTCATCACAACTCAAATGATAATGCAAAATATATGATGTGATATGCAAATATTTTATGATTATGCTATGACTATGAGATGCATGTATGTTGATGGTTTGTGGATGCAGGGTGGATGCATTGATGATGTTTTTGTTGACTGTCATGATACCAAGTTAGCACAGAGAGAAGATAGAAGAATAAAGAATGAATGACCATTGATTTTGATTTCTTCAAAAGATCCAACAAGTCCATGATCCATTAAGATTTTATTAGAGATGGCGATGAGACATGCAAAATGAGGATGAAATGTAGGATGATGAGTTCCCCACACTTCAGGATTGGTATTTTACATCGTTCCTTATTGTTTGATATAACACATAGACACAATGCATCAAGGTATTAATAACCAGGATGTCGTTGTATCTGGTGTAATGGACTTTGACTTAGAAAACATATAGGATAGTTCTTGTTCACACCTTGGCATATAGAAACCTCGTTGGAATGCAAGTTAGAAGCTTAGAATATATTGGACCAAAGCATACGCAATAGTAAACAATGTACTCCAAACAACCTTCCTACACACAACTAAGAAAGTATGCACCAAGATTATTTTACAAGAGTACCCACAAGCATAGAAAAACAAAAGATAGTGATCAATGCCCAATTCCTTTCTCTCTAAATAATTTTAAGAGACATCATCGAGAGGTCCTTGGAATAGGTCACTAAGATAAATCATAAGAAAAGATCATAAACAAACAGTCACTATTATCTATATCTCTCGCCTAGTTTAATTTAGCTAAGGTGATATCTAATATTGATGTCCATCGTAGGAAGGATATATCCTAGGACATATTGATCAAAGGCTGTTTGATGTTAGGATGATCATGCTAAGATGAGTCATTTATACAAACTTCTTTGTCACATTTACCTACGATTTAGACTTTAGATTTTGACAATTAGGTTCTCACTTTACAACTTGTTATGCTTGTTTCTTTTTGTTTTTCCAAAGGTTGAAGGTGATGATCAATTTATTATGGGTGAAATTTTATTACGGGTGAAAGTGAGATGGGATGGATGGGTTTTGGATTTTCTAGAATATTTTAATGTTTTTGGTATTTTGAAAATGCTTTGAGGTTTTTTTGGTTTTTTTGAAAGTTTATGCAAATGTTTAGGATTTTTAGATTATTTGAGGCTATTTAGGATTTTCCAAGGTATTTGAGGCTGTTTAGGTGTTTTGAATGTTTTCTATTGTTTTTGTGTTTTCAATTTTCAAATGTTTTTTGAATATTTTGGGGATTTTCTAATATTTGGATGTTTTTGTGTTTTCTGAGATATTTGAATGTTTTTTGTTTTCCAAAGTTATCTGGATGTTTTGGGCTTTTCTGAGATATTTGGATGTTTTAGATTTTTGAGAATTTTGACCAAGAGCCTAATCTAAAAGACCTATCTTAGGAGTCTCAGGGGCTGATCAAAGATAAGCCTTTCCTACGTTATACATGTAGATACCACATAGTTTGACTGACTTGACCTTTTAACAAGATGAAGATATGAATAGTGATGGAAAAGTCAATTTATTATGATGGAATCCTAAAGGACTGACCTAGGGTGTCTTGGGCGCTGATCAAAGATAAGCCTTACCTATGTTCAAGCTCAGAGACAATGTAGTTCAACAAGGGTACCACTTTTTGGATTTTCAATGTTCAACCTTTTTATGGTTTTTGTTGTTTTCCAGATGTTTTGGATTTTTCCTTTACAATTTTCTGAATATTTTTGGATTTTAGTTGTACAAGATTTTACAAATTTTTTTCGATTTTCTGATGAATGTTTTATGAATAATTTTGGGAATTTTCATAATATTTTCGATGACCTCAAGATATAAAAGAACCTAATCTGATCTATAACAAAGTTCCCCCAATGTGACATGTTAGACTACTTTGATAAAGGCAAGACAAACTGACCTTTGGGATATGCCAAGTAGTGCTAAAGATTTGTGATACTTCACAATATCAAGCTATGATAAGGACACAGATAGATGATGAATGGTAGTGCAAATAATGATAGGACAAAAGAGAAAAAGAATAGATGCAGGTGATTTATTTACACAAGGTGCTTGCTTGCCAGGTTTTCACCAAGGTACTTTCCCAAAGTGCCACCGAAGTGGTTTTCACTAGAGGATGATTTTTTTCTTTACTTTTAAAATCTTTTTTCTCATTTTTTTTGGATTTTGATCTTTTTTTTTGTATTTTTTGATTTATACCCTTCAAGACTAGGAATAATTTTTTTTGAGATGTAAGGTGTTAGTTGGCTCCTGCAATGGTTGACCTTCAAGTGTTGACAATCAGTATGCTCCTGATCCATAGCTAGTTGTGATGACAAAGGGACCTAACCACTTAGGTTTAAAACTTCCTTTACTGTCCTAATTTGGAAGGTTCTTCCGATTCTGCTTCAAGACAAGACCCCCTACCTGGAAAGGATGACATTTTATCCTCTTTTATAGCTCAACTTTAGTTAGTTTTGATATACTTGCAAGTGATTAAGGGTGTCAAGACAACGCTCATCCACTACAACAAATCCCTATGATTAGCTCCCTTTTTTGCTATGCTTTTTGCTTCCACCCATTGTTTTAATGTATTTTTCTCTATTTTTTTCAAAAAGTCGGCACTATTTATCGGGATGGCGCCATTTTTGGCATTTTTTGCACTGATTAGAACAAGTAGGTGCTAAATAAAGCATTAATTAACTTCAGGTTTAGCACTGGGTTTAGTGTCAGGTTTAGCACTGGGTTTAGCTCTGGGTTTAGCTCCAGGTTTAGCGCTGAGTTTAGCATCGGGTTTAGCACCAAGTTTAGCGTTGATTTTAGCTCTGGGTTTAGCACCAGGTTTAGTGCTAGGTTTAGCATTGGGTTTAGCTTCAGGTTTAGCATCGGGTTTAGCGTTGAGTTTAGCACCAGGTTTAGCACCGGATTTAGCGTCGGGTTTAGCACCTAATTATTATGATCCAACAGGAATTAGGGGTTTTAGAACCAAAAATCCTTCCCCAATATTCACTAGCCTTCAATTGCTTTCCTACATTTCACTTGCATCTAAATATCCTTCAACCCTCAACCCTCAACCCTAATCCCTCAACCCTCAACCTAAAATCCCTAAACCCTCAACCCCTATACCATCTACCCTATACATTGGACCCTCAACCCTAATCCTTCAACCATATACCCTCAAACCTATACCCTAAACACTCTACCCTCAACCCTTAACCATCAACCCTTAAACCTTCTACCCTCTACCCTCAACCCTAATCCATCAACCCTATATCCTCAACCCAATACCCTAAACCATCAACACTATAGGTCCTCAACTCTAAACCGACCTCTACCCTCTACCCTCAAGTACCCAATACCATCTACCCTCAACCCTCAACCTTTAAACCCTTAAACCCAAGTAAAATCTCTACCCTAATCCCTCAACCCTCAACCCTTAATCCCTTAACCCTTAAACTCTCAACCCTCAACCCTCTACCCTCTACCCTCAGCCTTTAAATCCTAATCCCTCAACCCCTATACCCTCTACCCTATACATTGGACCCTCAACCCTAATCCTTCAACCATATACCCTAGTCAAACCTATACCCTAAATTATCTACCCTGAACCCTTAACCATCAACCCTAAACCCTTCAACCTTCTACCCTCTACGCTAAACCCTAATCCCTCAACCCTATACCCTCAACCCAATACCCTAAACCATCAACCCTATAGGTCCTCATCTCTATACCCTCAATTCTCAACCCTCTACCCTATACATTGGATCATCAACCCTCATATATCTTTGTCCCTCCCTCCTCTTCTAATCTCCTCTCTATCTCACTTCTCCCTCCATCTCTCGCTCCATCCATCTTCCCTCTCTACCTAATCCCTCAACCCTAAACCCTTTAAACCCTAATCCCCCAACCCCTATACCCTTTACCCTATACATTGGACCCTCAACCTAATCCTTCAACCATATACCTCAAACTTAACCCTCATCCCTTAACCATCAACCCTAAACCCTAAACCTTAAACCTTCTACTCTCTACCCTCAACCCTAATCCCTCAACCCTATACCCTCAACCCAATACCCTAAACCATATTGAACCCTATAGGTCCTCAACTCTATACCCTCAATTCTCAACCCTCTACCCTATACATTGGATCCTCAACCCTCATATATCTCTGTCCCTCCCTCCTCTTCTTGTCTCCTATCTATCTCACTTCTCCCTCCATCTCTCACTCCATCCACCCCTCCCTCTCTACCCTAATCCCTCAACCCTAAACCATCAACCCTTAAACCCTTAAACACTCAACACTAAACCCTAAACCATAAACCCTCAACTCTCTTAAACTGGCCTCTACCCTCTACCCTTAAACTCTTAAACCCCTATAAACTCTCTACCTTAATCCCTCGACCCTCAACCCTTAATCCCTCAACTCTTAACCCTCAACCCTCAACCCTTAAACCCTAATCCCTCAACCCCTATTATACCCTCCACCCTATACATCCCTTGGTGTGACTACAAGGGCCTAAAAATTCAACTATATCCCTTTTGTACATTTTATGGCATAATACACCTCATTTCTGCATTCAATCATCTACAAATTTTCCCATGTTTAAATTTTTTGAGTAAAGGATAAAAAATTGTTTTTAAAGGATAATATGAAGATAATAGTATGATCTTAAATTTGAGAATTAATAGCATTTGAATTAAATGGATTTTTATCTTCTTTTCAATTAAAAATTGTAATATTTAATTTGTAACATATTATAAAATAAATAAATAATAATAAAATTTATATGTTGAATATTAATCATTATTTAGAATTTATTTTTCACAATAATAATATGAATGGTTTGGAAGAAATGCAAGAGGCAGATCTATTTAATTAAAAAAAATCTTAGGGGCAAGGAATCTAATGTAATATCACAATCACAATCACAATCACACAATTTTTTTAAATTATAATAATTAAAATCATAATTTAATGATTAAATTATATATTTAATTCATATTCATTTTAGTTTTATTTAAATAAATATTTTTCTATATATATTTTAAAATTAAAATTAATAATTGTTAAAGATATTTTTCATATTTTTATTTTATATAAAATAACATCAATAGTTTTTAATTATTAATTGAACATACAAATTAATAAATTTAATAAATAATAGTAATTTTTTATTATAAAATATATGTATTTTGTTTTCTAAATTTGTTTGAATATTAAAAGATTCAATGATTAAACATATACACTATGTGTGATTGTGTGGGAGTTTTTTCACATGAATATTTTTTATGCCATGATGAGTTAGAACAAAATACCCAAGCCCTAATTTTTAACTCTCATTTTCACTTGGTTTTTTTGTGCTCCCTTGCCTTGCACATGCCACCATCATTAGGGTTTGAAACCTTGATCTTTCTGAAGGAGTCTCTATCAATTTTCTCGCTACTTTTGAGAGTTTTCTTCACAGAAATTTCTATTGATGTTGAATTAGGTAAAGCTTTCATGGTTCATCATTTGTTTCCACTTATCTGAATGTGTTTGCAAAGACATTTCTTCTCAAATTCTTATGCATTTTTCTCTTTATTTACTCTGTCGATGCCTTACTTGTCTTGAGGCTGACATCAAATAACTTCTAGAGCTCGCATTTCTTTGAACAACAAGAAGTTGAGTAACTTTCTATGCATAATTTCTCTATATCTTACCTCTATTTTCTATCAAAACAAGCTCAATTTGGACTCAATAAATATGAATGAATGGGTGTTTTGTTTATACCATGCATCCTTATTTTGAAACCCTTCTATCTTGGCTTGGCTTCTCTGGACTTAGCTCACTAGCAAAAGAAATGAAACAAATCATACTCTCCATATTTGGTTTGATCAAATGATGAAAGATTTTTTTATTTCTGCATTTTTTCTCTTTCCTGGTGATAGCTTGGCTGCAGCCTCTCTAGAATATTTTTTCTATTTCCAAAAAGAACAGAGTCTAAACTTTTCTTTATTGTATTTTTAAGCCTAAATGGAAATCACTAAATAACTATTTTTTTTCCCTCAAATGCATACACCAAATTATTAACAATCTAGCTTTGTAGTGATATTTTCAAATATAGCAGAGGATAAACTATCAAGCACAAACAAACAAACAAACAAACAAACACAACTCCCTACTAGCTAAAACAAAAGACCAATATTCTATTGCAATCAAGGTTTGAAGGGAAAACAAATGAATGCTTACTTTTGGCTAATGTAGAGACTAGTAATTTTGCATCAACAAGGGAGTGTTAAACAAATTGAACAACACGTGACTCCAAAAAAAAGTGTCAAGTGATAAACAAATCTACCACTTACTGAATAACAAGCATCAATACAAAGCTTGAATTTTTTTTATGCAATGTAGGGGAGGTCTTCAAATCAACCAAACTCAAATTCTCTTTTTTGACACAAACTTTACCCAAATTCTCTTCACTGTACCTTGATTTGACAAGGTCAAAAAGACTCCAAACCACCAAAAATTGATTCCAAATCTCACCTAACCTCTAGTTCACCTTAAAAATCATTTATTTGAAAGGTTCAAATCAACAAAGCACTCAGAAAACTCAGTTTCATCATATTCACAAATTCTTGCATTGAAGGACTTAAACTCTTGTAGTAGTCCATATAGTTGAAATTGGGTAAATATTCAACATAAAATTGAATCTTCTATAAAAAAAAATTGATTATAGGACCCATTTGGTCATTCTAAAACATATCTCAAAACCAACTATGGTCACTTTGGACCAACCTCTTCAAATATGGACTTCACTGTTGTCCTACAATTCCAATTTTAGCCTATTTTTCAAAGAAACTACTCTTAAAACTTTCTACCCCTCTAATTTTTTGCTGGTAAGCCACTTATCAGGTCTCAAAACCTCAGAATCAACCTTCCCCTTCAAGAGAAACACTTTCTAAAACACCCAATTGCAAAATCCTCACTTTATGTCTTTCCAAGGAGGGTTTTTTGAAAAACTATGATCCAGGCCTTAAAACACTTGGGAACCACTTCTAACATGCTTAAATATGTTTTAAAACACCTAATAAACCTTCATAAACTGCTTCCCCCACAAATTTCACACTTTTCCATACTAAAACCTCACAATTTCACTCTTTTTCACTCAAAAGTCACTCATTTTTGCAACTAGGCTTCATGCCCATTGACCTCAAACAACCTGCCCTTGCTCCCTCAAGCATCTAAACACCTAATCCTACATTAATAGACCTAT
The DNA here is from genome assembly GCA_007258455.2 of Sequoia sempervirens. NCBI lineage: Eukaryota > Viridiplantae > Streptophyta > Pinopsida > Cupressales > Cupressaceae > Sequoia > Sequoia sempervirens. The sequence goes on from VDFB02000003.1 coordinate 249,268,607, forward strand.
TCCACTTAGTAACAGTAGTTTATAGAAGTTGGAATAGGTCATACTCCATTTAAGGCCTCAAAACCCTTGTATGTACAAATTTAGACCAGTTTTCTATAGATCAACAATAAAATTTGTTAAAATCAATGTAGAGCCTCCAAATATGATGCAAATAAAAGATAGGTCCATCCCACACCTGATCCAAGCACCTGTAGAGAAATAAGGGCCTGTACAGATTCGTACCAAGGCTTGAAATTGTTGAAAATGTTACAAAAATCATAAATTTCTTTAAAAACAATGGCTTTTGGCTTTCTAATTTTGACTAAAAGGTTGTCAAGGTAGGTTGAATGTTATTTTTATTGTGTTGAGTCATGATTCTAAGTGGAATAAGGTCTAAAAAGGTCATTGGTAATGTCTTAGGTGAATAGGAGGGTCAAAAGTGAAAATATTGCAAATATGCAAAAAGTTGTCAACAATAAACTTGCAAAAATGCAAAATTTGTGAAGGCCAACAGTTAGTCGGGGTTTGAAAAGTAGTTGGTCAGTTTGGGGATTTAATTTTGGTTTGGAAAAAAATTAAAATACATGTACACCTCGTTATGGGGGTTGGCAAGTTGCATTTTGAAAGAAATTCCACAAAATCTATTAGTTTCTCTTCATAAATTTCATGTTTTCAAGATATCTGCTGCTACAGGCTGAATTTCTCATCCGTATAGAAGTACCATGGACCAAGGGTGATGAAATGTGTTGAGTGCATGTGTTAGATTTCATTTGAATCAAGTGGGAGGTTTTAATATTGATTTTTGAGTGAGATATCTTCATTTTTTCTCCTTTTAGTTGAGTTTTGATTACTAATGTAATTGCAATGTTTCTTATGATGAAGTAGAGATGAATGATGGTTTTTTCTCTCTAAAAGTACAATTACTTAATTTGAGAATTTTTTTATTAACTTACTGCCACTCTTTCATATGATTTGATGGATATTTATAGTGGTTAAATCCACCAAGATGTGTATCATACTTCACTCAAAGGCTTGATCTCATACATAGGCATGCGTTCATAATGCATTTTCAATGGTTTTGATGTTAAAGGTGTAGATTTATTAGGGTTTTTCCTCTGAAATAGTGCACCTTTACCACTTTAGTGCTGGGTGAAGATCATCAATCACTTTTCCATCTTAAAACTTGCAAGACGGAGGAGGCTTGTGGCATTGCCACCTCTAAAGTGAGCACCCTTTAAAAAATTTAATTCTTATCAAGTTGGGCATCAATCACTAATCAATCTGCCCTTTTTTTGGAACTAGAGCTTAGTTTTCTTTGGTTTCAACCACACAAAAATTTTCCCTAACTTTCTATTTTTACTTCTTTGGAAGAATTCACATAGATCCTTTCTATTGTTGCTAATTAGGCAAACTAACTCCATGTCTGGGCCAAACCATTCCATAGTCCTCTTTCTTTCATCGTAGTCAACACTAACCGAGAACTTCATTGTTTTCTGCTCTTGCATACTATTATTTAAATGTCATCTTTTATCAGACTTGTTGATGATCACTTCTCTCTATCTTAGCAAAGAAAAGACAATGACAAGATGACTTAAAAAAATGACTACGAGAACCACAATTGATTGGATGGATACAAGATCAAAATTCAAATGATGACAAAAGGGAGCACAAGAGATGAGTTTCATATGGGTACCAACATGAGGATAGGTTGTATCTATTTCCATTTAAGCTCTATATATTGATCTATTTCATAAACAAAAATAAAAAATTTAACCCAATAAGATTGAATTTCATCATGAATCCTCATTTACAATCATCAAGCCACTAGAAGGAACTTTGTTTCCTTTTATTTTATTCCTGACATAGCAGCAACTAAAAGTTTTCATGTTATTTTCAAAATTGATGGTTATTTGATGCTAGCTTAACTTTTCTTGCAATGGTTGTATAGGATGAAAACAATAGCCATATAAAATTAAATTTTCCCAAGTCCTAATCCCTCAAGGTTAACAATCTCAATCTCACTCATAGTGATTACTAAGAAAGGTAATTCCACCAACTCTATCAAACAGTTTATCGTAGGAACAATAAAAGCAGACATGGTGCAAGACAACCTGTTTGATTTCTTGCCTCCATGAGGCCAAAATGTAATAAGAATTTAAAGAGTGCAAGGGGATCATTTAATAAGGTTTATCAAACCATTTTAGAGGTTTTTGAGTCTTATGAAGTTATATTTTAAGTCATTTGTCAAATAATGTTCAAAGTTGTTCCATATTGAAAAAATTGTCAAAATGTGCCCAAAAAAAAGTTGTCACAATATAAAAACTTGACAAATAATGGAATTTGAAGGGTCATAGAAGTTATTTGAATAGTTTTAGGCAGTTAGAGAAGTTGGAGAGCCTTTAATAAGGCATTGTGAGTCATTTGTAAGGGTGGTGGAAGAGAAAATTGAAGATTTGTAATGAAGAAATCATATTTTCACTATTCTTCTACTTCCTTTGTTCTATTCTGATGCATGGCACAGTCTCTATGGCCCATTTCATGGCCTAAGATCACATTGTATTGAAATAATGTTGAATATAATTTATTTTGGCTTTTTTTTTAATTTAATTTCATTGAGAAATGTGAAAGTTATTGTGTTTTTGGTGAAGATAGCTAGTCCAAAAAATGTTTTCCATAAATTGTAGTCAGAAAACATGTTAGTACGAACTTGTACGGACCTAAAACCTATATGGATGGAAATTTCTTGATTTCATGGACAAACGTTCTTTTTACCAATAATTTTTATAATTCCATTTAAAGGGTCAAACAATCCAATTTCTAAAAATTGTCTTAAACATAGGTTTTTTGGGGTTTGTATACAAAAAAAATGTGTTTCTCTTGATTTGTATAGTGGAAACTCCTGATTTTTGGTGAGAAGGTTTATATTAGCACATTATTTCATGTTCTAAAGACTTAGACTGAATTATGGTGGTTAGCATATTAAATCATGAAGCCCTAGGTCTATATTTTGGGCAAAATTTGGAAAAGTGACTGTGTACAAAGTTGTTTTGAGGAATTTGATTATGGTGAGTGAAGTTTTCTTGATTCTCATTGTTTATAAGGGGATTTTAAAGGTATTGTGAGCCTTCTCTGATTAGTTTTTGGTGATTTCATAGGTTTGAATCTTTTTTTTATTGACTAATCAGACAGGGTAGCCTGTTGACAGTGATATTTAGGAATGGAAAATGAGGTTTTTTTTGAATGGTGATTGATGAATTATCATGAAAAAATGATGGGAAAGAGTATAATATTTTTGTGGCATTGGAAGGGGGAAAATGGACTTGGGGTATGTATTTTCAACAAACCCTCATGAAACAAGTAAGGAGTTGGAATGGTAAGGGTTTAGAGTATTGATTCATTAATGTAGGGATCTGCTAATGAGGTTTGTTGTTTTTGACATATTTACATTTGTTGAGTGTCTTGAATGGTATTGGATCCATGTTGGAAGTCTGAGTTATCATTTTGGTGTTGAGTATCCAAATTGAAAACCTTAGGAATCTACAAGTTTTAGTTTGAGTTCATTGTTTTGGTGATGTCAAATGTGTTTTGAGGAAACTACAAGTAGTTGTATGCCTTAATCTCAGATTGGTTGTGTGGAATCAAGTGTTTTTTTTAAGTGAATGATGATTTGAGTTGTGATCCTCCTAGCACTGCATCAAGATTATTTGAAAGGAACTCCATGAAAACCAAGCTCTCTAAATGGTATATCAAACTCTAGTTCAAAATCTTTTAGATGAGGCTACTCCCATAGCTCTGTTACTCGCTTGAAAAATCCTTGAAACTCTGCATTGATTTTACTTTTCTTGTCCCTCTCTTGTTGTTCTTCCTTAATTTCATCAGGATCATACATTGACCTTCTCTCCCCTCCTAAATTTTGGACCACATCCGTTACCTCCACATAAAACTGGACATCCTTGGTCTTCTTGGTTCACACCATGATGTGGTTATGCAAATGAAAATGAAGCAAAGTAATCATCTCCTTCTCCACTAGTTGGAAGAATGCATGCTTAATGTTTTGATACATGATATCAGATCTATTTTTCTCTCATGGTTGAATATTGAAATCCATTATGGTGGGCCTCCAGAGTTCTAGACATCTTTCTTCCTCTTCCACCAAATGCTAGCATATTTTACTAATGTTTATTAGAATTTTTGCATGTTTTACATCACTAGAATGACATATTAGTTGTAACTTTTATGAAATTTTATTATGGAATGTGTACTTTTATATGATGTAATATGATTATGGTTTCATTTCACATGTAATATTAGATATATAAAAGAAAAATAAATTATTGCATGAAATAATTAATAACTTTTCATTTTAAATGGTTTTTTTGCAGAACATGGGTCTTCCAGAAGATGAAGATGATCCTCATAATATATAGATCTAGAATATGTTGGTTATGGTACAGATCACATAGAAAAGGATGATGATGACACAGATACAAAAGACATTGAGGCTGATGACGATGATGATGACAACAATGATGATCATGATAGTGATGATGATGATGATGAGGCAATTGCTAGTAGTAGCCAGTGACATTCATGATCATATAGATTGCATCATGGATCATTGTTGATATATCGTTATGATGCCTCTTTTCATGGTTACTATCATATGTATCATTTTCACAGCCTGTAGTACCATATTATTGAGTTGTATCATTTTGACATGTATCATTTTGAAATATATCATTTGGGCATGTATCATTTTGACTTGTATCATTTTGAGTTATATAATTTATCATCTTTACTTATAGCATTAATACATGTGTCATTTTGACTTATGTCGACTATTGGACATGTATCATTTTGACATGTTATTAATCTAGTGGCATATTTGACTCACTTGTTTTAATTATAAATGACGATCATTTTATTAATAATTATCTTGTTATTTAATCATATGAGTTAAATAATTAAATTACTTACTCTATAATCATATGAGTTATTTAAGAGGCATGATATATTTAATTAATTAAATTGAAATAAAACATATTATTTAGTTTACTTACTTTATAATCATATGATTTATTTAAGAGGCATGATATATTTAACTAATTAAATTGAAATAAAACATAATAAATTAATAAATGAAAGCAAAACAAGAAGCATTTTTAGAAGAAAAAAAGGAAGCAACAATGGAAGCCAAATTAGAAGCAAACCAGAAGCAATCTTGGAAGAAAATTTGGAAGTAAAATCAGAAGAAAAATTGGAAGCAAAACTGGAAGAAAAATTGGAAGCAAAATCAAAAGCAAATCTAGAAGAAAAACCCGAAGCAAAACTGGAAGAAAAATCAAAGGAAAACTTGGAAGAAAAACTGGAAGCAACAAAAGAAGCAAAACCAAAGGAAAAATTAGAAGCCAAACTGGAAGAAGAAAAAATTTGGCGCTAAATCCGACGCTAAATCCTACACTAAATCCGGTGCTAAATCTGGTACTAAACCCGGTGCTAAACCCAATTCTAAATCCGGCACTGAAGTGAACATGCCATTTTGCGCCAAGTTTTGCACCAGCAAAAGTTCCCAATTCATGAACTCAAATACACTAAAATCCATATTTTAGGTGCTAATTGCCTATTTTGTTGTAGTGATCTGGGAATTCTAATTCATTTAGCTGAGATACCTTGTATTCTTCCTCAGTGATCAAGTTTTGTAGTGACACTCGCAATGATGGGAGATCAACCTCAATAGGAAAGATGGATTTTGATCCATAGACCAGGGAGAAAGGGGTTGCACCTTTCGATGTGCAGATACTGGTTTGATAAGCCCAAAGAGTAGGATTTAGCTATAAATGTCAGTCATGACTAGCTTCATTAACTATTTTCTTCAAAAAATTTAGGATAGTCTTATTCATAGCCTCAACCTAACCATTTCCTTGGGGATAATACGAGGTAGAAATTAGTGTTGGATATTGAATCTTTAGCACAACTCTTTCACATCCTGATTGTTAAATGGTGTTCCATTGTCTTAGATGAGAGTTTGTGGAACACCATAATAGTAGATTAGGTAGTTTAGGATAAATTTGGAAATCTGCTTCCCCATTATGTAATTCATAGGAATGGCTTCTACCCACTTAGTAAAGTACTCAGTGGTGGTTATGATAAACTTGTGGTCGTTGGATGAAGTTGGAGTGATTTTTCCTATAAGTCCAAGCCCCCACTATGAAAAAATCCAAGTTGTGATCATTGGCTACAATTCTCGAGCTAGAGCATCAATCAGGTCCCCATGTTGTTGACACTAGATGCACTTCTGCACATATTGATGAAATTATTTTTCCATGGTTGGTCAATAGTATGCCATCCTCAACAGTTTCTTAGCTAATGTCATACTGCTAGAATGGGAACCGCATATGCCATCATGTACTTCTATTAAATTAGTTAATGCTTCCTCTTGGTTAAGACATCATATTAATGTCCCTTCGATGCTTCGTCAATAAAGGGTATCACCTAGGATCATGAATCGGGATACCTTTTTGACAAAGGTCTTTTTAAAGTTCAAGGTGATATCAAAAGAGAGGATTCCTCTGCTTAGGTAAGTGAATATGTCACGATACCATAGGGATCCAAGACCAACAATAACGCATGCAAATTTAGATTTAAGGATTTCAAAATTTGGTACGATAAGTTATTCTACCAAGAATTCGCATTCTAGAACGTTGTTCAGCATGTCTAACAATGATTCGATTGTTACCATGGCATATGCAACTCTATTGTTCATGTGAGGAATCTACTCAAAAGTTATGTCTATGAAAGGATCCTTGAGATTATCCACCATTTTGTTGTAAGGAGTAAGCTTTACATCTTTAGTTTGATAGTCTTCATTGACTTGGTTGATAACTAGTTGTGAGTCTCTAAAGACTTTCATCTCTTGAATCTACCACTAAACTACTATCCTTAGACCTGTGATTAGGGCTTCATATTCAAAATTATTGTTGGTATAGGGAAATGAAATCCTATATGATTTTTGGATAAATCACCTTAAGGGGTGATAAAAATAATTCCTACTCCGGATCCATGTTGGGTGAATGATCAATCAAAGTACATCTTCCATTGAGCTGTTAGATTGATAAGGGACACCAATTCATCAGGGAATTCAAATACCAAGGGGTTCTTAGCATAGATGGATGCTTCTGCGAGTTGGTTTATGATCACTTGTCCTTTGATTTCCTTGCACTCCACATCCTCTATTTCAAATTTTGTTAAGATCATCACCTATTTAGCCATTCGTCTTGTGAGAGTTGCTTTGGATAATAGGTATTTGAGTGGATCAATCTTTGCAATGAGCTTGATTTGATGTGATAGCATGTAGTGTCTAAAATTTTGTGAAGCAAAAGCAACTTCTAGGCATGCCTTCTCAATGGGTGAAGAGTTCATGTCATATCCCACCAAAGTTCTGCTAATATAGTAGATAGCCCTTTCTTTTTCATTTTCATCATGTTGTGCCAGAAGAGATCCTAGTGTTGTTGATATTGCTGAGATATATAGGATCAAGGGTTTTTTTGGTATTGGTGGCATGAGAACTAGAGGTGTCAGTAGATAATATTTGATCTGCTGGAAAACTTTATCACACTTTTCATCCCACTTGTAGGTTATCCCTTTATGGAGAAGATGTGAAAATGGGTGGATTTTATCTAATAGTTGTGCTATGAACCTTCTGATGAACTGTAGTCTTCCTTGTAACCCTCTCATCTGCTTCAGTGTTTGCATTGGTTCCATGGATACGATGGATTTTACCTTTGATGGATCAATTTCTATCCCTCTTTGTGAAACGATGAAGCCAAGGAGTTTCCCTGATGTGACCCCAAAAACACATTTTTTTTGGATTCAGTCATACCTTGTATTCTTCAAGCCTTTCAAAAATAGGTCCTAAGACTTGTATGTGCTCACTTCTCTTCCTTGATTTTTCCAAAATATCTTCCACATAATCTTCAACTATTTTTTGGATCATTTCATGAAAGATGAGGGTCATTTCTCTTTGATAGGTTGCTAATGCATTATTTAACCCAAATGGCATCACATTCCAACAATAGGTTCCCCATGGACAAGTGAATGCATTTTTATGTTGATTCTCCTTGGTGATTATGATCTGATTATAGCCTAAAAAGCCATCCATGAGTGATAGAATTTCATGCCCTACTATTAAGTCTACAATGAGATCGATGTTAGGAAGAGGGAAATCATCCTTTAGGCATGGTTTTTTTAGGTCTCTAAAATAAGTGCAGATTTTGATGCCCCTAGTGGGTTTTGAGACTTGTACCAGGTTTGAAACCCACTCAAGCTAATCTATCAGTTAGATAAATCCAATGTCATGAAGCTTTTGTAACTCCAGTTTGACAAAGAGTGCTATCTATGGGTGCATCTTCCTTAATTTTTTCTTAACTGACTTGGCTTTAGGATAAACTGTTAGGTGATGTACAACCACTTTCAGATCAAGGATGTGGGTGCATCTTCTGTAATTTCTACTTAACTAGCTTGGCTTCAGGATAAACTGCTAGGTGATGTACAACCACTTTCAGATCAAGGCCTAGCATATCTATGTATGACCATGCAAAGCTAACTCTTCACTCTTTGAGGAATGTTGCAAGATTCTCTTATTCTTCATCCAACAATGATTCGGCATAGAAAGTGATCTTAGGTGCTTCTTCTATTCTCACATTGACTGGAGTAGCCTTTTCTGCTAGCACTGCTAGCTTTTCTGGATGCATTACACTAAGGGGGAGATTGAATCCCTCATCCTTGGGCACCTTAGAGAGGTTTTCATTGTTAGATGTATCTTTTGTTTTTACTATTTTAGGATCAAAGCGTGCCACTAGGTAGTTTTCACTCAAGGACCTGTATGCTAGTGGCATTTCATTAATTTTGTGACTGAAGGATTCAATCATCTCCCCATAGTATGCTCCTATGTCAAGCTCTATGTCAAAGCCTACTTTGTGATCTTCCCATGATAAGTTGTCATGGAGTCCCATGAATTTTGAGATCGCTTCATCGTTTTCGAATAAATCTAGAATCGGTGGTCCTTGTTGGTCCATGTCAATAGGTTGTGGGTATACTATGCGTATTTTAGTTAGTTGGTTTCTTGGGTCAAAGGATGTTATGGATATCATAAAGAGGGTATTGTTTTCAAATAGGTCCATGACATCAAGGGGAAAGTCATCTAAGGTTGTATCACACGATGTAGGTAACCAAGAGGAACCCTCAGCCCGTCTAGTAGAAATACCTTTGCCAATAAGTGTGACCTTGCTATTAGTATAACCTAGTCCAAGATTCTTTAGTCATTTCTCAGGAATGATGGGTTCTAGCAAACCATTTTCATTATGTCCTAGCTTTTCATTCTTGTTATATCCCATGCTTTTCATCAATTGTAAGCCTTTTTTATCATCTTCCATGGAAATAACAGGGACAAGTCGTTCATCTTGATAGAGGAGTTTAGAGATATCCTCCTCATTAACATCTTCTTGATTCAAATCCCCTCACTTGGTGAAGGTAGTAGCTGCCATCTTGATTATTTCATGTTGTTTGGTGCTTGATGTGGGTTTCCCATGAGATTGAGGAGAAATAGGTAACTCTCCTAAGACAAAGGTGTCTTTCAATAGTTTTTAGTTTCCACAACCATCATCTTGGATCACTATTTTGACATTGGGTATACTCTTCACAATGGGTATTTTTACTATTGAGGTAGACGCCAAGGATGTTGGGTCAATAAATGAGCTTGATGGTGTAGGCCCTTTATCATTCTTAGGTATTTGGGGTATCTTATAGAACTTGGCTTCAAGAATTTTACAATAGTAAAAAGGCTCAAGATCTCCATGGATAATGATTTCTTTTCCTTCAAAAGGAAACTTCACACACTAATGATAGGTCAAGGATACAACTTTTAGATCATGGATCCATGGTCGCCCAAGTAGGATGTTATAAGGAATATCAAGATCAAGCACTTGGCATTTAGTTTCTAAAATAAGAGTTCCCACTTGGATGGGAAGTGCAATGATTCCTTATGATACCTATTCTTGGTCATCATATTCTCTGATGGTGGTACTCTTTTCTTTCTCAATTGTATCTTCTGAATAGCCTAGATGTTTGATCAAATGAAGGGTACACATGTTTAGACCAACACCTCCATCTACAAAGACTCTTTTGACCTTTTTTTTATGAATGATAACCTCAAGGTGTAAAGCATGGTTATGAGATGGTTGTGATGGTAGGTCTTGCTCAGAGAAGGTGAGAATATGGTTGGTGATATGGCCTACCATAACTTGAAATTTATTAGTATCAATATTCTTGGGAATAGGTGACTCAGACAAGGCTTTCTCCGATATTTCCCTATGTGTGGGGGATAACCTTAAGAGTTCTAAGATTGATAGCTCACCTATAGGGAAATATCGGAGAAAGCCTTAATGCGTTTACAAGCTCTGCACCATTATCATAAACAACATTAACAACAAGAGATAATCTCATTTAATAGCTCAACATAATAGGATAATACCAAATAGAATTGGTTGTTCATCAATAATATCAACTATTTGGAGCATGAGATAACTACAACACATAGGGATTTAAAATGATTTTGAATTTATAAAATGTTTCTGAGATGCACTAAGCTGCAAGATAAATCAATGCCTAATTTTGGGCCATGGAGTCAAACACATAAAAAGAATTCATCAACAAATGGCATTCAACCAGTGGATTTAAATTGTTAATGCCTTGCATCAACTGTTAGTGTCTTACACCAACAATCCCACTCCTGTTATCAATCAAACTCTCCTTAACAAATCCAACCTGCACACTTGAAATCACTGTTATCTTCTCAAAGTATTTAACCATTTCTTTGAAATAGACCCATAAAAAAATAACACAATCTCATGAAATTTGAGATGACAAACTCAAAGATACTTTGTATTATTGAATTCATATGATTAAACTGTATAAGTATGGAGACAATTTGAAGATATTCATGAATGTGCACACACTTTCACGATTTATATAAACTGGTTGTATTTGCTCATGAAATAAAAAATTACAGCTTACAAACTCAAGAAATGACTCAGACTTAGCATTTTCTATCTACCCAGCCCCATACAAAACCTCAAAACCCTGAATAATGAGAAGAGAAGAGAAGAAATAGAAGAATATAAGTATCTAGAAGAAGCCCTAAAGCTAATTCGGAGATGCCATCTGGAAACCTCTTCACCATTGATCAACAAAAGAAAATCCTCTCTCCTCTCTCTACAACAGACTTTGCCTCCAAATCTACCTTTGATGTGTGTTGTTTTGCAACTGAAAATTTCTCCATATGATGAATTCCCATCATTTACCTGTTGTGTGAAAGAATATCCTCTTCTCTCGTTAAAACCTTTTATCTCTATTCATTTTATTGTTGTATACTTTACACTAGAAAATAATAATATTTTCTTACAAAGTAAATGGGTTCACTTCACCCATGAATACCAATATTGAAAGCATTTAGCATTCATTTGGGTAAAATATTTTACCCACTTCATTTTCTCCAATTCACTGGTTAGCACTGCTTTTAAAATATTTGGTTTTAAAAATGAAACCATTCACGTGACCCTTTCATTTTCACATTTTACTAGGTAAAGTATCTCACCCATTCGCCATGTTTACTTTTTACCTTGTAGTGAAATATTAGATATTTCACTGATCTTTAATTAAATCTCCCCTCTTAGGAATAGCATTTCATTGCATCAGGCCCCTCCAATACCTTTTAAAATTTAATCAGGGACATTTAAAGTTTTTTTTTAAATGCCTTCCTTCAAAAGAAAAAATGAAAACTTTAAAGTATTAAGGCATCGAGCCTTCACTTGCTTCAGGGCCCACCTTTATTATTTTAAATGTTTCCTCTTAAAATTTTCATCGGGCTTCTTCAAATATTTTGTCTTTCCTTTTAAAAGACTATCCTGTACCTTCCATCTTTGTCGGGCCCACATGCCACATGGTGCCAACCTGCTGTTTCGTAGGAATTAACTATCATACACCTTGAGATCGCAATTTGGTAGGGGACGGTGAGGATGAGGCTGCATTCGACATCTATCTCCAACCATTGATTTCTTTACTTTCTCTATTTTTCCCTTTCTGTTTCTCTAACCTTTCATCTTGGCATTTATCCGCTTTGCAACTCCTTCTCTAGCTGCATTCATTTGGGGTTTTATCCCTTCATCCTGGTTTGAGCCTCTTACACTTGCATTTGGCTTGAAAGTTTATTAAAGCTCTTCTAAACTCTGTTTTGTGAGCACCCTTTGCCTTCATGCTTTAATGGTGTGTCCTCCTTTTATGCACTGGTCTTTGTCTAAGTTTTCTAAGGGCTTTTCAATGGATATTCTCTGCAACAATGATGGTGCCCCTGTCTCCTAGGGTATCCATACTTTGATCCAAACCATGCCCTTACTGCAAGTATTGTTTCCCTTGCATGAAAGTTTCTAAAGCATTTTCAACATCTCTATTTGGCGTATACCCCGTAGTATTGGTGTTCCATGAGACCACATGTATTCAAGGCACTTGTATTTAACAGGCCGCAAGCCTTGTCTATAACATCTCCTCCCTATGATGCATGGTTGGCTTGTCTCAATGGTGTCTATGCTAAATGCATTCATCTGGGAGTTTCTAAAGAATTTAAACATAGCTATTTTGTGCATATTCTGCTGTTGATGGCATTTTATGTGACCACCAAAATCCCCTTCCTCTCATTTTGGCATGGGTAGAAAGAAATCTTCCATTTTCTTGAGAGCTCATAAAGCCTTTTCAACGAATCATTTTAATGCATAGCACTTTCTTTGTGGGTGTTGGCTTTATTTCATGTGATTGGAAATTTGTACGGTGTTTTCAACAGATCCATATATGCATTCATTGTGCCTTTCCTTCCTTCATGCGTACCATTTTCTCTCATTGCCTCTGGTTGATCCTTTTACCAGCAAAGCACTGAGCTTTATCTCTCTGTTTTGGAGCTTCTCTCAACCAAACTCTTTACCCCCTACGCCTTTCACTACAGGGTTCTATATTGCTACTTGCAAACATGCACTTCCCTTTCATCTACTTGGAAACTTCTAATTAATCAATTTTATTGTATATTTTGTGTTGGGGCTCAAGGATTCTTTTCTCATGGCTATGCTTTGGTGTTGGGAGCTTCCTCTTTACATAGGCATGTGTTGCCATTTATGTTTTCTCTGAGTTTCTTAAGGATCTTTCAAGGAGATCCACCTTGTGCATACTCCAGGTGCACTTCTAGCAAAGCGATGCATGAGACCACATTATTTGAGGGATTTTTTCAAATAGTTCATGCCTCGTTTATGCTTCCAAATTTTTCACACACATACAAACACACACACACACACACACACACACATATAAATATATCACCTCTCTTTATGGCCTTAAGTCTGCAATAGAGCATTCTGCTGGTGACGAAACTCATTTGGGATTTTGAATTCTCACATAGAGTTACATGCTATGTTCATGCTTCTGCATTTTCTAACTTGCAGCCATTCTTGGCTGAGATGCACAAAATAGATTTAATTCTGGAACAGATTCAAGATCCTCCAAGCAAGTGTAGTTGGCACATTAGGTTGAGCCCCGCCATGTTTATGGATTTTCATTTCATGGTCCTCGAGTATTGCATAATGAACCCCCAATTCCACATTCACTAAATCCCCAAACACTTGTCATAGTCAAACAATCCATACAAAAGATCATTCCTTTTGAATAATTACATCACTGCCCCCACTCTCATCATGGCTTGCATCACATTTTCTCTTTAACACCAATTGTGGTTGTGATCCTAAAAAAAAAGCACTCCATGAATTAATTCTTTATTTTGGATGCTTATCATATAATTCAAACCTTCCTTCATACTCACTTGGCTGCTCTTCACACTATTGATAAGGAACTTGGGACTCAATCTGACAGGTGTGAAATGATAGTTCTTAACTGCAAACATTGAACTAGAGCTAACTTGAGAATTGTCCTTTCAAAACACACATGCTTCTTGGTTGCTCACTTGTGTTCCTTGAAGTTCTATCAGGCATAACCTCAGCTCCCAACTTCATTGTTCTATAAAGCATGTCGGGTCCCTTGTGGGCCCAACTAAAAAAAAATTTGTTTTCAAACAACTTTTTTGCTCAAATTGATCTGAGACAGCTTCAGAATGCTTCAGAAATGAAAACACGAAATGGGATTTCATTAAAACTCACTTTCTGACATGTTTTCAAAATGTGCAAAACTGGACAGGTGGGCTCTGGAATCACCTCTAAAAACTAGGCAAACGACCTTGTTGAGTAATGAAAAATTGCAGGCATGTAGCCATTGGTCCAAAGAATGCAATGAAAAAGACGACTCGGAAAAAGGAGTCACGAGGAAAAAATTTCACTGTCAAATTTTCTCAATTGAACTTTCTGCAACAATCAGTTGTTCAGAACCAATTAAAACTCAAGAGATCACCTCGTTGGAAAAATAGCAAATCAACTCCTGGCAAGCTGCCGCTGGACACAGTAGATCACTTTGGTATAGGGAGCACATGTGAAAGAGGGATTAGATTGAAACATCTCCCATAAAAATTTATTGACACTCAAAGTTGGACTCTCAGAAAGGTTTCAGTGCAAAACTGAAGAAATTCCATTTGGTTTTGATCTACTAAAAATAGCAAATCAACTCATAAGGCCTTGAAAACTAACATGTGAGCTCATTTTGGTATAGAGAATGTAAAAAAAAATAAAAAATTGACATTACGGTCAACCAGTTGCAAAATGCAAGCTCAAACAGGAGGCAACTTTGCAGAACTGAACGTTTGCAAACAGCTGAACAGTGACAAAACCCTCTAGCTTCACTTTTTGAAACCTTGACAAAACTCATTGTGGGAAGCTAAAAATTGACATGAAAATTCACATAGGACACATGAGTGTGTCTACAAAGGGATTTTGCTTAGAAATCAATGGGATTCAAATTATGACCCTCCAAAGTAGGTCATTCAGGCAAGTTCATCAGGTGCACTTCTGAAAGTGCAGAGGCAAAATTTTTGATATAAGCATCTCAAATTTACAAAATTTGAGAGTGCCATCACTTGCTAGGATTAGATATGGGAAAAGTAGGTTGTGTCTTAGATTCAGATGGGACTCCTTGAATGGTTATTTTCCTATGTCTTGTGGTGACTCCACATTCCTCACTAGCTCCTTTGATGGTGATGACAGTAATGACACTATTGTAGGAAGCAATTGTGTTCGAGTAGGTATACTGTACGTTTGTGTAATCCTTAGCTTTTTTGTTGTTTTCTTTGTTATGATTTGGCATAGGGTTCTTGTATATCTTAATATCTCAATTCCCAGTAGGTACCTCAACAGATATGGTGTCATTCTCTATAACATCTTGAATTATATTATTAAGTTTCATGTAGTTTGTTGTTTTATGTCCTTTGATGTTGTGAAAGTCACAAAGGTTGCACTCGTTATACTAGGATGGTTTCTCTTGTGGTTCTTGGTAGTTTTCAAAGTTGGGAAGTGTTATCAGATTTGACTCTACCAACTTCTTCATGATTATTTCGATAGGTTCCGATAGCTATGTGTGCTTGTATTTGGGATATTTTTTCTTGTTAGTGGTTCGCCTTTGTTGCATGTTGGTGTTATTGATGTGATTGTTCTGAGGAGGTGTTTGTTGTACCATCGGTTGGATGTTGGGAACTTGATTATTGTTGGGTCTAGGAGCACTTAGTATGACCTTAGCATCTACCACACCATCATTAGTTACATTTTTTTTCTTTTCCCAAACACAAGGTTTCTCATTTGAACTAGTTGAGGGACAGTTGTCTTTGTAAGCTTGAGTATTTCCATGTGAGATTAGAGCTCTTTCGATGTTAAGGGCTCTAGGAACAAGCTCCTCATATGATGTTATGCACTACATTTTCAAGTGGAAAGATAGATCAGGGTCTAGATTGGCTATGATGATTCCCACTTGTTGTTCATTGGGAAAAGGCCACTTGCTTTTACTAGCTCTCTATCCCCTTCATTGCAAGAAATTGGTGAAATATTCTCCTTTGTTTTGTCTAAGAGTATACAATTCCTCTATACTGACGTCCATGTCAAGTTTAAAGGAGAAGTGATTGATGAACTTATCAATGATTTCTTGGAAAGTTTTGATACCAGGAGGTACATGAGAAAACCAATCCATTGTAGGACTTGTTAAAATTTGAGGGGAGAGGAACATTAGATATGAATAATTGTAGGCTACCTTCATACACATGACGCTAAATTCTTTGATATGATCGACATGAATTCCTCTCCCTTTGTATTTGTTGAATTTGGGGATTTCAAAACCTAGAGGGAATGGTACCATTGCAATGTTTCAATAAAACAGATAAGGACACAAATTTTGTGGATGGGGATTCTTTGTCTCACCCAGTTGAAGGTCCTATATTTCTTGTGATAGAACCTTGAATTGTGATGCTAGATCATCTTGCGGGTTTGGTGGAGGAACATATGGTGGGATGGTGGATGAGTTAAATGGAGGATTTTGATATGATAAGGTGTTGTATGGGGTGTATGTTGGTGTGATATTCTATTAGGGGGATTGTGGGATTGATGTATATGTTCCTAACACATTTGGATTGGTGATGTTTTGTTGAGGATTATAGTAGGAACTTGTTTGTTGTTGTTTTTGTTGGGAATACTGTTGAGCTAGTAAGGCTTGTTTTTGTGCTTCCTATTGTTGTTACACCACGAGGGTTTGTTGTTGGTCATGTTGTTGTTGTGCTACTAAGGCTACTTGTTGGCCTTGTTGTTGTTGTTGTGCTAAAGCTGCTTCTTGAGCTTGATGTTGCTGCTATTCTAAAGCTACTTGTTGAGATTGATGTTGTTGTTGTGCTTGTTCAACTTGATGTTGTTATTGTGCTAAGGTTGTTTGTTGTTTGTTGTTGTTGTTGTTGATTTTGTTGTTGTGCTATGGCTGCTTGTTGTTGTTGTTGTGATACTTGTTGTGCTTGCTATAAAGCTAGGGCATGTGCTTGCAATGTAGGATCAGGTGGTTGGGACGTCTACGATGGATTGGGGATGTTGATGTTTTGATGTTAATGTTGATGTTGATGTTTTGATATTGATGTTTTGATGTTGATGGATTGTTGATGAGAGGTGGTGGGTTCCATTGATTTAACATTCCTTGTAAGTTAGTAGATACAGATGGAGGAATGTAAGTTTGAGGTCCCGATTGATTTGGCATAGTAAACGGGATTGTGGGAAAATATGAGGATGGGGCCTTAGATTATGTGATGGAAATGACACACTAGGACCTTGAGTCCATTGATTAAAAAAATTTCCTTGTCCCATGTCTTGAGGATTGCCTATTGTAAACAAGGGATTCATGATCAAGGTACTTCCTGGGTTGAAAGAACTCAAAACCAAGGGATTTCTTTGAGGTGGATTGATGATGGATGGTGTGGATGTGTTTTTTGAAACTAATGGTATGGACGAACCCAATGGAGGGTTGGATAAAGATGTCCCTATTTTCCTTAAGGGTTGGCTCTATGGTATGGTATTGGCATGCTCTTGTGTGTTGTTTTGAGATACTTGGTCTATACTACTTTATGTGATGGTGGGAACACTTGTGGTATTCATGGGTGCAGATGAATAAGGGTGTCCCTGATATGTCGAAGTGGTTGTGGAATAATGAAGTTCAAGAGGTATGTATGGTTGTTTAGGATCTTTAGGAATAGGAGGAGCACCAAAGGTAGGTGTCCAAGTGGTTGTTAGAGGTGGGGGATTAGTGTCAAGGGTGCCCACAAGTGTCCTACTTTCAAATGGAAGAGTTAGAAAAAATTCTTGGGCAAGACTAGTTGCAAGACTAGGAGTAAGTATTTGATTTAGGCCTAGTGATGGAGTTGTGAAGCTTTGTGTCAAGTTTTGTGCAACAAAATATGGGGAAATTGGAGATACATTTTCAAAGGCTTGATGTTCTATAATTTCCTCCCTAGTAAGTCCAAATGGATTATTTGTGACGTCTTCGATCTCATATGGTCCTGAAAGAGATGACAGTTGTTGTGACAGGGTAACATGACTTCTAGGATCAAATTCTAAAGGATTTGGATCACTTGAGGTAAATGTAATTTTGGCTTTCTCCATGATTCTCTTGTGTTGTGATCTTGTCTTTACCATAAAATTTGTGTCACCTATGGGAGAGTTTTTTTGTGATTTATGATGTTTGAACTCTCTAGTTGACTCAAATCTAGGTAAAAGGGATGCTCTCAGTCTTTTTGGAGCAATGATGATAATGGGGGGTGAAAATATGGGTGATGTGGTAAGTTATCTTTGTAAACACTTTGGGACAACACTTTTAACTTAAGTTTTTATGTTTTGATGTTAGGATAAATGATGCTAATGAACTTGGAAATCTTTAGGGTAGACTCATGACCTTCAAGATAAACTAGTTCAAAGATGATAACTAACTTAACTAAGTGCATGGAAAAGGATACATTTCACATACAAAGTAGCTAAGTTAGAGGTTGGTTTGATTGATGTTTAAGTCAAAAGATATTGGTGTATTCAAAATTTTGCAAAGTTGGATGAAGTGAAAGATGAATTTTGATGAAGGGGTGAGTGAGATGTTTGACCCAATGTTGACTTAAAGTGAACCTTTGTTTTTGAAAAGACCAAGGTAGTGAGAATGATGCTAGACCTCTAAAATGTTCAAATCCTAAAGAGCCAATATTGATTTAGATGATAGGATGGATGGGGATGTTTAGACCTATTCAGTTCCTCCTAGCTTGAGCATACAAGCAGTAATGATTGTGATAAAGTATTAAGGCCCACTTCATACTAAATTGTGAACTATGATACCTAAATTTGCAATGATGGGATGGAGATCTTCCCCTATGGATTTTGATTGTATGATGGATCATTTAGAGGTGACTCCAAAAGAATGCATATAGTTCTAGACTATTTCTTGAAACGTGTCTGTAGAAGTTTGCTACCAACTTGTCTCTATTCTTGTGGAGTTTTAAAAGATGTTTCTTGAAATATTTTGGACTGAGATGCTTAAGTCTAAAATGATGACCTATAGACCTTACTTTAGGGATCCTAACTTTACGTGAGATCATGTAGAAACAATTCAAGTTTATGGAAGAAAGGAAGATATTTGTTACCATGTGGGTGGTGGTAATGTGGGCCTTCAAGCCTCAATATCATCATGTTCCTCTTCTTCATCTAAAATGGTTGTTGCATTTCTCCACTGGGTATTTATTTCTTTTTTTTCAAAAGTGAAGCTTCTTAAACTACTAATGAGATCAGTTTGTTCTCCATTAATGAGTTCAAAGTTTGGTTGAATTATAGCAACTGGAGTAGTTGGCCTCCAAATAGTCATGTGGGGTTCATTTGTCAATTTATCTTGCTTAATGAGTTTATTTTACCACAATCACTTGTCTGGATTAAGTTTTCAAACTAAATGTTTATGTCAAAAACACCATAACTTTCACAATGTCCATTTTGTGAGAATCATGAGGTTGAAGCCATAATTTCCTATGTTATCTTTGGAAAATATGGATTTTGATATAAGTCAAGATAGCAATATCAAGGCTTTTTCTTCAAGAGGTATCCATATTTAGGTCAAAGTTTTTGAAATTTTGAGGAAGATAGTGAATGCTTGTTTTTGCATCATTTTCAAACCAAGAAAAGTATTAAACTGACTCACAATCATTACGACCCTAGGTTTGAAATGGCTATATTTTTTGAGTCCCCACTCGGATTTATCCAAACACTAAACAATGCGAACAGTTAGAGATTTGGAAACATTGGCTCCCCTCCATAACACACACTTCTCGGGACCACCAAATCCCAAAATCCTTAAAATTCAGAGATCAAAAGGATTTTTTTTGTTTCTACAATTGAAGAGTACAAATGTGGGGCAGCTTCAGAATGATCGTTCTTGCACCAACAAATATTAAGGATTTTTGGCTTCTAAACAAGGGTTCATAATAAGGGCTTCCAATTTAGGGGGTGCAATGATAAACTCAGTCAAGAGGTCTCCCAACCCTTAAAACAAGGGATTTATGCATCATAAAGATACTGGGGAGAGCTATCATGTACCATTTCCCATTGATCACAATTTTCATTACAACCACACATTTATATCATGGTTTGGAAGAGCTTGGCTTTAGCTTGTTACCACTTGGGTCATTCCCTCATTTTGAAGTGGGGAGGCAAGCCCTTTAAAGGTAAACAATAGTGAGGAATTCCATCTATAGTTTGATCATCTTCATTTGTATGAACAAAGAGAGAACACATGCTATGCCTTTTTCTCACACTCGCAAGGGGGTTCAGTTTTTATCCAAATTGAAAGGTGTAGGTGATTTTTCAAAGTGTTAAAAAAAAATTATTTTTCTTGAGGTCGCCAAATGGCATGAGAGAATTGCATATGCATCCAATAACAACATTGTAAATCACAAAACATAACAAAAAGTTTTTAAATTTTAACCCCTCAAAGCAGTGATGGATTTGATTTAAGCAACAAATGAAATATGAAGTTGCCTTGTTCAGTTTTAAATCCAAAGTAAAATGATGATGAGATGGGGGTTCAATTTTAATCACGTTTGTGCATTCATTTTAAACCCAAAAAACAATAATGAGGGTTCAATTTTAGATAACTTTGAAAATGAATTTTAAGCCCAATTGAAAGCAAGTTGGTCCTAAGATTGTAATTTTTTAAAAACCCAATGGAAATTTAGTTCTCCTAAAGCATAAAGAAGAAAGCATGAGCGTTGGGTTATAATTACCCCAAAGCATTAAATGCTTGTTACAATCATAGAATATCAAGATAGGGAATCTTTCTTCAGTTTAGCTCCATGTCTTTCAACCTACAAAACCCTATTAGTCTAACAACCAGAACAAAGTTAGAAGTGCATCAATGATTAGATAAATCAAGGAAATTAAAGGAAAAATTGAAAAAATGATCATAAAATTTCTTACCCTAGTTGAGTGATGTTGAACATGATAGCATCACAATTTGAACTCTGGGCATCGCTCTGGTGAAAATGGGCATCGCTTTGCAACAAAAATAGAGAGAATAATAGCATTGAGTTTTTGTTGGGTGTCGTTGCACACTATAGTGTCGTGATTTGAAATTTGGGGGCATCGCTGCTTAAACTTGAGGTGTTGTTGTTTGATATTTTTGATACCTCTTTATTAAATTGACGTCACCAAATTTAAATCAATGCTGGTATATTTAATCGGTGTCAGTGTTTCAAATTGCAATGGCATCGCTATATGGAAACACTCTACAAAGTGCATCGTTGTTTGTGATTTGAGCATCGTTGTATCCTATAAAACAAGCATAAAATAGAATTCAAGCTAAAATATGGTTAAATTAATGGTTTTCCCTCCTTCTAGTGCCAGAATATGAGATGATGATCTTTAGGGTGGATCGAATTGAACACAATTTATCCACTAAACCTTAATCTACCAAACAAGATCATTCAAATTGAAAAGTTAAGCTAAGCATTTATATAAAGTAAAAGTTACAAACTTTAAAAACAATTAAATTCCTATTCTAACCCATTTGAAACTTATCCTGTTTTGGAATTGGTGTCGTGTTGATGTGGAACAATGAACCTTTCCAAATCCTATGATTAGTGAGCATATTTCAATCGATTCTATGGAAGAGAATCGATGAAACCATTGTGATAAATGGATGAAAACCTAATTTATGCTAAATTAAACATGATGCAAGCTAAGTTAACATGGTTTTATTCTAAAAATGAACTAATTATGCAATTGTCAAGCTAATCTAAGCTAATTCTTAGCTAAAAGATAGAAACCCTAATTCATATACAAACTAAGATTGATGCATGGAAGCCATTAATTGATGCTTTAAGCTATTATTCAATTAGAAATAAACTAAAAAAAACTAAAAGTGAGTAAATTGAGAGTGTGAGTGCAAGTGAATTCAACATCATGACTTTGCAATTGAAAGATGGATACATTTATCTCCAAATAGTGCTTTATTTATAGGAAAGCAAATGAGAAATGGAGGGTTGAGATCGAAAAGATCAATCAATGGTTAAAGATGGAAGGAAGAAGAGGCATGGATCATGGATTCTCATCAACGGATGAGAATGCATGATGGGATTTAATCAAGGGCTCACATTTCCTTCAAACAAACACACTTTTGACCTGCCCACATAGGTCAAAGGTGACTTGTTCAAAAGGTTAAAGGTTAAAACTTGCATTAGAAGCTAAGTGAAAATATCCCTTTTTCAAATGATGGATGAGTAAGAATATTCCTTGGAATATGCATTTGGGTTAGGATAAAAGACATTTTGCAAATTAAAAGAAATTCTTAATTGTGCATGTGAATATAAAATTCATCAAGCTCTCTTTGGGTTTTTTTTTGCTAAGTACTAGCCCATGCCTCAAATGAACATCATTAGCCCTTCTTGATAAATGATTTCCAGCCTCTGCCACATGTCCGCTTAGTGCTTTCTAAAGGAATTCTTCCCTTCATTTTTCAAATGGCCCCCACCATGTTTCCACGTGTCATCGTTGTGCATGCTTAAATGATGCTCCTTCTCACTTTTGAATTGGGCTCCAACCATGTGCCATGTAGCATTCATCCACATATACTTTGGCGGACCCCACAGTCAACACCAAATAAAAAGCATGCTTCCATGTGTCTTCCTAGTGTAAGCCTTCAACAGTGAAGAGGAATGAACTACAGGCTGTGAAATGCTGCCACATGTCTCCTCGGTGAGTGCTTCTTCAACACAAGGGATGGAGTGAATTATGGGCTGTGATATGATGTCACATGTTCTGACTGCCTATACTAGGTGGGGACAATTGTTTGCACGGGACTATGCCATGACCACTACCATCATTCGCAGGAGATGTGCCTAGATGGGGAGCGACCACATGCCATGTACCCGAATCTTTTTCTTTTAAAACAGATGGGGGAATCATTACTACTACATCTTTGATCATGATTCCAAATCTTTTCAGTTACTGATCGACAGGTGTTGGGAATGCTCACTATATATACTGCTCTTTATTTCTGAAGAGGGGTTAGTTCCAAGTTCTAAGTTCCATGAGTTTCGAGAGTACGAGAGTTATAGAAATGTAGAATTTTAAATACACCAGGCCTTTTGTTATTAGATTATTGCAGAAAGACTCACAGACTGTGCAATTGTTCAGCCTTTCTATTTTTCTTAAGCTATTTGATTAACTTTATATTGTGCCATTATTGTTTGAATGGTTCATTTGTAGAACTTCTATAATTTTAATGGAAGTTTGCTAGTTTAGATCATGTCTTTTGACTCCTCTTTTCAATGAATGGGTATGAAAATTATTTTATGTCATTGAATGCACTGTTCATGCTTCAATCTTTAATTTATGTCATTCTGGGACATAGTAAATTGTTGAACGGAGCCTTAGATCATATCCAAAAGATTGATTTATCATGCCTTTTATCTAAATTATGGCACATCGCCTTAGTTAGATCCTTTATTTTTATATTTGCTTCCTTTTCGCTTTCCAACCCCCAATTACAGAAGAAATCGACTTCTTTAAAAATTTGGAGGTCACTTAGTTTAGCACAATAGGTCCCCCATAAATTGAGTTTCCCACAAAGGGTTGTTACCTTGCCAATTTTTGGTATCAACAGTTTTTCTTTTTCCTAGCACGCTCAGTGGGATTGAGCTTAAATGAACCTAATTTTAAGGAGGGTGTATGAGCCATCGGCCTGTAACTAGGTTCCAAACAATGAATAATCCTAGTTTATTAGTACCGCCATTAGGGACAGTACAATCTACGACCCAATTAGTGAATGTTCTGCTTCCTCCACCCTTTCTGCTAGCCATGTTGCCCACTGCTAATAGAAATTATATGGCATGGGACGCTGGAAGTCCTCTTGTATCGCCAGTAGCACCCACCATTTGGGAACCTATCTCGGTCTTTGCCCTAAAAGTTATACCTAAATTCACCAGAGATGGCTCAACAACACCATCCAAACATTTGCAAGATATCGCGAACGTATGCCTGGTACACGACGTTATAGACCAAAAAATAGCACTAAGGTTGCTCACTGCCTCTTTTAGAGGCAAGGCACTAGATTGGTACTAGATGCTGCAAGAAAACACTATCAGTAGCTAGGATGAGCTTGGAGATCCTTTCTATCAAATATTTTTGAATGACGGAGACCAATCCTCACTCTATTATCAACTGTCAGTCATAAAACGGGCCCCACACAAAGCCATGGCTGACTTTAATGCTTGTTTCCATACAAGCTGGCAGAGAATCCAAGTTGATATCTACCTTCTGCCCGATCTAGAATTCATGTTCTACTTGAAATATATCAACCCCAGCATTTCAATGATGATCTAGCCTTTGGGTGAGACCACACTACCAGGCGTCTACAGCGTTACTGTCAAGGAGGAGAAAAATTTGATAGGCGTCGGCAAGTTACCACCTAGAACAATCATTCCTATATTTCTAGAAATATAAGTTCCTACTCAGGAGATGCCTTCTACTAGCATGCCAGCTCCTCCTTAATCTATGTACACATATCCAAACGTACCACAAAACATTGCCTCTACATTCAACTCTTCAAAGGAGGATATGAGTAATGTCAAGGAAATATTGTAGGCCATGCCAACGAGATAACTATTATCAAGCACAACCAGGTCATGCCTCTGAAGCCGACCTATCAAAATTATCAAGGCAAAAGGTCCTCTTACCAACAAAACTAGTTCCAAGGAGGCGCTTGCACAAATCCACACATGCAAATAGCAAATCAAATAGTGTCAATACCCACTCCACTACAGAGCACTAATCTAAGATCGAGTAGAGAGCTAACTATGGGGGAAAACAATTTAATTGATGATACCAACCCCTGGTGCTTCCCTTGTGATGATTCACATATGCCCTGAAACTACCCGCATGGCAATTTACAAAAAAAGGTGGTGAAGCAGCGTAGTCAAGGCGCAACTTCAGATCTTGAAAGATATGTGTATACCTCTTCACAAATGGACAACACGGTGCTCACAACACAAATGCAGGGGATGTCACTAAAGCAAGAAGCAAACATCGCTCCCAATCATGCACTCTTCTCATGGATGGAAGAAGAAGAAGTGGTGTTTTCCAATGATGCATCCACATCTAAAACACCACAAGTATAGTCTGATTACAACACCTACTCAAAGAGGAGATTCATGGGAAAACCAGTCATCCCACAACTAGTTAGTCCGCAACCTAAAAGTGCTTCCGACCAAATTCTTAGTACCTCCACGGTGGTGCCACAATGTCCGCCGCAAAGGGAAATCGTTATAACAAGAGCTAAGGAGAAAATATCTCTGAATCCACCCCCCTTCAATGTGGTGGAACAATTGAAGAAATCATCCGCTAATGTGTCTCTTTGGGATATATTAGCCATTCCAGAATAGAAGACATTACTACAAAAGGTTCTCTAGGAGGATCCAATCATTGAACCAAAGGAGCAATTGCTCAAAGGAAAGGCTATTGACCAATCACCTCCTACCAAAGTTCTCACAAATAGAATAATAGAAGCTCTTGCTGAGGTAAGAGATAAGCCAAAACCCAAACCCTTCTTCCTAACACTTATTGTGGGAGAGAAGTTACTACATAATTCCATGATTGAATTTGGTGCCAACACCATAGTTATACCAAAATAGATAGCTAAAGCTTTAGGGCTCAGTTATGAAGCTTTAAAAAGAGGAGCGATGCAACTTGATGGAAATAGAGTCAAAACTGTCAGTCTCATCAAGGACCTTCCCTTGACTCTATTTTCCTATCTTAGCATCACAGTGTTGCAAGATACTATGATCATAGATGTCCCCCCCATGTTTGGCCTCTATTTGTCTTGAGAATTCACTTCAAAGGTAGGAGGATACCTATCCCTAGATTGGTCATATATGATCCTTAGGACCAAGAACAGTGCAAAAATGAAGATAGAATATGAAGCTCTACATTCGAAACATGTGGCTGATGAAGCCATGATCAACTTTGAGGCCACTCATACTTCTATCACCAAGCAAGAAATGTATTGTGCTGAGTTATTGGAAGATGAAAAAGTGACCAGAGATTGGACCGATCAAGAAGATGTTCTCTTGAGTGAACATATAGATAATGATCCTTTTGACAACTACCATGCTACCAGGTTGGGAACCTATGTCATCTATAATGAAGACCAAGTGCTCTCGAAGGTCGTCAAAGAACCTAAGAATGGTCAAGCCTCAGAGCTATGGATGCTACACTTCGACGGAGCAAGATGCAAGGTTGGCACAGGAGTCAGGATATGTTTAATATCCCCACAAAATGAGAAGAACCTAAGGTCCTTTTACTTCCAGTTCACTTGCTCAAACAATGAAGCTGAATACGAAGGATTAGTGCAAGGTCTCATCCTTGTGGAACGAATGGTAATTAAGCAATTAATGGTGTTCGAAGATTCTAAACTAGTAGTCAATCAAGTCCGTGGAATTTCTGCAGCCAAGAATGTTCGCATGTGATATTATAAGCACTGAGTTTGAGACCTGATTGAGAGCTTTGAATCCTTCAACATTCAAATGGTGCCCAAAGAACAAAATACAAATGTAGATCGTATGGTAGCAATTGAATCCCAGTTTGATCCTGCCTCTGACCTCATTCACAACAAACACTTTGTACAAGTGATAGTTCAACTAGCCATTCCAAACAATGACCAAAGCTGACAAGTGTTTGGCAATGATGAACACATTGCCTCATTCATCGAGCAGTCGGGAGAATTTTCCAACCAGCTACACCCGAAGATTGTTGAAGCTTATGAAGGACAAATCATTCAGCTGAAATCCAACAAGCTTCCAAAGGGATTGGTCACTCTCAAAAATCTATTCAATTGTGACGATGCAAGAAATAACAAGAGGAAGTTTGTAGCCGAAAAAGGTGACTATGCATATCTTTAGGTTGGAGATGAGAGAAAGCTCAAAGTTGGGAAGGATGTCTCAAATCATGATAAAGAAAGGCTCATCAAATTTTATGAAAAATATGGAGTGGTGGCCTGGTCATATGATGACCTTAGGGGATATGATCTTGATATCATCCAACATACAATAGAGTTGGCAGAAGGCACAAAACCAATCCACCAAAAATAGAGGCCAGTGAATCCTAATATTAAAGTGCTAATGGCACAAGATTTAGTGAAGCTAATCCAGTCACAGGTTGTCTTCACAATCAAGAATAGCACGTGGGTATCCAATCTAGTCTTGGTCTGAAAGAAGAATGGAGATATTTGTCTATGTGTGGACTTTCGGGACCTAAACAGAGCATCCCTGAAGGATCATTACCCGCTACCTTCAATGGAGTCCATCCTACAAATGGTGGTAGGATCAAAGATGCTTTCCCTATTGGATGGCTTCTCTGGTTAAAATCAAATCTGGTTCAAAGAGGAGGATCAACATAAGACAACGTTCACTACTAAGTGGGGAACATTTGCATATGCTAAGATGCCATTCGATCTCTCAAATGCAGGAGCCACCTTCTAGCAGGCAACGTATATTTCTTTTAGTGAACTAATCAAAAATATTATCCTAATCTATTTGGATGATTTGACAGTGTTCTCCAAGTCCAAAGATGATCATTTTGATCACCTTGAGATGGTGTTCAAGAAATGCCAGGATTTTGAGATCTTCCTGAACCCAAAAAAATGTGTCTTTGGAGTACTACAAGGAAAACTATTGGGACACATAGTGTCCAAAGAAGGAATTTCAATTGATCCCGAGTGGGTGAAATAAATTAAAGAGCTTCCCCTTTTGCTTAACAAGAAAGGCATCCAATCCTTCTTGGGAAAGGTAAATTTTGTTAGAAATTTTATTTCTAACTTCGCAGGAATAATTAGGCCAATCACCCTAATGCTGAAAAAGGATCAAACATTTAAATGGACAAAAGAAGCCATAGAAGCCTTTGAGAAAGTCAAGGATACTATTTCCTCTGCTCCTGTTCTAGTCAATCAAGACTTATCAAAGGAATTCATAATGTATGTATTCAGTAGCAAGTCAAGCATTGATATTGTCTTAACTCAAAAAGATGATGAGGGCAAGGGAGAACACCCGATATCATTTCACTCCTGGACCTTGAAGGAATATGATACAAACTACAACTTTGTAGAGAGGCAAGTGTTTTCAATAGTTAAGGGACTCAAGAAGTTCCAACACCTAATCTCTTGCAATAAGGTGATTGTTTATGTTGTGCATTCTAGTGTGTGTGAATACATCATGGAAGGAGAAATCACTAAGAAAAGAGCCAATTAGATCACCAAGATCCTTGAATACAACATTGAGGTCAAGCCTACAAAGACCATTCAGGGAAGAGGAATGTGTGAATATCTTGCACACGATGAAAAAATGGCCACTGAAGAAGAGCAGCCAGAGCTAGTCCTAATGTTCACGAGTCAGAGTCTAAAGGTTGTTGGCTAGTGGATAGAGTGATATTTATGCATATAGGAAAATATTTGTTGGTCCTTCCTCCCTAGAAGAGAATATTCTACTAACTACAAAACAACGGATATGCACTCATTGAAGGGATCTTGTTCAAAAAGAATTTTAAAGATGTTCTATTGCAGTGTGTCACTACGGAGCAAGCAAAAAGGATCCTCGACACTTACCACAATAGAATCGTGGGTGGACACTTCTCTACTAAAACCACCACCATCAAAATTATGTGTGCAAGGTACTTCTGGTGTATGCTATTCAATGATTCCTACTCCTTGGTAAAAGCTTGCAAGGAATGCAGTTCTTCACAAGAAGAAAAAAGAATTTTGTAATGCCTCTCAATATGATAGTGGTTGACGAGCCATTTACGCAATGGGGCTTGGAATTCATCGGAATGGTCAACTTGACCTCCAGTGCAGGTCATAAATGGATCTTGATAGCCATTGACTACTTCACTAGGTGGACCGAAGTCGTACCATTGAAGAATGTGACAGAGTTAGAGATAGTGGACTTGCTAGAGGAACTAATGACAAGATTCATCTTGCCCAAAACAATCATCTCCGACAACACTAAAGCTTTCCTAGGCTCTAAGGTATGTCAATTTTCACTTATGCATGACATATCCCTTAAAATATCATCAAACTACTACCTGCAAGGGAACGACTTAGACGAGTCAATGAATAAGAACTTGGTTCGACTCCTCAAAAGGATTGGGTTGGAATACCAAAGGGAATGGAATAAAAACCTCGAAGCAGTGCTCTGGGCAAGCCGCATAAATCCTAAGCAAGTCCTCAAGACTTCACCATATGAGCTAGTACATGGAAAAAAGGTGTTATTTCCTATCTCCATGGAGATTCTAGTGCTACAATTATTAAAATATCTTAAGGTGGAACAAAACGGCGCAATGGAGGTGCAGCTAGCCAAGTTGCTAAAAGTACAAGAGAAAAGGGAAAAGTCCCTAATAGCCATGACTAACCACCAACAAGTAGTTAAAAGGTGGTTTGACAAGAAAGCATTTTCCCAAGGTCTAAAGTGTGGAGACTTAGTGCTGAAGTTTAATGAAAGGGTTGTGAAGCTGAAGCTGGGTCAGCATGAGTAGTTTGACAACCTTTAGGAAGGCCTGTTCAGAATAATTCAATGTAAGGAACATAATGCATTTGAGTTAGAAACCATGGAAAAAGAAGCATTGGGAATTTCGGTCAACGAAATTCTCAACGAAATTCACCTTAAATTATTTAATTAAGCTTGCATATCCTACCAATGTAAATATGTTTATAGTGATTTTTCCTTCTTTTCCTTCTTTCCCTTTTGTTTTTGTTGGCTGATCTTTCTATTCATTCTATGGTTCGAGGTGGTGGAAAACAAGTAGCCCATTATTGTAGAGAGTAGGAAGAATAAACTCATAGCCCAAAAGAACAGAAAAATTCAAACACCCACATGCATAATTGAATTGATACATATATGCTGAAAAAGAAAAGGATGACCCATATTGCAGAATCCAGAAGCAAATAGCAAGATGATTATATAAAGTTATATTTTCATTATATATATATATGTTTTAATATTTACATTTCCAAAATGGATCAAGGGCCACACTTCTAAAGTATATCGCTATATTCTTCTTCCTTCATATATTCTATGGAAAATCCTTTTTCAGGCATGTATACAAAAAAAAGACTGATTCATATGATTTTTTTAAAAGAAAAAATAAAAACATGGAGGTCTTCAATCCATAACATGAGCAACAACAATGGACACATCAACAACAGCGTCCACAATGTCTTCATAAATAGGGGTATCACCAAGAGCAGCAACATCACTCATGGGAGAAATGGCCAGTGACAGAGGGAACACCAAGTTCTTGAAGTCCGTGTACCTGTCAATATCATAGAACGACACCACATTGTAGATGCGGAAAAGGAAGTGATAGGAAAAAGTGACCCTTTAGCGGTGCTCATCTTGTGACTGGAGGAAAAATCCACTCAGGAATGGAAGCCACAATACGACCGCGTCCTCTTCAATAAACCTCATGAGGTCGCTTGCAGTTGGAATTCCCCCATCATATGCAACATTCACCACTACCTCCCTGAGGCCGTTTAGGTATTTATTTAGGAAAATTTCTTTGACCATATGCAGAATTAGTGGCTTAGGGATTCCAATATCAAGCATTGAGGCAACGAAATGCGAGCACACATTAGTGTTAACTTAGTATTTATCCTCGTATTTGAGGAAATCACGTACCAAAGCCCATTTCATGGCTATGATAGCTAGTGGCTGCTTACTTTTTGTCATCCTTTTCAAGTGCCTAGTTGAAATATCACCTAAAAAAGCCATTTGAGACTTATAAAAAACTAGCCTAATTAGGGTATTCATACTAGAAGGTGCTCTAAAACTATCCTGGAACTATCTCTGCAAACTACCTAAGTCTAGCCTATGAAAATGCTACACAACTTCTAATGCTAAACTGCTAAGCCAATTACCTATTACCAACTTTTCAAATCACTAAGTGTGATTTCACTACTACTTAGGTGCCTATTTATAGAAAAAGTGAGGAAATGTGTGGTGATTTTCTTACCATAAACGTGATGCTAATTGAGTACCAACTTGAAAGTCATGCCAAAGCTTGCTCAAATTTCCCACCTAGTTGCATCTGTTGAGTACGGCTAGTGCAAAACTAATAAGGGCTAATTAATTAGCCTAAGATGGTGGCAGTAATCGGTGGTGTTATGCATGGCCAAATACTAAGGTTTCATTCTCCAGGTGTTTTGTGAACTCCAAGGCCAAGCTCATATCATTTCAAGCACTAATCACATCTTTGGCTTAATCATTCCTTTTGGGATATTAATTTCCAATGCATACGAATGCTTAAGTTGCTAGAAAATCATCAACTCAAGTTCCAAGAAAATTATGTTGTACAATACGATTTCTAATTGTAATTATGAATTCTTGTCATTTTAAAATGGCAAGTGATTCATTTCACACAAAACAAAAGGTTGGTGGCACATGCTAAATTAAATGAAAAAAGGTAACTCCCATCTACCACCTTGAGAAAAAATAGCTAAGTATCGCATGCGAAATGTTTAAGCACTTAAAAGGTTTCTTCAAATACACTACGCAAAGAAAAATAAATTTCTAGTGCACAACCAGAGCCGAGGTAAAATTGTAGAGAATTTCAAGCTAAGTAGAAGCTTCCCACAAGGAAAAATGGCACAAATTTCAAGCCAAGAAGTATAGGGAGAGGCAACGTGAAGCTTATTTAAAGCTATGCAAGCAGCACCAGCTGTCAATGTCTTTGACAACATTTCTTATGCCACACCTAGTACTCTAGACAAGCCAAAGTGGGAGAACACACAGGAACTGGAGAAACCCAAAAGTTATAGAAACCAAAACCTAATCCAGGAGGATTGGGATAATATTCATGATCCCAATCTTGCAAAGAACCCTAAAACTTTGAGGGAGGCGACCTGCAAAAGAATGAAGGTATCCAAAAAGTTGATGTCAATGGCATAGAAGATATGGTTTAGAGGGATTCCACAATATATGGTCCCATCTATGCACTATTTCCTAGAATTAGTCGATGCGGCCATCAAAAATTTCAACCCGAGCATCAACACTATCGAGGGCTAGAGTCTGATGGTTAATATCAACCCGAGAGCTATCTAGAATATGTTGTGTTTCCCGATCATACCTCCTGAAAGATAAAAATCAAGACATTCACTCCTACAAAGGGGGAAAATATATGGAATAGGAGGGACAAGGCTCTGGAATTTTATAACAAAGAAACCAAAAGGGTTGAGGCAGACCACTGGAAGCCACCAAGGATCCCAGTGCTTTCAACATAGACTTGCAAGAGGCCTTTTCAATGTTGGTATTTGTTTGCAGACTAGACACTGACAAGGAGGTGCACATGTTTCATTTGGGCCCGAGTTTCCAATTTCATAGGTAACAATCTCTCTTCTAGTATGATTTTGCACAATACCTCGCAAAGGAGATGATAGGGAAAATGAGGAAATACCAAGCTTAATAGAAGTTCAAGTTTCCTTCCTATCTTTCCCATATGTTTTTGCATCAAAAGCTTGATTTCTTTGATAAGCATGTGAAGTCTATTTCTGACGAAAGGAACAAAAGGAAGCTGGTTTTTGTCCAGAATCCTCTCCTCTCTTCCACTTCTTACTATTGTGCCTTTTCAGATTATTTCTTGACTCTAATTTTACAAGATTTGTAAGGAGAGGATGGTATTAACTGGCTCACTAAGACACAAACATAGTATATGTAGAACTTCATTCCTAGATGTGACTGGTTTTTTAGAGCGGATTTCACATTCATTCGGATGCGAGGCTTCACTGAGGAACCATTCCACCCCTTGACATGCATTACAAATAAAGTGCTAGCCCTTGAATTGTTCCAAAAAGCATGCATTATTAATGATACCTTCTACAGAGGAAAAGCCAAGAGGAAGGGATTATTTATATGTCTAATAAGCTTCAAGATAGTGGTCATGAAAAAGAAAAAGGTGGCACACTCGCTATTGCAAGATAAGCTGGCTCATCTAGGGTTGGTAATGATCTAAAAAAATGGAGTTACAACCCTTTCAATGATCTACCATATGAGCATATCAAAGTAACTCACAATTCTCAACCTTACTAGGAAAAGAGGCACAACCCACTAGAGGATGAAGATAAATTATTGGTTGACCTAATTGACATTCCTACAGAAAACAACAAACTACCATGGAGTAAGTTCTATTTTGTTGTAGTGGATTATGATTAGAATCACAAAATGGGAGCCACCCTGTTCAATAAGTTAAGAAAAGAACAAGAATGGAGTGTGGAAAGAATCAGAGCCTTCTAGGTGTATAGCCAAGAGACAAAACAACTTGATGCCCCTTATAATAGCATGAAGGATGATGAACAGTTTGATAAGCTGTGGGATGATGAGCATCCTAATTCTGAATCAAGTGCTAGCGAAGGTAATGACTCCAATGAAGAAGAGTAGGAAGAGGAGGAAGTTGAGACATGGACGTCCTCTACTCAAAAAAGGAAAATTTTCATAGGGTAGCCTATCTATGTCATTTCAAATATGCGATTGAATATATCAAGAGCCTCACAGACACTCACTTGGGCCTCCAAAGAAATGAGAGAGTCCCAATAGCAATAGCATGGAAGCTATTATGTGATAAGGTTCACAAGAACCCACCACAAGCCAAGTGCTCGTAGCAAGCTAGGAGTTTGAAGTAAGTGAGGAGCTAGCAATGAGTGGAGCACATCCATCATCCAGTCAGCAAGTAATGTTC
Source organism: Sequoia sempervirens (assembly GCA_007258455.2). NCBI lineage: Eukaryota > Viridiplantae > Streptophyta > Pinopsida > Cupressales > Cupressaceae > Sequoia > Sequoia sempervirens. Next base: position 249,302,374 of record VDFB02000003.1, read on the forward strand.
ACTCCTTTTCTTACTTCTCAATCATTAGTATCCTTTGCTATCTCCACGGTGCCCCTCACTGCAAGTATCGGCCCTACCTTCTTTGCCTCTACTACAATTTTTGTAGAAGGTTTCTCCCAATTCTCCCAAGCAGAGCCACTTATCTTAATGCCTCCATGAACCCTGACACCTGTTGCCACTGCCCAATCTCTCCTCACCTCTCTTTCTACAGGATCAACCGCCATTGACACCCCTATTGCTTCTACTACCTCAGGTATGATCCACTATGCCCAACAAGTAGACTCTCTAATGACCATCCCATCACCACAACAACTGATGAGCCCTTCCGTTGGTTTGCAAACTAAACTTTGGTAGGTCCCTTATTTCTCCCCAAAGACTGTTACTCTCTAGAAGAGCAAAACATAGGGTCTTTCCACACTTACATTCCCTTTTTCCCTACCTCTCGGTGCACCCTTTGTAGGTGGGCTAGTTTAGTCACCATCCCAATTCATAGCCCAAGGAGAAGACACAAAACAAGCGTTGGCTCTTAGAATGAAAAAGAAAAAGGCTAAGGATGACAAAAGGGAGGCAAAGCCGAAGGTATATACTGTGTACAATGAGGTGCATCAAACACTAAATTTTTCCACCATGTACCTAAACACCACCAAACCACAAGGGGAGATGTTGCTAGATGATTACAACATGTATGCTATGGGACTCGATCTAAGAGTAGCCCAATCGTAGGAAAAGGTAGAACTCATGGAGGAAATGCAGTGTGTGGTGATGATTGAATTCCTCTGCTCTGGCCGTCAACTAAAGAGAAAGGAGGAGCAATTTTCTAGAGATGGGGGAGAAATTGCTAGAAGAAAAAGTTGTGTGCTTATCAGAGAAAGTGTGGGAAGAAGAGTTGGAGCAGAACAAACTCCAAGAGAAACTCACAAAGTCCCAATCCATTGATCCCATCCTAATCATTGAGTTGTGAACTAAGAATGAGGAATATCAAAGCCAATTGGCCCTAGCGGAGTAGAATCTATAGCAAAAAGATGAAGAGCTAGCATTTCAGCGTGCTCAACATGAGAAAAAATTAGAATAGAAGGATGCAGAATTTAAGGGCCAAAAGGCCCAATTAGAAAAAGAGCTCCAAGAGATGAAGTCTTCTCTTGACACAGAGTTGGAAAATCATGCTTGAGTCAAGGAGAACTGGTTTAAGGAGCTAAGTAACATTAGGGAGCAACTTGCATCTGCAAAAATGAGAATCAAAAAATTAACAGAGGATGTTGGCTCAAAGGATGCAAATATTTCCCTTTTAAAGAGCACTCCCCAGGCCCCTGTTGCATAGTCGTACCTCATCCTAGTAGCTTAACAACTATACATTTCATACTAGGAAAAGGTTAAGGCCTTCTGCCTAACATTGCAGCCAATACTCTGGTTCATCTCGAAAGAAAGAAAATTGAGTAAGGAGGTTCATGGAACAATTGAATAGTTCCTGAGGTTCATCACAGAAAGGGTTCTTGAGGAAAATATTTTATTAAGCAATATATACATGGTCTCTGATGAAAACTTAGCAAAGGAAAGGATCGAGGATCAGAATGTTGTTGCCCAGATGGCAAACAAATTCATCCATTACCACTCAGCCATCCTGCATACTAATTCCTGTGCAACTACTTTGAACCAGACTATGGATGGCATGTGGTAAAATATCTCCCAGCTAACTCAGATGGGCCTGTCATCCCCGTTTCTTGAAGATGGGTCGATCATCACAGCTGAGAAAATTGCAACAAATATTGAAGAAAAGGATTAGGACCCAACCACTTTCTAGAGTGTTAGCTAGCCTCCTACCGTAGTAGACATTGAAGGTGTCATCCATCCGATTGCGCGACTACTTTTCCATTGTGAGTCAGGGGCCGATTTACCTAAGGTGATGCCTTATAAGGAAATTCTTGACCTAAGTGGAGTGCAAGAAAATATGCACAATGTATCGAGACCATCCAAAGATGATTAGATTCCCTTGTAGGTGGCCCTTTTTAAACTCTAATTCCATCACCCAATGGATGACGCTCTGGATTGTGAACTAGAGAAAATTTTGGGTTCCTCGTTCCTCAAGCAAAACACCCCTGGTAGTTGCCAAAAGCTGTGAATATAAAATCCATCAAGCTCCCTTCGAGTTTTTTTTTGCTAAGTACTAGCCCATGCCTCAAATGAACATCATCAACCCTTTTTGATAAATGACCGCTGACTTCCACCATGTGTCTACTTAGCACTTTCCAAAGGAATTCTTCCCTTCATTTTTCAAATGGCCCTCGCCATGTTTCCACATGTCATCGATGTGCATGCTTAAATGCTGCTCCCTCTCACTTTTGAATCAGGCTCGACCATGTGCCACGTAGCATTCATTTTCATATAATTTGGAAAACCCCATAATCGACGCCAAATAAAAAGCACGCTTCTACGTGTCTTCCTAGCGCAATCCTTCAACGGTGAGAGGGAGGAATGAAGTACAGGATGAGAAATTCTGATACGCGTCTCCTCGATGAGTTCTTCTTCAACACAAGGGGATGGAGCTAACTATGGGCTACAATATGATATTGCATGTTATAACTTCCTCTACTAGGTGGTGACACTTGTTTGCATAGGACTATGTCGAGACCACTACCATCATTCGTAGGGGATGCACCTAGATGGGGAGCAACCACATGTCATGTACTCAAATATTTTTTTGTTACAATGGCCGGGGGAATCATTGTTGCTACATCATTGCTCAGGATTCCAAATCTTTTCAGTTATTGCTCGATAGGCGGTGGGAATGCTCACTATATATATTGCTCTTTATTTCTAAAGAGGGGTTGGTTCCAGGTTCTAAGTTCCACAAGTTTCGAGAGTTCGAGAATTGTAGAAATATTGAATTTTAGATACACTAGGCCTTTATTTTTATTATATTACTGCAAAAAGACTCACATATTGTGACATTATTTGGCCTTTCTATTTTTCTTAAGATATTTGATTAACTTTATACTATGCCATTATTGTTTGAATGGTTCATTTGTAGAACTTCTATAATTTTAATGAAAGTTTGCTAGTTTAGATCATGTCTTTGGAATCCTCTTTTTAGTGAATGGGTATGAAAATTATTTTATGTCATTGAATGTGTTGTTTATGCTTCAATCTTTAATTTTTTCCATTCTAGGACATAGTAAATTGTTGAATGGGCCCTTAGATCATATCCAAAAGATTGATTTATCATTCCTTTTATCTAAATTCTGATGCATTGCCTTAGTTAGATCCTTTATTTTTATATCTGCTTCCTTTTCCCTTTCCAACCCCCAATTATAGAAGAAGTCAAATTCTTTAAAAATTTGGAGGTCACTTAGTTTAGTGCAATAGATCCCCCATGAACTGAGTTTTCCACAAAGGGCTATTACCTTGCCAATTTTTGGTATCAAGAGTGCAAAAAGGGGATAAGGAATATTCCCCTTCTTAGAGGAAAATTAGTTTGATTGCTAATTAAACAAGGTTGAATCATGAAATTAGGGGATTTGGAGGAATTAAAGTGATATTCATTAAATTAAATAATTTAATGAATGTGGGAGAGATGGAATGATATTTAATTAAATAACTTAGGGTTATTAAATTAAATAAGATGACTTAGGGAATTAAATTAAATATTTTGATTTATTTAATTTAATGAGATGAAATGTTAGCATGAAGGGGGAGTGAATTAACCTGAATTGGTAAAATAGGTTAATGGATGAAAATGATGCCATTAATTAAATTAGCTAGGTTAATTTAATTAATTAAGTGAAAAGAGGATGGGTTTAAAGAGGAAATGATGTTAGTAAACCTATTTCGAGTGTATGATATCATTCTAGACATTTTTCAGTGTCTACACTTTCAAGGTTGGAAAATAAAAAAAGGTTGAAGATTCCGATGGAGAAGATCTTGATAATGTGGAAGCTAAATTTATAAGAAGGATGAAAAAGGGCACTAATAAGTACAAAGGAAAACTATCTTTCAAATATTTTAGCTATGGAAATATAGGTCACTATGCTTCAAGAATTCTAAATAGAGTTTTGAAAATAAAAGGAGAACAATGGAAAGATGATTAAGAGAAGTTACTATGTTAGAGAAGATGTTGGTATTTCTAATGATGAATGTGTGTTCTTGGCTATAAAAGATGAATCTATTTTTGCTAACTCTGAAAGTTATGTGAAGGAAAGTGTTTGGAAAATAAGGATAATATTGAAGGTACCTTTGTATCTACTTTTCATTCTAGGCATGCTAAGAAATATTGGGTTGTTCACAATGGTTGCTCTAGTGACATGATTGAAAAAAAAAAAAAATTTGTTAAACTTGAAAAGTATTATGGAGGATTAGTTAAATTTGGAGATGATTTAGGAGCTAAGCTTTGTGGAATAGGTTCATTCATTTTTTTATGGCAAGAATAATACTGAAGATTTCTATTATGTTAAAGGCTTAAGGCATAATATTTTGAGTGTTGGAAAAATCTATAGCAAATGGTACAATCTTGTGTTTCATGATGATGCTTGTGAGATCAAAAAAAGGATCTAGAACTGTGATTGTTGTTGGTAAGAGGATAGATGGAAACATCTATCAGATCAAGTGTGTTGATGGTCATTACTTTATGACTAAGATCAATGATAGTTGGTTATGGCACCAGAGGATGTGTAACATGAACTTTGACAATATGGTTAGAATTAGTTCAATACAAGAAGTAAGAGACCTACCAAGAATCACAAAGCCTATCAATGATGTTTGCAAAGATTGTCAATTTGGAAAAAAAATGAGTAGTTTCATATGAAAAGAGTAATCTACTACTAGACTACTGGAATTAATACATATAGATATTTTTGGTCCTATAAGGGTGAGAAGTATTCAAGGTGATAGGTATTTAATGCTTTTGATTGATGATTATTTTAAAATGACATGGGTTACTTTTCTTAGAAAAATATCTAAAGCTCTAGATAAATTTAAAGCATTTAAAGATATGGTTGAAAATGAAATGGATTTGAAGATAAAATGTTTGAGTTTTGATAGAGGTGGAGAATTCACCTCCAATGAGTTTAAATTTTTTTATGAAGATCATGGAATAAAGAGGAACTTATCTATCCCTATAACTCCTCAGCAAAATGGAGTTGTTGAAAGGAAAAATAGAACTGTTCAAGAAGCTACAAGGACTATGATGAAAGAAGCTAAACTACAAGAATTATACTAGAGAGAAGTAATTCATACTTCTATTTATATACTTAATAGAGTTCAAGCCAAAGTTAACAACACAAAGACTCCCTATGAATTGTGGCATGGAAGGATTCCGACTGTCAAGTACTTTAGAGTATTTGGAAACAAATTCTATATCAAAAGAGATAAAGAAAACTTGGGAAAATTTGATGTAAGGTCTAATGAAGGTATCTTCCTTGGATATTATACTAAATTAAAAGCTTGTAGATGTTACAACAAAATGTTAAGAAATATTTTTGAGAGTGCAAATGTCAAGATTGATGAAGATTTGTAGAATTCAGTTGTTATAGATGGATATGTGTTAGATGAACCTTCTTACATAGAAGAAGAAGAAGAAGAAGAAGAATAAAAAGATAAATAAAAATAAATATAGTATGAAGAGGAAGAAAGTTCAGAAAAGACCCCTAAGACCCCCAATTATATGCAAAGAAATCATTCTGAAGAAAAAATTATTGGAGACCAAAGAAAAGGTGTATTGACAAGAAGAAGAGCTATTGGAGTTGAGGTAAATTTGTGTCTACTTTCCACAACTGAACCAAAAATAGTAAGTGAATCATGTAGACATGAATATTGGATGAAGGCAATGGAAGAAGAGCTGCAACAAATTGATAAAAATCAGACTTGGGAATTGGTTCCTAGACCTAAAAATAAGAATATAATTGGAATTAAGTGGGTATTCAGAAACATGTTGAATGAGAATGGAGAAGTGGTAATAAATAAAGAAAGACTTGTGTGTAAGGGTTACTCACAAGTAGAAGGAATAGACTTTGAAGAAGAAATTTCCTTGGTGGCTAGAATGGAAGAAATTAGAATTTTTTTGGCATTTGCAGCACATAAACACTTTAAAGTTTATCAGATGGATGTAAATTTTGCTTTCCTAAATGGAGAATTGGAGGAAGAATTTTACATGGATCAACCGAAAGGATTTCAGCTGTCAAATCAACCAGACATGGTTTGTAGATTGAAAAAGGAATTGTATGGATTAAAGCAAGCTCCCAAAGCTTTGTATGTAGGATTAGACAAATATTTGATACACCAAGGATTCAATAAGGGTACCGTAGATAGTAATATTTACTTTAAAGTTGAGGAAGATAAAATATTGATAGTGGTTGTATATGTGGATGACATTATCTTTGGAGGTAATGAAGATATGTATAAGAAATTTTTTGAAGAGATGCAGAAAGAGTTTGAGATGTATGTGTTTGGGGAGATGAATTTATTCCTTGGGCTACAAAGCAATCAAAAAAATAAAGGCATATTCATTTCATAATCAAAGTATGTTAACGAGATGTTGAATAATTTTGGAATGGATGACCCCAAACTAGTATGTACTCCTATGGTTACTGGTTGAAAATTGCGCAAGGATGATGAATAACCTAAGGTTGAACAAAGAAAGTACATATCTATGGTTGGTGGACTAATATATCTAATTGTTACTAGACCAAATTTCATGCATACAATTTGTATTGTGTCTATATTTCAAGAATATCCTAAATAGTCACATGTTGCCAAAGTAAAGAGGATATTCATATATTTAAAAGGAACTTTGGATTATGGCTTATGGTATCCTAAGGATACCAATTTCATATTAAGTGCATACAAAAATGCAAACTAGGCTAGATGTGTTGATGACAAGAAAAGCACAAGTGGTGGTGCATTCTTTCTTGGATTCAAATTGGTGGCATGGCTAAGAAATGAAATAAGATTCAATTTCTTTATCTACTAAAAAGGCTGAGTATATTGCTGTAGCATCTTGCTGCACACAAGTGTTTAGGATGAAATAGAAATTGAAGGATATCAAAGTAGTGCACGATGAGCCTATTTCTATCTAAATTGTGATAAAACAAGTGTAATTAACATTTCAAAAAATCCAATGATGCATTCAAGGAAAAAGCATGTATCAATTAGGTATCACTTTTTGAGAGAGAAAGTTGCGGAGAATGAAGTGAAGCTTGAATATGTACCTACAATGGATTAGATTATCAAAATATTCACTAAGGCTCTCCCTAAGGATACTTTTAAGTATCTTCGGGAGAAGTTGGGGGTTATTACCCCTCCTTCCTTGAACTAGATGCATATGGAGATGCATCGATCCAATGGTTCTATGGATTCATTCTTTTTCTGGATTTATTTTGGTGGCTACCTCTCAGGGGGAGTAGGTGGTAACATTGTTGCAATATGAGGTGTATGTTTTCATGATGTGGAGGTTATTGAGTTGATTTGTGTGACAATTGCAAGTATCTTGGTTCCATGTCAAAGAGGGAGAAAAATGCAAAATACCTTATCCTTTGCCATTGATTTCAAAGGGAGAGAGAAATAAGTCATTTGAAAAAGGTAAGTGAAGTCATACAAGATAGTTGTGCAAGGGGGAGAAAAGAGAAAAGTAAATAAGTATGTTTAGAGCTAGTGGGTCTTTGATGGTTTTTCACATCTTGTGTCCCATCAATAAAAAAGGGGAAATTGTTGCAAGTATGGAGTGTTGTCATTGATTTCAACAAGCTTGTGTTGTAACTAATGATATTAGTGTGGTGGTTGAGAAGATATTCTTTCTTTGATAAACTTATATTTATGGTTCAGATGTCGAGGATATTGAGAAAATTGATAAAATAAGCAAACATGGTGTTGTAGAGGTGTTCTGGTTTGTAGAAGTGTTTTGGTTTTGTTTCACATTTCTTCTGGGTTGAAGATCTACTTTTCTGGTTTGGATATGTTTGTCAGAGATGTTCAAAGTTTCTATATCCATAATTTTTTCTTCAGGATCGATGGTCAGAGGAAGTAATGTTCACCAGTGTGTGAATTGGTTTTGCAATGTTGTGTATAGAGGTGTCTTAGAGAAATGTATTTGCTACACATTTCTCCATAATTATTTTTTAGTACTTTTAGTTTTGAAGGATATTTGATGGTTTTTTTATCTTGCCTGTGTCAAGAGGATTCATGGTTTGGTATACCAAAAGAAGGTATTCTCAGTTATAAAATATTATAGTATTTGGCAGTTTTGTCTAGATAAACATAATGTTTATAATATTTATAAGGTGAGATTTGTTGTGAAGGAGTTCATTGGTTTCTAGGATGTTCTTAGATCATGTTCAAGTGAAGTTTGTTGTCCATAATTTTTGGATTGTTCAAAAGAAGTGCGTAATTCAAAGTTCAATTTTTTTTCATGGGTAATGATTGAATTAGTGTTACACTACATTCAAAGATTTTCAAGTGTTAATGAAGGCATAGCGTGGAATGCAATAACTGATTTGGATCCCAATTAAGTTTTTTTAGTCCAATTTCGTTCCTATCCACCACAAAAATGTTTAGTGCTGACCTAATTTGAAATTGCAAAGTGTGAAGTGTGTATAGCCAACCGTGGAGAAGGTTTTCAAGGTTGAGGATAGTATAAGTATGAGTTGAGATATTGAAGTTTGATAAGATAGAAAGGATATATGTATGCGATGCAAGTGATGTGAATTATCAAAGAGTAGAGTGCGAGTTTGAGTAGAGTAGTGTGAACTTCAAAGTGTTGGACTTTTGAAGGTAGTGAGTTGAAGGTGTCTACAATCATTCAAACAAGACTATGAAGGCATTTGAGCTATTGTGGTGGATTCCCTATTGCATTGAGAAGTTGTTCTTTTTTTACTATTTCTCTTCTATCTTATTTTCTTTTTGTGGTAGTGAGCTCTGGCTATGGGCCCTTTTGGATAGTGCACCCTATTCTGGCAATGAGCCCTTGTACCAATTTTGCAATTGCTTATATTATTAACCAAACTTCACCATGGTTTTTGCATCATTTGGTTTTCCACATAAATCTGGTGTTCTCTTGTGTATGGTGTTGGTTGTTTTAGTTTCTATTATCTACTTTTCATGCCTAAACATTATAACAGATTAAGGGTTTAAAATGAATACATGTGGACCTGATTACTATTGAGGTTTTTGTCTTGTTCATTTAACACTCCCTCCATATCTCATTCCATATCTACTTCTCTCTATCTCCCCCTTCCCTCTCTCCACCTACCTCTCTCTCTATCACTCCCTACCATTCTCTCTCTCTATTTCTCTCTCACCTCTCTCTCCCTCGCTACCTCTCCATCCATCTCTCTTTCCCTATCTACTTCTCTCTATATCACCTCCCTCTACTTATCTCTCCTTGTATCACTCCCTACCACTCTCTCTACCTATCTCTCTCTACACCTCTCTCTCCCTACCTCCCTCATTCTCTCTCTATTTATCTATATCTATCCTATCCCCCCTCTTTCTATCTCTCCTCTCCCTCTCTCTACCTACCTCTCCCTCCCTCCCCTCTCTTTCTATATCTCCTCTCTCTACTTATGTCTATTTCCCCTATCCATCTCTACCTACCTCTTCCTCCATCACTCCCTACCACTCTATAAACCTATCTATCTCACCTTTGTCTCCTTCTCTCTTTCCCTCTCTACTTCTCTCTATCTCTCCTCTCCCTCCCTCTACCTACACCCCTCTCTCTTCCTACCCCTATTTATCTCTCACTCTCTCCTTCCATATATACTTCTCTCTTTCACAAAATTCTCTCTCCCTCTCTCTTTGTCAGTCCCTCCTCCCTCCTCTCTCTCCCCCTCTCCCTCTCTCTACTTCTCTCTATCTCAACCATCCATGTTTACCTCTTCCGCCCTCCCCTCTTTCTCTCTCTATCTCTCTCTGTCTCCATTTCTCTCTACCTCTCCCTCCCTCCCCCTCCTCCATATCTCTCTCTTTCTCATTCTCTCCTTCCATCTCTTCTCTTTATCTCACCACTCTCTCTCCATATTTCTCTCCCTCCCTCTCTCCCTCATTCCCTATCTACTTCTCTCCATCTCAACTATCCCCCATCTCTCTATCTCACCCCTCTTTATCTCTCTTTCCCTACGTCTTTTTTCCTCCCTCCCTCCTTCCCTCTCTCTTTCTATTTCTACTTCTCTCTATCTTTACTCTTCATCTCCCCATCCTGTTAGATTAGTTTATTACATCATTATAATAAAAAATAACTACCTACGTAATTATCCTATAACTGATCGAGTATTCCTAATCAAGGTCAGTTGACAACCAACCTTTCATTGTATATATTCAAGCTTTCCTGATTAATTCAATCGCTTAATTGATCTCTACATTTCATCATGGTATCAGAGCATTTCCAATTCTGAGCCTATGCATGTACATTGAATCAGGGTAGTAAAATATTAGATATTTTGGAGTAGCGTCTATGTTTGCATCACTTGGAGTAGTGCTTGTGTTTCCTAAAAGTGATCACACAAGAATTATTCACGTGTTAGTGATTCTTTCTGAAGGTCTTCCACTGTGAAATATTTTCTCCATTTTTTAAAGAATGCTTGCACTATAAAGCATCAGGGCACTCTACTTTTCTGATTCTATTTTGGTAGATAAACATTGAGTGAAAGAATCCTCATCGCATCTAAAAAAAATAGATTGTTGTAAGCATTCACAAATCATCCATGTTTGGTGTGATCGTGTGAAAGAGGTGACAAATGAAAGTCATGACATATGAAATTTTTTGCTAAGAATGTTCAGAGCGATCCTATCTAGTGAAAGCATATAAACTCTACCAACATTAATGTGAAAAAGGTATCAATAGTGACAGTGAGGAAGAAATGAAGAAACAAGAAAATTTGAACATAAAGGAAGACAAATTGGATTGCTTGGACATGATTCCCTCACAAAGATGGGATTCAATCATAGAGTCGGGTTTCATTTGAAAGAGATAAAATTTTGATAGGGGTTATAAGGTTGAAACCATAATGGATTCTAGTACACCTAAATTCCTCTTGCTCGATTCCCAACTCTTGAAGGGTGAAAATTATGTTGCCTGGAAAACAAAAGTCCAAATGCAATTAGAGTTTTACGACCTTTGGGGAATTGTCTTGAGAAATAAAACTAGACCAACAACAACCGGTGATGAGCAAAATAAGTTTGATAAGGACAACCAAAAAGCCAAATTAATCATTATTTTTAGTGTATCAAATGAGGTCCAGCCTCACATTTGCATTGCAACCTCTACAAAAGATGTCCGGGACTGCCTCAAAATTATCTATGAGGCTAAAAATAAAGACCAAATCCTTCATCTATAGCATCAGTTACATTGTCTCAAAATACAAAATGGTGAGAAGGTAGAATCTTTCTTTAGAAGAGTTGTTGAACTAATAACTGTACTTCAAGTGTTAGGGGAAGAAGTCATAGATGACTCTCTTGTACCAATATTCTTGAGAGCACTGCCCCCTTCGTTTAGAGTGTTTGTAACATGTTTAAATGTGATACATCAAACACACTCATTTGAAGAACTATTCAACCTGCTTCAATAGGAAGAGTCATTTTTTGGTGAAACCGATATTCAAGAAAATGAGGCCCTTATAGAAAAATAAAAGGGAAAACAACCTGATTGTCGAAGTGGTCCATCAAGAAATTCAAATCAAAGCCAAGACAATTGTTTCAACAAGAAAAATAAATGCCTCATTTGTGGTAAAAAGGGTCATGAACTCAAAGAATGTTGGTATAACTCATATTCCAATAGTGAGTCCAATAGCAAAAAACCACATAAATCTTCTCAACAAGATAAGAAGAAAAATCCACAAGGGTAGAAAAATCCCAACAAAAACAAGGAAATGTTGCATGTAATTTAGATGAAGAATATTTTCTATATGTTGCAGAAACAAAGGCTACCACATCTAACAATTTAGTATGGTATGTTGATTTTGGTGCATCCAGGCATATGATAGGGGAACCAAAATGGTTTTGTGCCTTAACTCCATCCACCTCCTATGGACAAGTTTCATTGGGTGACGACGCCCCATATAAAGTTTAGAGTATTGGTGAGATTTCACTTCCATTGAGAACTCATACATGTCGACTTACAAAGGTTTTGTATGTTCCTAGGCTCATTAAGAACTTACTTCCAATAAGTCAATTACTTGAGCACAATCTACAAGTTGAATTTTATGAACTCAATGGTGAGAAACTTTGTCTTATCAAAGAAAAAAATCCCAATGGGGTAGTTGTAGCTCATACTTCATGGGTAGGAAAGATGTTTCACTTGATTGATGGTGCACATAATGATCAAGCCCTTGTAGTGAACACCAACACATCCATAGCTCTCTAGAATAGAATGTTTGGCCACCTCAATATTGGTTATCTTCTTACATTGAGTAAGAGAAATATGGTAAGAGGACTTCCTCCCATTCAAAAATTAGAAGTTATTTGCTCGCATTGTCTTGTAGGGAAACAACATAGGCCCCATTTTCCCTTAGAATTGGTTGACACTGATCTCTGGGGACCTATTCCTTGCAGTCATTAGAATTCCTAATATTTTCTTCTCTTTGTGGATGATTATACAAGAAAAATGTGGGTCTATATTTATGCTCACAAGAATGAATCATAAGAAAAATTCAAGGAGTTTCGAGTTCTTACAAAATGGCCATCTAGTCAGTATCTCAAAGCCCTTCACCTAGATCGAGGGGGGAGTTCACAAGTAAATATTTTGGAGCTTGTAGAAAAATGGCATAAAGAGATAGTTGACCACTACACATTAGCAACAAAAAAATGGTGTTGTTGAAAGGAATAATCATACTATTCTTGAAATGGTGTGATGCATGTTGAAGGATGCAGATCTTGCTCTTGCATTCCGGGTTGAAGTAGTTCACACAATAGTGTATTTTTTGAATCTATCACCCACCAAAGTGCTTGATAATATCACACTAGAAGAATATTGGACTAGGGAAAATCCCTTTATTTCATATTTCAGAGTGTTTGGATGTATAGCCTTCATGCATATCCCCATGGTTTAGAGAGAAAATTTGGATGATAAGTCTATCAAGTGCATTTTTTTTTTGATATAGTTCAGAATCCAAGGGATGTCAGCTTATGGATATAGTCACAAATAAGTTGTACATTAGCAAGGATGTAGTCTTTGATGAGAAATTTGGCAGCAATTCCTCTTCCTCTCCATCACCTCTATGTCCCCAAGCACCACAGTTACTTGAACCTGCTGATGAGGAAATTGTAGAAGAGAAGGAGGTTACTGAAGAGAAGGAAGTTGATGAAGGAACTTCTGATGAAATTTTGTTTCCATTGGATGAGTTTCCTCCTCTCACTCCTCCATCCTCATATTTTGTACACAAGAAGGTTCCTAAGTGGTATTATACCACCATCAAGGATGCAAAAGATGATGTAATTGATGATACATTTTTTCGTGGGCCTAAGACTCGCATAAAGTCTTGTGAAGAAGTAAATATGGCCCTTATGTGTATAGTTTTGTATATTTATAAACCTAAAATAGTGAAACAAGCTCTTGAGTCACTACCTTGGAAAGATGCTATGAATGTTGAATATCAAGAACTTCTGAGGAATAATACATGGGAACTTGTTGATCTTCCACTAGAGAAGAAGGCTATTGGATGCAAATTGGTTTTCTAGATCAAATACAAGGTAGACAATAGCATTGAAAAGTATAATGCTTGACTTGTGGCTAAGGGTTATGCACAGAAGGAAGGCATTGATTATGATGAGAATTTTTCCCCTACGATAAAGATCAAGACTATCTGTATGGTGTTGGTTATGGCAATGTAGTTTGGAAGGAAATTTCACCAAATAGATGTTAAGAGCGCCTTCCTTAATGGAGATCTCATGGAGGAAGTCTATATGACTCAACTAGATGGATACAGTGCACCTATGTCGACCCCCATGGAGACAAGTTTTCCATTTTCCCACCATGATCCATCTACTCAGGTGAATGCTACTCTTTATCGCGAGTTGATTGGAAGTCTCATCTACCTGACCTATACCAATCCAGATATTAGTTTATTGTCATTTATCTTTATAGGTTTATGCAAGAACCTAAGGTTGTTAATTGGAAGACAACAAAGAGGGTTTTGAGATACATCTGTGGTATAGTGGAATATGGCCTAGAATATAAGCATAATGTAGATTTTTCATTGTATGGATACATGTATGCAAACTATGCAGGTTTAGTGGATGATAGGAATTATACTTTAGGATTCATTTTCTTTTTGGGATTTGGTCTAATTTATTAGGGGAGCAAAAAGAAAACCACTATTTCTCTCTCTTCCATAGAGGAAGAATATCGTGCCATAGGGGGGCCTATCTATGAGGTGATATGGTTACATCATATTTTGACAGGAATGGATGTGTCTGATATAGGTCCCATCATTTTGTTCTATGACAATCAGAGTGTGTTGAAGCTTGTTCACAATCCAGTTTTTCATGAGTGTACCAATCATATCGAGGTTCAATGCCATTACATTTGTGAGCATGTTCATCAACAGAATATACAGTTCCAGTTTTGTCTGACTTAAGAGCAGTGTGCAAACATGTTACCGACTCACTTGCAACTATAAAGTTTGAGGCTTTTTGAACTTTCATGCTTTGGTCTCTTGGTCATACGATGTAATAAGGGGGGGTGTTAGATTAGTTTATTACACCATTATAATAAAACATAACTACCTATGTATTCATTGTGTAACTGATTGGGTATGTTTGATCAAGGTTGGTTGACAACCAACCTTTCATTGTACATATTCATGCTTTCTTGATTAATTCAATCACTTGATTTCTCTCTACATTTCATCACATCCATCTCTCTTTCTCTTCATGTAGGAAGAGGTAAGTAGAGAGAGAGTTAGTGGGTGAGAGAGATAGAGAGAGGTAGGTAGAGAGGGATAGGGGAGATAAAAAGTAGATAGGGTAGGAGGGAGGGAGGTAGGGATATATATAGAAATCGATAGATAGAGGTAGATGAGTTATATAGAGAATTAGAGAGAGGATGAAGGGAGGGAGAGAGAGAGAGAGGTAAGATAAAGAGAAGTAGAGAGGAAAGGAGAGGGAGAGAGATAAAGATAAATAGAGGGAGGGAGAGGTAGGGAGAGAGAGAGTGAGGAGTGAGATAAAGAGAAGTAGAGAGGAAAGGAGAGGGAGAGAGACAAAGAGAGAGAAAAAGAGAAATAGAGAGGAAGGATGGATGGAGAGGTAGGGAGAGAGAGAGAGAGGTGATATAGACCAAAGTAGAGAGGGAATGAGAGATAGAGAAATGGGGAAGGAGTGAGGGAAAAGTAGGGAGAGATAAAGAGGGAAGGAAAGAGTTAAAGGTGAGATAGATAAAAGTAGAGAGAGAGAAGGGGGGGATAAGTTAGGTAGAGAGAAGTAGAAATGGAAGATGTGTGGGAAGAAGGGAGAGAGAGAGAGAGGGATGGATAGGTAGAGTGGTAGTTCTTGAGCTCAAGAGAGATAGAGCCAAATAAAGGTATGGAGATAGTGAGAGAGAGAAAGAGAGGTCTAGAGAATAAGGGATAAAAATTGAGTGAGATAGAGATAGAGAGAAAGATGATACAATTTGTTGATTACTAAAATTTAACCTCCTGATACTAAAATTTGATATGCTAATTATTAAAATTTAGTTTTCTAAGAAATTATAAGATCTTTGAAAAACTAGAAAGAGAGAGAGAAGGAAGGATAGGTAGAGCAAGAATTAGAGAGAGAGACAAAAGGATGGATTGGTAGAGTGGTATTCTTGAGCTCAAGGGAGAGAGAGTCAGATAAAGGGATGGAGATAGTGAGAGAGATAGAGGTCTAGAGAATAAGGGATACAAAATGAGTGAGATAGAAATAGAGAGAAAGATGATACAACTTGCTAATTACTGAAATTTACCCTCCAAAATTACTAAAATTTGATATGCTAATTATTAAAATTTAGTTGTCTAAAACATTATAAGATCTTCAAAAAACTAGAATTTTCATTATAACTCTTAGAGATTCAAAACCACTCTCAAACATCCTAAAGCCATATACATGAAATATAAATTAAGATATAAGAAAGTAATTAGTATCTCATATCATCTTTAAATCATTTATATATACATACTCATGTTATGTGCAAACTAAACCATAATGTGAGTGTGTTATAATATGCTTGTATTATGGCTTGGTAATGACTGAGCCTAGGCTTGGTCACTACCAACTTATATAAATGTAATTGTCCATATATAAAGTTCATATCATATTTAAATCAAAAACTCCATATTTATTCCATTAATAACTAACTATCTAGTTAAAGTAATCTAAAAAAATTACCTAACTAATTTGATATTTACATAGAAGAATTTACCCAATATTAGAAGAAGTCTTATCACTAGCCTTAGTTAATTGTAAAATATTGAAAAAATTATTAAGAGATAAGGATTTTGTAAATTATATCAGTCATAAATTTCTTCAATATACTCATTTACTATGTGGAATAATAAACAAAAGATAATGTATTCTCATGGAGTATCTTAAGGTTTTCAAAAATATCTTTAACTCAATGGCTAGATAGATAATCAATATAATGATAAGATAATGTATAATATTTGAAATCAATTGAAAGAATAAAACATAAGATGTATAAAACTACTTCATTGAATCAAATTAGGTGATAAATGGATTAGTAATGTACCTTGTTAGATGCTAACCCACCTTCTATGTTAGGTTTAAGTATACATCACATTTTATCCTTGATTGATTCTACATCTTGAGTGATATATCGATTAAAATATTTTCATACATTTGGTGCTTGAATTCTTGGAGTTTTCTCTATCTCATATTTAATATTTTATGCTCATAAATAAAGTCACAAATATTAGTTTTAAATATCAGTAAGTATATTATCCAAAATTTTCATCTTCTCCAAGTTGTGAAACTTACGCTTAGGTTAATGAGTTGTTAAGACCAAATTTTAGTTTTATAAACGTAAAATCCTATATAGTAACCAAGGTATAGGTATTTTCATTAATCAATCAAAGTCTAACATACCACTCCACTCCATAATTAAATATGTAGAACTTAATTAATACCTATTTCTAACTTATGAAAGGTTATATATGTGTGTGTATGTGTATATGTAAGTGTATATGTGTATATGTGCATATATATGTATATATGTATATATTTATGTATATGTATATGTATATGTATATGTATATGTATATGTATATGTATGTGTATATGTATACACATGTATATATATATATGCATATACATATATTGAACATAGGTTGTCTAAGGAGTCCAGTGTGTCAAGGGGTACTTGAATTATCATTATATTCCCCTCAACTTATCAATTTGAGTTGCAAAGATTTGTAAAAAATATATGTTACTAAATATAGTTCTAGAAGTTTGTATGTGTGACTATTGTATGCTTGCAATAACATGCATTCATCTATTCACTATGATAGTGGTGGTTCAGAAGTCTTTTCCAAAATGTTTCAGTTTAGTTCTTAGGGTAGAGAGATTTCTTGGGAAATATAGTTATGATTAGCATTTCTTTCAGAAATGTTTTTTGGATCTATTGTTTCAAAGGAGAGTATGTCTAAACTAGTTCTATCATATTCTTGAGTTTCTACAAGATATGTTCAACATGCAAAATTTTTATAATGATAGAAGGTTCTCTATGCTTATCTATCAACTAGTTGGTGTTCAAGTTTTGTGCGGTATCGAATATTAGTGTGTGGAATTCAAATCTTGTGTGTGGTGTTCAGATAGGACCTGGTTAAGGTGTAAGATTTGATGAAAAACAAATCTATTAAGCCCAAGAAACCTGCATGCAAAAACCTGTCACAAGGAAGAAATCTGTAGGAAACAAAACAAGGGTTTTGCTCTGACAATATGAAGATTTTATTATCAGAGAAAAAATGAATCAAGAAGTGAATACAATACAAGAGATCAATCCTTATAAAGGAGATCAACACCAAAAGGAAAGCCTAACCCTAAGGTGAGTGCATTTAATAATTAATATTAATTATTAAATGACTAATATATGTGCATAAAGTGAAATCTTAAGAGGAGAGTAAAGTTAATTAATTACTTTACTCTAACACCCCCCCTTAAGATGAGCTACAATGCAGCTACAAACAATGCAGAAGAAAGCAAAGGAACAAAGGAACTACAATGCAACAAAGGGTCCCGGCAACATGGCCTGATCAGGTACCCGAATACAACAAAATCTCTATAAAGCGGAGTAAAGGAGAAAACCCAGTGGGAAAAAACTCCTCTCCAAAAAGAGATAAAGAAACATGCTGAAAAGAAAACATGAAGGAAGGAAGGCCTCACTGAGACCCCCAAGGACAACTTCCTTCACCCCAAGCATGGAGCACAACTGAAGATAGCGTGGAGATGCCAAAAAAGAAAGAGTCCATCTTCTCATACCAAGCCCGAGGGGCTTGTTTGAGACCATACAATGAACACCGAAGTCTACAAACCAAAGAAGTGTCCTACACAAATCCCTGAGGCTGCTCCATATAGATCTCCTCATGTAGGTCTCCATGCAAGAAGGCACTCTTCACATCCATTTGAAACACTGTCCATCCCTGTGAAGCTGCAAGTGAAAGTATAAGGCATATAGAGTTCATCTTGGTGATAGGAGCAAAGGTCTCGGAGTAGTCAATACCCTCTACCTGAGAAAAACCCTTCGCAACAAGACGTGCCTTATACTTATCAATAGAACCATCTACATCATACTTGGTACGATACACCCACTTGCACCGAACCAACTTTCTTCCCTTAGGAAGAGGACAAAGATCCCAAGTGTGATTTTTCATCAAAGAAGAATACTCCTCATCCATAGCCCTATCCCACTCAAGGTGACCTGTCGCCTCTGAAAACTTTTGAGGATCATCTGAAATGGCATGACTCAAAAGACTAGAACCAGATGTATGAGCACGAGTATGATGAGTATCTGAAGGATCACCTGCCAAAGAACCAGCTGCATTAACAGTGACACGGGCCCACCTAGGCAAAGACGGAGCAACTGGTGGTGGTGGAGATGGTGGATCATCATCTACATCATCCTCAAGAGATGAAGAGATGGAGGAGTAGGAAATGAGGGAGAAGCTGGTGATGGAGAATCCATCTGAGGATAGCGCTCATCAAACTAGACATCCCGCCGAAACAAGACCTCTCTGGAATCAGGATCAAACAACCTGTACGCCTTAACATCCTCACAGTAGCCAACAAATATGAGTGGTCAGCTCTTCCTCTCCATGGCTTTCCGCTGAGCATAAAGAATAAATGCCCAAGCCTCACTACCAAAAACTTGGAATGTAGAAACATTAGGCTTGACATGGGTCCAAGCCTCCTCAGGAGTCATATGTCGCAATGCCTTATGAGGTAGCTGATTTTGAATATAATTGGCACAATTGACTGCCTCAGCCCAAAATGAAGAACTCATAGCTCGAAACTGTATCATACAATTTTCCATCTCCCGTAAGGTTCTGTTCTTTCTCTCAGCAACACCATTCTGCTGAGGGGTGTAAGGGACTGTAAACTGATGCTGTAAACCATGCTCAGTACAAAAATCTATAAAATCCTGATTAACATATTCCCCCCCATTATCTGTGTGTATCCTCCTAATAGAAAGTCCAGATTGCTTCTCCACAAATATCTTAAAAGTCATGAATGAGTCAAAGACATAAAACTTGTACTTAAGAAAGTACACCCATGTACGTCTGGAGAAGTCATCAATAAAAGTGAGCACATAGCGGGCCCTTGAAAAGGAAGGAGTCGGAAAGGACATAAGATCATTATGTACCAACTCTAGGGCTGCCCTATCACGAGTGGCTCAACCCTTAGGAAAAGGATCGCGATGATGTTTGCCAAGGACACATCCATGACATACACCATCAAAAGAAATCTGTGGAAGCCCAATCACAAGTGCTCCTGAGTACTCATTCTGTAGATATCTGTAATTGACATGGCCAAAACACTCATGCCAAAGCCTGCTCACTGAATCTGCATGTGCTATAAGAGAGGAACCAACATTGTCTGAACTCTCAAAGCCATCAAATCTGTATAAGCGTGATGCAGAATCCACACTCCCAGTAGCCACTACCAAGTCAGGATCATGAAGGTCTCAAATAACCACATCATGTGGTGAGAACTCAACTTGTCTTACCAGAGCCAGAGTGGCAAATCTGATAAATAGATAGAAGGTTTGTCGAAATGTCAGGAACCAGAAGCACATCCTGTAGACAAACACCATCCAATGAAACAGTACCGGAACCCTGAACTGAAAGTTGTGCTGAGTCACCCACTGCAATATGTCTAGTGCCTGTAGGGGCAAGAGCGGTGACCAAATCCTCTGTGTGTGTCATATGGTGAGAGGCACCAGAATCTAGAATCCAAGTGGATTCTAAGGACAATGCTCGTGCAGAAAGAGCATGACCTTTCCCTTGTGGGCTATGAAGGAGGCTGAGGTGCACTGATATTATGCTGCTGCATGGCTTCCTCCAAAGCCTCTAAACATTTCCAACACCTGGAAACTGGATGTCCTTCCTTGCCACAAAAAATGCAAGGATCACCAGATTTCTTCTTAGTCTTGGAGGAAGACTCACCAGACTTCGAAGATTTTCCCTGTTTAGAATTGGACTATGGTTTTGAATCAGACTTAGGTGGTGGCTTGGAGGGATTCTCACTAGCCCCTGAATCTTGCTTAGGCTTTGGTTTCTACTTCTGTTTTCCTTTGGAGGACTGAGGCTACCAATGCTTGGTTCTGTGAACCTAAAAGTGAATCCAACTGCTTGAGCTTAGCTTGCTCACGAGTCAGACGATCACAAAAGACCTCAAAAGAAGGCATGACATGTCGAGCACCCAAGGCATCCATGGTGGAATAAAAGGTCGAAGAGAAGATTTGAAATGGACCCCAAAGCTTGGAGAGAATTAGGAAGATGCACTCTGTATCAGTCTTAACTTTTCCACAACCCTGCAAGATAGATCTTTGTTGTTTGAACTTCATCAGAAAGTCCTCAATGGAGGGAAATGAATTAGGTACCAAAGAAGTTAACTCGGCCTCAAGCTAGAAAGCTCTGAACTGATTGATAGTACCAAAAAGTCTATCAAACTTGGTCCAAATGGCTCGAGGAGTGAGACAACCCTCAAGATGAAATAGGAGACTGTCAGAAATGTGTAAAGCCATCAATCCCATAGCCTGATCCATATTGTTCCTATGCTGCATAACCTCAAAGCCGCGAGTCAACTGAGGCTGAACTTCATCCAAACAAGACCATAACCCTCGAGGCTGGAGTAGAGTCATCATGCGACCCTTCCAAGTGTGATAATTATGCGGTGTGAGAGGTTCAATAGATCTTTCGGCCATCCTGTGAACTGTGCCTCAACTGCTCTGAATTTTTTTATTATTATTTAGTGGTCTTTCAGAACTAGACAGAAGATGCAGAAGGGGTTTTTTTTGTTTTGTTTTGGTGTTTGTAGATTTTGGTTTTCTGATGTAAATGACATAAAGCAAGAAAAAACACCCCCCACAATGCAAAAATCCAATCCCCAGTACAAACTAAAAGCCAAAAAACAATAGAAAGTAGTAGATGATTGAGACAAATCTCTGTGTACCTGAAGAATTTACTGATGAAATAGACTGCAGATCTAGATAGCAATCGTCGGTAAAAAAACTTTCAAGTCAAAGTACGGCGTCTGCAGGGGTTTGAAGTTTTTCCTTTTCAGATCTACCAATGCAGACATTGGCTCGTGCATGGCATTCAGAGGAATAAGGTGCAAGACTGGTAAACGATACCAAGAAGGACACCACTGTGAACAACATAGAGGACACCCAAAAAAAATTCCAGATCTGATGCATGCGCTGGTAAAAAATACACCTAGAACCTCTCAAATTAACTGAAGAATCCCAAATTTCTTCTGTCAAACCCTTGCTCCCTTTTTTCTTCAAACATGAACAAGCTACAGCAGATCTAGCTCTGATACCATGTAAGATTTGATGAAAAACAAATCTATTAAGCCCAAGAAACCTGCATGCAAAAACCTGTCACAAGGAAGAAATATGTAGGAAACAAAAAAAGGGTTTTGCTCTGACAATATGAAGAGTTTATTATCAGAGAAAAAATGAATCAAGAAGTGAATACAATACAAGAGATCAATCCTTATAAAGGAGATTGACACCGAAAGGAAAACCTAACCCTAAGGTGAGTGCATTTAATAATTAATATTAATTATTAAATGACTAATATATGTGCATAAAGTGAAATCTTAAGAGGAGAGTAAAGTTAATTAATTACTTTACTCTAACATAAGGTTCTTGTGGTAGTGCACAACATCATGTTCTTTTGGTAGCAACAAAATTTATTTTTTGGACCAACCTATTACATGTTTCATGAAATTTTTATTTAGTTCCACCTTATATCATCATGGTTATTTTTGGACCCTTGGCCAACATAGAAGATGTTTTAATGTAATTCCATGTATATATTAATTAGTTTGATGGATGCACAATGTGAATTAAGTGAATTTGATGAAGCACATAAAGTGAAATATAAGGAGATGATTGTGAAGCTAGAGTTATTCAATGTGAATTGCATTTCAAAGTGTGCACCATTATCAAAAGATCATAAGAAGTGTGGAAGAGTGTTAGTATCTAGTACATAAGTGTATGAGGTGTCTTAGGCTACCATTGAAGATCCGCAAGCCTTCTTTTTTTAATCCAATAGGATTGGTGTTCTACTTGTTCTACTGATTCAATTAGGGATTGGTGTTGCAAGCCTTATCTTTATAATCTAGTAGGATTGGTGTTCTACCCATTGTACTGGTTCAATTGGGGATTGGTTTCTCTAGTAGGTTGATTCCTACAAACAAAATAGGGTATTGGTGTCTTTGGTAGGTTTTTTCCTACTTCATATTGTAAAATTCACTTGTATATTTCTGCTTTGTGAGGCTAGATTTGGACATTAGATCCAAGTAGCTATTCTCATTGTGGTTTTCCCATCTTGGGTTTCCATATATATCTAGTGTTCTCATGTGTAGATTTGTGTGCTTATGTTGTTCCTTGATTATTCGAATCTTCTTTGATTCAAGTTTCAATTTTGATATGTGCATTTGAGTTGAGAGTTTTAAATAGATTTGATCTACTGATTCACCCCTTGTTAGTAGATTGTGTATCCTTCAACATGTGTATAT
The DNA here is from genome assembly GCA_007258455.2 of Sequoia sempervirens. Taxonomy (NCBI): domain Eukaryota; kingdom Viridiplantae; phylum Streptophyta; class Pinopsida; order Cupressales; family Cupressaceae; genus Sequoia; species Sequoia sempervirens. Next base: position 249,325,573 of record VDFB02000003.1, read on the forward strand.
ATATGTATATATATACATATACATATACATATACATGTATATATATGTATATATATGTATATATATACATATACATATACATATATACACACATATATATATATATGGACATACATGCATACATGTATATGTATATGTATACACACATATATATGTATATACATATATATATATATAAATATATATATTTAAATATATACATACATATATACATATCTATATATACACACACACACATATATATGTAACATAAGAAAATTGGTATTTGATCCAACTAGTAGATTAACTAGGATCAACTACTTTTCTTGCCCTACATTAGAACACAAACCAATTAGGGTTTAATGATTAGCTAGTTTCCTCAAAATAGAGCCAATCTTCTAGGGTTTGGTTCTTTTGAGTTGCAAAGAAGATAACTCTTATGTGTGTTTTAATTAGCCTATTTGATATAAATTTTAGATCTAAAAATATAATTTATTGCACAAACAAAACTAAAAATTGATAGATCCATTATAAATCTAAGAACCTGGTAGATACTTGTGCACCTTTCTTTGAGGGTAAAGGGAAAGGGAACCCTTGACCAAAGATGTTTCTTTTTAGGATCTGCAAACTTTTGATGATGTGTCATATTCTCATTTGTATTTTCTTGTAGCCGTCTATTGACGAAACCTTTAGATTTGACTTTTACACATGAAAAGAGAGGGAAAGGTTGTGTTGTGTAGGGGATTTCCTAAGTCAAACTCCATTTTGGTTTTTCCACCTCCATGAAAAAAAATGATGATGATAAAGAGGGCTTAAATTAGGTTGAGTAGAGGCCAAATGGACAATAATTGACTGTAACAACAAATTGTAAATGATAATATTACCTTAGGTATAAAATCTCTATTGAAGTGATGTTCAAACCATATGTTTCCACCAAATATTTTTTGATGGGTGCTTGGATTTCATGAAGACCTATAAGAGGTTAGTCCATAAAACATAATAGATTATTGTAGCTAGCATGTAGTAGATAACTCAATACATTTTCATAATAGGAGCATAACAGTGTGTGATTGATCAGATTATCTTGTAATGTTCAAATAAGAAGAAAAAATATTTATATATGCATCTCAAATGATATTTTTGATTATATGCCAACTGGGGATCCTTTTTAAATCCCAAGGACCTACAACAAAACATTAAAATTTGAAATAGTTCACCCTTAGATTAGGGGTGCCCTCACCCTTGACTGGGTGATTTTTTCCCAAATTTGTTAAGATGTTGGGGATTTTTTATGTATTTTCCTAATCTAGCCCAAAGATGAATAAATTATTAATTTAATTAAGTCCATAGGAAAAATAGGGTATTCATTTAGTGTGAAATCGTTAGGGTTGACAATTTATGATGCTATGTTTAACCCTCACTTTAGTGAAAGTATGATCTTACATTTATACTCAAACTAAAAGAATAAATTATTTTATCAAAAAATTAAAGAGATAAGATGACACCAAGTTGAGGGATGCTCAAGCCCCCAAATTAGGATCCCATGAATTCATAATGTTAAGAAAAACATGAAACATATATATCACATACAATAAAAGAAGAAAATCAATAATGCATAGATCAATCAATGGAGTACACTTAAAATCATACACAAAAAATTCATTAAAAAAAATGCATGCAAGGAATACATGAGGAAAAAACTGATACGTGAAGAAAACATGTGAAATAGACAAAGAAAACATTAAAAAAATATGATAAAAAACACAAAACACACAAAGCAAACAAGGTACACACTTAAGGAAACATAACATAAACACAAAACAACAAACGTTAGTACACAAAAACTAAAGATATGAGTCAACAAGGTAAAGAGACCTCAATAGGTAAGGTTGTCTCAATTACCAAGAATCATCCATCAAATACACAACATACACATCTAAAATGATAAAAATGAAACTTTTCACAAGGATACATAGATCTACTAGCTAGAAAGTTGTGCTATGCTAGGTGTCCATATAAAATAAATGATAGGTTCCACAAGGCTAGGAAGTTGTGTTATGCTAGTTTAATTATGAGATAATGGATGTACTGGATAGAAAGTTGTGTTATGATAGGTTTCCATATAAAAATACTCAAGTTCACAAATTATCAAGATTCGTTATGCTAGGTTTGTGGATTGTTTGGAAATCACACTTCAAGGAGAACATAAATGTTTAACGTCATGGGGGACGAATTGGTAACCATGATTTATGGAGTGAAAACTATTCTTAACACATTAGGGGATGAATTGATAACCACACCTCAGGGGGCATGACAAACAAAACCACCACCAAGGGGGTATGTCAATAAGTCAAAGCTCACAAGATACAAATGTGTAGATATGGAAATAAATAGGGTGATATGCCTCACCTTAAAATGTTGGTATACTTGCTATTCTGGAATTTTAAGGAAAAGGAAGGGGGAAGAGGGGATCCTTGAAAATAATACACACCTCCCAAAATTAGTTATCCTTTCTCCCTAAGTGTATAGTAAAGGATAACTATGCAAGATACTATCAAGTTACTACCATAGATGAAATATGTTTGCATGTAATATTGCACCACCAAGGATGGCTATGAGAAAACACATGGAACTAAAAATTACACATATTGAGGAGCAACACAATAGTGAAGAGATTACCATTTGGAATGAATAGGTTCATCAACACATGGAGGAGTGATAACACCACAATCAACAAGTTCTTATATTTTATTGCTCAAGGCTTGACATTAATTGGTGGAATGGTCATGCACTCTATTATATGCATAAAAGGAATGATTTTTATGAAACTTATTACTTGTTGGAGGAGGAAGAGTAATCAAGTGGGCTTTGAGAATCCTCAAAAATTATTCTCTTTCTTGGATAGGGGATAAGGATTAGGAGACAATCCTTTCTCTTATGAATAAAATTTTACTCGCTTACCACAAGAGGTCATAAATATAGCAGATGATGTAGGTTGTGATGTAAATTAAGGATAAGGTTAGAACATAAACCTATTCTATCAAGGTATGGAGTAGACTTCACATGATCCTTAAATCCTTATTTCATTTTTTCCTTATATCCAGCTTTAGAAAAAAAATTAAAAAAATACAAGCCCATAATATTTTTCCAACTTAGATGGAGGAGGAGAAGCCTTGTTTAAATGATTATGAGAATAATTTTTTTTAATAAGAATGGAAATCCTTTTTAGGTGTTGAAATTATAGAATCAGGGGAATATTTACTATACTTTCCCAACATATGAGGTACAAAAGCTAAAGAGCCCCCATCACCATCATGGGATGATGATGTTTGTGAATTTGTAGGAGTAGAAGTTTGTGTAAATGAAAAAAAGGACTCCTTAGGTTTAGTTTATAAGATATTTTACTCTCCCACAAAGGAGGATGTAAAATATAATGAAAATCAATCATCACAAAAACATGTACTTGAATATGAAGCATTATTTTGATGATTATTTGCAATTTGAGAAGAGGATTGACAATATTATCTTGAAGCTATTGAAACAACCTTCGACTCTTTAGGATTTTATGGTGATATTTTACACTCCCCAATGAAAGTTATAGGTGTAAAATGTAATGAACCCCAATAATCACCAAAGAGAACAATATTAGTATCATTATAATTGGAAGGAAATAGTTTGAATTTTGAATATGGAATCAAAGTATTAAGAGAGTTGGAAATTTTATGTTTGGCTTGGGTGTGAATAAATTTATTTATCTAATTTAACCACATATATCTTGTTATTTTATTCATACTTTATTTTATGGTGAAGATTAGAGGGGTCTCCCTTCATGGCATGAATCCTTAGTCTACCAAGGAGAAGATTATATGAAAGAGTATTAGGCATGACATGGATAAGGTTAGGAAAAACCACATTTCCTACCTTAATGGGTAGTGTGATTGTACCCAATGGTTTCTTACCAATATTATCAAGTTTTATGAGATAATTATCCACACCAATCTTATGTAAAAAGTGAATTCTACAAACATTAAGAAGTGATACATTGTCAATTAGAGTATGCCTAATTCCATTATCATTAGTGTGGACAACAATCATGAAAGAATCTATTTGGTTTTGGATTTTAGGAGGTAATTCATATTGAGGGAATGTGATATCCAATTTCTTTTGTCTCCTACCATCTAACAAGGTTTCTATAGTCATTTTATTTGATAGAAGTTGGTACAAAAATCTTCTACAAAGCCTCTTGGAGCATACCAGGGTATGTAGGTGAAGCTTGAATTAATTCCCAAAGAGAGATCTTAGCTAGAGTATTATGAAGTTGTTCAACAAGATCATACTCTTTTCCACTATGTTGATGAGGAAGATGTGTGGGGGGAGAATAGGTTGAGGAAATGTAATGGAAGTGGGAGTGGTTTGGATTTTATTTGGTTGTTTGTTATTTTAAGTGTTATATGTGTGAGAAACTATATGATAATGTGGTATATGTGAAATATTTTTTGTATACAATTTTTTTGAGTGAGTTGTGTTGTAAAGTTTAGGATATAACTAGGAGGTTTTAGTTAGGTTGAAGGAGATCGAATAATGAACATGAGAAGGAGGATAGATGATAAGATTTGGTTTGGGACATCTCTTAAGATGGGTAAAGGGAAACATCTTGAGAGGCTATAAAGTTTAGGTAAGAAACATTTTTTCATTGTTTTTCCCAAGGGATAACCAAGTAACTTAGCTAAGGTTTTGATAAATTTTTGTGAGGGAAACTAGGATTTTTATGAAAATGCAATGAATTATGTGAATTAGGGCCAAACTAGCAATGCACAATAGAATATGAAAGTTTCAAGATAAACTATCATAAAAAGGAACCACATCTAAATAGAGGTCATAGAGTAGGGTCTCAAATAGAAAACTGAGGTCAAACTGATTGGTTGGGGGTGTGGTCACCCTAGACTACAAATAAAGGTTTTTGGAATCTCAGAACATGTACAAATGTGTAATAGTTTGTAGGATTTTCATTTGAAAACTCAATTCTAAGAACTGACATAGTTCAATAAAATTAATATGCTCTATTTGATGATTAGATGCACATGAAGGCATGAATGAGGGATTTTTAAGAATTCAAAGGAGCTGATGGATGAAATAAAATCCACACGAGTTTCCCTAGAAAGTAAGAGATAGAAGAAATTGTTAATAAAATGGATATGTTAATGAGAATGCCAAAAAATGTATTTAAGTTTATATTTTTACAAGTAATAAAATGCTTTAAATGCATTATTTTTTCAAAGTGAACATATTAAACTTGTAAATTGAAATTAAATAACTTAGATCTAAATCCTTAAACAAAGAAAATCAGATCTGAAATCATGCAATTAAATTTAAATATTTTATTTAATTATGATCTAAATTGAAAATACTAAAGTGCCTAGTTTTTATTGAAAAGAGTGCAAATTATTGATTTTTAAAATGAAAAAATGCAAATCAATAATTTAAAAGGCATTTAATTAACCTAGATTTTTTTAATCAATTTTCAAACTTTATGCTATGAAAACCAGAAAATTGCAAGTGTAGGATGTGATAGGCTCACCAAAATGTAGTGTAAGAAAAGTGATCCTAGATCCAATTAGTAAATTAACTAAGATCAATTATTTTTCTTTCCCTACATTAGAACAAAAACCAACTAAGTTTGATGATTGGATGGTTGCCTCAAAGGAGAGATAATCTACTAGGGTTTGGTTCTTTTGAGTTGTAAAGAGGATAAATTTGGTGTTGTTTAATTAGACTATTTAGCATAAACCCTAGATATGAAAATATAATTCATCGCACAAATAAAATAAAAAATTGATGTAATAGTTATAGATTTGATAAGGGAAGATACTTGTGCACCTATAATAAAAATTTGAACTTGAATATGGGGGTCAAGGGAAAGGGCACCCTTGACTAGATATGCTACTTTTAGGATCTACAAACTTTTAATGATGTGTCATAGTCTACTATGTGTTTTCTTGTAGCTTTCTATTGACAAAACCTTCATATTTGACTTGCACACTTGAAAAGAGAGGGAAAGGTTGTGCTATATAGGGGTTTTCCTAAGCCAAACCACATTTTGGTGTTTCCACCTCCACAAATAGCAAATTATGATGATAAAGAGGGCTTACCCTAGGCCGAGCATAGGCCAAATGGACAATAATTGGTTGTATTAACAAATGGTAAATGATAATGTTACCTTAGGTATGAAATCTTCGTCGAAGTGATTTACACACCATAAGTTTCCACCAAAGGTTGTTTGATGGATGCTTGGATTTATTTAAGACTTGCAAGAGGTTAGTCCAAAAAACACAATGGATTGTTGTAGCTAGCATGTAGATGATAACTCAATACATCTTCATAATAAGATCATAATAGTGTATGATTGATCATAATAGCTTCTAATGTTCAAATGAGAAGACAACTTGTTTATATATGCATCTCAATTGATATTTCTGATTATAGGCCAACTTGAGATCCTTTTTAAATCCCAAGGACCTACATCAAAACATTATAATTTGGAATAGGTCAGGTTAGGGGTTCCCTCACCCTTGACTAGGTGATTTTTTCCCAAATTTGTCAATATGTCAAGGATTAAATAATGCATTTTCCCAATCTAGCCCCAAAAAATAAATTATTAGTATAATTAAATCCATAAGAAAAATAGGGTGTCCATATAGACTGAAATTGTTAGGGTCAACAATTTACAACACTACAATACACACACACACATATATATGTATGTATGTATGTATACATACATATATATATACATACATACATATATACATACATACATACATATATGTATATACATACATACATACATACATACATACATACATACATACATACATACATACATACATACATACATACATACATACATACATGTGTATGTATGTATGTAACTATTGTTTTAATAATTAATGAATATCAAATAGAAAATGAGTCAATTCTATTTAACTATCAATTTGATGAATGCATTAAGTGAATACTTTAAAATATTAAAATAATAATTTAACAAATAACCAAAAAAATTCTTTGATATTAACCACTTGTTACTAAGGAACATTATATATAATCCTATATGATTGCATGTTTGTAGATCTTTACTTGACTTAATTTCTTGGAGTAAAAATAATCCCAATGATTCCTCCTTTCCTTTTATTCAAGCATATAATGTTAATGTTTAAAAAACTAAAAAATATCTCTTTTGCTAATAATTGGTCCTACCCATTACATCTATTCCATGACCCAACTCATTTTGAATGTTGGGTTGGTCTTGAGATTCAAGATTCAAATTATAATTGGATCAATTCATACCTATTCTACTAGCACTATGAATCAACTAAACACTCATTTCACATGTTGGGTTGACCTCGAACATTTGATTACTTTATCTATACTAAAATGGTATATAAATACTTAGAGTAATGATAAGATTTATAAAATAAAAGGTTACCACATTATATTCCAAAAAAAAACTCCAAATCATGTTCATTTCTTTTGAGGAAGTGTTTAAAAATTCATGTCTAAGTCATAGGCATTACAAGCACCATATTTTGTTATGTAAAATGTAATGCCCGTCGTGAAAACCCAAAAGGACAACTACTAAGCACACATTTTTTTTTAAATACAAAGTAAACATATAAAGTACCATTATACATCATTACATTGCATGATAAACATCTCAAACATCTAAGTCCTTTGGGGCACGCGAGGTTACATTGCATAAAACAAACCCATAACAAAAGATACACATATAGCCCAAATAACTTAACTAACTTTACATCCTTCATAGTCATTATGTTAAACCATTTGCAAGTAATAAAAAGATTAATTTCACTAAAAATCCATACATACATAAGCATAAATATAAATACATCACATGGTACAAAACCATAATAAATCTCATAGGTCATAAACGATTACAAAGGTACAGTTACATTACAATAACTTCAGTACTTTACATAGTTTGTATACATGAGTTACATCATAATCTCCCATACATGTGGGAAAGATACATTAATACAAAGAATCACTGAAATAAATTATGAACATCTGGCTCAAGCTCCAGCTGGATGATACTGTGCATAATGAATGTTGATGAGGAACCCAATAGGGTGTGGAGCATGTTCCACCCGACCACGTGGGTTTTAGAAAAACCTTCCCCCCATGCTCGAAGATGACAAGGAAGTGACCTCGACCAAGGATTCCAACAAGACTAAACTCCAATAACAGTAACTCCAATAGCAATAACATGAGAGTACATAGATCATAAACAAACAACAACCAAGAAACCAATCACAACAACACAAGACAATTAAAAACATCATCAATAAATCTAAAGGAAACAACCATAAACCACTTCCAGAGGCTAGCAAGAAAACAAAGAATAAGGGGAAACTAGAAGAGAGTGTCATCGCATAGTCCTACATGGGTTATCTTGGCCGCCTTGCAAACATACATCAACCCCCATCTATGGTTATCCTGGTTGCCTCTCACCAGGCGTCAGCCCATAGGGTGACTTATGAAAAGTCATTAGCCTCTCATGAAGAGGAGGTGATGTCCTTGCCAACCATGACCTTCTCAATCCACCATTAGTTTGTGGAAGCCCTAACAGATGGATGAGGTATCCATACTTATCTTGTTAATGTTATTACTACCCATCCCCCTAAATTATTTAATTAGATTTTCACTTTTTAATCTAACTCTTATGTGGGTTATCCTAGCCACCCCTTTGTGCGCCAGCCCCCACAAAGAGCCACTCTCCCTAGAGACCCAAAAACATCACCAAAATCAAGGATTGAACCACTAAGGAAAAACAAAACATGCAAACTCAACTGGATACATGCGAGGTATTACCCATCTCGCCAGAAGCACATAACCAAATTCTCAATAAAATCTAGTACAACCCTTTCAAAACAAAGATTCCAAATAACTTGCCACCGTTAGAGAAAACGGAAGATAAAACATCAGCTAACACTAAACTCAAGCCTCTAGAAGACTAAAGTTCACAACATCCCTAAGCGGATTCCTAAAGCAAACTGGGTTCCCACATCGATTAAAGCTAAATCAATAACATAACGATAATAAAGAAGCCAAATCTAATTGACAAGACTCCAAAATTACAGAACAACATAATAATTTTCACACATTGTTATTACCAAACAGACCCAAAATACAACAATTCATTTTATTTCATTCACAATTAATCAATATGACTTAATCCCATTTTCGATGAAATTATTTTGAAATAACAACTTGATAATATTTCTGATATATCATTTTGCCTTTCTCCATTAACAAATTATAGTCATATTTATAATTTCACAATCATAAAAGAAATCAATATATCTATATATTTATATTATATATATATATGTACATATAATTACATATATATAAATATTCTTTATTGTTTTTTTCATTAAATAATTCTAGCCTAATTGATTTTTCTGGGTATTTAATTGTACCCATAAAACATACATATATAAATATAAACATATATATATATATATATATATTATCAAAAAAATAAAATAAATTTATTAACCACCGATCGTACGCGGTGGGTTGTGCACAACAGCCCATACGGCTACTACACATGTAATGCCCCGTCTTATAACCTAAGGAATGTTGCAATTGTCTATGTAAGTGTAATAAATTTTTTTTTAAAGAGTGTTAATATTAACTTAATTAGTTGCATACATTCACTAAGTTACGTGACGTTACACTACTTGAGATTCCATAGATGACTTTAGTATTTAGCATTGCATATATTTAATTAACATAAACTTAAAAAGTAAACCATTGCACAACATTTGAATTCCATTCATGAAAGTATAAAGTACAAATATGATTCTTACATTGCATTTGAAATAACATTACAATACTCATTCATCTGATGAGGTAGATCAATAATAGTTACAATTACATTTTACAAATGTTCACCTCATAAACAATTGAGGAATGTTTCAAATACAAGATTTACAATAATGCAATAAAGAAAGTACATCTATATCCAAGTACGAGCTCTCCATCCATGAAGCTCTCATTGCCATGATTATAAACTGGGGACCCAACGGAGTAAGGTGCACATTCCACCCAACCATGTGGTACCCGTAGGTCCACCCCCCGTGCTAGGAGATAGTAATATGGTTACCTAGACATAACCTATTCACCCTATACACAAGTACATAACTAACTGATGGTTACATTGCTTCCAGAATTGAGACAATCAAAAGTGCTAGGTACACAATGTAAATTGTTATTTTAGGTGGAGTGTCATCACAACGTTACAAAGGTTACCCTGGTGTTTCTTCCTAGGTTTCGGCCCCCAACTTGGGTTACCCTGGTAACCTCTTACGAAACCCGACCCCATTTGCAAACTATTGCGGAATCGAATATCTTTTAAAGTAACATGATATCGATTTTCCATCCCAGGCCTTCTCAACTTATACTCAAGACTGAACTAGCTCTAGAGTCTATAAGCGAGGCATAATACTCTTATTAAAGATTTTAATCTAACTACTGTGTTGTTTGGTTATCACTGACTTACTAACTCTTTGTAAGTTACCCTGACACCACTTTGTGTGTTGGCCCTCACACAGAGCCACTCCCCTAAACATAACAAAGGAATTCTAAGTTTCCCTGACTAAGGCAAACAAGGTGTACAAACATACAACATAAATTTCTACACTTTTCATAACGAACATCAAGTCTATGATCATAATATCAGATGTCTAAACACCATACAAAAATCATGTACACAACCTTAGCCAACACAAGAATTCAACTTAAACAATCACAACCCCCACGTTATCCAACTTGCCTAGAAGACTTGTACATTTAAGACATTCCCAATTTGCCCAATAAAGAAACATGATTTGTAACAAATTGAAAAATAAAGAGTCTACATTCAGATTTACTAAATCCAGTCAACAATAATTTGAAGTACCAAAATTATTCATCTAAGATTTAATTCATCTTCCATGCAATACGAAAATCAGATCTACAATTTGCCCAATTTCATAACCATATATTATAACGAAATCTATATAAACTCCATAATAACACTCTATTCTAAGCACAAATAACTTAATCATAATATATTAATTATTAAAATATCTATGTTTTGATATTTAATAAATTATTTCTTTTAAATAACTCATAAAAACATGATAACACTTCCAAATTTTCTTAACATTAAATAAATATATAATTATAAATATTTTATATATAATATATATTATATTATTAATATACATTATATATATCATATATATACATAATAAATATAAAATATAGAATTATTAATGCCAAAAATTACAATTTAAATTTACGAATTGAAATCCACATAAATTATAAAATAAAAATTAGAAGTTAGGGCTTTCGCCCTAACCCCGCGCACAGTGGGTAGGGTTGCCTTCGTAGCTCGCCCCACAGGCTCGGTTGCAGCGGGCTCGGCCGCGGGGGCTGAGCCGAGCACTGCCCGCAAGGGCGGCACTGGGCTTGGCCCTCGGCGCCGTCCCCCTGCGGGGTTGGCTGTGGGTAGCCCCGCCATGAGCTTCGGCTCTGAGATTTTTAATTCACATTTTCAATAATAAAAACAATTTTATATAAAATAAAATGCAAACGGCGATATTTCATATTCCATTTTTTTTTTAAACAAATTTCTCAAATCCGCCTGTACGGTGATTACCATAATTTTTCAAAATAAAGTTCTCACAATCCAATTTATATATGATAATATATATGTATAAATATATGTATATATATATATATATATATACAAATTCACAGAGTTTTCCTTTGGGGAAATAAAGAAAATTCTCCAGGGTTTTCTTTTGGAATAAATTTTTCAATAGGATTTCAATGGGGAAATTGTAAAATTTCAATAGGGTTTTCAAAGGAAAATACGCACAGCAATTCCAATCAAATTTTAATTTATTCCCTGAGGATTCAATTTCCTTTTCAACAAATGATTTCCCTCACAATAATTTACTCAAACTTTTCTACAGAGAGAAAGAAGTTTTCAAGAAATCTACAAATCCTTACAGAGAATATACAGTAAACAATTTTTCCCGAGAAATACAAGGATTTTAATAAAAAGAAACTTCTTTTCACAGGCATTCTTTTCAACAGCAAACAAATTATAAATCACAAGGGAAATACCTATTTTTCTGTAGCTTCCGAAATCTGTCTGGTGAAGAATAGCTTTGCCTGTACCTTCCAAAGCCTTTCCTGAACACCAATTCCCAATATGCCAAAATCCCAACCAGAGAACTTCCAGAAATAACCAACAATACACAAAAAGGAAAAGCAATTTTTTTTAACAGAGGACTAATCTTTCATTTCCCATGAAGAAAAAAAAAGTAATCTTCTATTTCCCCAAATCCCAGATAACATCCGAGAAAATCCTCAACCAAAAAGCAATAACTTCACTGGCACACATGTCGAGAAGAAAATATCTTCCAACCACTTATGGGTAATTCTTTCTTTCCTCTTTTTCAAGATTTTACGCTTTTTAAATAATTTAAAATTTTCCAAATTTCAAAACACAAATTTTCCCTTTTCTTTATTTAATTTAATTTATTTACCAACAAAAATACCATTTCCACATAATAATTAATTTCAAATTAAATCTATTCACATTTAAAACAATTTTAATTTAATTAATTAATTAATTTAATTAAATGAATTTAATCCCAATAATTAAATTACTTAACCAAACAAACTAATTAATTAATTAAATAAAATGTAAAATCTTATTTTTCAACATTTAAAATTAATTAAAACCACAGTAAATTAAAGTATAATAAACTAACAATAAAATTGACAAAATTTTCCTTTCAAAACAATTAATCCAATCAGGGATAAACAAGACAACCAAAGACTCCAAACTAAAATTGACGATAACTGTGACTGGGTTTAAGACTAGACTAGGATGAACCATGTTACTACCTCCCAATCAACATTTCCATTGAGTCTTGACACGCTCAGACCTGAATAACCAGGTGGAGTCGGTGTCATGTACCTGCAATCCTACAACCAAACAAATAACATGCATATATATAATCCATTGTACACACCGTGCGGAGAAAATCACAGACATCACAAGGCACTCGCAAGCGAGTGATGCAACTCCATTCTCCACACCAATACACGTCACATCAGACTGACAAATTAAATAACAGTTAGTCCATCATAAACATATATATAGCAATAACATCTGAAGGAAATATCTACGCTATCACAAAGCATGTCAAAAATCAATTATCACCATACAATGTATCATCATATTACAAAGTGAATCCACTGTCGCTCAAAATCAGTGATCAAAATATCCAAACCAAAGTACCAAAGTCTAACAGTGTGAAAACATACAAACATAAAACATAAGCATAAATTGAGGGGTACTACACAATTAATTTCATTGCATAGAAAAGAAATACAAAGGGGGGTTTGATTTGTATCATTTGAGTATATGTTCATGTTCAAAATTGGTTATTGAGTATAAATATATCATTGCATATCTCCATGGATGACTAACCTTTATAAAATTAGCTATTGCATAAAGTGTTTCAAACCAATCAAGGATTTCTCCATTTAATGATAGGTATTCTTCATGTAAACATCAAATTTATATCGTAGATTTAGTTTTTAATTCATTAATATACATTTAAATCATTTAACAATTAGCTAATGTTATCAAAAAATCAAAATTGATCAGGCTAAATTATTCAAGAGTCATTTACATTTTTTCTACCAACCAAAAACTACTTTTGTGAGTTGAACCCCACTTTCCCAATACTCAGGGTTAGACAATTATTAATAAAAATTACAATTTTTAGAGGGGCTTAGAGAAAGAAGGAAATAAAACAAGTGACAATATGAAAGCCTACATTTTAAAATTCAAAACATGCATGTCACTTTTAGGTGCTCCAAGTTCAAAAATCGTATTTATGTTACTAATTTTATTTATAAAAGTGGGATGTACAACTTTGAAATTTCTCTCTAGAGATTTGGGCACCAAATTTTGGTTGTTCTGTCTCATGGTTTTCTAGTTACCAAATTATGGTTTCTTGTATTGCTTCTATTTAATGTGTGTTTGAGATAGCAATTTCATAGTGAGTTTTGTAGGCATTGTTATGTTACCAGAATTGCTCTAGAACTTTTGTTGATAATACAATAATTATTTGGTAAAGGCTTAGACTGTGCAAGTTTATTGTAACTGTTGATTATTAAATAATACGTTGAGTTACTTTGAAGTGTGGGTTTTCTTTTCCAAAAGGGTTTTCCTCACATAAATCATTATGTTTAATATATATTTTTGGTTTGTATTTCCTCGTAATTGTATGATTGACTTAGTTTTCACACATATCTCTTCTCACATATTAGTGTAGGAGGCATGTTCAACATGTCTACTTCCTTTCATTTGGTATAAGATAAATTGATTATTTGGGTTCCTAGGTGTCAGAGATAAGATTTTTTGATATGATATTGGTTTGAGTGGGAGCTTATGCAATAGGAGATCTTGTTGTAAGAATATGGAAAGTACATAAAGGATAGATATGGAGAGGTTTACAAACACTAACCTTGGGATACAAAATATTAAGATAAAGGATATTCCTATAGATAAAGATCTTTAGGCTATTGTATTTAGATCCAAACTAGCTACAATATCACAAATCGATTAGAATCTTTTGGATAGCAAGGGGAAGGCCCTCATTAAGCTCTACTTGGTCAATTCATTTTTTTTAATGTACACAAATAAATACACCTCACAAACTCTTTGGAAGAAGTTGGGAGATTTACACTAGGTTAAATCCCTAGTTAACAAATTTTTCTTGAGAAAAAAGTTGTATACCTAGAGAATGGATGATCGTTGTTGTATCTAAACATTTGAATTCATTCAATATTATTATTACATAGTAATTTCCCCTTATAATGCCTAGGAAAGTGATGTAGGGAGGGTTCCAAACTCTCAAAACTCACCTCAAATTCATAAGAAACCATGTCGTCAAATTGGATTCCAACAATGTTGAAACAACAAGATTGTAAATTTTCTATTGTTAACAATTATCATGGTTACAAGAAATCAAAGAAAAATTAAATCACAATCGTGGAAACCCATAGGAATGATATAAAACATCTGAAATCAAACTTTGAAGTCTGAGACACTCAACAAAATCATTCACAGATATGGCCTCTTCAAACCCTCAACTTCTTGAAGCATCAATTTCTCTCTTTCTACAATTTTCTTTGGAAAATCTAAACACAATGAACCTGTAACAATTGAAATATTATTTGTTGCTATAGATATCTTCTCAAACCTACAATA
>VDFB02000003.1:249341018-249376579 GCA_007258455.2 Sequoia sempervirens
CCTTAAACCCTAAACCCTTAAACCCCAGTAAACTCTCTACCTTAATCCCTCAACCCTCAACCCTCTACCCTTAAACCATAATCCCTCAACCCCTAGTATACCCTCTACCCTATACATTGGATCCTCAACACGTCCCTTGGTGTGACTACAAGGGCCTAAAAATTCAACTATATCCCTTCTGTACATTTTATGGCATAATACACCTCATTTTTGCATCAATCATTTACAAATTTGCCCATGTTTAAATTTTTTGAGTAAAGGATAAAAAAATGTTTTTAAAGGATAATATGAAGATAATAGTATGATCTTAAATTTGAGAATTAATAGCATTTGAATTAAATGGAATTTTTATCTTCTTTTCAATTAAAAATTGTAATATTTAATTTGCAACATATTATAAAATAAATAAATAATAATAAAATTTATATGTTGAATATTAATCATTATTTAGAATTTATTTTTCACAATAATAATATGAATGGTTTGGAAGAAATGCAAGAGATAGATCTATTTAATTAAAAAAAAATATTAGGGCGCAAGGAATCTAATGTAATATCACAATCACACAATTTTTTTAAATTATAATAATTAAAATCATAATTTAATGATTAAACTATATATTTAATTCATATTCATTTTAGTTTTATTTAAATAAATATTTTTCTATATATATTTTAAAATTAAAATTAATAATTGTTAAAGATGTTTTTCATATTTTTATTTTATATAAAATAACATCAATAGTTTTTAATTATTAATTGAACATACAAATTAATAAATTTAATAGATAGTAGTAATTTTTTATTATAAAATATATGTATTTTGTTTTCTAAATTTGTTTGAATATTAAAAGATTCAATGATTAAACATATACACTATACGTGATTGTGTGGGAGTTTTTTCACATCAATATTTTTGCTGCCATGATGAGTTAGAACCAAATACCCAAGCCCTAATTTTTAACTCTCATTTTCACTTGGTTTTTTCAAGCTCCCTTGCCCTGCACATGCCACCATCATTAGGGTTTGAAACCCTGAGCTTTCTGAAGGAGTCTCTGTCAATTTTCTCACTGCTTTTGAGAGTTTTCTTCACAAAAATTTCTGTTGAGGTTGAATCAGGTAAAGCTTTCATGGTTCATCATTTGTTTCCACTTATCTGAATGTGTTTTCAAAGACATTCCTTCTCGGGTTCTCATGCATTTTTCTCTTGCTTTACTCTGTTGACGCCTTGCTTGTCTTGAGGTTGACATCAAATCACTTCTGGAGCTCACATTTCTTCGAACAACAAGAAGTTGAGTAAGTTTCTATGTGCCATTTCTCTATATCTTACCTCTGTTTTCTGTCAAAACAAGCTCAATTTGGACTCAATAAATATGAATGAATGGGTGTTTTGTTTCTACCATGATCCTTATTTTGAAACCCTTCTATCTTAGCTTAGCTTCTCTGGACTTAGCTCACTAGTAAAAGAAATGAAACAAATCATACTCTCCATATTTGGTTTGATCAAATGATGAAAGATTTTTTTTATTTCTGCATTTTTTCTCTTTCCTAGTGATAGTTTGGTCGCAGCCTCTCTAGAATATTTTTTCTATTTCCAAAAAGAACAGAGTGTAAAATTTTCTTTATTATATTTTTGAGCCTCCTTCAATGGGGGGTTTTTCCTAAATGGAAATCACTAAATGACTATGTTTTTTCCCTCAAATTCATACACCAAATTGTTAACAGTCAAGCTTTTTAGTGATATCTTCAAATATAGAAGAGGATAAACTATCAAGCACAAACAAACAAACAAACACAACTTCCTACTAGCTAAAACAAAGACCAATATTCTATTGCAATCAAGGTTTGAAGGGAAAACAAACGAATGATTACTTTTGGCTAATATAGAGACTAGTAATTTTACATCAACAAGGGAGTGTTAAACAAATTGAACATCACATCTCCAAAAAAAAGTGCAAAGTGATAAACAAAGCTACCACTTATTGAATAAAAAGAATCAATACAAATTTTGAAATTTTTTGATGCAATGCAGGGGAGGTCTTCAAATCAACCAAACTCAAAATCTCTTGTTTGACACAAACTTTACACAAATTCTCTTCACTGTACCTTGATTTCACAAGGCCAAAAAAACTCCAAACCACCCAAAAATTGATTCCAACTCTCACTTGACCTCTAGTACACCTTAAAAATAATTTATTTGACAGGTTCAAATTAAACAAAGCACTCAGAAAGCTTAGTTTCATCAAATTCACAAATTCTTGCATTCAAGGACTTAAACTCTTGTAGTAGTCCATATAGTTGAAATCGGGTAAATATTCAACACCAAATTGAATCTCCTAAAAAAAAACCAGATTCTAGGACCCATTTGGTCCTTCTAAAACATAACTCAAAAATAGCTATGGTCACTTTGGACCAACCTCTTCAAATATGGACTTCACCACTGTCCTACACGACCAATTTTGCCCTATTTTTCAAAGAAACTACTCTTAAAACTTTCCGCCCTTCTAATTTTCTGCTGGTAAGCCACTTATCAGGTCTCAAAACCTCAAAATCCACCTTCCCCTTCAAGAGAAACACTTTCTAAAACACCCAATTGCAAAATCCTCACTTTATGTCCTTCCAAGGAGGGTTTATTGAAAAACTATGATCTAGGCCTTAAAAAACTTGGCTACCACTTCTAACATGCTTAAATATGTATGCACACACCTAAGAAACCTTCATAAATTTCTTCCCCCACAAATTTCACACTTTTCAATACTAAAACCTCACAATTCCACTTTTTTCACTCAAAAATCACTCATTTTTGCAACTAGACTTCATGCCCATTGACCTCTTGAATGACATGACCCTACTCCCTCAAGCCTCTAAAAACATAATAATACATTACTAGACTGATTCCACTTAGTCACAGTAGTTTACAGAAGGTGGAATGGGTCAAACTCCATTTAAAGCCTCAAAACCCTTGTATGTACAAATTCAGACCTATTTTCTATAGATCAACAATAAAATCTATTAAAATCAATGTAGAGCCTCCAAATATCATGAAAATAAAAGATATTTCCATCAAACACATAATAAAAGCACCTGTAGAGCAATAAGGGCCTGCACAAATTCGTACCAAGGCTTGAAATTGCTGAAAATGTTACAAAAATCAGAAATCTCTATAAAAACAATGGCTTTTGGCTTTCTAATTTGACTAAAAGGTTGTCAAGGTAGGTTGAATGTTAGTTTAATTGTGTTGAGTCATGATTATAAGTGGAATAAGGTCTAAAAAGGTCATTGGTAATGTCTTAGGTGAATAAGAGGGTCAAAAGTGAAAATATTGCAAATATGCAAAAAGTTGTCAACAATAAACTTGCAAAAATGCAAAATTTGTAAAGGCCAACGGTTAGTTGGGGTTTGAAAAGTGGTTGATAAGTTTGGGGAGTTAGTTTTGGGTTGAAGAAAATTTAAAATACATGTACACCTCGTGATGTGGGTTGGAAAGTTGCATTTTGAAAGAAATACCACAAAATCTATTAGTTTCTTTGCATAAATTCCATGTTTTCAAGAAATCTGTTGTTAGAGGCTGAATTTCTCATCCGTAAAAAATTACCATGACCAAAGGGTGATGTAATGTATTGAGGGAATGTGTTATCTTTCATTTGAATCAAGTGGGAGGTTCTAATATTGAGTTTTGAGTGAGATATCTTCATTTTTCTGGAATTCCCTGTTTATAGCCTGTCAAGGGTTTTGATTGGTGTAAAAAATGAAGTTTTAGACATTCCACCTACTGTCACGACTTGTAACTCATTGGAATATCTTGTTTCATGATAATATAGGCTTGAAAATGGTTTTGGATGCAAGAGATATGTTTTGTATGGTTTTAGGGTGATGCCCTAGGGTGTTTTCATGAGTTTTCCATGTGAATTTGAGGAACTAAAGTAAGGTTTTGAAAAAATATGAATGGAGCTGCATTTATAATGGTGTTTTGAGTTTGTGAAGATGTTTTTATGAAGGTATGAGGTAGTGGAAAGTTCTGGTAAGGTGTGGAACCATTACTTTCAATAAACCCTCCTCAAATTGGCTTAAAATGAGGGCTTTGTGGTTTGGTATGTAGAGGTGAATTTCTCTTGAAAAAAAATATGTTTTTGGGGGTTTGGACACATGTAAATTTCTGATCCAACAAGTCTTGAGCGTTGTGAAGAGTTTAAAGGGTATTTCCTTTGTAAAATAGGCCTCATTAGCCTAATTAGGACAACAGTGAAGGCCCATTTTGAGGCACATGTTCCAAAACAACATATGATGATTTTGATGTATGTTTTGTAACTCACTAAGAGGTATCTAAATCTATAATTTTTTTGTGAATTCCTTTGTGAATTTTGTGAGAAAAAAACCCAAATAGGGTCAACAGACCTATTGGGAAAGGCCTAGTTGAAAAGTGAAATTTGAAGAGTTCAAGAGTTGGTGTTTTGAAATCTGTTTGAGGTTCATTGAATTGAGTTTGTTGAGTGACACTAACCCCTTGCTTACATCATGGCCATTGAAAAGTGCACCTCATATTAGTTTATTTTCATGCTTACTTTAGGCTCTTTTCACTTAACCTCTTACCACTTTTAAATCTTCTTGGCAAAAATTTTAAGTTGTTTTGCCACTCAAAAATTGTACCTCACCTTTCCCAAAGCTGTTCTTAACACTTAGGAATAGATTCATAACAAATTTTCTGACATTTTTATTACCCAAGCATTCTTTCCTTAGTTCCTCACCATGCTTCATATCCTAAGTGCACTTTTATAAACTGTTTGCCACTTTTTTGGGCAGCCTTCTTGTTGTTTTGAGCCATGAAAATGTGTGCTTTATCTTTTGAACTGACATATTTTGCGTTAGGTGCACTTTACCTATCATTTTGACATATATTATTTCTTGGGTTTAGATCTGATAATTCACTCTCAATTCTGAGATTTAGGTGGAGGTTTGGATGACATTTTCCATGATAAAAAATTCCTACCTTAGGTCTCATTTTTTCCCCTTTTAGTTGAGTTCTGATTACTAATGTAATTACAATGTTTTTTATGATGAAGCAGAGACGAATGATGGTTTTTTCTCCCTAAAAGCACAATTACTTAATTTGAGAATTTTTTATTAACTTACTATCACTCTTTCATATGATTCGATGGATATTTATAGTGGTTAAATCCACCAAGATGTGTATCATACTTCACTCAAAGGTTTGATCTCATACATAGGCATGGGTTCATAATGCATTTTCCATGGTTTCGATGTTGAAGGTACAAATTTATTAGGGTTTTTCCTCTGAAATAGTGCACCTTTATCCCTTTAGTGTTGGGTGAAGATCATCAATCACTTTTCCATCTTAAAACTTGCTAGACAGAGGAGGCTAGTGGCATCGCCACCTCTAAAGTGAGAACCCTTTAATAAATTTAATTCTTATCAAGTTGGGCATCAATCACTAATTAATCTGCCCTTTTTTAGAACTAGAGCTTAGTTTTCTTTGGTTTCAACCACACAAAAATGTGCCCTAACTTTCTATTTTTACTTCTTTGGAAGAATTCACTTATATCCTTTCTATTGTTGTTAATTAGGCGAACTAACTCCATGGTTGGGCCAAAAAAAAAATGTGCCAAGGGAAAATAGTATTTTTGATTCAAACCTCATGCCTTAGCCATTCCATAGTCCTCTTTCTTTAATCATAGTCAACACCAACTGAGAACTTCATTATTTTCTGCTCTTGCATACTATTATTTAAATGTCATCTTTTATCAGACTTGTTGATGATCACTTCTCTCTATCTTAGCAAAGAAAAGACAATGACAAGATGACTTAAAAAACTGACTACAAGAACCACAATTGATTGGATGGATACAAGATCAAAAGTCAAATGATGACAAAATGGATCACAAGAGATGAGTTTCATATGGGTACCAACATAAGGATAGGTTGTATCTATTTCCATTTAAGTTCTATATATTGATCTATTTCATAAAAAAAAAAAGATTTTAACCCAATAAGATTAAATTTCATCATGAATCCTCATTTGCAATCATCAAGCCATTGGAAGGAACATTGTTTCCTTTTATTTTATTCTTGACATAGCAACAACTAAAATTTTTCATGTTATTTTCAAAATTGTTGGTTATTTGATGCTAGCTTAACTTTTCTTGCAATGCTAGCTCTATTACTCGCTTGACAAATCCTTGAAACTCTGCATTGATTTTATTTTTCCTATCCCTCTCTTGTTGTTCTTCCTCAATTTCATCAGGATCATACATTGACCTTCTTGCCCCTCCTAAAGTTTGGACCACATCCATTACCTCCACATAAAGCTGGACATCCTTGGTCTTCTTGGTTCACACTGATATGGTTATGCAAATGAAAATGAAGCAAAGTAATCATCTCCTTCTTCGTTGGCTAGAAGAATGCATGCTTAATGTTTTGATACATGATATCAGATCTTTTCTACTCTCATGGTTGAATACTAAAATCCATTATGGTGGGCCTCTAGAGTTCCAGTCATCTTTCTTCCTCTTCCACCAAATGTTGTCATATTTTACTAACGTTTATTAGAATTGTTGCATGTTTTACATCACTGGAATGACATATTAGCTGTAACTTTTATGAAATTTTATTATGGTATGTGCACTTTGATATGATGTAATATGATTATGGTGTTCGTTTCACATGTTGTAATATTAGATATATAATAGAAAAATAAATTATTGCATGAAATAAATAATAAATTTTCATTTTAAATGTATTTTTTTGTAGAACACAGGTCTTCCAGAAGATCAAGATGATCCTCATGATATATAGATCCAGAATATGTTGGTTTTGGTATAGATCACATGACAGAGGATGATGATGACAGAGATACAAAAGACACTGAGGCTGATGACGATGATGATGACGACGATGATGATCACGATGGTGATGATGATGATGATGATGATGATGATGAGGCAATTGCTGGTAGTAGCCAGTGACATTTATGATCATATAGACTACATCATGGATCATTGTTGATATATCATTATGATGTCTCTTTTCATGGTTACTATCATATGTATCATTTTCATGACCTGTAGTACTATATTATTGAGTTGAATCATTTTGACATGTATCATTTTGAAATATATCATTTGGACATGTATCATTTTGAGTTATATAATTTATCATTTTTACTTATATCATTTGTACATGTGTCATTTTGACTTATGTTGACTGTTGGACATGTATCATTTTGACATGTTATTAATCTAGTGGCATATTTGAATCACTTGTTTTGATCTACTTATATAGATATTTGACTCACTTGTTTTAATTATAAATGATGATCATGTTATTAATAATTATCTTGTTATTTAATCATATGAGTTATTTAAGAGGCATGATATATTTAAGTAATTAAATTGAAATAAAACATATTATTTAATTTACTTACTCTATAATCATATGAGTTATTTAAGAGGCATGATATATTTAACTAATTAAATTGAAATAAAACATATTAAATTAATAAATGGAAGCAAAACGGGTTCACCCCCGCAGCGTGACGGCAAGTCACGGGCCCTGTTGATAGGGCGTCCCAGGTTCAAATCGCACCCACCTGCTGGCGACAGCTACGAGGAAGGACCGGAGGATGAGGAGAGTGGATAGGCCTTGTTAGAGGAGGGTACTCACGCCAGACAGGCAGGCTTGGGGACAGGTTGACGGTGCCAACAGAGGAAGATATTGGAGGGAGCGTCGGATGCGAAGGAGTGACGGAGGTTGGAGTTGGAACATCAGACGAGAGCAAGGATGGGTGCGTTGGAGGAGGCAAAGGAAGGATGGGAGGTGGATGAGATGAAGGATGGGAGGTAGAGGTAGAGGAGGGGGCGAAGGAGCTAGAGGAGAGGAAGAGAGGAGATGGAGGTGATAGAAGGACAGGAGGAAGAGGTGGAGTGGAGGAATAAGGCTGCGGGAGAAAGGAAGCAGAGAGATAAGTAGAGAAGAGGTGACTTGGGGGTGTCGGAGGAGGAGGAGAGAAGAAAAAAGGAGAAAGGATGAAGGAGGCTAGGAGGAGAACGAAGATTGGAGGGGAGAAGAGAAGACAAGAGATGACGGGTGTTGACGGAGGAAAAAAAGTCCGAGGAGGAAAGGACTGCACGAGACAAAAAATCAGGATGTAATTGGGGATGGGGTCCCCCATTGTGACCCCACCGGTTCATTGCTCTAGTCAAAAGCGTTTACCAACCAAAAAAAATAAAAATAAAAAATAAATAAATGGAAGCAAAACAAGAAGCATTTTTAGAAGCAAAACAAGAAGCATTTTTAGAAGCAAAAAAGGAAGCAACAATGGAAGCCAAACTAGAAGCAAACCATAAGCAATCTTGGAAGCAAAACTGGAAGTAAAATCTAAAGAAAAATTGGAAGCAGAACTGAAAGCAAAAATGGAAGAAAAACTAGAAGAAAATCTGGAAGCAAAACCCGAAGCCAAATTGGAAGCAAAATCGGAGGAAAACCTGGAAGAAAAATTGGAAGCAAAACTGGAAGCAAACGTGGAAGCAACACAAGAAGTAAAACTAGAAGCAAAATTAGAAGCCAAAATGGAAGCAAAAAAAATTGGCGCTAAATCCGGCGCCAAAGTGAACAAGCCATTTTGCACTGAGTTTTGTGCCAACATAAATTCCCAATTCATGAACTCAAATACACTAAAATCCGACGCTATTTTAGGCGCTAATTGTCTATTTTGTTGTAGTGATTGGCAATACTATTAGTCCTTGAGAGGATATTTCATCATCATCATAAGCCTTTATGGTGATCTTTCTTTTGGAATCTATTTCACTTTCTGAAAATTCCAATGCACAGATAAGCTTTAAGGTGCATATATTTATACTAGCTCCTCCATCTATTAAAACATGTTTGATATGATGTTTTTGGATTAAAACCTCAATATGAAGTGGAGCGTTATGTGGATGAGTGAGGGATGCATCTCATTTCGAGAATGATAAACAATGGGGTGCTGTCAAATGTCCTACCATGACTTGGAATTGACAAACTTCCAAATTGGGTTGGTATTATGGTGTCCACTAAAGCCTTTTCGAGAATATCCTTATGGGTTGGTGAAATTTAAGTTTCCAATATGGATATCTATGCGGAATCTTTTGCAATTGATCTACTTTATTGTATTGATTCGATGGAACATCGGGTGTTTTAGATGTGCCTCCTTTCAATACAAACTTGGATTTTCCTCTTGTGGTCACATTCTTTGGTAGTTGTCTTGTTTTATCATTGATTTTGATGACATTGATTTGATTATTAGCTGCAACAATGTCTTATTATCCTCAAATTTGATACAGCTGAGGATTTGATTATTTGCGTAATGTCTTGTTTATCCTTGATGTTGATGTCATTGATTTGATTATTAGCTGCAACAATGTGAAGGATGGTATTATCATAGATATAATTCACATTCTTCCCTTTGTTTGTCGAAGAGGATTCTCCTTTTTCATAGTTGGGTAGAGGGTTTTTAAATGCTCCATGATCAACATTTGTTTGAGGTCCTTCTATCGATATTTCATGTCTATCTATCAAGCCTTGCACCAAATGTTTTAATTGCATACAATCATTTATTTTATGACCTTTGTTTCTATGAAAATCACACTAATATGCATCATTCCACCATGATGGTTTGACTCTTGGTTCAAAATATTGTGCATCTAGTAATGTTATGAGTTTGTGTGTAAGAAGTTATTTTAATGCTGTTCAAGTGACTACCCCAAAGGTGTAAATTTTCTTCGATGTGGTGGCGGAACTGGTTTAGATTCATTGTTTTTTTGATTATTTTTGGGTGTAGTACCTGATAAATTCAAGACTAGTTTTACGTTATGTGTATCAGCTACACCATCATTACCGACATTCTTATTTCTTGTCTAGAATTAGGATTTTTCATTGTTGTTATGATGGTTAGAAGAGTTAGCAGAGTTTGGTCCTTCATTATAGATTTTTAATACTCCTCTTTTAACCAAGGCTTCCTCAATCTTAAGTCTGTTTTCAATCAGCTATTCAAAGCTGGGTGGACACTGCAATTGGAGCCTATAACTCATCTCACTGTTGAGATTATCAATGAAGATATCCATCTTTTCTTTCTCAGGTATGGGATGAACATATCTAGTAAATAATTGTCTCCATCTTTGTAAGAACATAAGAAATGACTCACCATTTTTCTGTTTTGTGTTATAGAGATCTTTCATGGTTATTTCATGTTGAATGTTGTATGAATATTGGGAGATAAATTTATTTACTAGCTCCTCAGATGATCTAATACTTGGTGGGAGTTTTGAAAACCATTCCATGCATTGACTGCCCAAACTTCATGGAAATAATCTCATTAGATAGGTTTCTTCATGTGCATATTCCAGACTCATGGTGTAGAATTCTCTTACATGATCTTGAGGATCAGTTTTTCCACTGTATTTGTCATATTTTGGAAGTTCACAATTTGGTGGAAAAGGTATCATGTTCATATTTCTGTCAAAGAGATAAGGACAAATGTCTTGCAACAAATATCTCTTGGTTGTTCCCCATTGCATGTCTTGGATTTATTGTTGAAGATTTTGCATTTGTTGAGTTAAAGCATTCAATGGATTTGCGATTTGTGATTCAAATTTTGTTTTCTTGGGAGCTCCCTTCAATTGGTTTACATCAAAATCATTGGGTAGTTTCACACCTTGATTTTCCAACATCAGAAAGTATTTCTCTCCATCCTTTTCTAGATTTTTTTCCATGAACTTGTGAAATTTAGGGTCTTGTTGAGCTTGTTGAATGTCATCATCAGTTATCTCATCTGTTTTGGGTTGGTGAAATCTGTGAAAAGGATTTTCTTCTCCTTCTGCCATGATGGTTTGGGTTTCTGTTTCTTTTTCTCTGAGCTTTTGTTTTTGAGCTCTTGTTAAAACGAGCATGCAAGTGATAGTGTTTTGCTATACTTTGATCTTTGTTTTGGGAGTGCCAATGAAATACCTAAGTCAAATAGGATGATGGATCCTATTGATGAGACTAGGCTAAATCTGATGTACAACATTTGTTTTGTGATAAAAGATGATAGATCCCGATGATGAAATTTAGCTAACAATTAGAAATGAGATTGATGATTGGGCACTTTAAGTTGTTTGATCCAAGTTTAGTTAAAGGGATTACACTTGCAAAAGCCAGTTTCTTCAAGTTTAAAACAATGTTTTAATGAGGAATGATCTCTGCTCTAAAA
This sequence comes from Sequoia sempervirens, assembly GCA_007258455.2. NCBI lineage: Eukaryota > Viridiplantae > Streptophyta > Pinopsida > Cupressales > Cupressaceae > Sequoia > Sequoia sempervirens. The sequence goes on from VDFB02000003.1 coordinate 249,352,260, forward strand.
AGGATCCCTAAATATGATGCTAGTTTTCGGATAGTTCAATTTAGCTCTATGTTTGAATATCAGGTGAATGCACTAAAATAGGGAGTATATGCGCTGAAAGATGGGGTAAATGGGCCATAACAAAGCTTGGATGTGCTAGACTATCACTTAAATGCGCTAGAATAGAAAGCTTATGCGTTGAAAGATGGGGTAAATGCACCCAAAAAAACCCTATATGTGCTAAAAGATGGGGTAAATGCACCAAAACGAAGCTTATATGCACTAGACTATGAACTCAATGCGTTGAAATAGGAAGTTTATGTGCTGAACTAGAAATGTCACCGTTTTAAAATTTTGCCTAGTTTTCTTGTTTTTGAATCAGTGAATTGAGTGTTTTAATGCATGATCTTTTGAATAACAATTTCAAACACAAAAGCAAGTAATAAAAAAATTGTTTTATCCTATAATCTAAACATCAAGTGTATGTTCTAGGATCTGATATGATCCCTTTGATTTCCACTGGTATTGAACAATAGCAAATAGATCAATTAGAATCTTCTAAAGTCAAGGGTCATTAATAACATCACAACCCACATATTAGAATTACATTAGCTCACACAACCATGTCAGCCCCTAGAGGGCGCTCGTGTTTTTACCTTTTCCAAGTCAACCAAAAGTCAATTACTTCACTTTTGGCTAGAAATCCCTAGTAGTTATATGGTGAGTATCTTGGGGGCAGATTCTTCCCTCCCCTTGCACTGTGAGTATTATAATGTTCGGGAATTGACTCAACTTGGCTACTACACTTAAAGTTCTTAGTAAGGGTTTCTGTTTAGTGCGGCAAATGATAAACTTCCTCAGGAGGCCTCCCAACCTTTAGAACAAAGGCTTTGGGGATGGCTATCAATGCACACTATCGTTGAATGTGTTTTTCATCACAATTCACATTTGATTATAGTGGGTTAGAATGCTTGGCTTTAGTTGTTCCCACTTAGTTCATTCCCTTAGGGTGATTACTTTTTCCCACTAAGGTAGGCCTTCTAAAGGTGCTATTGCAATAAAATGAAAGAGTGGGTTTGGCATTTTGGCCACCCAATAAAGGGGAGAGCATAGACCTATCACTTTACAAACACAACATACATGATGTTCATTAACCTTGTAATTAAACTAGATGCCTAATTTAATCAAAGGAAAATAAGTCTAGCCCCTGCAAACATCATTAGTAGTCTCAGATATGTCTTTGACAACATATAAAGCACCTGCAAAACAAAAATATATAGATCAATCCCCCAAAATTTAAATTTTTTGCAAATAAAGGTGTATGCGCTAAAACAAAGAACCTATGCGCTGAAATATTTAGTATATGTGCTACTAAACACACTAAATACTTTATTATGGAAAGCATAAAAGGAAACCAAAATCCTGTATATGCACCAAAACAACAGGTAGATGCCCTGGTCTGGGCTGCGTGTGCGCTATAACAGAGCCTGGATGCGCCGAAAGTGACCACCTATGCGTTGAAAGAGGCTTTGGGTGCGCTACATCAAAATTCACAAATGAACCTATTGACGAAAACTTTCTAGAAAATGTTAAAAACGGGGCTAGGCCCCATAGTGGGTGCCAATTTATGTGGCATATGAATATTGTGAATAAGCAAGTAAACCTTATACAACACACCAATGAAACATTATATCAAGGAATTCAAATAACAATCAAATTGAAACAAACAATTTCCCAATGGCGTCTCATTGTCCTCTATCTCCAAGGATTCTTTAAGTCATTTTTCTCTCAGATTGTTTGTGCACATAACTTTCCAAATGACAACTTGAAGAATGAGAGATGTTGAAAATGCAAGAGATGTTTCCGACATTACATGATTGCTAAACTAGCTATAGATGATATGCAAAGATAATGATGTTGCTATGATATTGTTGTATGAAAATGATATGATGAAAATGTTGTAATTAAGATGCTGCTAATGAAAATGCCATGATAAAACTACTTGATGCTAAAATGCTAATACTAGAATGACAATGCTAATGAAAATTCTACAAAATGTAATTATGGTATCTCTTTCTAAGGACCCTTTTTGTTGTAAATGAGGGTCTATTTATAGATTTTCCAAGGCATGAACCTAGGTGGCAGGAATCAACGGTCTGGATTCGATTTGGAGAATGGACGGTTGAAGATGAAGAGGTTAGAGAGAAAAGGGGAGTGTGTTCCCTTCATAAGAACAAACTCCCAAGTGTGAAGAGGACTAAACTGGAGATGAAGGCCAAGTGTCCCAAATTAGTTAGAATTTGTTGAGGATAAATGCCAAATTTTTAATTTCTTGAGACACATGTTGAGGTGGAAGGTGAGAAGAAGTTAGTAGAAATGTGATTAAATTCGAATTTAAAATTCAAATTTAATGAGAGGAGGTTAATTAAATAAAACAAACTAAATTTGTTCATTTAATTAAGATAAGAAAATGATTTAGGATAGGAAGAATTAGAGAAAATGAACTATATAAATAATTTTTTTGATTTATTTATAATTAGAAGAATTAAAGATTATTAATTAAATAACTTGTATTTAATTAATTCCTCTAGACCAAATTTGAGTGTATACATATATATTTATGTAGAATCTACACACAAAATCTCAAAAATCACTAGTTCAAATCTTCTTCAAATTCTTAATGATTTGCTTTCTATAAGTGATAAAAAGTATATATTTGGCTAACTATGTTGATTTGAGTGTTTCACTTAAGCCAAAATGTGTGACATGTCTTTATGCTCCCACCTTTATTTTAAAGCTATAATGAGTGTTCAATAGAGATGAAGGAAAAATTGGTTAAGCTTTTACCTTTCAAAAAAATAAATAACTTAAGTACGTGTTTGTGGGTTAAATAAGGACCTTAGTGAAGGGTTTTTATCAAATCAATAATGGGAGAAGGTCCAAAGCCTAAAATAATCAATGGTCCATATGAGTGAAACATTGAATACTAGTTAGAGACAAAAACTAGGTGAAAGGAAGGTCTAAGCAACAACTAAATTTGATGATCTCATATATAAAATTCAGATAAATGAAATATGAAAGATTAGATCAAATATCAATAAAACAAAAGGATACAATCTCAAGGTTGTAAGATAGGTCAAGTTCACAAAAGTTAAGGAAGAAAATGAGACCTTAAGCAAATTCCTAGAGTTTCTTACAAGTATTAATCAAGGCCCAACAAATGATACTCTAATTAATATAAATTAGGCATAATTGACAAGAGGGGGTGAAGATTGTGTATCTATTTCATCAAAGGGAATTAGCTTGTATGCTAACAAAGGTTGGTTGTAAATTAGATTGGAGGCTAGGAATGAGTAAATTTGGTTGTGACAAACTAATCCTAGTACTCTAAGTTTTGGATGGGATTATGCATATGATCTTGACCAAATTCTATGATTGTGTCATTTTTCTATGGTCATTCCTATAACACTTGTGGACCTATAGAAAGTGCTCACGTTCACCTAATATGTGATATATGACATAGTGGTGTTGAGTAATATGTTTGGGGGCTTGTTATGCAAGGGTTAAAGTTGGAAGCTTCCTTACACATTAGTTAAGCCTCATGTTGTTACTTTTCACAATGAAGATGAATAATGTAGAATTCATCCTTTAGAAATATTTATACAAGATTTCAATTATTGTATAATGATTTCCTTATGTACAAAGTGACAATCTAATGATAATTTTCAATAATCCTTCCTATTATTAATGGCCTAGAGCATGCCTTTGGATATGATAACCTAGAACCTAATTCAACTAATTTTGTACACAAATAAATAGACAACAATCAAAATTTTAAATTGTTGGCCTAGAATGTGTAGGAAGTGAATTGAAATTAGACAAACACTATTGCACCAACAATCTTGTCCAAGAGATAGTATTGCAATAGTAGTCATGCCTTGAAAGTGTAGATGGATGATAGATGGAATGAGCTACTGAATGTGAGTTATATAGATGAATGGATGGGTGCTTTTTTAGGTTTGTGCATTAATAACTCAAATTGAGTACTAAACCAACATATCTTGAGACATGGCCAAAGTGAGTAAAACTAGCAAGGAAATGCACTATGTATGCAAATTGTTCCTCTACAAGTTGAAAAGATCCAATGCTTATGATGTATTGGGTATTAAAAAATAATGTTTTACTTTTAGATTGTTAATTATGACTTTAAGGTTGTGATTGGTGACTTTCACTACTAATAATTAATTAAAATATATAATTTAACAATAAGTCACATAAAAAATCATTCAATGTTATTAGATTTCCACAATCCATAAGAATATCAGAGAAGTTATTTCTGGATTAGATTGTGTAAGCTTTTTTGGATCAACGTTTCGGATCACACTCCGTGATCCATCATCAAGATAGAGAGCTCAAGGAGATGAAAGTGGTTTGTTGCAGACCCAACAGGTATAAAAAGAGGCAGAAAGATGAAAGAGGGATAGAAGGCACAAGGCCCAAGAGATGACAGGAAAGAAATTACCAAAAAAAGATTATATATTGATATATTAATCTATTTAAATGTATCAATCTATTTAATAATTTAAATAGATTAATCTATTTGAATAATTTAAATAGATTAATCTATTTGAATAATTTAAATCTATTGATATATTTTTATTGGTAATTTAAATCTGTTAATCTATATGACAGATTTAGAAATAGATTTAATATTGATATATTTTTTATAGTAATTTAAATGATTAAATAGATTAATCTATTTGAATAATTTGAAAGGATTAAATGATTAAAGAATTATTTAAATATAATTACTAATTTGAAAGGATTAAATGATTATTCAATCATTTAAATATAATTATATAATAATTATAAATGATATAATTATATAATAATTATAAATATATCATTTAAAAGAGAATAAGTATATCATTTATATAATTAAATGATATTATTATATTATTATATCATTTATAATTATTATATAATTATATTTAAATGATTGAATAATCATTTAATCCTTTCAAATTAGTAATTATATTTAAATAATTCTTTAATCATTTAATCCTTTCAAATTATTCAAATAGATTAATCTATTTAATCATTTAAATTACTATAAAAAATATATCAATATTAAATCTATTTCTAAATCTGTCATATAGATTAACAGATTTAAATTACCAATAAAAATATATCAATAGATTTAAATTATTCAAATAGATTAATCTATTTAAATTTGATGGCCATTTACATGTCAAAATTGTAATATTTAACAATAAATATAATATTTTCAAAATAGCTCTAGATTAATATGTTTGACATTTTTTTAAGATAAACGTATTTAAGATATCTGTACTAGTCATAATAAATTTTTAAATCTACACAATCATTAAGATTACCCAAATTTACAATCTTAAATAATCAATTATAGTTGTTTTGCTTAAGTAGGGATGGAGACTTAGAAAAAGACGACCTCAATTAATTGGCACATCAAAAGGCATGACTTAATGTATAAATATTTTGCAAGCTTTTATGTTAAATTTGATGACCATTTACATGTCAAAATTGTAATATTTAATAATAAACATAATATTTTCAAAATAGCTCTAGATTGATATCTTTGACATTTTTAAAGATAAATGTATTTAAGATATCTGTACTAGTCATAATAAATTTTTAAATCTATGCAATCATTAAGATTACCCAAATTTACAATTTTAAGCTTAAATAATCAATTATACTTGTTTAATTCAAGTAAAGATAGAGACAGAAAAAGATGGCCTCAATTAATTGCATTAGTAACATCCAAGAACTGATGATGGAATCTGAAAAAACTACTATATTCTAGATTTTGGGATTTTCTATCTTAAACTAATGGATCCAATGAAACAGGTCTGTGAAATTTCTTGGGTGCAGCTAAAACATTTCAGTAATGTTTATTCGCCAAACTGGTCCTCCAATAGCTTTAATCACTTTTGGCATTGCCAACCCAGAGTCTAGTCATAGATACTAGATTGAGACTCAGACTATTTTCAATTTTTCTGCAATAACAGAGGAATGAATGAGATTGATAGCTATCCTCCTTATCTTCCATATGTAGACTCTAGTCAGTAAGCTAAAATAAAATAATGCCATGGCAAATAACATTAGAAAGCTTCATGACTTACATCAAATGAGTGATCTGGGTAGAGCAGTATGGTTTTATATTAAAGTGGGGAGGTCACAACAGGACAACCTAATCTCCATTTTTAAATAAAATTATAGACAGTATAATTATGTTGAGAATGATTTTTGTGGGGTAGTTAGGACCTATATGATTAAGGTATATGGTAAAAATCATTGCAAAGGCTTATGACTTCACTTATTGCATATGAGTGAACTGAGCAGAATATTAATGTCTGAGAATGTTTCTTAAGGTAGTTGGATCTATATAATTTATGACTAAAGACTCCTACAACACTGTTAGGAGCTCTCACCCGGTGGGGATTTGATTTGATTCTATTGTACCCATCAGTCAATTCAGCCCAATGAACCTGCTTTGAGAAAGTTGCTGGAGTGGATGTGGATGCTTTTACTTTAATAGAATTTTGGACTGCATGAATAGCCATTTGAAAAGACCTGAAATCCACCCAACTAAAATACCATAAGATGTCTAATGATGTCAAGAATTGTTAGGCTATTGGGGTCTACACAAGATCAGTCACATGCACAATAAATAACTTGATTGTCTTTTAGGATTTGAAAATGCACGGAATTGGCCATTCAATGTTGAATGCACTAAAGTATACTAGGGTCTTCATCTTTGGGTCATTCTTATACTCTCAGCTATTCATGTCTGTCAGAACCTCTTTTGACATTTCATCCCAAATTCCACATTTCATCCCAAATTCCATGGGGGAAACCTGAAAATGTTATTGTTACAAGATTTGATCAAAGTCAGTCCACTCCTATGCAGGGGACCGCCTGACTGACTTTTATGAAATTGAAGGTATAGTTCATCCTTTTGTGGGAGGGGGGAAACAGCTTTCAGTTGTTAGTCAGGAATCTAGATGATAACTTTCTTTGTAAATGATTTTGATTCAAAGGAAACTTAATAATTTGATGCAGTGCTTGTATTAAAAAATAATAATTGTACAATAGGACATTCAATGCATCAAAAGCTTTGCCAATCTGAAAGCACTTTTGGATGGTAACTCACACATTGATGAGTTAGTATTTTAGTGGCAGTTTGTGTGTTTTATGGTGGTCTCTTCATATTGTGATTATTACAAGAATATATGAGCGAATAGTCATAGAAAATGACTACGATCGAAATTGTTGGGGGATATGTCTTACAGTATATGAATTAGTATAGATATCTTAAATATATCTTGAGAGCTTTTATTGAATTTGTTTTTTATTAAAAACACAGGGAGGGGGCCCTGACCCAAGAGTTCAGAACAAAAAAACTTAAAACATAACAAAATTAAAAATTAAACAATTCATGGGCATTGAAGCCCCAAACACCAGTTCATGGAGTAGAAACAAAAAAATTAAACAACAGTAGGGGAGAGGGGCCCATAGTGGAGCAGGGTCCAATAGTGGGGATAAACGCAATCTTCAATGGGTCCCATAGTGGAGCACCTTAATATCCAATTGCAAAACACTTTTTATCCATAAAGTGCACAAATTGACAAATCATGTGATGCCACATCAGCGTACCAATAAAACGTGACTTAGTGCACCACTATAGGTCTCACTTTTTTTTGGGTCTTTTTGGATACCTCAACAAAAAGCATGCTAATGTGACATCATATTTGATGACGTGGCCCTAAAACGAAATATAGAAGCATGTGAGTTGCCAAATAAACTGTTGTACAAAATTGAGAATGATTTGAAATTTCCACATAAGATTTTGAGAAACTTTTAGTTCGGGTGCTCCACTATAGGCCCCTCTCCCCTAGTAATTATTGAATTTGTTACATAGAATAGATAAGATGTATTTAAGATATATATACTAATTTAAAATATACATATTATTATATATTATCTTATAAATTTTTTTATAATAACAAAAAAAATAATCAACATTTATTAACGATTGCAAAACATAGAAAAAAAACTGATCAAAAAGTAAAATTTCAAAATACTTTGTTGTACTTATTAATTGTTTTCACTGCCATTTTTAATTTTTAATTTCACTTAACAATTGTTTTTACTATTATATTTTAATTGAATGAAACATCATTAATATTATGTTTGTTATTGAATAGCATTATTACTATTATACTTATTATTAAATATTAATAATTTGACATGTAAATAAATGCTTTTTTTTATTATCACATTCACATTATTACAATCCAACTCCTACTGCGACTATAATTACATATATATAAATTTCTCAAAATAAAAATATCTTAGCTCCAATGAGATCATAAGTCCCTCCACTGCACTTCAAATACTCTTGGTGTCGAACCTATGAACTTTGTAGCTTTTGATTGTAATCACGCCCATTGATTTGCAAGCTATTTAATAGCAACACATTCTACAATAATCGTATCTTAAAAAAAAAGGTAAAAATCTAGGAATGGTAGAGAACTGCCTCTTGTTCACGTTTGCTTATAGATGATTCGACATGTTCTGGAGTTGCCAGTCATGCTGGGAAACAATTGTGGACCGCTAATGTCAATTGTAAGGCATGTGAGGTGCAATGAAGCTATAGGTGTCTCCTTGATATTTGTGGGATTGACAAGCTGAGCTAAAAATACACCATATCACTATCCAAATTCATTCCCTATGTTTGGAGTAAATCTATGCCATTGCATATGGTACATCTGTGCCTCAGTATTCTGATCCAATAATCCCACTATTGGTACAGAGGGCTTGTCAATCTGCATTGATACTTCACCAATGAAAAAGAAAAACTAGTTGACAGTGTAGTCAACTTCATAATCTGCCTAAAGCTGTCCCCCTTGACCCAAACTGGACATTACATTTGAGGGGGATGGTGGATGGCCCAGTTTTAATTTTCTTGGCCTATAGATCATGTTTAGACATTCAATTCTTGCAGCAGTTATACTCTTCTTTATAAATTAACCAAATGGTATTGGTTGACAGCAACCACTTCCAATCCAGATTTAACTTCTACCGTCAGAATTTGAGGATCCAAAGTTATACTTGTATACACAGTGAGAAACACCAGCAATGCATATAAGCAACTGTACTAACAGCTTACTGCTGAAAACATGAACAAACAGAAAATTGTGGCTTTTAGACTTTAAACTTATGCCGTCAAATTGCTGAAAACAAAATAGCTCTAGCGGAAAACAGCATATACAGATTTTAGGAGTTAACGTTTCAGATCACAGTTCATAGCCCATCAAACACTGTTCTTCCTGACTATAGGTTAAAAAGTCTGACCCAAATCATTGATTTCAAAAATCTTTGTATCAGAAGTTGTTCTGTTCTAAAAATATACTTGATCACAACATCCGAATTTCACTTCATTCTCATCAACATTCCAAACATAGAAGTCCATAAATGAACATGCACATATTGCAGTTTCCAATTAGATAGATGCTTCTTTGAGGGTTACAACAAAATCAACATCACAGCCACAAGAGCATTGAAACTTCGTTCATCTTCGATTTTGCCATTTCCATATTTCAAAAAGGTACTATATTTTCGCATAATTTTGTGTGCAAATCCTCTGAACGTCTTAATTGTTGCACCTTTATAGGCATCACATTGTATTGGATAGCAAAAGTACAGTAAAGTAGTTTAGTGACATAAACCCTGGATAAAGAACAACGGTGAAAATCAGAATTCTAAGATTTCTGGTAATACGATTATAGCTGGTTAAAAAGTTCTACCAAATTTACATAGTCATATCTTATACAAACTATTAACACCACTCAAAGGCTGGACCATCACCAACCCTGGTGGGCATTAGTTAATGAATCTAATCCTTTTGCAATCCTGTACAACTGGCCACTATTTAGTTTAGTAAGGCTTTTTCCTTTCTTCTTCTTGCCTCATGAACTACAAAATGTTTACAAAAACAGTACTAAAGTATAAAAGCTACAGGAAACCAGTATTGGATCTCAACCTCCACAATGTCCCTGCCATTTCCTGCAAGACAGAAGAATGGAAGATGACAATTATAACAAAGAGCTTTTGAGGCTTTGGAACTGTCAGTTTAGTAGCTTATGGTAAAGTCATTTACTAAGTTATTGCAATTTGGCATATTTAAGAGAAGACCTCGGGTCATGCACAAAATGGCCATTGACTGAGGAACTAGGCAGAGTTCTCTTCTTGGAAGATGAACTAGTTGAAGCTGCTGAATGCAGTGGAGCATTAGCAGGGATTTGAGAAGCGTCATTCTGATACAGAGAACAGAAGACAGGCCTAGAACTTGGGACTAATTGTTTTCCATTCCGGGCAGGTGCATTTAGTTGGGTTGGCTTCAGAAGAGGGTTTATTAGGTTGGAAGTTGGCATAGAGACCAAAGGAATATCAAAAGAGTCCAATGGTGGTGGAGGATGTCGCCACTGTGGAAGAGGCCCTGCAAGTAAAAGGGTCTGCAGCAAAGGCCCGGCTTTCATTACAGCTTCCAACAGCTTGCCTTTCTCTGGCAGAGATTTCATTATTACTTGAGGATCAGCTTCTGGTGGTTCAGGTAAATGAGCATGTATTGCATTGGCGATCAAATCCCCATGCTTCTGCAACTGCATCATATTTGAGGAAGCTCCAGCAACAGTTTGTGAAGATGGCATATTGACTGGCATAGTAGAAATCCTATGATTTACAACTGGGGATAAGCAGGCAGCTGAAGGAGGTGGACTGCTCTTTATCATCCCACACTCACCCACATAAGGTTCATGAGGCAAGGCATTCATTTTCTCTGGAATATTCATTGAGCCAGCAGCTTGCCACAACGACTCATTCTCTGCACTGAATTGGGAGCACAGTTTTCCATCCTTAGACTGCAATCCCTTGTCAGTAATTATTAGCTCATCTGATTGTAGATGTTCAGAGGGTCTCATTTGTATGATTGGGCCCTGAGTTTCTCCTTCTGAAGGGGAACAGTGGTTGATTTCCTGCTGGTGATGGTTAGTCTTGTTCTGTTCGTTGATTTGTTGTTGCATGTTTAAAATATCTTGCTGCTGACATTGCACATCACAGCCATAATTAGATGCATTTACAGTTAACCCAGATTGAATTGAAGGTTGATGCTCAACATGCATGTTGCGCTCTGCAACTGAGCAGCTAACATTTACCAGAGATTGTGACTCCATAGTCCGCACGTCATTTGGCACAAAAGAAGAGCGGTGAAGCTCAGATATATTGGAAGAGCTTCCCATATTTTTCTGGCACAGTCCTAACTGGTTTTGAGTCTTATAATTCCCAGGTCTGCCTGTGTTGCACCCTAATGGCAACTGCATTTGTTGCAGATTTTGTGCAGGATATGAAGATTGCTGGTATTCTTCGCAGAATTCAAATAATGGTTGTTGCAACAGGTCCATGGTACTAGAGTCTGCAAGGTTAAGTTTAGAAGGCTCCTGTATGGAGGAGACAGCATCAAACATTGATTGCCCAGGTGATGACACAAAAGAATGATGCTTGTATGTGCCAGAAATACTATCACATTCTGTGATAGTGGAGTCACCTCTGAGTGATCTTCCAGCAGGACTGTCAGGTGGCACATTTGAAAGACCAGAGTGGAGATCGGTTAGACCTTTCTGAATTAGCTTTTCTTGCAATTTCTGACACTGCTCCCTTGCCTCATCTCTTTCTTTGCAAGTTACATGGAGAAGTTGCATTAGTTGCCTTGCTGTCTCTTCATGTCGTTTGATTTCATCCTTTGCATTTAATCGGGTAGATTCCAACTCCAGGGTTGTGTAAATCAGAAGATGCTTCAATTCGTCAGGACTCTGCACCATCAAAAGTTTGAGTATTTGTAAAACAAAATGAAATGTTGATGAATATTTAATATCATACTCATAGGTCTGCCAAGAGTTAACAAGCTAAGAATCTCAGAATTAAGTTATATCTATCCATGTACTTGCTCCTAGTGCGTCCGATTCACTTGGAATAGGTGACTATTAGGTGCATCAGTCCTATTCCCACCAAGTCTAAATACCTATTACTATCGAGAAAACATTTGCCAGCAAATAATGATAAAATCTATTTATGTATTGCACATTTATATACACCTTGCAATTCAATCAAGACAGAGACATGGTTCTTAATTTCAATAAGAACATCTCATGCATGAGGGAAAAAACCAGAAGACTTGATGCATTAAAATTAAGCTAGATGCCTTTAAACAAACTAGTACAAATCATAATCTAAATAGACTAAGCAGGGCATCCTTGCAGTGTCTTCACAATAAAAGATACTTCAATAACACATTCTATGTAATACAACTGACTCGATCACATGCCTTGGCCTGCAAAAGAATTCATAGCATACTGCATATGTATGTAACGCTACAAAGATACTTCTATTTAACGTCCAACCAAAATGTATTTTTGAGTATTACAACCACGGTGGTCAGCAATTAGACAGAGAAATGTACAAAATAAACTCCAGTGGCTGAACATTACTAGAAAGCTCATAATTTTAAAGTCAAAATGCAGATCCGAGGATGACATCAAATGACAAATGCAATTGTAGTATGACGGTCATTATATTTCACCGTGAATTGTAGGCAAAAGATATGCAAGTTTTATTCGCTCAAAGACTAATTCAAAAATCAAATTCATGGTGTACCATGTGCCAGTAAAATTTCTATAGCGTGCCCATGAGAAAGATTAAATGGATCAACAAGGAAAATCCCATTGAGCACATTTTATGTTTCCTTTAGGAATCAATGCTGTCTCCATCCGTGTTGGAGGTATTCACTCGTGAAGTAGAAAAATTATCAAGTTGAATACTCTTGACAATGAATGAAATATCAACAAAGGCACAGATCAAAATTTAGGAAAGCATTGAACATTCTACTCTTGTTTGACATTTCAATCACCTCTGTCCCTATTATCTCAGAGAGTAGATTCACATTTTATTTGCAATATCAAGGGTTCAATTATTTACAGAAGAGCAAGGCTGAAGAACTTCCATATTTTATTCATTTCAGAAATAGACATGTAACTTGGAAAAAACAATCTGCTTCCATAATAACAAGTGATGGAATGCCAAGGGGAACAAGAATGTAATCAAAACTCCATTTAGTCATAGGGGCGTCAGTGGGGTTTGAAACAATAGGACTATCCCTAACAACAAAACCTACAACTTGTTTTTGAAGGACCTTGCCTAGCTAAGATATATTTTTCTTTGGACATAGAGTTGAAGGTAAGGCTCAATCCGCTTAAAAGGAAAAGATTTCTGCAATCAAAATTTACCACAATAATCTTGAAACTTGACAGTGAGAATGCCAAAAGGAACAAGAATGTTGTCGAAATTACAGTTAAGTCATACGGGCATCAGAGAAATTTGCACGGCCAAAAAATGACTGGGTTCCCCTAATGACTAACAGCTTGCTCCCAAAGAAACATTACCCAGTGGAGACACACTTTGACATAGGTCATTGGCTTGATAGTAAGGCTCAAGCTCCAAATTTGGAGACAAGAAGTTGTGCGTGAGTTTGTAACCATTTAAACACAACCAAAACTAAGCGTGCTGAAAACCTTCTAGAAGTACGTGGGAGGAAATCCTGAATGCAAAGCAAGAATTACTACATAAGGAACAGGTACCTGCGGTCCAGTTCACATATGGTCGACATAATTCTGAAATAATCAGGTTAAGCATCTTAATTTAAGTTGTGATGGGAAAAACCTCTGGACCGTTCAAAGCATGGAAACCAAAAGTAGTTCTAAAATATTTGATCTAAAGTTAAACTAAACAGAAGTTAGGGTATTTCAGGTAGATCAAATAGGAGTTCCACTGTAGTTTTGAAACGGTCCAGGGCTAAAACAGCATTTCAGAGTTGTGAACATTTTCCTGTTCACATTATATTCTAATAGAAGCTCCAAAGATCAACAAAAGGCTTTCCTTTTATCAGGCATTTTCTAACAGTATCAACCCAAGTCCATAAATTCAAAAGGTAAAATACATGCCCCAACTAAGAAGATGAAATGTGTTAGGCAAGCATGTGCTTGAAAGTATGGATAGAATGTCTATAATCCCTGTGTACAAACTGCTCTTGAAGTATATAAACCTAATCCATATATCAGTATATAAAGCATGCTCTAGGTTGTTATTCTGCTCATATAAGCTACATGAGGAATGGTAGCTTCCTGGTGTATAGATGAGCAAAGAAGAAACCACAGCAAAATATATATATATATATATATATATATTATATATAATATATAGGGTCCTCCATTAATGTCCTTCACATTAAAATGGAAACATAAACTATATACTCATTTGCATGGCAAGTAAGGCAAACCTCTGACACACAGAACACTAAGATGATCTACTGCAACGAAAAACCACCACTTCAACCTGCCTTGAAACACAAGGTAAGAACAACCTTGAAATATCAGAACAGTAACTCAGAAACCATGGAAATATAAGAGAAAGTTGAAAGTTGAAACTAGAGTAAGAGAATGCTTCTGCCTGGACTTCTTGTGCGAAACAGATATCTGAAGGGCGACTCTGAGATCGTCGGAAGTATAAAAACATGATAAACGCATGAATAATACACACATGCCCCGCTAAAAATACCATAAACATACGAGTATGGATAACGTCAAAGGGACTTGAGACCAATGTCATTAAACTTGCTAAACGAGATTCCACAATGCAATGAAACCTATATTACAAGGATATATAAGAAGCAACTAACTTTTCATGCCTTGTATTTACGAAAGCCCCAAAATTGTTTCAAGATTAATATCATGTTGTATTTGCTGTAATCCAAAACATACAATTTCCTACCCAGTCCCTGTGAAACCCCATCCTATACAAGCCTCACTGCATAAAACCAATAAGAAGCGGTAATAAGACGGTAACCATAATCACCTTCATACAGATGAGAGACCCAAAACTACTGAGTTGTCCTCATGTCATTTTCTCGAGCCTAAAGCATACACTTTCTCAATCAGTCCCAATGAAAGCCTGTCCTAAATAACCTCAATGAATCAAATACCCGAGGCGCTCTAGAAAGTATTCCCATGTGTGGCGTTAGCCACAGCAAATGGACCTCTATCAAACATCCAACCTTTTCTTTAGTAGATAAAGGTCCTCTGAATACATAAGTGGCACTTAACTCCGTCAAACACAGACACATCATTTTATAACCTCCACTACATAAAGCCCATAGGAAGCAAGCGAACTCCTCTAGAGAACTAGGATAGTAACCACATTCAGTTCAAGGCATATGACAGGCTCAAAACTAATGTTGAAATTCCATTCGTTTTCGAGTGCTGTAATCCCAAGCATTCTGTTCCAGATCAGTCATAATGAAAGCTTTCCCTAAACAAATTACAGACAAAACTCCTCTAGAAAACATTTCAATCTAAGACGGTAGCCACAAGAGATGGATACTACCGAACACCCAACTTGTCTTTAGAAGCATACCCCTTCAGTAATAAACAGAGGACACACAAAAATAATCCTATGACGGAGAGACTCACATACATACTACAAAACACTATCACACATATGTTTCTTTGGCACATACACAAATACTCCATAACACACTAACTCGCATGAAACTTGATGACTACCCCTCACACAAATAAACACCTATCATTTAATAGATAGAGTATGCAGGACTTTATAAAGTACTCATATCATCCTCAAATCCAAGACCAACTACCCATTAAAACCTGAGTCAACCAGACGCAGCACTCAACTTACCACTAGACCACATCCTGACTTGGAATCAAGCACCCAGATTTTCAGCAATGCCAAAAAGCCATACACTCAAGCTGGAAGCTAGTCTCATTTGCCTGCATTGCCATTTAACTAACAAAAACCAAAGCAACTAATACATATAAAAGAAACCGCATGAGTCTATAAAAAATTGAACAGCATTATTACAGAAATGGGATTAGAGACAAGCAAGAAGGGAAATTCAGATACTATAACACACCTGTCCTTGATAAACCCAGTGAGGATACATTCTTCCATCTAGCAGAGCACCCTGCATGCCGATTCTATCCATTACTTCCTGACTATGCCGCCACCTCTAGGGGAGCAGCATTCATCAAAAAACTTGACAAATTGGGAGGCAAAATCTGCTATAATAGGGCCAAAGACGATTAAGATTGTACTAAAGCAGCCAGAGAGCAAAACAGACAATTTCCCACTTTGCGAGCGGCTTCCTCACTTCTGCAATCCAAGGCCTCCTAAATATAGCACCTTTCCTCCCCTGCACAATCATCATCAGGAAGTAACTATTCATACACACATATCGAGATCTAACCCCCTGTCCTAATCACAGAACCGACAGGTGACATAAACATGTACCCTACAAAGATCTAAAAGAGTCCAAAAGTGGCCTTATTTGTCCACCCACTCGGTCCTGAAAAGTCACACCCCCCCTAGCCCACATAATCTTTGGTGCATTGACACCGCTAGATTTCTTGTACCTTTCAGACACCCACCCTCCAATCCAATTTTCCAATGACCAAATATGTTTTTTTCACAAAATTTTCTGGGTATCTTCCAATCCCAAGTTCCCAACGACCAAATATATCTTTTACAATTTTTAGAGGGCATCACAAGTTTCCAATGCCTGACAAAAAAAAATAAATAAATTATTTTCACCTAAATCACCTAAATTTTTCTTTACCTATCCCTACCATCCAAAATTTCCTAAAAGCAAATTATTTTTTACAAGAAATTAATAATCTTCTTCTGATACGTTTTCACAAAAAATTGGGGGTATTTTTCCAATCCAATGAATTTTCGAAGATTTTCCCTATTATCTCATATTATATTTTTATAAAAATTCTTCCACTGATGTCTTTTAAAAAAAATTGGGGGTATTTCCCCAATCCTAAGTTTCCCATGTGAGTTTCCTCGTCCAATTGCTTATTTCTTTCTTATATTTGAAAAATATTTTGAATATTTTAAACCTGAACTTTATGCACGAATGGTATGCCTGCAAAGTGTTGACCAGGAGCAGTGATGCGAATCTCTATGCGTGTCCCACAACACATATCCCGGGGCGCCGTTGTCTGACTTTACTAGTTTTGACCAAAGTACTTAGTGACCATTTGTATACTCCTTATTTGTCCGTATGTAGATGTATGCAGAACCCTAAAAAATTAATGAATGGTTAGATACATTATATTTTATACCCCATCTTAAGGTATTTGTCTCTATTTTAGCGCAGAAACGCCTCGAATGTGGAAGCTGTACATTCACAGCTCAATATCTATCAATTCCAATTCCGACCCGGCTACATAGGTTCATATGCACTGCCCAAGAAAACCGAAAAACCCGCCAGGAAGCCCCCTACCCAGCCGCCATGGCCGCCGCCACGGCATGTGCTCTGCCCCTTTTCGTTGCAAATAGTAGAGAAAAATTGAAGGTTTGCATATTTTTTCAAATCCAGCTACTGATAAAAATGACAGATCTGTCTTTTAACAGAGGCTAAATTCATGTATGTTGCTTCAACTTCGCGATAATGATCATTTCTAGATCAGTTGAATTCAGTATATAAATTTTTCCTCCTCTAGAAGGCCTTTGTTTTCAATCTTACGCGTTCTTAAGCTGTTGTCGTCTTTCAATCTTCCGCGTTCTTAAGCTACTATCATCGCCGAACAAAACAAGACCTTTTCTCATAATGTATTTTATTTTATTTTAAAAATATATTAAGAATGTAAAGTTATTAATGTTAATTATGCAATAAAATTAATGGATATGCACTTCAAAATTAATTTCATATTATTTCTTTCATGAAAGAAAACTAAATTCCACTCTATCCTAGATAATAATTACACAAATATTTGAAGTTGAGAGAAGAGGAATAATATTTTTTTTTACAAATTTAAAATAAATAATTTTGAACAAGTAAATATTTTTTAGATTTTTTAATAAAAATATTGTCTTTTTTTAAATATTTAAAATAAAAAGATATGTAATATTAATAGAGTGGAAGATAGACCATGTCAATGTTTTACAAGTTAATTCAAAAAGAATATAAGAATTGCAAAATCAAACATATCTTAAATCAACTCATGCAAACTTAAGAATAAAACTAGTCAATAGACATTCTTAAAGAAATTTTAGAAACAACTAGAATATATAAGCGATTAACTCAAACAAAATAAATAATGGAAGATATAATTAAAATTTTTTTAATTTATTTTTTCTTAGACACACTCTCTTTCATATATTAATCTAAACAAAATACGGATAAAAGACATAATTATAAAACTAGAAGCTACTCACATCTAAACTTAACAATTTATTTAAAACAAATTCAGAATTATATAATAAAACTAATAATAAATAAATAAAAATCATTAAAAACATACAAAATAACTTTAAATGTTTATATAAATTAATTTATAAAAAAAGAAAAGAAAATATATAATCTTACCAATGTTGAAAGGTACATCATATTTTTTGTACTTGACCTCATATTCTCTAATATTACATTGAACATTGAACTTTACTTGATTGCTTGCTTGTCACCACTACTATTGCTGAAATTTGAGGCTTAAAACATGTAAATAGTCTCCCACTTTGAAGATTAAAGATGACAATTGTGGAGTTCTATTACACCTTTATATATGAAATGAGCATCATGGTGTCTGCTCTTCTTATATGTAGGAGTGAGGACAATAAGAGACCTCCCACCATTATTTTCAAATTTGGGATGGCCCTTAAACAACGTCTCTTAATTAAATATTTCCCTCCTTTTTATGGAAATTATGGACAAGCTTAAGACATGCAAATAAAATATATTTTTTTAAAATATGATTTTTTAAAATAATTTTTTGTTAGAAGATTTTATATCAAATTTATATAATTGTTTTAGCTATATGATATGAGAATACAAGTCTTATGATGTAGAGTCTTGTGTAGGGCATTGCAAACCAGACTTGATCCTTAGTGGATTCATTTAGACCCATTCAACTTCACTAATATACCAAAGACCCATTGACAATAATATCTTTTTAAATCAAAATCACAAATTAAATAAATAGATATCTTAAATTCATCTACTTTAAAAATATCAAAAAATTGAATTATTTTATTTCTTTATAAAATTATTTATTTATAAAAGAGATATTTTATTTTACTATATTTATTTAAGCACTATTTTAAAATTATTTTATTTTTATTATAGAAGTAATTAAGATTTTTTTTTTAATTTGTAAGTTATTTTATTTTATTTACTTAAGAATTATTTTATTTTACTTCAAAATTATTTTATTTTTCTTTATTTGAGAGTTATTTTATTTTATTTTATTTATTTACAAGTTATTTTATAGTTTTAATTTTTTTAAATATATGTAGATTGTTTTTACTTAATATTTACACAACCATGATAGGGGAGAGGGGCCCATAGTGGAGCACCCTAACTTCAATTCTGTATAGCAGTTTATTTGACAACTCACCTGTTTAAAAAATTTAATTTTAGGGTCACATCATCAAATATGATGCCACATTAGCATGCTTTTTGTTAAGGTATTAAAAAAGGCTAAAAAAAAAGTGAGGCTGATAGTGGTGCATTAAGTCATATTTTATTGGTGCGCTGATGTGGCATCACATGATTTGTCAGTTTGTGTACTTTATGGATAAAAAGTGTTTTGCAATTGGATATTAAGATGCTCCACTATGAGGCCCACTGAGGACTACTTATATCCCCACTTTTGGAGCTCGCTCCACTATGGGCCCCTCTCCCCTATAATATTTTGTGTTGTGTTATCACAATATAATAATAAATAATCTATGATCATTTTTTTGAAAAATAAATGCTGCCAATATATTTTTTAGTATATAAAAGATTTATTAAAGTTTGCAATTTAAGAGTTTAGATTGAAATAAATTAAATGTGAGAATTGGCTTAAATTTTTTATAGAGGAATGTATTGTTAAAGATGTTAGGAATTGAAAATTATATGAAAATATGAGATAGTAGGGAGGGAGGATGGCTCTGCGCTGCCGATGAGGCCGCAGCCATCTAGGCCTCGGCCTGCATGTGGTCTTTTGGTGGTCAGATGTAGTTGGGGGTCGACTGCTCTTCTCCTCGAAGCTTGCTGTGGGTTTTTATGCTATTCGGGGGGAGGTTCTTTCTTTTGAAGCAGTGTGTATTCCGGTCAGGGGGTTGCGATCCTGTGTCCGGAGTGCCTTCATCGAAGGATCTTGGTTTTATTTTGGCCTTGCTAGCTCATTTTGCGTTGTGTGCTCTTTGATGGATACTGGAGAATCTTCTAGGGTTTGTCCCAATATGGACTTCCGTTCTGCTTTTGGTTCGAAACCCTCTCCACAGGGTTCAAAGATTTTTGATAATAATCTTTTCTCGGTGGAACCTGAGAAAGTCGAGATGGGCTCGGCAGGGGGGCCTAGAATTCCGAAGATTAATGGGTGCCTCGAACGGTGTAAAGAGAGGCCGAGTGTAGTCATTCCAATGGAGATGTTGGCTGAAGACATTGATTATTATGCTCGACATTCTCTTTATTGCAAATTCTTAGGTTTGAAAATTTCTTTGCAATTCTTGGATTTGTGGGCTCAAAAGACATGGATGCCTGAGGGAGAGATGGAGATCCGCCTCCTGGCAAATAACTACTTCATGGTTACATTTGACTGCTTGGCTGATCGGAATAGGATTTTTGAAGGGGGCCCGTATTTTTATAACCAGGTGGGCTTATTTATTAAGCCATGGCATGCTGGCTTCAACCCGGCAGAGGAACTTCCGAATCGGGTTCCAGTTTGGGTTCGTCTTCCAAGGCTCCCTGTGGAATGCTGGCGAGAGGATGTGTTGTGCCTATTAGCCTCGAAGCTGGGGAAACCTGTGGGTTCTTCTCAGCAAACACAATTCAAAAAGGTAATGACTTTTGCCCGGTTTTGTGTAGAAATTGATTTAAGTAAGCCATTGCCAGACTCGTTAGAAGTGAGTGCAGGAGATTATTCATGGGTGCAACAGCTGGATTATGAAACACTTCCCTTCCGTTGTCGTTTCTGTCATGAGTATGGTCACCTCCTGCGCAGATGTCCAAAGGCCAAGCCTTTGGAGGCTCATTCTTCTCAACCTTCAGCTAATCCACCTAGGGTGGATAAGGGCAAGGACCCCATTCAGGGTTCTGGTGGTAGGGAAGATGGATTTATTCCCGTTAGAGGCCGAAACAGAAATAAAGGTCATAAAAGGACTTTGAAGGACAGGCAGGAGGAGGACACCTTCAACAGGTTTGAGGTGCTAGAGGATCTTAGTCAACAGGAGGTGAACCCAGGATTTTTGGATCTAGATCATGGGACTTTGGATATTGATCAGCATGGCCCTTCGGTTGAGGCAATGCTTGCTCCCCAACAGGAGGGGGGTATGGGAGTGCCATGCTTAGATGAGGTTGGGAAAGATCCTAGTCAGGTATTGCTCAACTCAGAGGTGATTATGGCTCCGCTTACTAATGGGACTTTGGCTCTAGGGACAGATCGTCAAATGGAGGTTCAGGATGAGTTGGGTGGTAGTGTTGAGGTAGTGAAAGATAGTGTAGATAAGGTTCACCTCTTGCAAAAAGTTGGTCCGGAGGTGGGCAAGAAGAATATTAAGGCATCCTCTCAGTTGGGTGTTCTGCAAAAAGTTCTCAAGAAGGGGGGGCCGGAGAAAATTTCTAAGCTGGGAAGGAAGAAGGATGAGGAAAAGATTAAGATGATAGGGGAGACTTTGGTGGAGTCAGGGTCAGTCAAGACTCTAGATTCGCATTTTTCATGCCCCTCGAAATGATAGTTCTCTCTTGGAATGTTAGGGGCTTGAACAGTGGCCCTAGACAAAAAGCTGTTCGGGATTTGATTAGGTGTCATTCGCCTGATGTTCTTTTTTTGCAGGAGACTAAGCTCTCTGTGGAGGGTATGATGGATTTAGTTCCTAAGTTATGGGGGAATGGTGGATGCCAATGCATTGGTGCTCAAGGGTCTTCTGGCGGGGTGGCATGCTTATGGAACCCACGTAAGATTTGCCCCCTTTGGTGGGGGTCTTTTAGGTCCTCCCTTTCCATGGTGGCCTCTTGTTTTATGTCAGGGGAAATTGCTCTCTTCTCCAATGTGTATGTGCCTGTGGAGTTGCAGGGCAAGCAACTTTTGTGGTCCAACATTCATCTAGTTCGCAGCTTATTTCCCTACCATCCTTGGATTATTGGAGGTGATTTTAATGCTATCACGGAGCTTGCTGAGAAACGAGGTGGTATTGCAAGGTTGGAGGCTTCTGCTTTTTTGCTCCAGGACAATATCTCTGCTTTGAATCTTGTGGATATCAAGCCTGGCAATGGTCTTTTTACTTGGAATAATAGGAGAATTGGTGATGCCTCTATTTCTAAAAGACTGGATAGATTTTTGGTGTCTAGTTTTTGGGTGGGGGACAGGTGGTTGATAAGCTCTGAAATTTTGGATGGTCGTGGTTCTGATCATTGGCCTATTAAGCTAGTGGTTGATGTGCCTCAACGGTGTGCTAGACAGACCTTTAAGTTCCAACTCATGTGGCTTAGGGATGAATCTCTTCATGTTTTGCTCCCTCGTTGGTGGGATCAGGGGAAGCCAGCATATGGCACTGCCATGTACTCTTTCTCAAAGAGGCTCCAGTATGTTAAATACAGATTGAAAAGATGGAATAGGCAGCATTTTGGTAATTTATTTCAGGAAAAGAAAAAGGCACGAGATAATCTAGACCTAATTACCAGACAAATTCGAGATCAAGGCCTCTCAGAGGAGCTGAGTTTATTAGAGGTTGCTGGAACAAAAGAGCTTGAGGAATGGGAGTTAAGAGAAGAGATTTTTTGGAAACAAAAGTCTCGTATTGAATGGCTCCAGGCTGGGGATCGAAACACTGCGTTCTTCCATAACTCAGTTAAGGATCGGAGACAAGGTAATGCTATTTCTTCTATTCTGTTGCCTAATGGGGAATCTTTGTCCTCTTCAGCCTCTATTTCAGCTGAATGCATTCATTATTTCTCTACCCTTTTCTCTGAGGATTCGCCTCCTGCGGAGGAGGATGAAGCTAAAATTTTAGATTGTATCCCAAAGCTGGTGACTAATGAAATGAATGAATCATTGCTTGCTCCTATTACCTTGTCGGAGCTTGAGAAGGTTGTATTCCAGATGAAGAAAGGTAAAGCTCCTGGGCCTGATGGATTCCCCATTGAATTTTTTCAAGAGTTCTGGGAAGTGGTTAAATTGGACCTTTTAGAGGTTGTCCAAGAATCCTTTATACATAAACAAATGTTGAAGTCCCTAAATGCTACATTTTTAGCTATTATTCCTAAGAAGATGGGAGCTAACTCCTTGGATTTGTTTAGGCCTATAGCTCTATGTAATGTTGTGTATAAAATTATTACTAAGTTGATCGCAGAAAGGCTGAAGCCTTGGCTTGATGACTTAATTTCTGAAGAGCAGGGGGGGTTTGTTGCTGGAAGACAGATCATGGATGGGGTAGTTATTGCTGCCGAGGCCATCCATTCTATGGAATCCTCAAAAGATAAATCTATGTTTATCAAGTTAGACATGGCTAAAGCATATGATCGTGTTAAATGGAGTTTTCTATTTAAAATCCTTGGAGCTTTTGGATTTGCTGAGGGTTGGATTGAATGGGTTAGGAGTTGTGTCACTTCCTCCTAATTTTCGGTGCTTATCAATGGTGAGCCCACTTGTTTGTTTGGTGCTTCTAGAGGCCTTAGGCAAGGAGATCCCCTATCTCCTTACTTATTCATCCTCCTTGCGGAAGGCCTGGGAAGACTCATTCGTGCTCAGGTTGCTAGTGGCTTGCTTCAGGGATGGAGTTGGGGAGATGGTATTCCCCCTCAGTCTCATCTGCAATTTGTAGATGATACTGCTTTGATGGGCAGGGCTAAGGTTGAGGAGGCTCTCAATTGGTGCAGTGTCTTGGATAGTTACTTGGCGGCTTCTGGGCAGCGCATAAATGAGGGGAAGTCCTTCATATATTTCTTCCACACTCCTAAAGGTATTCAAAGGAGAATTGCTGGTATCCTTCGGTTTCAGATTGGGTCGCTTCCTTTTTCCTATCTTGGAATCCCTCTTGCTGTTCGCTCTCTCCCCAAAAGGTTTTGGCAAGAGACTCTTGATAAGTTTCGAGGATTGGTCAGTCATTGGACTTGCAGGTGGCTTTCTTCAGCAGGTAGAGTGACTCTCTTAAAGTCGGTGGTCCAGGCTCTTCCTGTTTATAAATGC
>VDFB02000003.1:249376679-249524400 GCA_007258455.2 Sequoia sempervirens
CATAATTACATTTTGTAGAATTTTCATTAGCATTGTCATTCTAGTATTAGCATTTTAGCATCAAGTAGTTTTATCATGGCATTTTCATTAGCAGCATCTTAATTACAACATTTTCATCATATCATTTTCATACAACAATATCATAGCAACATCATTATCTTTGCATATCATCTATAGCTAGTTTAGCAATCATGTAATGTCGGAAACATCTCTTGCATTTTCAACATCTCTCATTCTTCAAGTTGTCATTTGGAAAGTTATGTGCACAAACAATCTGAGAGAAAAATGACTTAAAGAATCCTTGGAGATAGAGGACAATGAGACGCCATTGGGAAATTGTTTGTTTCAATTTGATTGTTATTTGAATTCCTTGATATAATGTTTCATTGGTGTGTTGTATAAGGTTTACTTGCTTATTCACAATATTCATATGCCACATAAATTGGCACCCACTATGGGGCCTAGCCCCGTTTTTAACATTTTCTAGAAAGTTTTCGTCAATAGGTTCATTTGTGAATTTTGATGTAGCGCACCCAAAGCCTCTTTCAACGCATAGGTGGTCACTTTCGGCGCATCCAGGCTCTGTTATAGCGCACACGCAGCCCAGACCAGGGCATCTACCTGTTGTTTTGGTGCATATACAGGATTTTGGTTTCCTTTTATGCTTTCCATAATAAAGTATTTAGTGTGTTTAGTAGCACATATACTAAATATTTCAGCGCATAGGTTCTTTGTTTTAGCGCATACACCTTTATTTGCAAAAAATTTAAATTTTGGGGGATTGATCTATATATTTTTGTTTTGCAGGTGCTTTATATGTTGTCAAAGACATATCTGAGACTACTAATGATGTTTGCAGGGGCTAGACTTATTTTCCTTTGATTAAATTAGGCATCTAGTTTAATTACAAGGTTAATGAACATCATGTATGTTGTGTTTGTAAAGTGATAGGTCTATGCTCTCCCCTTTATTGGGTGGCCAAAATGCCAAACCCACTCTTTCATTTTATTGCAATAGCACCTTTAGAAGGCCTACCTTAGTGGGAAAAAGTAATCACCCTAAGGGAATGAACTAAGTGGGAACAACTAAAGCCAAGCATTCTAACCCACTATAATCAAATGTGAATTGTGATGAAAAACACATTCAACGATAGTGTGCATTGATAGCCATCCCCAAAGCCTTTGTTCTAAAGGTTGGGAGGCCTCCTGAGGAAGTTTATCATTTGCCGCACTAAACAGAAACCCTTACTAAGAACTTTAAGTGTAGTAGCCAAGTTGAGTCAATTCCCGAACATTATAATACTCACAGTGCAAGGGGAGGGAAGAATCTGCCCCCAAGATACTCACCATATAACTACTAGGGATTTCTAGCCAAAAGTGAAGTAATTGACTTTTGGTTGACTTGGAAAAGGTAAAAACACGAGCGCCCTCTAGGGGCTGACATGGTTGTGTGAGCTAATGTAATTCTAATATGTGGGTTGTGATGTTATTAATGACCCTTGACTTTAGAAGATTCTAATTGATCTATTTGCTATTGTTCAATACCAGTGGAAATCAAAGGGATCATATCAGATCC
The DNA here is from genome assembly GCA_007258455.2 of Sequoia sempervirens. NCBI lineage: Eukaryota > Viridiplantae > Streptophyta > Pinopsida > Cupressales > Cupressaceae > Sequoia > Sequoia sempervirens. The sequence continues at coordinate 249,378,255 of VDFB02000003.1, forward strand.
TAGAACATACACTTGATGTTTAGATTATAGGATAAAACAATTTTTTTATTACTTGCTTTTGTGTTTGAAATTGTTATTCAAAAGATCATGCATTAAAACACTCAATTCACTGATTCAAAAACAAGAAAACTAGGCAAAATTTTAAAACGGTGACATTTCTAGTTCAGCACATAAACTTCCTATTTCAACGCATTGAGTTCATAGTCTAGTGCATATAAGCTTCGTTTTGGTGCATTTACCCCATCTTTTAGCACATATAGGGTTTTTTTGGGTGCATTTACCCCATCTTTCAACGCATAAGCTTTCTATTCTAGCGCATTTAAGTGATAGTCTAGCACATCCAAGCTTTGTTATGGCCCATTTACCCCATCTTTCAGCGCATATACTCCCTATTTTAGTGCATTCACCTGATATTCAAACATAGAGCTAAATTGAACTATCCGAAAACTAGCATCATATTTAGGGATCCTTTTTAGAGCAGAGATCATTCCTCATTAAAACATTGTTTTAAACTTGAAGAAACTGGCTTTTGCAAGTGTAATCCCTTTAACTAAACTTGGATCAAACAACTTAAAGTGCCCAATCATCAATCTCATTTCTAATTGTTAGCTAAATTTCATCATCGGGATCTATCATCTTTTATCACAAAACAAATGTTGTACATCAGATTTAGCCTAGTCTCATCAATAGGATCCATCATCCTATTTGACTTAGGTATTTCATTGGCACTCCCAAAACAAAGATCAAAGTATAGCAAAACACTATCACTTGCATGCTCGTTTTAACAAGAGCTCAAAAACAAAAGCTCAGAGAAAAAGAAACAGAAACCCAAACCATCATGGCAGAAGGAGAAGAAAATCCTTTTCACAGATTTCACCAACCCAAAACAGATGAGATAACTGATGATGACATTCAACAAGCTCAACAAGACCCTAAATTTCACAAGTTCATGGAAAAAAATCTAGAAAAGGATGGAGAGAAATACTTTCTGATGTTGGAAAATCAAGGTGTGAAACTACCCAATGATTTTGATGTAAACCAATTGAAGGGAGCTCCCAAGAAAACAAAATTTGAATCACAAATCGCAAATCCATTGAATGCTTTAACTCAACAAATGCAAAATCTTCAACAATAAATCCAAGACATGCAATGGGGAACAACCAAGAGATATTTGTTGCAAGACATTTGTCCTTATCTCTTTGACAGAAATATGAACATGATACCTTTTCCACCAAATTGTGAACTTCCAAAATATGACAAATACAGTGGAAAAACTGATCCTCAAGATCATGTAAGAGAATTCTACACCATGAGTCTGGAATATGCACATGAAGAAACCTATCTAATGAGATTATTTCCATGAAGTTTGGGCAGTCAATGCATGGAATGGTTTTCAAAACTCCCACCAAGTATTAGATCATCTGAGGAGCTAGTAAATAAATTTATCTCCCAATATTCATACAACATTCAACATGAAATAACCATGAAAGATCTCTATAACACAAAACAGAAAAATGGTGAGTCATTTCTTATGTTCTTACAAAGATGGAGACAATTATTTACTAGATATGTTCATCCCATACCTGAGAAAGAAAAGATGGATATCTTCATTGATAATCTCAACAGTGAGATGAGTTATAGGCTCCAATTGCAGTGTCCACCCAGCTTTGAATAGCTGATTGAAAACAGACTTAAGATTGAGGAAGCCTTGGTTAAAAGAGGAGTATTAAAAATCTATAATGAAGGACCAAACTCTGCTAACTCTTCTAACCATCATAACAACAATGAAAAATCCTAATTCTAGACAAGAAATAAGAATGTCGGTAATGATGGTGTAGCTGATACACATAACGTAAAACTAGTCTTGAATTTATCAGGTACTACACCCAAAAATAATCAAAAAAACAATGAATCTAAACCAGTTCCGCCACCACATCGAAGAAAATTTACACCTTTGGGGTAGTCACTTGAACAGCATTAAAATAACTTCTTACACACAAACTCATAACATTACTAGATGCACAATATTTTGAACCAAGAGTCAAACCATCATGGTGGAATGATGCATATTAGTGTGATTTTCATAGAAACAAAGGTCATAAAATAAATGATTGTATGCAATTAAAACATTTGGTGCAAGGCTTGATAGATAGACATGAAATATCGATAGAAGGACCTCAAACAAATGTTGATCATGGAGCATTTAAAAACCCTCTACCCAACTATGAAAAAGGAGAATCCTCTTCGACAAACAAAGGGAAGAATGTGAATTATATCTATGATAATACCATCCTTCACATTGTTGCAGCTAATAATCAAATCAATGACATCAACATCAAGGATAAACAAGATGGCCTTCAAACTAATAATCCAAATCGAAGCTGACATCAAATTTGAGGATAAATAAGACATTGTTCGGAAGCTAATAATCAAATCAATGTCATCAAAATCAATGATAAACAAGACAACCTGCTGTTAAAATGTGACCACAAAGAGGAAATCAAGTTTAGCTATTATTGAAAGGTACATCTAAAACACGATGTTCCATGAATCAATACAATATAGTGGATCAATTGCAAAAGATTCCAACATAGATATCCATACTAGAACTTCTTAAAATTTCACTAGCCCATAAGGATATTCTAGAAAAAGCTTTAGTGGACACCACAGTACCAACCAATTTGGAAGTTTGTCAATTCCAAGCCATGGTGGGACATTTGACTGCACCCCATTGTTTATCATTCTCTAAAAATGATGATGCCATCCCTCACTCATCCACATAACGCTCCACTTCATATTGAGGTTTTAATCCAAAAACATCATATCAAACATGTTTTAATAGATGGAGGAGCTAGTATAAATATATGCACCTTAAAGCTTATCTGTGCATTGGAATTTTCAGAAAGTGAAATAGATTCCAAAAGAAAGATCACCATAAAGGCTTATGATGATGATGAAATATCCTCTCAAGGACTAATAGTATTGCCAATCACTACAACAAAATAGACAATTAGCGCCTAAAATAGCGTCGGATTTTAGTGTATTTGAGTTCATGAATTGGGAATTTATGTTGGCACAAAACTCAGTGCAAAATGGCTTGTTCACTTTGGCGCCGGATTTAGCGCCAATTTTTTTTGCTTCCATTTTGGCTTCTAATTTTGCTTCTAGTTTTACTTCTTGTGTTGCTTCCACGTTTGCTTCCAGTTTTGCTTCCAATTTTTCTTCCAGGTTTTCCTCCGATTTTGCTTCCAATTTGGCTTCGGGTTTTGCTTCCAGATTTTCTTCTAGTTTTTCTTCCATTTTTGCTTTCAGTTCTGCTTCCAATTTTTCTTTAGATTTTACTTCCAGTTTTGCTTCCAAGATTGCTTATGGTTTGCTTCTAGTTTGGCTTCCATTGTTGCTTCCTTTTTTGCTTCTAAAAATGCTTCTTGTTTTGCTTCTAACGCTTTTGACTAGAGCAATGAACCGGTGGGGTCACAATGGGGGACCCCATCCCCAATTACATCCTGATTTTTTGTCTCGTGCAGTCCTTTCCTCCTCGGACTTTTTTTCCTCCGTCAACACCCGTCATCTCTTGTCTTCTCTTCTCCCCTCCAATCTTCGTTCTCCTCCTAGCCTCCTTCATCCTTTCTCCTTTTTTCTTCTCTCCTCCTCCTCCGACACCCCCAAGTCACCTCTTCTCTACTTATCTCTCTGCTTCCTTTCTCCCGCAGCCTTATTCCTCCACTCCACCTCTTCCTCCTGTCCTTCTATCACCTCCATCTCCTCTCTTCCTCTCCTCTAGCTCCTTCGCCCCCTCCTCTACCTCTACCTCCCATCCTTCATCTCATCCACCTCCCATCCTTCCTTTGCCTCCTCCAACGCACCCATCCTTGCTCTCGTCTGATGTTCCAACTCCAACCTCCGTCACTCCTTCGCATCCGACGCTCCCTCCAATATCTTCCTCTGTTGGCACCGTCAACCTGTCCCCAAGCCTGCCTGTCTGGCGTGAGTACCCTCCTCTAACAAGGCCTATCCACTCTCCTCATCCTCCGGTCCTTCCTCGTAGCTGTCGCCAGCAGGTGGGTGCGATTTGAACCTGGGACGCCCTATCAACAGGGCCCGTGACTTGCCGTCACGCTGCGGGGGTGAACCCGTTTTGCTTCCATTTATTAATTTAATATGTTTTATTTCAATTTAATTAGTTAAATATATCATGCCTCTTAAATAACTCATATGATTATAGAGTAAGTAAATTAAATAATATGTTTTATTTCAATTTAATTAATTAAATATATCATGCCTCTTAAATAACTCATATGATTATAGAGTAAGTAATTTAATTATTTAACTCATATGATTAAATGACAAGATAATTATTAATAACATGATCATCATTTATAATTAAAATAAGTGAGTCAAATATCTATATAAGTAGATCAAAACAAGTGATTAAAACAAGTGAGTCAAATATGTCAATAGATTAATAACATGTCAAAATGATATATGTCCAACAGTCATCATAAGTCAAAATGACACATGTACAAATGATATAAGTAAAAATGATAAATTATATAAGTCAAAATGATACAAGTCAAAATGATACATGTCCAAATGATATATTTCAAAATGATACATGTCAAAATATGATACAACTCAATAATATAGTACTGTAGGCTATGAAAATTATACATATGATAGTAACCATGAAAAGAATCATCATAATGATATATCAACAATGATCCATGATGCAGACTATATGATCATAAATGTCAATTGGGCTACTACCTCTCAAAGAATTGCCTTTCCTATCATCATCATCATCATCATCATCATCACCGTGATCATCATCGCTTCGCTATCATCATCATCGCCATCACTTCTTGTCTTTGTATCTCTCATATCATCATCCTCCTCATTATGTGATCTATACCAAAACCAATATATTCTCGATCTATATATATCATGAGTAGATCATCTGATCTGAAGACCCTGTTCTACAAAAAACAGCATTAAAATGAAAATTTTATTATTTATTTCATGCAATAATTTATTTTTTCTATTATATATCTAATATTACATGTGAAACGAACACCATAATCATATTACATCATATCAAAGTGCACATACCATAATAAAATTTCATAAAAGTTACAGCTAATATGCCATTCCAGTGATGTAAAACATGCAACAATTCTAATAAACGTTAGTAAAATATGACAACATTTGGTGGAAGAGGAAGAAAGATGACTGGAACTCTAGAGGCCCACCATAATGGATTTTAGTATTCAAACATGAGAGCAGAGAAGATCTGATATCATGTATCAAAACATTAAGCATGCATTCTTCTAGCCAACGAAGAAGGAGATGATTACTTTGCTTCATTTTCATTTGCATAACCATATCGTGGTGTGAACCAAGAAGACCAAGGATGTCCAGTTTTATGTGGAGGTAATGGATGTGGTCCAAACTTTAGGAGAGGCAAGAAGGTCAATGTATGATCCTGATGAAATTGAGGAAGAACAACAAGAGAGGGACAGGAAAAATAAAATCAATGCAGAGTTTCAAGGATTTGTCAAGCGAGTAACAGAGCTAGCATTGTAAGAAAAGTTAAGCTAGCATTAAATAACCAACAATTTTGAAAATAACATGAAAAATTTTAGTTGTTGCTATGTCAAGAATAAAATAAAAGGAAACAATGTTCCTTCCAATGGCTTGATGATTGCAAATGAGGATTCATGATGAAATTTAATCTTATTGGGTTAAAATCTTTTTTTTTTTATGAAATAGATCAATATATAGAACTTAAATGGAAATAGATACAACCTATCCTTATGTTGGTACCCATATGAAACTCATCTCTTGTGATCCATTTTGTCATCATTTGACTTTTGATCTTGTATCCATCCAATCAATTGTGGTTCTTGTAGTCAGTTTTTTAAGTCATCTTGTCATTGTCTTTTCTTTGCTAAGATAGAGAGAAGTGATCATCAACAAGTCTGATAAAAGATGACATTTAAATAATAGTATGCAAGAGCAGAAAATAATGAAGTTCTCAGTTGGTGTTGACTATGATTAAAGAAAGAGGACTATGGAATGGCTAAGGCATGAGGTTTGAATCAAAAATACTATTTTCCCTTGGCACATTTTTTTTTTGGCCCAACCATGGAGTTAGTTCGCCTAATTAACAACAATAGAAAGGATATAAGTGAATTCTTCCAAAGAAGTAAAAATAGAAAGTTAGGGCACATTTTTGTGTGGTTGAAACCAAAGAAAACTAAGCTCTAGTTCTAAAAAAGGGCAGATTAATTAGTGATTGATGCCCAACTTGATAAGAATTAAATTTATTAAAGGGTTCTCACTTTAGAGGTGGCGATGCCACTAGCCTCCTCTGTCTAGCAAGTTTTAAGATGGAAAAGTGATTGATGATCTTCACCCAACACTAAAGGGATAAAGGTGCACTATTTCAGAGGAAAAACCCTAATAAATTTGTACCTTCAACATCGAAACCATGGAAAATGCATTATGAACCCATGCCTATGTATGAGATCAAACCTTTGAGTGAAGTATGATACACATCTTGGTGGATTTAACCACTATAAATATCCATCGAATCATATGAAAGAGTGATAGTAAGTTAATAAAAAATTCTCAAATTAAGTAATTGTGCTTTTAGGGAGAAAAAACCATCATTCGTCTCTGCTTCATCATAAAAAACATTGTAATTACATTAGTAATCAGAACTCAACTAAAAGGGGAAAAAATGAGACCTAAGGTAGGAATTTTTTATCATGGAAAATGTCATCCAAACCTCCACCTAAATCTCAGAATTGAGAGTGAATTATCAGATCTAAACCCAAGAAATAATATATGTCAAAATGATAGGTAAAGTGCACCTAACGCAAAATATGTCAGTTCAAAAGATAAAGCACACATTTTCATGGCTCAAAACAACAAGAAGGCTGCCCAAAAAAGTGGCAAACAGTTTATAAAAGTGCACTTAGGATATGAAGCATGGTGAGGAACTAAGGAAAGAATGCTTGGGTAATAAAAATGTCAGAAAATTTGTTATGAATCTATTCCTAAGTGTTAAGAACAGCTTTGGGAAAGGTGAGGTACAATTTTTGAGTGGCAAAACAACTTAAAATTTTTGCCAAGAAGATTTAAAAGTGGTAAGAGGTTAAGTGAAAAGAGCCTAAAGTAAGCATGAAAATAAACTAATATGAGGTGCACTTTTCAATGGCCATGATGTAAGCAAGGGGTTAGTGTCACTCAACAAACTCAATTCAATGAACCTCAAACAGATTTCAAAACACCAACTCTTGAACTCTTCAAATTTCACTTTTCAACTAGGCCTTTCCCAATAGGTCTGTTGACCCTATTTGGGTTTTTTTCTCACAAAATTCACAAAGGAATTCACAAAAAAATTATAGATTTAGATACCTCTTAGTGAGTTACAAAACATACATCAAAATCATCATATGTTGTTTTGGAACATGTGCCTCAAAATGGGCCTTCACTGTTGTCCTAATTAGGCTAATGAGGCCTATTTTACAAAGGAAATACCCTTTAAACTCTTCACAACGCTCAAGACTTGTTGGATCAGAAATTTACATGTGTCCAAACCCCCAAAAACATATTTTTTTTCAAGAGAAATTCACCTCTACATACCAAACCACAAAGCCCTCATTTTAAGCCAATTTGAGGAGGGTTTATTGAAAGTAATGGTTCCACACCTTACCAGAACTTTCCACTACCTCATACCTTCATAAAAACATCTTCACAAACTCAAAACACCATTATAAATGCAGCTCCATTCATATTTTTTCAAAACCTTACTTTAGTTCCTCAAATTCACATGGAAAACTCATGAAAACACCCTAGGGCATCACCCTAAAACCATACAAAACATATCTCTTGCATCCAAAACCATTTTCAAGCCTATATTATCATGAAACAAGATATTCCAATGAGTTACAAGTCGTGACAGTAGGTGGAATGTCTAAAACTTCATTTTTTACACCAATCAAAACCCTTGACAGGCTATAAACAGGGAATTCCAGAAAAATGAAGATATCTCACTCAAAACTCAATATTAGAACCTCCCACTTGATTCAAATGAAAGATAACACATTCCCTCAATACATTACATCACCCTTTGGTCATGGTAATTTTTTACGGATGAGAAATTCAGCCTCTAACAACAGATTTCTTGAAAACATGGAATTTATGCAAAGAAACTAATAGATTTTGTGGTATTTCTTTCAAAATGCAACTTTCCAACCCACATCACGAGGTGTACATGTATTTTAAATTTTCTTCAACCCAAAACTAACTCCCCAAACTTATCAACCACTTTTCAAACCCCAACTAACCGTTGGCCTTTACAAATTTTGCATTTTTGCAAGTTTATTGTTGACAACTTTTTGCATATTTGCAATATTTTCACTTTTGACCCTCTTATTCACCTAAGACATTACCAATGACCTTTTTAGACCTTATTCCACTTATAATCATGACTCAACACAATTAAACTAACATTCAACCTACCTTGACAACCTTTTAGTCAAATTAGAAAGCCAAAAGCCATTGTTTTTATAGAGATTTCTGATTTTTGTAACATTTTCAGCAATTTCAAGCCTTGGTACGAATTTGTGCAGGCCCTTATTGCTCTACAGGTGCTTTTATTATGTGTTTGATGGAAATATCTTTTATTTTCATGATATTTGGAGGCTCTACATTGATTTTAATAGATTTTATTGTTGATCTATAGAAAATAGGTCTGAATTTGTACATACAAGGGTTTTGAGGCTTTAAATGGAGTTTGACCCATTCCACCTTCTGTAAACTACTGTGACTAAGTGGAATCAGTCTAGTAATGTATTATTATGTTTTTAGAGGCTTGAGGGAGTAGGGTCATGTCATTCAAGAGGTCAATGGGCATGAAGTCTAGTTGCAAAAATGAGTGATTTTTGAGTGAAAAAAGTGGAATTGTGAGGTTTTAGTATTGAAAAGTGTGAAATTTGTGGGGGAAGAAATTTATGAAGGTTTCTTAGGTGTGTGCATACATATTTAAGCATGTTAGAAGTGGTAGCCAAGTTTTTTAAGGCCTAGATCATAGTTTTTCAATAAACCCTCCTTGGAAGGACATAAAGTGAGGATTTTGCAATTGGGTGTTTTAGAAAGTGTTTCTCTTGAAGGGGAAGGTGGATTTTGAGGTTTTGAGACCTGATAAGTGGCTTACCAGCAGAAAATTAGAAGGGCGGAAAGTTTTAAGAGTAGTTTCTTTGAAAAATAGGGCAAAATTGGTCGTGTAGGACAGTGGTGAAGTCCATATTTGAAGAGGTTGGTCCAAAGTGACCATAGCTATTTTTGAGTTATGTTTTAGAAGGACCAAATGGGTCCTAGAATCTGGTTTTTTTTTAGGAGATTCAATTTGGTGTTGAATATTTACCCGATTTCAACTATATGGACTACTACAAGAGTTTAAGTCCTTGAATGCAAGAATTTGTGAATTTGATGAAACTAAGCTTTCTGAGTGCTTTGTTTAATTTGAACCTGTCAAATAAATTATTTTTAAGGTGTACTAGAGGTCAAGTGAGAGTTGGAATCAATTTTTGGGTGGTTTGGAGTTTTTTTGGCCTTGTGAAATCAAGGTACAGTGAAGAGAATTTGTGTAAAGTTTGTGTCAAACAAGAGATTTTGAGTTTGGTTGATTTGAAGACCTCCCCTGCATTGCATCAAAAAATTTCAAAATTTGTATTGATTCTTTTTATTCAATAAGTGGTAGCTTTGTTTATCACTTTGCACTTTTTTTTGGAGATGTGATGTTCAATTTGTTTAACACTCCCTTGTTGATGTAAAATTACTAGTCTCTATATTAGCCAAAAGTAATCATTCGTTTGTTTTCCCTTCAAACCTTGATTGCAATAGAATATTGGTCTTTGTTTTAGCTAGTAGGAAGTTGTGTTTGTTTGTTTGTTTGTGCTTGATAGTTTATCCTCTTCTATATTTGAAGATATCACTAAAAAGCTTGACTGTTAACAATTTGGTGTATGAATTTGAGGGAAAAAACATAGTCATTTAGTGATTTCCATTTAGGAAAAACCCCCCATTGAAGGAGGCTCAAAAATATAATAAAGAAAATTTTACACTCTGTTCTTTTTGGAAATAGAAAAAATATTCTAGAGAGGCTGCGACCAAACTATCACTAGGAAAGAGAAAAAATGCAGAAATAAAAAAAATCTTTCATCATTTGATCAAACCAAATATGGAGAGTATGATTTGTTTCATTTCTTTTACTAGTGAGCTAAGTCCAGAGAAGCTAAGCTAAGATAGAAGGGTTTCAAAATAAGGATCATGGTAGAAACAAAACACCCATTCATTCATATTTATTGAGTCCAAATTGAGCTTGTTTTGACAGAAAACAGAGGTAAGATATAGAGAAATGGCACATAGAAACTTACTCAACTTCTTGTTGTTCGAAGAAATGTGAGCTCCAGAAGTGATTTGATGTCAACCTCAAGACAAGCAAGGCGTCAACAGAGTAAAGCAAGAGAAAAATGCATGAGAACCCGAGAAGGAATGTCTTTGAAAACACATTCAGATAAGTGGAAACAAATGATGAACCATGAAAGCTTTACCTGATTCAACCTCAACAGAAATTTTTGTGAAGAAAACTCTCAAAAGCAGTGAGAAAATTGACAGAGACTCCTTCAGAAAGCTCAGGGTTTCAAACCCTAATGATGGTGGCATGTGCAGGGCAAGGGAGCTTGAAAAAACCAAGTGAAAATGAGAGTTAAAAATTAGGGCTTGGGTATTTGGTTCTAACTCATCATGGCAGCAAAAATATTGATGTGAAAAAACTCCCACACAATCACGTATAGTGTATATGTTTAATCATTGAATCTTTTAATATTCAAACAAATTTAGAAAACAAAATACATATATTTTATAATAAAAAATTACTACTATCTATTAAATTTATTAATTTGTATGTTCAATTAATAATTAAAAACTATTGATGTTATTTTATATAAAATAAAAATATGAAAAACATCTTTAACAATTATTAATTTTAATTTTAAAATATATATAGAAAAATATTTATTTAAATAAAACTAAAATGAATATGAATTAAATATATAGTTTAATCATTAAATTATGATTTTAATTATTATAGTGATTGTGATATTACATTAGATTCCTTGCGCCCTAAGATTTTTTTTTAATTAAATAGATCTATCTCTTGCATTTCTTCCAAACCATTCATATTATTATTGTGAAAAATAAATTCTAAATAATGATTAATATTCAACATATAAATTTTATTATTATTTATTTATTTGATAATATGTTGCAAATTAAATATTACAATTTTTAATTGAAAAGAAGATAAAAATTCCATTTAATTCAAATGCTATTAATTCTCAAATTTAAGATCATACTATTATCTTCATATTATCCTTTAAAAACATTTTTTTATCCTTTACTCAAAAAAATTAAACATGGGAAAATTTGTAGATGATTGAATGCAAAAATGAGGTGTATTATGCCATAAAATGTACAAAAGGGATATAGTTGATTTTTTAGGCCCTTGTAGTCACACCAAGGGACGTGTTGAGGGTAATGTATAGGGTAGAGGGTATACTAGGGGTTGAGGGATTAGGGTTTTAGAGGGTTGAGGGTTGAGGGATTAAGGTAGAGGAGTTTACTGGGGTTTAAGGGTTTAGGGTTTAAGGGCCAAGGGTTGGGGCTTGAGGGTTTAGGGTTTGGGTTGGTGTTTAAGGGTTTAAGGTTGATGATTTAGGCTGATGGATTAGGGTAGAGAGGGAGGGAGGGATGGAATGAGAGATGGAGGGAGAAGTGAGATAGAGAGGAAATAAGAAGAAGAGGGAGGGATAGAGATATATGAGGGTTGAGGATCCAATGTATAGGGTAGAGGTTGAGAATTGAGGGAATATGGAGGGACAGAAGGGGCTGGAAGGGTTTAGGAAGGGGGGAGGAACAGGGGGTTGAGGGATTAGGGCTGAGGGTAGGAGGGAGGGGTCCAATGTGGTATAAGGAGGAAGGAAGGAGGGATGGATGGATAGAGGTTGGAGAATGGAGGTAGAGGGTTAGGTAGGGATTGAGGGTATGGCATTAGCATAGGTATAGGCTTGACTAGGGGGTGGCCGAAGGATTAGGGTTGAGGGTCCAATGTATATATAGGGTAGAGGGTATAGGGGTTGAGGGATTAGGGTTTAAGGGTTGAGGGTTGAGCGTAGAGGGTTGAGAGTTTAAGGGTTGAGGGATTAGGGGTTGAGGGTTGAGGGATTAGGGTAGAGAGTTTACTTGGGTTTAAGGGTTGAGGATTGAGGGTAGATGGTATTTGGTACTTGAGGGTAAAGGTTAGAGGCCAATTTAGAGTTGAGGACCTATAGCGTTGATGGTTTAGGGTTGATGGTTAAGGGTTGAGGGTAGAGCGTTTAGGGTATAGGGGTTGAGGGTTTAGGGTTTAAGGTTGATGGTTGAGGGTTGAGGGATTAGGGTTCAGGGTTCAGGGTTGAGGGATCTTTTGATGCAAGTGAAATGTAGGAAAGCAATTGAAGTCCAATGAATATTGGGGAAGGATTTTTTGTTCTAAAACCCCTAATCCCTGCTAGATCAGAATAATTAGTCACTAAACCCGGCGCTAAACCCGACGCTAAATCTGGTGCTAAACTCGGCGCTAAACCCAGTGCTAATTAGCGCCCGATTTAGTGCCTACTTGTTCTGATCGGCGCAAAAAACACCAAAAATGGTGCCATCCCAATAAATAGTGTTGACTTCTTCAAAAAATTAGAGAAAAATACATTAAAACAGTGGGTGGAAGCAAAAACGGTAGCTAATCATAGGGATTTGTTGTAGTGAATTCAAGTGGGACCAATTCAAAAGGATAAAATCTCCCAAGTTTTAGACAAGGATTTGACATACAACATACTCTTGGGTCAACCTTGGATCCATGAAATGCAAGCAGTGCCATCAACATACCATCAATGCTTGAAATTCCCTTGCAATGGACAAGAGATCATGATTTCAACAGATTCTAATAATCCTCAATACTGCAACACTCTCAAGACAATCCAAGATGTTTTTGTACCACACAACAAAGAAGCTCTCACTTCTATTTCCTCAAGTAATGAAGGCCAACTCAATTCTTTGACAAATTAGTTTGAGAAAAAGGTTCAGTTGAAAGATAAAGGCATCGATGATTCTATTTCCTCAAGTAATGAAGGCCAACTCAATTCTTTGTCAAAACAGTTTGAGAAAAAGATTTGGTTGAAATATAAAGGCATGGGAAAGTATTCTTTTGAGCAGTCCTTATGTCTCTCATAGTTACTACCTTCTCTAAAATCATATGGACAACCATCAACATCCAAACAACAATCTTCACAACACATCACGATCTTTGATGGTAGATTTGTAAAAGCAGGTACTCTAGTTGATGAATCTGAGGACAAAGACATTCTAAAGTGGATTTACAAAGATGAAGAAGCATCCCAAGCAGCAACTTCCAATATACCAACAGAGCAATATGGTAAAGGGTTCACAATCTTCAAAAATATGGTATATGAAGGAAAAGGACCTATTGTCAAAAGAAAAGAAGGTATTGTGGAACCAATTCAGCCTATCACAATCAATGCAAAAGAAAAGACAAGATTAGGATACAAAGAAGAGACAAAATAAGAATCCCCTCAAAATATTTGAGAGCGAATCCTCCAATTGCAAGCTATTTCTGAAACAAACTCAAATGAATATGAATGGGATTCACTATCTGAAGAATCTTGTGAAGACAAAGAAATCGATGTGATAAAGAGGTATGCACCCATATGTATGGAGGTACAAAGTTCAGGGTCTAGACCACTTTAATTTGGATCACTAAATATCGATGACTCTAGTGAGGATAATCAGACATCGAGCAAGATAGATCATTTGGAGGAGAGTAGCATTATAGACCTTGACATTGCTATCGAACACCTTGAAAACATTTCCATCATGACCCTCAGTGCCTTTGATCTTGACCAATCTGATGATTCCTTACCTTTGATACATCTTGAACTCATTGATTGGGAACAAACCAAGCTGCTTGATATCCCTATCTTTTTAGATGATGATACCATTGTCAATTTCCTTTGTTCTGAAAATCCAAAAACAAGTTCCACCAATGAATTTCATAACGAAGCTTCAAACCAAGGGAGTGCCAAATCTCTTAGCTGCAAAATAAAGAATACAAAAAATCAATATAATGGTGAAAACCATGCAATGGCAATATTAGATCATGAAAAAGTAAAAAGAAAGAGTGTATCCAACGGTGAAAACCTCTCTGAGGCACTAAAGGATGAGAGATTTGACACTCTTCCTAAGAATTATCAAGAAATATCTTCAGTATTGGTTGATCCTACGCAATCCATAAACATCGGTATTGCAGAAACAACAAAGACCATACACCTAGCAGAATCAATGACAAAGCAAGAAAAGTCGAATTTCACCAAATTCTCCAAAGAAAGACAAATCAATTTTTCTTGGTCCTATGCTGACATGCTAGGAATAGATCTGGATCTAATAATGCATCATTTATCCATAGCACCCGGAGTGAAGCCAGTAAAGTAGAAGTTGAGAAAAATGCATCCACACATCACCCTACTAGTGAAAGCAGAATTAAAAAAATTATTAGATGCAGGGTTCATCCAACCAATCGACTATGTAGAATGGATTTAAAACATTGTACTAGTCTCCAAACCAAACAACAGTATCAGAATATGCACAGATTTTAGGGATCTTAATAAGGCTTGTCCAAAGGATGATTTTCCTTTACCCAACATAGACATCATTATGAATTTAACAGCAGGACATGCTATGCTATCACTCATGGATGGTTTTTTAGGCTATAATCAAATAAAGATTGCACCAGAAGATCAAGACAAAACAACTTTCACATGCCCATGGGGTACATTTTTTTGGAATGTCATGCCTTTTGGATTAAAGAATGCAGGAGCCACCTATCAGGGTGCAATGACAACAATATTTCATGACATGATGCACACATTCATGGAGACTATGTGGATGACCTTCTAGAAAAATCATTCACCAGGGAAGGACATCTCGAAATCTTGGATAAAATCTTTAACCGATTGGAAAAGTTCAATGTGCATTTAAATCCAAAGAAGAGTGTATTCAGAGTAACATCAACAAAACTCTTAGGATACATAGTCTCAACTAAAGGAATCAAAATATATCCAACAAAAGTCCAAGAAATCATGGAAATACCACCTCCTAAGAGCATTAGACAACTAAGATCTTTACAAGGAAGATTCCAATCCATCAGAAGATTCATTGCACAATTGACAGACAAAATTCATCCTTTAACTCATTTGTTACAAAATAATGTTTCTTTTAGATGGGATGAAAGATGTGAAGTTGTCTTTAATCAATTGAAACAATATCTGATGAATCCACCTATATTGGTACCACCAATAGAGGGAAAACCACTTCTACTCTACATAGAAACTATTGAGGTATCTTCGGGAGCTTTGCTAGCACAAGAAGACTCTACAAGAAAAGAAAGGGCCATTTACTACATCAACAGAACGCTGGGTGGATATGAAATTAACTATACATTCATTCTTGTTTGGTAGTGGTGTTTGCTACTCAACAATTGCAACACTATAAGTTGACATATACCATCAAATTAATAGCCAAGATAGATCCATTAAAATATCTACTTAGCAAAGCCACTCTAACAAGAAGATTAGCAAAGTGGGTGATGATATTGTGTGAATTTGACATTCAATATATGGATAGAAGAGAAATCAAGGGCCAAGAAATAGCAGATCAGTTAGCCAAAGCACCGTTGCAAGATGACCATCCTATGCACATTGAATTCCTAGATGCAGATGTCCTCACAATGACAGCACAACATTGGATATTATACTTTGATGGATCTTACACTCAACATGGATCGGGTGTTGGAATCTTATGTGTTACTCCTCAAGGAGACACTATCCCAAAATCTTACAATTTTATGTTCCCTTGCACTAACAACACGGTTGAATATGAAGCATTAATCATTGGTATCAAGGTAGCAATGGAATGGAAAATCACATAATTACAGGTTTATGGAGACTCTCAATTAGTCATAAATCAAGTTAATGATGACTATCAGACAAAAGATGACAGGTTGATGCCATACAAGAGAATGGTAGATGACTTCAAGAAATACTTTGTTGAGATCAAGTTTGAACAAATTCCAAGAGTAGAAAGCAAAGCTACAGATGCCATGACAACCATCACTTCTCTTTTACAAATACCAGAAAAATGAAGTCATTATGAATTCATGGTGGAACAATTGTTTACTCCTACATATGACAATCTTGAATCCCAAGTCATGTGCCATCTAGTTGATGTTAATTCTTCAATCTATGGGAAGATTTATACCTATCTGAGAGACAATACCCTTCCACCTGATCTATCCTGAAACCAAAAATGCAACTTTATCCATCAAGCAACCCGACACACCCTAATAGCTGATACACTTTATCGACGAGGTCTCAATGGTACTCTCCTCTAATGTCTTGAACGTAATGAATCTGAAACCACCTTATGAGAAGTTCATGAAGGTATTTGTGGTACTCATTCAAGTGGTCTTACTATAGCTAAGAAACTCCTACGCTTGGGATATTATTGGCCGAACATGGAGAAAGAATCTTTTCAATTTGTTAAGAAGTGCAAGAAGTGTCAAGTCCATGTAAATCTCATACATGCACCGGCACAAGAACTGCAACCATTCACATCGACCCAGAATTTTTGTCAATGGGGACTTGATCTCGTGGGTTAGATTCATCCATCTTCCTCTAATGGACATAAATTCATAATGACAAACACTGCGTATTTCAAAAAGTGGATTGAAGTTGTCCCATTAACCATGATCACTGGTAAAAAAATTCCCTCCTTCATCCTGAACTACATTGTCTGTCGGTATGGCATCCCTAACTCCATTGTCACTGACAATGGTAGACCCTTCAAAAACCAAGATGTGCAATAACTTTGTGAAAAATTCCATATCCAACACCGATTTCCACACCCTATTACCCTAAAGGGAATGGCCAAGCAAAAGCCTCAAATAAGACCATTTTGAAAATCTTGAAGAAAATTGTCAACGAGTTGGATGTGACTAGCATGTTCAACTAAACCCTGCCTTGTGTGCATACCATACTAGCATCCGCATCCCTACAAGAGCCACACCATATTCCCTTGTGTATGGATCAAAATCCATCTTACCTATTGAGGTTGAGTTACCTTCACTCCAGGTATCATTAAAAGGAATCATTTTAGAGGAAGACAATTAAGTATCTAGCCTACAGGAGTTGGAATTGTTAGATGAACGTCATTAGCATATTGTTGATCATCTGAAATCCAATCAACAAAGAATGTGAAGGGGCTATAATCATAAGGTAAGAGCAAGAACATTTTAGGTTGGCGATTTGGTACTAAAAGAGAATCCTTGCAATCAACAAGATCAGGAAAAGAAGGGAAAATTTGAACCTAATTGGCTAGGTCCTTTTTTCATTGTATCAGTATATGGATCTGGAGCATATCAATTATCTACACCCGAAGGGGACCTGTTTGAAGAAACTATCAACAACATTCATCTCAATAATTTTTATACATAACTCATCTAGTGCACGGTTTAAAAGCCAAAAAATACAACAAAAAAGTAAAAAAGCTGAAAAATCCAAAAAAAGTAAAAAAGAGATAAATCCAAAAAAAAAGGAAAAAGGAAAAAATCCAAAAACAAGTGAAATTTAAAAATAAAATAAAAATCAGAAAAAGTGCAATAAAAACAAGTAGTGAAAACCTGGAAATAGGTGTTATTTGTGATAGATTGGCTTTTCCATCTATTGGAATGTGTGGCAGATGTCTGTTTTTCGCCATCATTATGCCTTTCCATCATAAGAAACCTCATGTACATATCTGAGCGTTGTGGTCGTGTTTCACCCTGGCTTGGCAATCATCATATGCTTTCACAATAAATGGTTGGTTTCTCACTAGGGGAAAAATCCTGAACTCACTGGGGGAAATCTACTTTGAGCTTAAAACAATAGACAAGCAACAATAAGACAACATAGCAAACATAACGATCATAATGAAACTCAGCATTGAACATCCATCACAATCTTTAGAAAACCAACCATCCAAATCAACAGCAAAATTGGTAAACCAAATCTCACTGGATGATGTTCTTTTGAATCATGGTTTAATCGCTTTTGCATGAATATTCAACTGTTGTATCTTGATTTTTTGTTATCATTTCTCTAGAGCAACTCAAGGATGTCATGGACTAGAGAAGCTATGATCGAGTATGATATTTTTATTTGTCTGTTGTCTGAGTTGATCATTACTACTATGTAAATTTGTCACGGGACATGATCTACAAAGTATCATTTATGACATTCCAGATTTGCATAGGAAAAGGATTAACCCTTGTCTATTTCACACAAGAAATACTCAGGTCATCTATGTTCAATTATACATAGATGCTTGTATTACCTTGCAATATCAAAATCAATGGAAGTTGTACTCAAGTCATCATGGTTTAATTATACCATCAATTTTTGTACTAACTTTCAACATATTAAAAGCTCAATGATGATAACAAGCACAACAAATGTGTTAGCATGATGACAACATTGCATATTTAGATTTGCATGGTTAAGATAGATTGCATCCACATTAGTTTGCATGTACATTTTAGGTTTTCCAAGGCTAGAAAATTTCAAAATGATGCTATCTCTCTCATTAAAATATTGAGTACATTTGACATAAACAAAAAAACGATCATTCATGTATAGTTGCATAATCATTATCATATCATGAATACATTAGAAAGTATTATCATAGGTCATTCATCCATGCATTAGATCATATATTTGCATTAGAAAAATACCAAAAAGAAAGTGCATCACATCTTATTTGCATGATCAAATGCATCTCATATATCATAAAACATCATCCATAAAGTCATATAGAATCATAATCCATGCATCATCATTTTATCAATGCATCCATACACAACCATGGCATAATCATATAGACATCACATAGCATATAGAATGAAAATCAAATACATTCATCATAAGCATTCATCATAAAAGCATGTAGACAACATATAGATCAATAGTTTCCACTACATCTCATATAATCTCAAAATAATCAATGTCAAGTGTACAATGATATCACAAAATGTGGAGAGATAGATCAATAAAATGGTAGGAAATCATAAAGTCCCAGATTGAATAAGTGTATACATCAAGTATCAATACATCGAATATGGGTAAAAAAGTTGTGTTGCTCCCCCCAGACACTGTAGGTATCGTTGTGCCTCTTGCTGCACCACTAGATGGACCTGTATATGGATCTCTAAGAGGTGGCCCAGTCACACCCCTGCTCTCAGTCCGTGACTGACTCTGACCTAACCTAGCATTGACAGAGTATGCATAACTAAGGGCACGCCACTCTGCAAGAACTGCCTGATAATACTGTAATTTGTAGTACTATGCCTCTTACGTTGAATTTTGAACCTCTTTGAACATATTCCCTGCAATAGTCCCCTCATATACTCTTTGCAATCTCTCAGCTAAGGCCTCTACATGTTCACATCTCTATCTCGTGGTATCTCTCTCTGTCGTCAGAGAGGCAATTTTCTCATGTTCCTATGCTAGTTGTCCTTGTAAGCCCTCCACCTATAATTGTAAGGCATCTATTTGTGCCTACTACTAATGGGAAGGCACACAAATCTGAACTTGGGATGGTATTTTCTATTGTTGTCCCGAGGGAATCATAGATCTCCTCCTCTGGGGTACTCTAAAGTCCAGTATTTGGTTGCCACCTACATCCCCTCCATCTCCATCATCCCCTCCATCCCCACCATCTCCCTCCTCGTCATCACCATCTACCCCATCCCTCATCCATCTCGGTGTGTGTTGTGGTGCTCTCTCATCATCATCAAATGATAGTACTAGCTCATCGGGACTAGATATCCTCAGTACAACATGTGTGAAGAAATACTTTGCATACTCATTAGTCATCACACCAGCCATGATCTCTAGAAAATAATCCCATACCTATGTTCACAATCTAAATACTCTTCGCAAGCTGTATCATATGATATGGTGGGTCCCCACTCTAGAATATCCTGTTGTCTTCGAGCATATAATGCAACTCCCTGGGGCATCCCCTAAACTTGGCCATACTGACGAAGCACCCTCATGAGCATGAATCTCTCAATAACAAATCAGGTACGTCTAATCAAATATCTCAGCATGCAAACATATGGCATCCCAAGATCATCCTCAGGCCACTGCTCACAATCTAAGTACGGTCACCATGTGACAGTCTCCAAATCATTGAAAACTCACCGCCAATACTCCAATTTTCCTAGCTTGTGCTAGACAATACCACCTGCATAGTCAAAGGCATATGGCCTACCAACTGGATGATCTCTCTCCACTACAAAATGAGTAACAACTATATGCTCCCAAGCCCAAATCTAAAGCAATGTCACTCCAACTGATAAACTCGCGGCTCCAAGATACACCACCTAATGCAGATCATGATATAAATGAGCCAACATACAAGAACCCCATGCATATCAGATCCCCTGCGTGACCATACTCTCCAGTATCCTACCCCAACCAATAGACAGTCCCTTCGACCTACGAACGGGACATAAGAAACCTCCAATGAATCCAACTAGCACAAATGGTAATGGATCATAGGAATCAACCATATCTGCCATGGGATCTCGTAACCACTAATCCTGTCATCAACAAAGATCCTCCTCAATGCCTCGGTCCCTCCCTCCTCTGTATGATCATATACAACTAAATCTCCAACCATGAGAATCCCCAATATTCGATACACATCCTCCAGAGTAACTATTATCTCACCGGTAGCCAAATGGAATGTGTTGTGGTCGCTATGCCATCTCTCAACTAATGCAGTCAATAGTCCCTTATTTATCCTATACTAGGGCATATCAAGCAAGGAAGATAAACCACATCGCCCAATAACATCCAAATCCATTTGCACCAAACGTGGAATCATATCCCAAGTCTTCAGGTAACGCTCTCGAGACTGAAGAACTTGTAATTCCTCCTATAATCATGACATATCGCAAATCAATATTTTATCAATCAACCTAATCAACTCAAATGAGATTTCAATCAAATCTTGTAGAGTGTCTATCATTGACTCTCATCCATCATGAGGTCAATCATCATATATCCTATCATTGAACCTCACCTATCATGAGGCCAATCATCATCTATCCTATCAAACATCACCAAAACAACGGCTAATGCGATCATCAAGTATCAAAAACAAGGAGAAAAAACAACATTTCATCAATTCTGGTGTCAATGCGCCAAAACGTGTCTATGCGCTAAAACAATGGATGTGCCACAAAACTCCATCAATGCATCGAAACAGAGCATAAATGTGCTAACATACCAAATGCGCTAAAACAGTCACCAAATGCACTACTTGGCAAACTATATGCACAAAAAACCTTCATTCGCTAAACCAAACAACATATGTGCCATTATGTGACCTAAATGTGTTAATTCTATCTATGCGCTAAAAAATTCAACCTATGGGCTATATCGGGTCTTATATGTGCTAAAACATACTGTTAGAGATTTTAAAACATGAAAAACATGCAAAAAACAAATTCAAATTTCAAAAAGAGGTTTCTCAGGGTACGTATCGGAGGTCCATATGCGATAGGGTAGTTGTGTCGTCGAACTCGCTCGAATCAATGGGTGTGATATGGGATCATCATTTTACTCAATCACTCAATCAACTCAATTACTCAATTGCAAATGAATTCAAATGAACTCCTTTTTCACCTTTTTATCTTTTAAAGGGGTAAATGGAGGGTATTTAAGTGGGATTATTTTTATTTTCAAAAGGGCATCAATTAATCAATTGGCACGGTCAGTAATCTTTATCAGGAGATAAATCATCGCAAAATCTTAAAATTTTGAAAATCCTCATCAAATTCAAAAATTAAAAAAAAAATCTCAATTTATCTCCTGAGGGGGCATACACGCATCATCACTCGAAAATTAGCGTCTGGGGCATATTGAATTTTTTTATTGAAACTATCGGCAAATTTTTCTTTGTAGCAACGTGTCGCAAACACATCACTTCAAAGAGGGGCAAAATGTATACACTCAAATTTGGTCTAGAGCAATTAATTAAATACAAGTTATTTAATTAATAATTTTTAATTTTTCTACTTATAAATAAATCAAAAAAATTATTTATATAGTTCATTTTCTATAATTCTTCCTATCCTAAACCATTTTCTTCATATCTTAATTAAATGAACAAATTTAGTTTGTTTTATTTAATTAACCTCCTCTCATTAAATTTGAATTTTAAATTCGAATTTAAGCACATTTCTACTAACTTCTTCCCACCTTCCACCTCATCATGTGTCTCAAGAAATTAAATATTTCTAATATTTAATTTGGAATTTATCCTCAACCAATTCTAACTAATTTGGGACACTTGGCCTTCATCTCCATTTTATTCCTCTTCACACTTGGCAGTTTGTTCTTATGAAGGGAACACACTCCCCTTTTCTCTCTAACCTCTTCATCTTCAACCATCCATTCTCCAAATCAAATACAGACTGTTGATTCTTGCCACCTAGGCTCATGCCTTGGAAAATCTATAAATAGGCCCTCATTTACAGCAAAAAGGATCCTTAGAAAGAGAGCTAAGCATAATTACACTCTGCAGAATTTTCATTAGCATTATCATCTTAGCATTGTCATTCTAGTATTAGCATTTTAGCACCAAGTAGTTTTATCATGGCATTTTCATTAGCAGCTCATCTTAATTACAACATTTTCATCATATCATTTTCATACAACAATATCATAGCAACATCATTATCTTTGCATATCATCTACAACTAGTTTAGCAATCATGTAATGTAGGAAACATCTCTTGCATTTCCAGCATCTCTCATTCTTCAGGTTGTCATTTGGAAATTCATGTGCACAAACAATTTGAGAGCAAAATGACTTAAAGAATCCTTAGAGATAGAGGACAATAAGACGCCATTGGGGAATTGTTTGTTTCAATTTGATTGTTATTTGAATTCCTTGATATAATGTTTCATTGGTGTGGTGTATAAGGTTTACTTGCTTATTCACAATATTCATACACACAATATATACTTTAAAAATGATTTGTTTTATTTTTATTTTAATAACTTATTACTTATTCATTACAATATTTTTAATGAGTATCATTTCCTATCCAGCACAAACTTTATAGAAATAAGATCAATTCATAATTTCTTAAATATCAATCATTAAATAGATATTGTTGCATGTATTTTTTGTTGCATATTTGATTTATTACTATTTTTAAATTTTAGATTAGTTATCATTTAGAGTAATATTTTCTCAATTAGCATAACTTTTTTAGTATTGTAGAGAAAGGGGATTTGCTACTCATGAGTCTCTTTATTCTCAAGAGATTCCCAAGGGGCGAACTTCCCTAAACTGCCTCAGGGAACAAAGTGAGAGTTTTAGAATCAGAAAGAGTAAATCACAAAGGTTTTTTAGATAGACTGATGGGCTCTCGACCAAAGGATGACAACGTGGAATAAGGACTACAGTGCGGCGCACTGGAGTCCCAGAGGTGTGTTGGCATTTCATATGGACTAGAAACTAAGCTTACCACAAAAAAAAACAAAGTGACCTCTAGCAATCTAATTACTAAGAACTTCCAGAATGCAGGTAAATGACAAAATGTAATAAAACAAAAATAAAGTGAAGTGTAAATGATAAAGTAAGAGAACAAGAGATAGAAGCTTCTCATAGCAACCCAAGTAATGAATCCTCCATCACATGAATATCTTCAATACCTGCATGCATAAAATCAAGAGAAAATGTTGGGGCTATATAGGGGTTTTCCTTAGTCAAACCCCCATTTTGGTGTTCCCACCTCCATGAACAGCCAAATTGATAGAGAGATAATAGCAATGAAATGAATGTAGGAGTGATAAAAGCAATCCCTGCTCAAGGAGGAGAACCCGTATCACAGGGATGTAACAAATCCCAAGATGATCATGCAAGGTAAGAGAGATATCAATTGCAAGGCTTAAGGAAGCCAAAGAGAGGCAAAGATAGTTGCAAGAGCCAAGAGAGCTGCAAAGAGCATTGTAAGATCTTAAGAGTGCTTGAAGCTACTGTAAAAAGTGAGAGATTTGTGCAAGCAAGAGAGTAAAGAGGGAAAGGAGAGTGTATGCAAGAGAGAAATCTCCAAAGATAATCCCAGAAGGCCCAATAGATTGAAAATATAGCTTTTAAAGAGAGAATAGGAGCAAAAAGAAGCTTCTCGAGTGGTTACAAAGTGCCTTGGGCTGTTACCACCAACAAAACTTGCTGACAAGTGGCAAACATGCTCAAAAATAGTTGTTTGAATGTCAAAATGTCACAGGATGCTAGTGTGGTGTGTGGACATCTGTGCGAAATGCTAGTGTCTAGACATATCATGCTACAAAATGACAAGGACGGGAAAAGCACAAGGTTTGACGCAAATTTAATGCACGAAGGTAGCAATTGAAAAGGGGTCTTGAGTATCTTGAGAGGGAAAAAGGCTAATGTGGGGGATAAAATGAGCCTACACAAATGTTAGGGGAGTGGACTCTAAAGTAGATGCAAGAATGTATGTGAAATTGCAAGGGATGCAATTTTATGCCATTACAAGTATATATCCAAATTATTATTATTTTTGTTGAAACAAAGACATCAATACAAAGTGATATTATATTTTTAGAAAATAAAATTATGTGTTGAACATAAACCTTTATATTTGATAAAATACTTATGTTCACCAAAAAACAAAAAAATAAAGAAAATATAGTAACTAAACAAAAAGTATTACAAATTATATTTTTGAGAAAGCCTACCCTTAGGACTATGATCATACAAAATCTTTAGTCATAACAATTTCATTTGATTGTTAAAACCTTGCTTCAAATCATTATTTTTTGTTGAAAACCAAGTGAATAGAAGTTGAACATTTAGTAAGGCCTTCGTATGAAGGGAATTTTGGTTCCTTCTCTTGCTACCCTAAGCTCTAAGAAATGACACAACACCTAAATGTGAGGATCAAGTTAATCTAGGTAAAATGACAACCCCATGATTAAACCTTGACAAGAAAAAACCAATGAGACAAGACTAGACATTGTCTTCTAAATTTTTATCTCCACAAGACTTGGGAGAGTGATCCTAATGAGGTCTTAAGGAATGATAAAGATCTTTGACATACATTAATACAAATATAAAACTAGGTCCAAGTAGCAGAATGCATAAGCCAATTTACTATCACTAATTCATATTATGTTGGTTTCATACATGTTTATAGTTTTAAACCCTAGATATGTGGATAACTAACACATTCACAAATGCATGAGCAAAGGATTTCATATTTGGAAAATTCAGGCATAATTCTTTATACATTTACTAGCATTGTGAACAAATAAATTATATAAATTGACTTATCTTCATACCAAATAGGTAAAGGGGTACTAATGGAAAATAATTTAGGCCTCTCCTTTGCATCTTGAACTCCATGAAGACAAGCATACTCAAATAACTTATACCTTTTTGTATATTTCTATCATTTGTAAATTTGAGGTATGGAACCAAGTGTAACCATAAGAGAATGATGCCTTATCTTGGAACAAAGTCTATCCAAAACCAATAATAACAGTGGCATAACAACTTACAATTTAGACAAGCCTAATTTACTTGGCTTTTTCTTGTAGAGCTTAGACTCTCAAATGCCTTCATGTCTTGAACAATGTAAATCATTCTTATTTACCCCTTCCCAACTTGTAAAACCCACATACCAAGTTAGAAAGGCTTCCCATCACAAGTAATTTCTAGAAACATTTATTGTATTCTTTGAATACAAACTAACTAATTTCTTATACAAATGCAACAAATGTGCACACCTAGAAAACTATTAGATTCTCAAAATCATATAAGAAGAAATGAAGACTTGTTGCATAGAAAAACAAGAATAAGCATTCTACTAATTTACTAATAGACATTACAATGAAAACTATAAAACATCTATGAGAATCAAACAATATTCACATTAAACAATTTTAAATGAATTTTTACACCACAAATTACAAACATGGACCTAAGATTTGCCTAGAAACTTTCAACAACCTAGACCTAAAAATCCAACCTATAAAATAAGATCTAGAAATTTTAATACATAAGAGAAGTAAAAATCCATATTGATTTCAAAGGGTGACAAATAGCTCTAAGTTGAGCTTCTAATCTGCAACTACAATTTACACAAAGGAGTATGCTATAGGACCTTTTCAACCTCTTCTATTCTATCATGTTCAAGGCAAGTGAAATTAGTTTCCCAAGCTTTTACATTCATTCATGTGCAAATTTTTACCCCTCTATAAAAATGTGTTTTCCAACTGATTTTCACCCTCAAGGTGAAGAAATTGAGCCTCCAACATTTATCATTTTATTGGCAAGTGAAAACTCAGCATTTTGCCTCTCAAAACTCCTGACTTCTCCCTACATTTCATCAAACAGTTTGCAAGCATCCATTTGTCTTCATATTTTGTTTTCATTTAAACTTATCCTGCCCCTGCCCTTGAAATTTTGTAAAGACACCACCATCCAAAGGTTGAATGCTCCTCTCAATGATCACCCAAGCCTTCCACACTCACTTTAATCACTCGTAAGATCATCTTCATCCCAAAACCCCTTGTTTAAACTCGCACCACAATAGTAGCACATTATAGGCATTTTCTCAAACAACTCACAGGCATCCATTTTGGCAGCACTACACCAACCATAAACAATAGAGGTGAATATTTCTACATTTGAAGATAATCCCACTTCCACCATTTCTGAAAGAAGACCTGTAGCTTTGCCAGGTTTTTTTGCTTTAACATACCTTTTTGCAAGAATTAAATACACATATCAATCTGGTTTTATTCTAGTTAATTGTATCCTCTTAATGGAAAATTAATCATGTTCCAGTAGTCCTGTAGTGCTCCAAACATCCATGGTTGCTAAATGTCACACATCTGCATCCCTCATTGATGAAGCTATCAAAATAAATTTAAATTCTTCAGCCTCTTCCCTTTGTATCAATGACTTTAGCATCTTTGTCTTTGGAAAAACTATGTGACATCATTAAAACATTGAGTGCAGATATTGCCATCCTTCTGTATTTTGAATGCAACCATCAACTGGCACTTCCGTGTTCCTTCAATAATTTTAATGTCATTGGTTGCAAAAAACTAGACTATAATTTTACCATTCTAGCATGGAAGAATAGAAATAAAGTAGTGTTCGATGCCTCCATTTTCTTTGGCCATCACACCAAAAGGGATATTGTAGAAGTTTTTTTTGGAATATTCCTCAACCTTGCATTACTACAATGGGAATACTCCATCCTTTCTTGGCTTGGAAGAAAAGAGATTATGTTTAAAAATTGCTAATAACCCTCCATTAAGTGATCTTCACACCCAACAAAGAATTTCATAGGAGTTTGATGGGAATATTTCCTGCATCTGTGATGTGCTTGAGTTTAAAAATAACCATGAGGTCAAAAGAATATTAATCTAGCCATAATTTGATTTTAATTTCTTCCATTAAAAGCAATGGAGCTGGCAATAAATATTTTTATAATGAGAACAACAGTATTTATGTCATTAGTTCAAATTGCATTTAGGAGTGAATTTTTATGAGACATAATTATAATTATCAAAGATCATGTACATTCATTAGAATTTGAATAATTTGTCATTATTTAGGGGCGTCTTTATAACATCAACTGTGTGGATAGTTTATAAAAATTCCACTACGACCACAAATGTTACTTGATGGTGATGAAATTAGAACCGGTGATTTCTCATGAATTATCAAATCTTGGTTAATCATCAAAATCAAGAAATTTTTCCTTTTTCCTCACATTCTTTAGACCTTCTCCTAACTAACAAAATGTTGATTTTAGGCTCAAATCTTCCATTATCAACTTGAAATCAAAGGGGGAGGTTCATTTTGAATTATAAATTTTTTTTGCAATGCTAAAATTTGAAAATCAAATCCATGGTTTGATATTTTAATGCACCAAGTTTGTGGCCATCTTCCCATTCTGGGCCCTAAAAAGAGGGTTCTTCACCAAATTAAAAATCAATTTTTTTGGTAAATGAATTAAATTATTGAGTCCCAACAAGGCATTTGAATGAAGTTCCTTCAACTACAGGCCCTTTTTTTAAAGATACCTTTGTTTGAAGGCCGTTTCATCTAATTATTTTGGGTGTGCAACATTAACAATGAGAAAAAATATATTTGTTCAAACCCTTTGACCTTCATTTGAAGGTTCCTTTATTCAAAGTTTACATGTGGCTAGGTCTTGTGCGTTAGATAGAAGGTCCTCAATTTCAAGAAACACCTTCATTTGAAGGCGTTCAATGATTTTTCATTTTAGGACTTATTTTTTGTGAGATCTCCCACAATTTAGACAAGGATTTATGCTTCCACCTATAATTGACACATTTCTTCATAATTTGTTTATTATTTGAAACATGAAAGAGATGACTAAATCAATTAAGTAGTCATGCCTATAAGGTGCACAAGACTACTTTTCTATTTTTTATAATTAATTTGATAGCGATGACAATGATGTCTCATATCATAAAAGTATAAATGACATAGGGTCAATCCCTAGACTCAACCAAATCCATAACCCAATTCTATTCCTCAAGTGACACCCATCTTGTCCCACCTACATGTCATAACTTCTAAGAATTAGAGGATTTTTTGTAATTCACATGTAAATGCAACAATCTCAAAAATCCAACCCAAAATTTCTTAAACAATAACCAAAAATATATATCAATTCTAATAAAAATTATATGATAAACTTTCATTAGCTTCCATGATATAATATTACAATAATGGGAAAGGCATGAAAATGATATCCAATAATGTAAACACAATATATTTAACTCTCATTCAAGATGTACAATAAGGAATTACAACAATAAAGATATCCCACTAATACAAAAGTCTCACAAGTACATATCTAGTATTCAAAAATAAAGATAACATCATTTCATAACCAAGATATATAAGGGGTCAAATTCCATAAACCTTATCATTGATAATAAATGTAATAGGCCATGAATCCAACCACACATATACAATTGGTCAAAAAATAATATACACCATCTAGATAATATCTGAAGAATTCCAAACTTGGCTCCACAAGATAATCATCTAAGCTCCCATGCTCATGTTGTTGATTAGGGAAGGGTTTAAACCCACCATAAGGATGTTCCTTCCCCCCATCTATCAATCAAGGGAAAAAAAACGTCTACATTCCAAAGGAACATTAGTGATTATCTTGCTTAATTAACACAAAAATATACATGAAATAATAGACCCAAAATATCTAAAATAAATGGAATAGGTCTCATAACACACATTCTCAATAATATGCACATGCCAAAAATCATTCTAAGATAACAAAGATTTCACAACACATGCTTTCTAGCATCTAACACACATATGAATGCAAGGACATGAACAAGACAAATATGACCATCAATTAAAACTACATGTTTTTTAAACTTATAAGCTTTGACTTAGTACAATACATCAAAGACCACATACAACATGAACACAAATTTCTACTCACATCCCATACTATGAAAGATCTCTTCATGTGATGCTATATTTTTTATTAAGAACACATATCAAAGGTATGACTTCATGCATATCATACTACATGCATCCTAACCTCTGTACAACACAAGTATTCAAACATACCAATGACAACAATTCAAATATAAAAACACACACAAAGATAATAACATATAAATATTACATAATCTAAACATTCAAAACTAAAATACACAAGCCATACATATAAAGAAAATGTTGGTAATAGGATGCCATTTAATTGCACTCCTAAACATATTTCATGTATCTCCTAAGTCCTTAGAAAGTGTTCCCCAACACTAGGATTAGAAAGAGATTAAATTTGAATGAAATGAACATGTAAATTGACATTTGTGACTATTCCTAAATGATAGGAACATGTGGGGATGTCCAAGAAGAGCTCCTACAAGACAGGAGCACATGGGGCACCCACATGGAAGGTGGAACCCACCTTGCTTCAGTTAACTGTTTGGAGGATTAATAACACTTCAGTAATGCATGTTTTGATCCTACAAATTAGGGACCAATATTTACATGAGTGGAGTGGCACTATCAATTTAGTATCAATTTAGTTCAGTTCAGTTCAGTTATGGTTCAGTTATCCTCAGTTGCATGTAGTTATTTTGAGTTGAATGCTAGTTGACTTGAGTTGCATGACTAATGACTTCAGTTGCATGATAGATAACAAGTGGATACTTTCAGTTAAGTGAGGATGATCAATCATGCATAATATTTGCATGAATTGGTGGAGAGATATGTTTCAGTTAACTAAGATTGACTTGGGACGACCTTGGGCGCCCAATTTGGCATCTTTCAACTAACACCTTTTGCATGAAAAGATATTTACAAGGCTCAGTCAAGTGGGCCCATTCTTGGGCACCAACTTTGAGGTGAATTTTGCATGATATCTTCTTGACCAAAGTTCAGTTAAGTGTTCAATTTGGGGCACCTAAATTGAGGAAAACTTTGGTTTGACTTCATATTACATTGTGGAACTCTCCTTGCCTAATCTAGGTGTAGATTTTTGTGAGGAGCTTTATGCTCTTGTAGTGTACAACTCTTATGAGTTTACATGCTCATATTATTGTCTATTAATTGAAACAAGTGTAAATGAGAGTTTATTGCAGGTTGTGAAGAAGGATTGTTGAAGGCAAGGAAGCATATCAATCAAGGATTGATACAGTATTATTGTAATCTTGTTCTAAGGTTAAATAATACAAGCACTATTGATTTTGGTGGAGTTTTTTCCCGAAAGGGTTTCTCCACGTATATGTTGTGTCACTTCTATCTCCTTGTCTCATTCTTCTACAATCTTCTGTCTCTTTCTACAATTGGTAAAATTGATCTAAACAAATTAATCATACACAAAGAATTGTGACAAAGAACACTTAATTAGATCTACAGTCTCACAATTTTACAAGTTTTAAGCTACAATATTACCTTTATTTTCAACAAAAAGTACATAAAACAAACTCACAATAAAATAAGATCATACATTACAAGATCACAAAGATAATGAATCACATAAGTAAAAGCACACAAATATTTCTCAAACATGACACACACACTTGCTTTTGAAAAACCCATCCATAGGGAATCTCCCAATGTTAGCATAAAATTGAGTATCACTATCTCACACATGATAAGAAGTTTAATAATAGATATTAACAAAAAATCACCCCTACCACAAGGTATAAATAATACATATGTTAATACAATGAGGCACATTTATTAACTCAAAGATATTCTAGCTCCAATGGTGCAAGGTGATCATAACATAAATTTTTAGCGAACCCTATACCAATAAGAGCACTAGAACCTATGGTGATATGGTGCCTACAATAAAACAAAAAAGTTCAAACCTTGACCAAATTTCTTATGGGGGGATGACATCTCAATGTATTGGGACCAAAGTAGAGAATACCAGATATCAACCATACTAAACCTTATGATAAATCACATTCCATTCTTTCATATGGAACCGATGAGATATGTTGCTCAACACCTTATGCTTTTGGCTAAAACTCCATTCTCATGAGTAGAAATATGACACAAAGGATGGAACATATTGTAGACATCGAAAATATATTGATTGACATCGTGCATCGGATCCTGACATACTAAGATCGTTTCTTCCTAAATCATCCCTCGGTCTAACCATTTAATCAAATCCCCTTATTTGATTAAATTCATAAATATTCGTCTCTTAATTAAATAAATCATTTTATCTGATTAAGTCACTCTCTCTTGTTAATTAAATCAACCCATATGATCTAATTATCCCTATTTAATTAAATAATCAATTTATTTGATTAAAATCTCTAAAGTCTATCCATTAAATTAAATAAATTAAAACCTTATTTGATTTAATCTAACACCATCCCTTTTAATTAAATAAATCAAAATATTTATTTAATTAACCTCTTATCATATTCCTCTCTTATCTGATTTAAATAAATCCATAAATTTGAGCCAAATAAGTCACATCATCTAATCTCCTGTTAAATTAATTAAACCCTTGATTAATTTAACCTCATCATGTCACATCCTCTAGATAATGCAAGTTGCACATGAAAATAGATTTAATTCATTTATTAAATCTCTATTTTCCTCACATGGCATCTTTTTGGAATATTCTCTCAATTTGAATTCAAAAATTCCAAGTCAACATGTACATCCAACAAGGCATTTAAAACCTCTTACATGTCCTTTGCCTTGAGCCAAGTGGCATTTATTGCATTTTCCCTTCCCTCTTACATGTCATTTCAACAAATTTGAATTTCAAATATTGGCATTTATTGGTACAAACCCCAAATCTTGCACAACCATCATCCATTCATAGCTTGACAAGTGGCACCATATCATTGGATGAATGTTAGTCCCACATTGCTCAAATTTGGGCATTCATCCATCTTGAAATCCTTTAAATGAAGAGCTCCTCTCCTCATTTCATCATCCACAATCCAAGTAAAGTTACCATGATAAAATACTTACTCATTCTC
Source organism: Sequoia sempervirens (assembly GCA_007258455.2). Classification (NCBI taxonomy): domain Eukaryota; kingdom Viridiplantae; phylum Streptophyta; class Pinopsida; order Cupressales; family Cupressaceae; genus Sequoia; species Sequoia sempervirens. The sequence goes on from VDFB02000003.1 coordinate 249,411,052, forward strand.
ATCCATCATTTGGATTCTTAGTTAGGTTTTTTGCAGATTTGGCTTGGAGTTCTCATCTTTTCATCAAAAGTGGATCAACAATCTCTTCAACATTCGAATCTTGCATCATAGGAATTGGGAAAGGGCCAATTTTCACATCAAATTGGCACCAATTCCCCCATAGGATCAAGTGTTTGCTAGTTGAAATAGGATTGAATCTAGTTTCTATCATTTTCTTTACGTTCTTGCTTATTTTCATTCCTAGTTTGATTTATAAATGGATTTCATGGGGAATCCTTCTTTTAGCTTGTAATTCCTTGTCTAACTCATTTATTCATGTTGTTTTGCATGTACTAGGAAAAGGTTTCGCACATTTGGCGCTAGAAGGAGGGCTTGACATCAACATTTCTAATATTTCCTCAAAAAATTTGCGTTTTCTTGATACATAGGAAATTCCAACGCGAGCTCGCCAGCGTCGCTATTTTAGCACCACGAGCTCGTCAGCGTCGCTGTTTTAGCACTGCGGGCTCGTCAACGTCGTTGTTTTAGCACCGCTGGCTCATCCTGCCAAAAAATTCAAATCCTAAACTCTGCCGCTGGACTCACCGATTTGCATCAGTTTTAAGAAATTCTAAACTTCGACGCTGGGCGAAAAGAGCGACGCAATCGTGCTCTCTGTCTCGACACAGAGCGCCGTTGACTGGTAAAGCGGCGTTGTAAGAGCAACGCTAGGAGGAAAAAATAGCGACGCATTCACGAGTTGCGACGCTAGAAGATAGTAAAAGGGAGAAATTTAATTTTTAGCACGTGCTTTAATTTATGATTGCTTCTTCCTCTGTTTTCTGCTTTTTAAATTTCTATGTTTTTCCAGAATCTGACTATTTTTCTCCTTTGTAGGTTGGAAATCGAAAACTAAGGGAAGAGGAGCATGGTGATGATATTTTGTCCAGTTAAAGTGTTTTTAAACACTTAAGTGTTTTTTTAACACTTCCTTTGGAATTTTGTCATCTTTTCATCTTTAGAACACTAGCTTTCATTTGGGCTTAAAAAGAACTTTTCAATTCCATTTATTGCAAAGGTTAAAACGAATAATAGGATCAACAACTTACTAGATTTTGTTTATGGGATTAACAAATTGAACAAATGTTTATCACTTGTCCTTTTGGTGCTCTAAAATGAACTCACATATTGCTTTGAGGATTTAAAAAGAACAAGTGTAGTGCTTTTTGTGAGGGCTTACTTAGACTAAAGCCATTGGAAAAGGATGTATGCACTTCTATCGCGCTTTATAGCGATCTTGAGAATCAAAAGGCCTTTTCCATGACTTTGGGATAAGACAAAGCAATCACCTCCACACTTCGATTTGGGCTTAAAATTGAACAAAATCTTGTGCAAGTGTGAGTGGGGGTATTACGTGTATATTCTCTCTCTTTGTTGCCATCAAAGATTGATTGAGTTACGGATTTTGTCTTTACTCACTTTTGTTTATCCTAGAGGGCCTGCCTTGGGGGAAAATTACTCACCCAAGGAATCCACTCAACCGGGTAACACTTCTAAAGCCAAGAGTATTTCCAGCTGAGATATAAATGTGGATATTGGACGAAACGCCAATATCACGCTGTTGATTCCAACAAGATGGATCCGAAAGGGGAATCTTGTCATATGGGTCAATCTCCACGAATGGAAAGTCCTTACTAAAACCTATGTGCTAGAATTTTCCAAAAATCCTTTTTATCTATTTGTTGGTGCAAGAACGGGTCGCTCTAAGCCACCACACTTTTAATTTGCTCCTAGTAGAAATGGAAAAACATGCCATGGGAGTTTCTTATGGGTGTTGATGCTTGGCTGCCCCAGATAAGAGAGTGTCGTGGAGGGGAGTCAGTGGGGTCAAGCATCTAACCATTCTCTAGAGATAAGCGTAGATGGACTTGTCCAAGTGGGAATCCAACAAATATTGTCTTACACATCCATAGGATTGTACTTGTTCTTGGGTTACAAAATGCATTTCTTGATCGAAAACATCTCAAAAACAAACACTTAACATCATCCAAATTTCAAACCCTTTTGAGGACAAATATAATTGACTCAATCCATATGTTATTGCTTTCCCTTGGGATTCACGTCCTTAGAGGTTTCTAAGCATTGGATTATATCTCAATTTGTCTTCTTGAGTAAACAATAGGAAACTCTTGACTTAAGTTCATTAAATTTCCACATAATATATCTTGTGGGGTTTAAAGAAATTAAGACATTGGACATCTTAGTTTGAAAACCTAATTGAAGAAAGTGCTTTTGGTAAAATAAAAACATTAAGCAAAGCTAAGAAAAATGAACTTTCATATATGTTGAAGACTCCAAATCCCAAAGCACAAATCATTGATTGGAAATCTGAAAATGAATGTTCAAATGAAATCATTTCTTTGTTACAAAGGTCTTTAGGAATCATTTTCATGCTCTTCAATACCTAGATCTAGGAAAACAAAGTGTTCTTTTTTAGGTTCACACAAGGATCAAAACAAATCAAAACTCTTTCATCCATCCTTCAAAACATCAAACATCAAATCCATCTCACCATCACCTTTTGAAAAATCTTAAAATCATCTTTGATACTAGGATTTTTGGAAAAATCAAAAAAAATCATCCAAAACATCAAGACTATATCCTTGAAAACATCAATCAAAATTACTTTTGGCTAGGTATGTGTAGATGCATCCTTTTGCATATACCTAGTCAAAATTATCAAAAAAAAAAAAAAAAATCTTGTCTAGCTTAGTGTATGTAGATGAATCCTTCTTCATATGCTTAGTAAAAACAAATCATCTTGTTTGAATAGGTGTGGATAGATGCATCCTTCTCCTCACACATATTCAAATTATCATCCTTTGAACAAATCTATCCCTTAGATCATTATCAAACATCTTAGGGTCCTTTTGTTCAAAATCAAAGTCAAAATCAAAGTCGAGGACAAAACCCCAAAAATCCAAAATCCAATCAAATCAAAGTCCTAAAAAGCTTAGTGTCTCATTCAAGATTTATCAAAAGCCAAAACATCCATATCACCCACCCCTAACATCATCATCATATCATCATCACCTTTGATCCTCAAGAGTATCCTAAAAAACTTTATACTTTGGGACATAAAATAGGGATCATTCCAAAGAATCAAGAGATTCATCTCCCATATTCTTAAAGATTGATCCTTGTTTTATGGTTCAAACGAGATCTCAATACAAGAAGAGTATGGAAGCCAACAAGGAAACACCCGCTTCAAGAGATCTTAGCCAAACCAACGTAGAAATAAATCCAGCAGAATCAAGCAATCCATTGACCCTCTCATCATCCCAAAATATGCAAGAAGAAAATCAAGGAGAGGACCTCACTTTTGGAATGTCTCACGAAGAAATGATGGAAATGCTCCAAAATCCAGACAACCATAGAATCATCAACATCATGATGAGACTTAACCCTTCGTTGTACATGCTTGAACTAGAAAAAGAAGGGGCCAAGTTGCCTTTGGATTTTGATGTGAGCACTATAGTAGAGACATCTTTTCCACCAATCTCATCCACCATCCCCATTTCATCTACACCTCCATCTCAAAACATCACGCAAAACATCCCGCAACTCACAACATCATTTGCTCCAACTCAACCCAACGTTAACAAGGGAAACGCATTTCTCAATGCTCTTCAATCACATCCCCTTGTGAATAACCAAAACTTGGACGCAAACACCACATTGGAACAAAACATCCCCCAAAATCCATTGCACAAAAACGTTCCTCTCACCTTACACTATGACCCATCATCAACATTTTTTCATGGAGCACCACAAACACCTCTTCTCACAAATTCACAAGAAGAGGGAGATATGTTCGGACCAAGGGGCATATTCGACACCACACAACAACTAACACCCCTTACATTTCCACCTATCCCATCATTGCCATTATCATCCACACCACTCCTTGGTTTGGGGTTTCCTCCCCTACAAAGTATCAATCAAACCGCTATCCCAACCATCAATCAAAGCATCACACCAAACGCTCAAAATTTATCGTTGATATCGCAACAACAAATGATAAATACACAAGCAATGGCAACATCGTCACAAAGCATGGTCTCACAAGGACCAATCACATCAATACCATTATCCAACATGCAAAATATCAACACAACATCATCATCTACCACCATTCCAAATCCACCACCACCAAAGTTCACCACATCAAACCAATTCGACGTAGCATTACAAGCCGCTTTTCAAAGAGGATACCAACAAGTGAAAAAACAAAAAGTCATGCAACAAGATACTCAAGCCGCACAAGCTGCATAAGCCGCATTACAAGTGCAATAAACACAAGAAGCCCAATATTTATTGCAACAACAACAAGCTGCCCAAGTTGCACAAGCATTGCAAGCACAAAGGGTTGCTCAAGCACAACTATTATCGCAGCAACAAGCCGCACAAGTGCAAGCCCAAGCTCAAGCGCAATCTCAATATCAAGCACAACAAGCACAAGCACAAGCACAATGTCTTGCACAAGCAGCACAATTGCAAGCATATCAACAAGCATTAAAGCAATACCAAGAGCAACAAGAAGCAGCAGAATTGGCAGCCCAACAACAAGCGTTGTGGGAACAACAACAAGCACAACAACAAGTATTATTGGAACAACAACAAGCGCAACAACAAGCACAAATCCTAGCGCAACAACAACAAGATCAACAACAAGCATTATTTATCCAAAAGCAAGTAGAAGTCTACTTCACTTGCCAGAACACATAGATACCATCGAACAATGCACCAAACACTCCATCCACCCAACCGGAGATTAGAACATCTCAAAACACCTTCATACCACCCCCTGATTCGGAAAATGATGTGATGACACAACTCAGGTTGCTCTCACAACAAGTGCTCGACCTTTAGTCAGGGCGAACAACTAAAATGCCAAGCAACTTGTGTCCCTATCCATTTGATAGGAGCTTAGAGATGAAACCATTCCCCAAGGGATTTGAGATCCCTAAATTTGACAAATATCAAGGGATGGGAAACCCTAAAGATCACATCAGGGAATTCTAGGTTCATTGTATGGAGGTCGCATACGATGATACTTATCTAATGCGGCTATTTCCTAGAAGCTTGGCAGGTCCCGCTATAGAATGGTTCTCTCGCTTACCTTCAGGCATTAGAACATTCCAAGAAATCAGAGATGAATTCATCAAGAACTACGCATGTAACATCACAATGGATGTCAGTCTTGAAGAATTATACGCTCTAAAACAAGGAAAGAATGAATCTTTTGCTTCATTCCTTCAACGATGGCGATCCAAGGCCAATCGGAGCAAGTGGACCATGCCAGAAGAACAACAAGTCTGCACCATCATAGCCAACCTTGAAAGCCGCTTGTCATTTCATCTCAAGGTTCAGGGCATTACCACATATGATCAATTAATTTACAAGGCGCTTAGCATCAAAAGAGCCCTTGTGACTCAACCCGTGGAATCAACATCATACCATGAACAACAAAACAACCACCCATCATCCAATTACAATGATAAACCTCACACATGGGAAAGGAACAAGAATGTTACTAATGATGGTTTCGTAGATGCCAAGGTGGTCATTAGTGGTCCACGCCAAAATACACCCACACAACAGAACCAAACACAACACCAAAACACTCATCACACAACATATCAACCCAACAACAATCCAACCATCAATAACCTCAATGATCAAAGAGGACCACCCCAACGCAAAAGCTATCCCAAACGAAAATACACCATTTTGGGAGAACCATTGGAGGACATAATGAAAAAATTGATCGATGAAAAACTTATCAAGCCTCCTACATTTGAAAATTACCAAGAACCTGATGTCAAACCTCCGTGGTATAACAAAAATCAGCTTTGCAAATTTCACAAAATCAAAGGCCACACCACAAACAGCTGCATGAGACTCAAAAATGTTATCCAAGATCTCATCGATAAGAAAATCATAAACGTGGAACAACCTACGGGAAATCAAGATCTTAAAATCTACACGAATCCAATGCCAAATCATGGCAACAAAGGCAATAAAAATGATAAAAGGAAGGGTAGTGTAAATCATGTATATGAAACAGTCATTGCCTCCTTAAATGAAAATTGCATGGTCATCACCATGAAGGGCACCCATGCTGAAGATTGTGGAGTCACCACAAGAGGCGGAAAAGTCACCATTGCAGGATCATCCCAACCAAACAAAATCCCTTCATCTAGAGTCATTCTGCATAGCTACAATGTTGTAGAACAACTCAAGAGAACGCCAGCACACATCTCCATCATGGAGTTGTTAAAAATATCATCAGCACATAAAAATATTCTCAAGGAAGCATTAGCCTCATCCACTGTCCCCATAGATCTCAATGCGGACCAATTCCAAGCTATGGTCAGAAATATCATAACGCCCAATCTCCTTACATTCTCTGATCAAGATTTCCCAACCCAACCATCTCACAACTGTGCACTTCACTTGGAAGCCATTGTAAACAAGAGCAAAATCAAAAGGGTCTTGGTGGATGGAGGTGCAGGCTTGAACATATGTTCCTTAAGCCTCATAAAATAGTTGAAAATATTAGAAGATTCCATAGACAAAGGAAAGGGCATCACGATCAGAGCATATGATGACCAAGAAAGAGTGTCTCAGGGCACGATTAAACTCCCTATTCAAGTAGGGCCAATGCTCATGGAAACCACATGTCAGGTCTTGGACCTTGAGCTGCCATACAATATCCTCCTGGGTCGTCCATGGATCCATGCGATGAAAGCCGTAGCATTAACCTTTCACCAATGTGTGAAATTTACACATAATGGACAAGAGGTTACTATCCATGGAGATCCTGAACTGTTCTCATACTACAAGAATCTTGAAGCCAAATATTACAAAATCCCCCAAGTGCCAAAAAATGATGAGGGCCCATCCACATCATACATCGATCCCGCCACCCTCATATCCACTTTTGAGACAAAGACACCCGCCATTCCCAGCATCTCCAACATCAAGCTCATCATCCAAGAGGATGGTTTTGGAGGTTACAGGCTCCCTAACAATGCTTTCATGATAGGAGAGTTACCACAATCTCCTAGATCACGGGGATGCCCACAAGAAAATCAAGCTTCCACATTGCAAACATCTCCTGAAGACTACCCTAAATTCACAAGATGTGGAGACCTTGGCCATGAGGTCATTGAAGCAGATCCATCTCACATGCTTTATCAAGATGAAATACCGACACCAGAATTACCAATGGATGAGACAAACAAAGGCCTACACATGATGCTTGCAATGAGCTACAATAGAAATCAAAGACTAGGACAAAATGAAAATGGCCTCATAATACCTATCATGCCAGAGACGCGACCCATAACAAATCTTGGTCTTGGATGTACCCCTCTGAGAATAACCATATGTGGCCAAAGTCCTTCGGTTAGAACAGTTAATATTTCTCCTCATCTAGTACTAGTGCAAGTACATTCACCAATAGTCACAGATAGAGACACGCATAATTTCATAACTGAGCCCTATATTAGTAGCGATGACGAGGATACCTTGACCAATCTACCTAGGTTATTCGAGGACACCACCCTTTGCATGATTAGTACCTTATCATTCGAATTTGATCATCAAAATCATTAGATTCGCCTAGTCTACCCCCAACTGATCAACTATGACCAACGAGGACCACCAATTCTTGATACATTCGAAAAAGATCAGGCACTCTCAGAATTCATGGGATTGAGGGATAACATTCCAGATGGAGATCACAAAGTAGGATTTATAATAGATTTGGACACACACACCTATTATGGGGAAATGATTGAATCCTTCAGTCGCAAAAGTGAGAAACTAAGAATCATATCCAAGTCCTCGAGTGAAAACCACACTGTGGCACTCTCTGACAAGAAAATAGTAAAAAGAAAGGACATATCCAATGATGAAAACCTCTTTGAGGCACCCGAGGATGAAGGATTCAATCTTTCCTTAAGAGCTATTCACTAGGAGAAATCAGCAGTCTTGGTCGAAAAGTGCAATCCAGTCAACATAGGAACAGAGGAGACTCCGCATATCACATTCTATGCAAAATCACTATTAACAGAAGAGCAAGAACTCCTAGTAGCATTCCTAAAGGAAAGACAAATAAACTTCGCATGGAGTTATGCTGATATGCCAGGGCTAGATCCAGAGACAGTGGTCCATCATTTAGCAATATATCCAAAAGCAAAACCGGTCAAACAAAAGCTTCGAAAGATGCATCCTCAAATTTCTTTGTTAGTCAAAATGGAGCTCAAAAAGTTGTTAGATGTAGGATTTATCCGACCAATTGATTATCCAAAATGGGTGTCAAATTTGGTACCTGTTTCAAAACTTGACGGAGCCATCAGAATCTGTATGGACTTCAGAGATTTGAACAAGGCATGTCCCAAGGATGATTTACCGCTTCCCAACATCGACATGATAGTAAACATGACAGTAGGACATGAGATGCTATCACTAATGGACGGATTTTCAGGATACAACCAGATTATGATAGCAAAAGAAGATCAACACAAGACGGCTTTCACTTGTCCATGGGGGACCTACTATTGGAACATGATGCCATTCGGCCTAAAGAACGCAGGAGCAACCTATCAAAGGGCCATGACACTAATATTCCATGATATGATTCACAAAATAGTCGAAGACTATGTCGACGACATCCTAGCAAAGTCAAGAAAAAGACAAGATCATATAGCAACCCTAAGTGATATCTTTGATAGACTAGAGGAATACTAAGTCAGACTAAACCCTAAGAAGTGCGTCTTTGGCGTACAATCAGGTAAATTGCTAGGATACATAGTCTCCATGAGGGGTATCAAGGTGGATCCGGCAAAAGTAAAAGCAATCCTCGAGATGGAGGCAGCAAATACATTAAAACAACTGAGAGGCCTCCAGGGCCGACTTCAATCCATCTGACGGTTCATAGCACAACTGGCAGACAAGCAAAACCCATATTCGCACCTACTCCACAAGGGGGTAGTATACAAATGGGATACAAAGTATGAAGAGGCATTTAACAAAATCAAGGAATATCTACTGACACCACCAGTGTTAATGCCACCTATCCCGAGAAAGCCATTGATCTTATATCTGTCAGCAACAGCAGCAGCCCTTGGAGCTCTTCTTGCTCAACATGATGAAAACGGAACGGAGAGGGCTATCTACTATATCAGCAGAACAATGGTTGGTCATGAGCTAAATTACTCCTTCATCGAGAAAGCTTGCCTCGCAGTAGTGTTTGTATCCCAAAAATTCAGACACTACATATTGGCACACAAGATCAAGCTCATCGCGAAAATTGATCCCCTCAAGTATCTCTTATCCAAGGAAATGCTCACGGGCAGAATGGCAAAATGGGTAATGATACTGTTGGAGTATGATATCAAGTATGTAGAGCGGAAAGCCATTAAAGGTCAAGTTATTGCAGATCAGCTAGCAGAGGCACCAGTTTATGCTGAGAATCCTCTTGTCTCAAAATTCCCAGATGAATCCATCTTTAACCTCAATGTAACTAACCATTGGAAACTATACTTTGATGGTTCATATACACAACATGGATCAGGAGCTGGTGTCTTCTTCATCACTCCACAAGGGGACTGCATATCGAAGTCATAAAAATTGGCATTTCCTTGCACCAACAACATAGCGGAATACGAGGCTTTGATTATAGGTCTCAAGATAGCAGTACAATGGAATATCATAGCTCTAAAGGTGTACGGGGACTCTCAGTTGATCATAAATCAAGTCAATAATGAATATCAAACTAAGGATGACAAGCTCACTCCATACAAGAAATTGGTGGAGACACTAAAAGAATCTTTCATTGATATAACATTTAAGCAGATTCCAAGAACCAACAGCAGAGTAGCAGATGCCATGGCTACAATTAGGTCTCTATTAGACATCCCTCATAATGTGCCGAAATATGAATTTCTAATTGAGCAGCTTCTCGTTCCCACATTCGAGGTACCAGAATTGGAATATGTGTGTGAAATCGTTGGTCCTGGAAATCCTTGGTATCATGACATCTATACATATCTTCACATAGGAGTCATACCCGCTGACCTCCCATTGAGCCTAAAATGAACCTTTATCAAAAAGGCATCTAGATTTGTCATCCTAGGTGATACCTTATACCGTAGAAGCATAGAAGGTACCTTGCTATGCTGCCTAAATGCTGAGGAGGCATTAACCACTCTAACCGAGGTTCATAACGGTATATGTGGCTCACACTCAAGTGGAATTACTATCGCCAAGAAATTGTTGAGGCTGGGGTATTACTGGCCCAAAATGGAAAGAGAAGCGCATGATCATGCTAAAAGGTGTTTACAATGTCAGCAGCATGGGGATCTCATCCATGCTCTAGCTCAAGAGCTTCACCCGATTGTCACACCATGGCCCTTCTCACAATGGGGACTCGATCTCATTGGAAAAATCACACCAACCTCATCCAATGGCCACAAGTTCATCCTCACTGCAACTGAGTACTTCACTAAGTGGGTGGAAGCCATACCCATGACATATATCACTGGGAAGCAGATCTCAAAATTCATCCTGAACTATCTCATTTGCCGTTATGGTGTCCCACAAGCCATTATCTCAGATAATGGGACACCCTTCAAGAACCAAGAGGTTCGTGACTTGTGTGAGAAATTCAAAATCCAGCATCACTTCTCCACCCCGTACTATCCCCAAGGAAATGGCCAAACAGAAGCTACGAACAAAACCATCCTCAAAATCCTCAAGAAAACAGTCAATGGCGCAGGTCATGACTGGCACTTGCAGCTTAATCCCGCCCTCTAGGCTTATCGAACCAGCATCCGCACACCCACCTACCACCCCATTCTCCTTGGTCTACGGATCGTAAGGTCGTACCCTTTGAGATCGAAGCTCCCATCCCCTAATATCATTGCAAAATCTCATCACCGGCGAGGACTATCGCATCAAGATTAAATGAGTTGGAGCTATTGGATGAGAGACACATAGATGCTTTGAATCATCTGCAAGTCTATCAAAATAGACTCAAACGAAGCTACAACAAGAAGATCAGAAGCATGACTTTCCAAGTAAGAGAATTGGTCTTAAAATAAAAATCAAGAATGTCCTGAATCCCAGTAGCAAAGGCAAGATCGAACCTAATTGGTTAGGGCCTTTCATCATAATAGAAAGTTATAAATCAAGGGCATATCAGCTATCAACACCTGAAGGGGAACCTCTGGAAGAGCCCATGAATAGCTCCCATCTCAAAAAGTTTTATGCCTAATTTTCCGTATAAAACCAAAAATCCAAAAAAAATCAAAAAGTCTTAAAAATGGTTACTTTGGCAAAAACCTGGCAAACAAGCATCTTGGTGACAACAAAAAAAATTCAAAAAAGCAAGAAAAATCCAAAAAAATCAGAAAAAGGATCAAAAAAATCGTCCTATAGTGAAAACCACTTTCGTGGCACTTTGGGCAAGTACCTTGGTGAAAACCTAGCAAACAGGCGCCTTGTGTAAATAAGCAATGTCCATCCACCAGGATCTTTATGATTTGATCTGCATCATCCATCCATTCTGCTTCCATCATCCATCGCATTCGGGTCTCCATCCATCACACATCCACTCGCATTCGCACCATAGCTTGGTCCTGCATTCGTATCATGATCCCTCCTAGTACTACTCGGCCCATTCTCAAGGTCAGTTTGTCCTACCTTTATAGGGGTAGTCTATTACATCACGCTGGGGGCACGTTCTCACCAGATCAGATTCGTGTATGGTCTTAAAAACCTCAAAATAAAAAAATCAAAAACATCAAAACATCAAAAAATCCAAAAACATTCAAAACATATCAAAATCCAAAAACAGGTGAAAAAGTCTATCAAAAATCCAAAAACAAAGTTGTCTTATCGAACTACGTCATCTCTAAGCTTGAACGTAGGCAAGGTTGATCTTTGATCATCCCCCAAGACATTTAGGTCAGTCCTTTAGGAGTCCATCATAATAAACTGACAATTCATCATGTGTATCTTCATTTGTAAATCGGTTGAGTCATCAGTCGAACTATGTGGTCTCTGCGTATATAACGTAGGCAAGGCTAATATGTTGATCAGCCCTCGAGGCCCCTAGGATAGGTCTTTAGGTTAGTATTTTGGTCAAAATATTTGAAAATCTCAAAACATTGGAAAATCAAAAATCAAAACATTTGTAAAATCTCGAAGAAGACCAAAAACAGCCTCAGAACATTGAAAAACATCAAAAACATCCAAATATTTGAAAAAATCCATTCACCTCATCTCGCTTGCACCCGCAATAATCACCATCCATAATAACTTGATCATCATCGTCGGCCTTTGGTGAAACAGTTGGAAACAAGTCTAGCAGTTTAAACGCAGAATTCAAAATGTCAAGTCTTAAGTCTAAGTCAGTACGTAAACAAATTGGTCATCTCTTCGTATCAATAACACCATCATCTGAATTTTTCCCATATCAATCATCCCTTATAAACAAAATGATGTGTTGCCATCCACTAACATGTCCTAGGATGAATCCTTCCTACAATGGGCATTATCTTTTGGCAATAAGTTTCACTTATCATCCTTAGAAAACACATCCTTTTCCGTTAGCGGTATTGAAGAGCATTAGTCTATTTATTTACTTGGTCTTTATCTTTTGACTTATCTTATTTTGCGCTCATTCCAAGGACGTCTTGATGATATCCCAAAACAGGGGATTTAGAGAAATAGGAATGGGGCAATGATCATTATCTTTTGTCTACTATGCTTGTTGGACATTCTTGTAATATAACCTCAGCGAATACTTGCTTTGTTAGGGTGTATGGAAGAGGTCTAGGGCAACTTGTTGACTATTACAAGGATGGGTTTACCTTTCTGTGTTTTGGTTTGAGGTGTCTGAAACTTTCGAAATACATCCTAGCAAGGTTTTTGTATGTCAGGTGTGAACAAGAATACTCCTATTTGATTTTCGAGTCAAAGTCCATCACACTAAGTACCACACCATCCTGGTTGTCTATACCTTGATGCATCATACCACGTGTGTTATCAAACATAAGAAAATATGGCCCTTTGAAAATCCCAATTCCTTGGCAGGTAATCATCGTCATCATCATCATCATCATCATCATCTGCATTTGTGTTATCTTGCGTCTTGTTGAAATGACTTCTTCTTTTCTTACTAACCGCGCTAAACAGGTACTATCACAGTTGCTCATCATCACCATCATCACCACCGATCCTGCAATCCACAAATCATTGGCATATTACATAAGCACATCATATAGACATTATTAGCACATCGCATAAGCATATCATATAGCGAACATACGCATTGCATTTAAATCATCATAAATAGGTTATCATAAACATTTTTCATAGATAGGTGCATACATATCATTGCATTTCACCCATTGCATTACATCGCATAGCATTCATTTTCATTTACATAACCATTTCACATTACCATCTAAATCATCACATAAGCATCTACAAAATCATTCCATAAACATTTTTAATCATAAGCAAATAGGCATATAAGCATTTAATTCATTACACATCAGCATGTCACTTTGCATTAACATATCATTGCATCACATACATCATTTAGGATAATAACATTTGTTATTCTAAAAACATCTCATAAAACCATTTGCATCGTATCACGACCATCACATCATATTACATTCATTCATAAATCATCTCATAATTAAGTATTATTACACACATTATTGCACATCATGGCATCGCATACATCATTAGAAATAAATGCATCCATAGGAACATCACTGCAAATCATATAGAAATAAACCATCCATGCATAAATAAAAGTACACAGTACATCTCATCAAAATCAGCTGATATATCATATCATCAATGTCACTGTCATAGTACAAAAGAATAATAATCGGATCACTGTACATATATGTCAATTGGTACAAAATGCCCATCGGACTATCAAAAATGAGTCCATAATGTGAAAAAAGGTACATCATAATATCTAGATCAAGGTCGATCTTTGTGAATTCTGCCCTCACCCCTATCACCGTGACCCTCTGGTGGTCTCTGACTGGCCCGCTCTAAGTACTCTGAAACCCAGTCTGCTCTAGGAACAGTGTCATGGTAAACCCGATGGTAGTACTCTATCTCTCGAATAGCATCTATGTAAGATCGTACTGGCACTGTACCCTGGGAGGAGGCTGAGGCTGTCATGCTCTCAATCTGCTATCTGCGGCCTAGCTCTGTAGCTGCTTGTAACTCTGTGGCCTGTTGCTGCTGTACAGCTTGATCCCTCTTTGCTCTAAGCTTCTCTCTCTCAGCTCGTGCCTGGTCCCTCTCAGCCGTCAATGCCTATACCTGTGCCTGTAACTGTAGAATCAAGGCATCTTGTGTGTCTTTCTACCCTGTTGGTTGTACCCGTGGCTACGCATGGACCTGATCCTCACCCTCGGCTCGTGGGGGTGGAACTAGCAGATCCTGATGTTGGTCCTTCATATGGACATCTCCCTGACCAAGCGAAACTGGGGGCACCCCTGGTGGGTCCTGCCGAATCATGACCATGGGTCCTCATCCTCATCCTCTCCCCCTTCCTTTGACCCTGTGTGCCTTTGGATCCTCACCTAGAATAGTCAACCAAAGAGGAGGCCTGAACCAATCTCTGTAGGCCTGTGTGGTCCCTGGATCTTCCAATCCCTGATCGTAAGCCCATGGTCGGGCTACCAAGTGTTGAAAACTGTCAACCGCCTCCGCGGTAGGAATACCAAGGTCCCATGACACCTGTGTCATGCTACGTGCAAAGACGGCCAAGTAACCATCACCTGGCCAATCCTGCAGCTCCCCAAACTGGTGTTGTACATGCTTGGGCAAGTATCTCTCTATCATAGTGTGCTCTCGGCCCTGCATGTATCGGTCCTGGAGACAGTAGAAAAGCTAGTCTACATCATCAGCCCATCCAGGCTGACCGAGGTATGGTCTCCAAGTGAACACAAGCATCTCATCTATGACCCACCTCCAATAGGGGATCCCGTGCTCTCCAATGTGTGTGAAGGACACACCACTTCTGTATCATGTCACCAGGGCATCATCTGCCCCCATTGGAACTAGAACGACCCGTGGACGTAGCACAAAAATGTGCTCCCATGCCCAAACATGCAGAAGTGTCACCCCAGCTCCCAACGCTTTGCCATCCATGTATGCATACTCGTGGAGATCCCTATAAAGTGAAGCCAAAAGGACAATCCCCCACGCGAACCGAACTGGCCTGTCCCGGACCATCCTCTCCTAGCAGTACCCCCATCCAGGACTAAAGCACCACCCTCGTCTATCTGGGGCAACCAAACCTGAAGTGATAGCCGCAATCGCCCAGTGGAAGGGAGGTGCTATAACTCTATACCTCTCCAGCTCGATTTGACCCTCGCAGTAAATAATATCTCGAGTGGCGAGGACTTGGGTGCAGTACTTGCGACCCTCCTTCATATTGTAGATCACCCGGCGGCCATGAATGGGAAAACGTAATATGCGCTAGACATTCTCCAATGTGATGGTCGCCTCACCAGTGGGAAGATGAAACGATGATGTCTCGCTGTGCCATCGCTCCGCCAACTCTAACAACATCCCGAGGTGTGTACGCACGGGCACCTTGTACGCAATATGCCATAGTCCTGCAGCTCCCAGCCGATCCTGGTATCTGTCGCTAAATTCCCGTAGAACGCTCGCTAGATCCCATGATCGGTGCTCCTAAGAATAAAGCTCCTTGGGCCCGTCCTGTTTCACGCAAAGTCGACATGTTAAAAAAAAAGGAAAATTCCTGACCTAACGCTTCAAACTTGTTCCCAGCGGCGCAATTTGTGAAGGCGTCACAGTTTGAGTTCTCTCAAACTCCGACGCTGGACCCAAAATTTGGCCAAATAGCACCGCCGCAGCACACTTTAACCCCTAGCATCACAGTTTTCGTGAAAAGGGCGCCACCGCAGCGCACTTTTCCAAACTAGCCTGCCGAGTCCAAGTTGAGCCTGAGCCCAGTGATGGAGTTTTTAAATTCCAGATTGCACCGCTGCAGCACAAAAGGGCTAAAAGCGGTGCACTTTAAACACCAAGCGGCGCTATAATGGCACCGCTAGAGGTGAGCTCTCCTTAAAACATGCAATAAATGCGCTAAAACCAAAAAACAAAGCTTCAATTAGGGCCACATATCAGGACACCGATGCCAGGTGGTCGTTGGTAGGTCTGAACTCGGTCAGAAATGTGTAGAGGAAGCTGTCGTTGCGCCATATCGTCAGGAGGTCAAAGCTTGAATCTCAAGGTTTGCTAGCGGAGGTGTGTGAAAATGACTTGAAAGTGACCCCTCGGACCCCTTTTAAGCCTAAAAATTAGGGTTTCTTGACCCTCTAGGGCTATCCTAGTAAGGTTTCGGTCCTCTGAACCTATTTTTGTCCGTTCAAGGCTTGCTTTTCATCGTTTCATTGCATTTAGACACATTTTTAGCTTCCTAGACCCCTTTTGGACTTGTCGGGCACTTTGTCATCTTTTTTCGTGAGATCACCCAAAAAAATTGAAATTTTTGTCCGATCTCTCGAGGGGGCATTATAATGGCATGTTTTCTCTCCCCATGCAGCAGTGGGGCAATTTTTTTTAATATCAAAAAATTTTGGCTTTGATCGAGATTGTTTATTCTTTGAACCAACGCAGTGAGTGCATTGCTTCAAAGAGGGGCAAAATGTAGACATCAAAAATATACTGATTGACATCGTGCATCGGATCCTGACATACTAAGATCGTTTCTTCCTAAATCATCCCTCGGTCTAACCATTTAATCAAATCCCCTTATCTAATTAAATTCATCAATATTCATCTCTTAATTAAATAAATCATTTTATCTGATTAAGTCACTCTCTCTTGTTAATTAAATCAACTCATCTGATCTAATTATCCCTATTTAATTAAATAATCAATTTATTTGATTAAAATCTCTAAAGTCTATCCATTAAATTAAATAAATTAAAACCTTATTTGATTTAATCTAACACCATCCATTTTAATTAAATAAATCAAAATATTTATTTAATTAACCTCTTATCATATTCCTCTCTTATCTGATTTAAATAAATCCATAAATTTGAGCCAAATAAGTCACATCATCTAATCTCCTGTTAAATTAATTAAACCCTTGATTAATTTAACCTATCTCATGTCACATCCTCTAGATAATGCAAGTTGCACATGAAAATAGATTTAATTCATTTATTAAATCTCTATTTTCCTCACATGGCATCTTTTGGAATATTCTCTCAATTTGAATTCAAAAACTCCAAGTCAACATGTACATCCAACAAGGCATTTAAAACCTCTTACATGTCCTTTGCCTTGAGCCAAGTGGCATTTATTGCATTTTCCCTTCCCTCTCACATGTCATTTCAACAAATTTGAATTTCAAATATTGGCATTTATTGGTACAAACCCCAAATCTTGCACAACCATCATCCATTCATAGCTTGACAAGTGGCACCATATCATTGGATGAATGTTAGTCCCACATTGCTCAAATTTGGGCATTCATCCATCTTGAAATCCTATAAATGAAGAGCTCCTCTCCTCATTTCATCATCCACAATCCAAGTAAAGTTACCATGCTAAAATACTTACTCATTCTCATCCATCATTTTGATTCTTAGCTAGACTTTTTGCAGATTTGGCTTGGAGTTCTCATCTTTTCATCAAAAGTGGATCAACAATCTCTTCAACATTCGAATCTTGCATCATAGGAATTGGGAAAGGGCCAATTTTCACATCAAATTGGCACCAATTCCCCCATGGGATCAAGTGTTTGCTATTTGAAATAGGATTGAATCTATTTTCTATCATTTTCTTTGTGTTCTTGCTTATTTTCATTCCTAGTTTGATTTGTAAATGGATTTCATGGGGAATCCTTCTTTTAGCTTGTAATTCCTTGTCTAACTTGTTTATTCATGTTGTTTTGCAGGTACTAGGAAAAGGGTTCACACACATATAAATATAATCAACCATAACATAGTAAATTTCATAAATAAATAAAATCAATCATGACATATAATATGACAATTAGGATAACTAATGCCATGCACACAATCAAAGAAAAAATTGTACAAAATAATAAAATAACCTTATTTAAGAGATGACATTTACCAAAACTAAATTGGGGAGTCAAATAAAAAACAAATGAAAGTAAAACAATTCAACCATGACAAAAAAAAGATCATGACCAAATCCATTAAGGGTCTCTCAAATAAAACACCACTATACTTAAGTGTTTTGGTAGCATAGGGCATAAGTTACAAGTCATGCTCACACCCCTACAACCCAGTACCCACAATATTTTTAACATATGTACTAACAAGTACAAACTCACCAAACAATATTAGGAGATTAAATAGACCAAACATGAATTCTATGCTAGCAAAGTCTATATGAATTGCACAAAACTCTTTTTCAATAAAATAAAAATAGCTTTCTCAAACATAGTATTTTTCCAACTTTTAAAATGTGCCAAAAAGATAACATAGATAACTCTCTTTAACATAATTTGTAATGTCCCCATTTCACGACACCTTTCATCTGTTGGGTTTGTTTGGGGAACACTTACTATTTTTAGTAAGTGTTATTTTTAGTAGGGGGCCTAGTACAGTACTCCAATTAGTGGTGAGCCATCTCGAGCATCTCAGTTTCTCTCCAACTCAAGTTTCAAGGTGCATCACTTACTATTTTTGGAACTTACTAAAAATAGTAAGTCAATTAGGGTTGATCAATCTTGGCAGGCTAGCCTTGGTCAGGCTAGTCAATGTGCACATTCAAAGGATTAAGTCACTTTGGGAGATTATTTTAATATTTGAGGCACTTTGGGAAATGTGTTTTTAAAAGTGACTTTATAATGTTTAATTACAAGGGGGACATGGGGACTTAATTAAAAATTAGACCATGGACACCTAGTCTAATAACTTGAAGTTGTTTTTAAAGCCAAATATTATAATATTTCATTTGGGCGCCCAAACTATGGAGAAGATTAAAATTAATTTAAAATCAAATTTATGGAGTTTTTGGAGGCAAACTAGGGTTGTTGGAGAAAACTTATTAAAAGTTCATTTTGGAGGCTTTTTTCATTATGGATGTTTGATATTTTGAATGTTGGGGTTCTGGAGCTTGGCTCAAAGTTGGCTTTCGACTTGTGGAGACGAAAATCTCTTCAAGATTTCCTCTCTTTGTGTGTGAAAGACCACATCAAGTGAGGATTTGGGGGAGCTTCATTCGGGAGCTTCAAATGTTCTTTCAAGTTGCAATTTACAAGGATGATGATGAAGATTTATAATATATTTTGAGGTGGAAAATGTTGTTTTGGCTTGTTATTTCTAGGGAACAATTTTTTGGAGTGAGTTTTTTACTTTTTGGCGCAATTTAAGTAAATTTTGGGCACTTCTTTGGTTCTCATGAAACCCATATATCTACTCATAACTCTCTAAAGGATTTATTAATCTTTGTGGGTATTGGTTCAAAGCAATCTCCTATTCATGGTGATCATATCAAGAACTAATTTTTATTTTTTAGTGGTGACCTTGATTTATTACAGCTGGTCACACTTTTGAGGAAGGACGCCCTTTGAGCATTGGGTTTTAGTCTGAAAGCTTTCCTGTTTGTGATATTTACTGCTAGGTTATGATGTTTATTGGCAGTGGCTAGAGATGCTTTAAGTTTGGGTTGTTATAAAATTCCTTGGAGGCATATTTAGTTATTGGAAGCAAGTCATCCTTCTAGGAATGTACAGTTTTGTCTAGGGTTCTATACGGGCTTATTAGAAGTTGTCTTCATCATTCTCCAGGTGGTTGTGAGGAGTTTTTGATGTTGGGAAAGGACGATAGACACCTGGGGTTGCTTGTTGGTGAAGAGAATATGTTGCATGCTGACAAGGCGGTCTCTATTTGCTATAAATTCCATTATTACCAAATCTAAAGATATTGTCTTTCTGGGTATGTAACAAGCTGATTAAAAAATAGAAAATTATATAGTTATTTCTGAGTGTGTCCTTGTTCCTCTAGATTGGAAAAAAAAAACTCAGTTATCTAAATTTGATTATTGCAAGTGTTGTAGTATCTTTCCTTAGTGCATTTGCTCTTATTTATGTTCTCCGCAATTAGTATCATGTGCAAGTTCTATACATGATTGATACATGATACGCAATGCCAAAACATTCTCAAACTTATACGCAAACAACTAGCAGCAAAAATAACATAGAGAAAATAAGGGAAAGAGATTACATTTAGGAAAGAAGCACTTTCAATAGTTAGTGAAAAAATAAGGGAGAAGCCAAAGTGAGTAAACAAGCAAAAAAACTTTGTTTGGGGGTTGGTCATTACAGTGGTATCAGAGCTAGAAATCACCTACCAGCTAGTGGGTTTTGATTTCTATGAGCCAGAGTGACAAAGAAAGAAGATATTTAGAGAGGATTAGAAGGAAAGAAGAGAGCTTCTAGGAACATTGGTCATCTTCTGAGGAGGAGGAGCAGTCAGAAACTTCTTTCAGTGGTTCTTCTAACACAGGAAATATGGGAGACAGGGATGGAAATGGTAATAGAAATGAAAGAAATAACATGAACGAGAGAAATGAAGAACCTCTAGAAAAAATGGAAATCTTTCTTGACACTTTTGTTAGGGGTAGTTGAGAGCAACACAACAACAACAACAAAAAAATGACAGGATTGCAGAATTGGTGCAGAGAGTGGACCGTTTGGGACAAGGAAACAGGGCAGACCAACATGTAGTTGGTAATTAGGCAACGTTGGCTAGACCTTTGATGCCTATTTTTCCACCTAGGATGGAGGCTCATTTTAATCCGGAGCTCACCTTCTTGGAGCAACAGGAACAATTTATGCAGGATTGGATTGATGCAGGACTTACATTTTAGATGGACATCTCACTTAGAGATTATATTGACCTGTGGATGAGACATTCTAGTCACAGGGGTAATAAGGACCAACAAGATGAGTTGAAGAAGAAGGTTGGGAAGATTACACTTCCTTACTTTGATGGGCCCAGGAAGATGGCAGCAAGAGCATGGGTGCAAAAATTAGACACATACTTCGCATTGAATCCTATGCCTGAGATTGAGTCCATACAGTATGCCTCGATTCATTTAGATGGCATTTCTCATGAATGGTGGTACAATGGAATGATTACATTGGGGAATGCTCAAATTACATCTTACAGAGTATTCATAAAGAGGCTAACTGAAAGGTTTGACAAAAGAGATCCTAAGCTACACTTTAAGGAGTTAGCTCAACTCAAAAAGTTGGTTCAGTTGATGCCTATGTTGTTGATTTCCAAAAACTCTTTGTTTTGGTGACTGACATTTCTGAGAGGAGACTCATTGTGTTGTTTATTGATGGTCTTTAAAATCCTGTAAGGGGTTGGATTAAAGCCTTCAACCCTCATAGCCTTCAGGAATCAATCAAAAAGGCTCAGGACATGGAAACTTCAACATTTAAAAATAAATTCCAGTCAAAGGACCCACAACCCAAGAAGGAAAAGGAAAGGAAAATTGACACCAAAGAGCAGGAGTGGCCTAAGAAAAACTTCACGAGGTTAGACACTAAGACTTTAAATGAACTTTGAAAGAAAGGGTTATGTTTCACATGCAGAGAACCTTATTCATAGAGTCACAAATATGTTGTCAAGGCAAAGGCATTGTTAATTGAGTACCAATCATGAGAAGAAAGTGAATCAGAGAAATCAGATCAGCAAAATGATTCCAAAGGAAAAGAGGATGAGAAGACACCAAAAAAGAGTGATAAGGGGTTGGACCATGATGGGACATTTTCCCAACTTCATAGCTTTCATGAGCATCAGTCATTGTGCATTAGAGGGAAATACTGGGGCAGTGAATGTTAGCATTGATCGATAAAGGGGCTATACATAATTTCATCGATGATAGGTTAGTGGTTTGGAGAGGACTTCAGACACAAGAGGTTGGTGGGTTCAAGGTAATGGTAGTTGATGGCTTCACTATTCAATGTAATAGGATGGTTCCTCAGTTGAGCATCCTATTGGGTGGACATGCAATTAAGGAGGAATTCTACGTGGTTAACCTTAGAGACATAGATGTGGTCATGGGCATTCAGTGGATGAGATCTTTGGGAGAATTTACCTTGAATTTTCATAAATTAGAGCTTAAATTCAAATCAAAAGATAAGCAAGTGGTTTTGAGAGGACTATCGCAAAGTGGACCACGTGCAAAGTCTACCAAAGAGAAAGGGAAAGACAAGGCAACAACCTTTAATGCTTCTTTGGAGCTGTCCAGAGTTCCTGAAAAATGCCAATTATGTTTTTGGGAACGTTGAGAATAATAACCCACTCCTAGGAGATCGTTTGGTTGGATGTAATCAGGTTGAGGACTTCAAAATAGCATCTTATGATGATTGTAACAGTGTTGAAAAAAGAGGATTGAGTCAGATTTCTCAGGGACAGCTAATCATTGGAGATATATGTGTGGATATGAATGTTGATGTGTTGATGAAAGAGTCATTTGAAGGGACTACATCACAGGAGGAACTAAAAGAATAGAACAAATCACTTCCTGATACTTGGAAACTTGATGAGATGGTGTGCGAACCCCAATCCTAATACCTGCAAAACAATAAGAACAAACACATTAGATGTTAGAATGCAAGTAAGAACAAGGATTCCCCATGAAATCCATTCACAAAGCTTAAATTAGGAAAAAAGCAACGAAGAACACAACAAGAAAACAATAAAATATATTGAATCCTAATTAAGCTAGAAAACTCATGATCCCATGGGGGAATTGGTGCCAATTTGATGTGAAAATTGGCCCTTTCCCAACTCCTACGATTAAATCTTGATGTGTTGATGATAATTGATCCACTTTGATGAAGGATGATGAATGCTCCAAGCTAAAAACCTGCATTACCTAGCTAAGATTCAAGAATGATGGATGGAATTTGATAGATATTTAAGCATGGTAACTTTGCATAATTTGTGGATGATAAAATGAGGAATGAAGCCTCTTATTTATAGAATGAGAACATGGATGAATGTCCAAATTTGAGCAATGTGGGACTAACATTCATCCAATGAAAATATGCCACTTGTCAATCTATGAATGGATGGAAGATGTGCAAGTTTTGAGGATTGTGCCAATAAATGCCTATTTTTGAATTTTGAATTTTGTTGAAATGACATGCAAGAGGGAAGGGAAAAATGCATTAAATGCCACTTGGCTCAAGGAAAAGGACATGTACGATGGAGTAAATTCCTTGTTGGATGTACATGTCAACTTGGATTTTTGAATTCAAACTTGGAGAATATTCCAAAAAGATGCCTTGTTGAGGAAAATAAGGATTTAATAAATCAATTAAATCTATTTTCATGTGCAAGTGGAAAAATTTGGAGGATGGGACATGATAAGAGATTAAATTAATCAAATTTAATTAATTTAATGAGAGATTAGATTATGTTACAAATTTGACTTAGATTTGTGGATTTATTTAAATCAAATATGAGAGAAATGTGATAAGAGATTAATTAAATAAAGATTTTGATTTATTTAGTTAAAATAGATGATGTTAGATTAAACTAAATAAGGTTTTAATTTATTTAATTTAATAGATATACTTTAGAGATTTAATCAAATAAAATAAATTATTTAATTAAATAGGGATAATTAGATCAGATTGATTGATTTAATTAACAAAAGAGAGACTTAATTAGATAAAATAGTTTATTTAATTAAGGGAAAGAAGTTGATGAATTAAATCAAATGAGAAAATTTGATTAAATGGTTAGACCAAAGGATGATTCAGGATGAAACGATGTTAGTAGGCGGGATCAAATGCACAATGTCAATTGGTACATTTTACGTGTCTACATTTTGCCCCTCTTTGAAGCAATGCACTTGTTGCGTTGGTTCAAAGAATAACCAATCTCGATCAAAGCCAAAAAAATTGGCTTTTAAAATCTTGCCCCACTATTTCCTGGTGAGAGAAAACATGCCAATATATTGCCCCCTTGAGAGATTGGACAAAAATTTCAATTTTTGGGTGATCTCGCAAAAAAAGAGGACAAGGTGCCCGACAGGTCGAAAAAGGCTCCAGGAAGCCAAAAACATGTCTAAACACAATGAAACGATGTAAAACAGGCCTCAACTGGACAAAAATAAGTTCAGGGGTCCAAAACCCTAGCAGGATAGCCAATTAGGGTGAAAAAAACCCTAATTTTCAAGCTTAAAAAGGCTCTGAGGGGTCACTTTCAATTCATTTTCACACACAGCCATTAGTGACCTTGAGATTTGAGCTCTGACCTCCTGACGATATGGCACAACGATAGCTTCCAATGCACATTTCTGATCGAGTCCGGATGTACCAGCGGCCACCTGGCACTGGGGCACCGGTAAGTGATCCTTACTTGAGCTTCATTTTTTTTATTTTTAGCCTTCATTTAATGCTTTCAAAGTCAGTCCTTCTATAGCGCCGCTAAGAAATCAAACTGCGCTACTCGGTGTCAAATTACGCCACGGTGGTGGAGTTTGGAGTTTGAAAACAAATTCCAAACTCCGCTGTTGAGCTCATGGTCGGCAGGGTGATTTCTAAACTACGATGCGGCGGTCCTTTATCTTTGCAAACTGCGCCGCTAGGGAGGAAAGTGCACCGCAATGGTGCGCTTTCAGCCTTTTATGCCCTAGCGTCAGAGTTTGATTAAAAATCAAACTGCAACACCTTCACGGATTGTGACGCTAGAGTGGTTTCTTGGATGCCCGTCAAAATATTTTTCAAAATTTTTAACATGATGACCCTTCCTGATGCAGGATGCGGCAAGGGAGCTCTACTCTCGAGAGCACAAGCCGTGGGGTCTGTTCGGCTACTTGCGAGACCTAAGCGACAGCGATCAGGATCGACTGCGGGACATGGGGTTGTGGTATATCACTTACACAACGCCCATTCACACACACCTCAGGATGATATCAACGCTTGTCAAGAGATGGCACAGCAAGACATCTTCATTCCACCTTCCCACCGGCGAGGCCACCATCACCTTGGAGGATGTTTGGCGCATCTTACGATTGTCGATTCATGGTCGGCGTGTCATTTTTGACATTGATGAGGGGTAGGATGTCTGCCATAGAGTCCTCGCCACAGAGGATATTATTATTTGCGAGGGGCAAATCGAGCTCGAGCAACACAGGACCCTGGCACCTCCTTTCCGCTTGGTTGTTGCAATGGTTATTTCGGGTCTCGTTGCCCCAGATAGGAGAGGCTGATATTTTAGTCCTAGTTGGGGACTCTGCTGGGAGCGTATGATTCGCAACAGACCAATCCGTTTTGCTTGGGGACCGGTTCTTCTTGCATCCTTGTACATATATCTTCATGAGTATGTCTACCTCGATGGAAAAGCGCTCGGAGCAGGCATGACACTCCTCCATGTGTGGGTGTGGGAGCACATTGTTGTCCTTCGGCTGCGGATTGTTACAGTTCTAATGGAGGCTAACGATCCCCTCGTATGGCGCTACAAAGGTGGTGTGTCCTTTACACACACAGGTGAACATGGGATCCCCTATTGGAGGAGAGTCTTGGATGAGATGCAGGTATTCATATGGCATCCATACCTTGGTCGGCCCGGATGGGCCGATGATGCTCATCAGATTTTCTACGCCCGTTAGGACTACTTCATGCAGGGGTGAGAGCACACCATGATCGAGAGATATCTGCCCGAGCGAGTACAACGTCAGTTCGATGAGCCCCAGGATCGTCTTGATGATGATTATGTGGTCGTATTTTCCCGCACCATCACAGGTTTCATGGGGGTGATACATTCCTGCCTCGGAGGTCGTCGACAGTTTCAGACAGTTGGTGTCTCAACCATGGGCCTACGATCAGGGGCCTACAGTTCCAGGCATGACAAGGGCATACAGGGATTGGTTTTGGCCTCCACTTTGTTTGACTATTCTAGGAGCAATCTTCGATCAGCGAAGGGTGAGAGGCAAAGGGGGAGGACGAGGAAGGAGGGATGGTGCACGACAGGACCAATCAGTCGTGCCCCTAGTTCAACCAAATCAGGTTGACATACAGATGCAGGATCAGCAGCAGGTGTCACCAGGTGTACCACCACAGGCTGAGGATCAGCCTCAGGTACAGCCTCCATGAGCACAGCTAGTAGTGCAGCTAGCAGGGCAGGTGGATCCCCAAGATAATTTGATTGCACAGCTGCAGGCCTAGGTGCAAACCTTGACAGGGGAGAGATCTGGCTCGAGCCAAGAGAGATAAGATCAAGGCCAAGAGGGATCAGGCCATACAGCAGAGACAGTTTGCAGAGTTACAGGCGGCCACAGAGCTAGGCCGGAGACAGCAGTTGGAGAGCATGGCAACCTCCTCCTCTCATAGTACAGTGTCTGTTTGGTCCTACAAGGATGTCATCTGAGAGGTCGAGTACTATCAGATGCATTATCATGAGGTCATACGCAAAGCAACACGGGTCCCAGAGTACTCGCAGCGGACCAGCCACAGACCAGTAGAGGGTCACGGTGATAGGGGCGAGGGCAGCATACAGGGGGGTAGACCTTGATCGAGATGATAGTTTTTTGTGCCTTATGGGCTCCTTGATAGCCCGATGAGCCTTTTTGTACTGATTGACATACATGTACAGTGATCTGATTCTTTTGTACTATGACAGTTACATTATTGATGATATATATGAGCTGATGATTTTTATATGATGTGTACCATTTATTTATGCATGTATGGATGATTTCATTTCTATATGATGTGCAATGATGTTATATGATGCTTTTATGGATGCATTTATTTTCAATGATATATGCATTATGTATTGATTATAACTAACAAATCTATATTTTGCTGACTTTATGATATGCAGATGTATTTATGTGATGTGCAATGATGCAAAATGATATGATATGTAATATGTTATATGGAATATATATAAGAAAATGATATGATGTATGATCTATGGTGTATACGTGAAATGATATGTGAATTATGCTTATAAAATGAAATGATTATGGATGGATGTACGCTTTGCATGTAATGGATTCTATATGTTCCTATTTATGCTTCTAATGATGTGGAATGACCTATGCAATGAATGATTATGATGTTATTTATGAGATGATATGGATTATTTATGGACGATATAATGCAATCTAAATGCCATGGTCGTGTTTTATATGATGATGAAAATGGGATGGTTTTCTAAGATGCTTAGAATAACAAATCTATATTATCCTAAACATGTTAAATGTATGTAATGTATGTGATGCATTTAATGTGATGCAATGTGATATATGAAATGATATGTTAGTGCAAAGTGGTATGATGATGCGTAATGTAACATGAACATAATGTGTGTGAGTATGTATGCAATGGATTATCTTATAATGCTTATACATTACATATTATGTATGATTATGTAGTAGGTGGTAATGTGAAATGGTTATGAAATGTTTATGCAAATGAATGTTATGCAATGATTGATGTGATGAATGCAATGTAATGCAAAGAATGGATGCAATGTAATAAAATGGATGTGCTTATCTATGAAGAATGCTTATAATACTATGTTTATATGATGATGAAAATGCTATGCATGTGTTCCCTATATGATATGCTTATGCAATATGCAAATGATTTGTGGATGCAGGATCGATGACGATGATGATGGTGATGGTAATCAACTGTCATAGTACCTTTGTTAGTGCGACGAACAAGAAGAGAAGAAGTCATTTCAACAAGACACAAGATGATGAAAATGAAAAATGATGATGATTACTTGCCGAGGAATTGGGATTTTCAAGGGGCCAATTTCCTTATGTTTGATGACACACATGGTACGATGCATCAAGGTATAGAAAACTAGGATGGCGTTGTACCTAGTGTGATGGACTTTGACTTGACAAGCAGATAGGAGTATCCTTGTTCACACCTGACATACGGAAACCTTGCTAGGATGCACTTTAGAAGTTTCAAACACCTTGGACCAAAACACGGAAAGGTATAAACTATCAATGCAATATTCAACAAGTTGCCCAAAACCTCCTCATACATACCTAACAAAGCAAGTATTTTCCAAGGTTATATTACAAGAACGTCCAACAAACACAGCAAACAAAAGATAATGATTGTTGCCCCATTCATATTTCTCTAAATCCTCTTGTTCGGATATCATCGAGAAGTCCTGGGAATGAACGCAATAAGATAAGTTAAAAGATAAAGACAAAGTAAAAAAACAAGCTGATGTTCTTCAATACCGCTAACCAAAAGGGGATGTGTTTTCTAAGGATAAGGACCAAAACTATTGCCAAAAGATAATGCCTATTGTAGGAAGGATTCATCCTAGGACATGTTAGTGGATGGCGGCACGTCATTTCGTTTATCCAAAGAGTTCTTCAAATGATTGATATGGGACCAATTAGATGATAGGTTATCAACACAAAGAGTTGACCAACTTGTTTACTCACTGACTTAGACCTAAGACTTGATGTTTTGAATTTTTACGTTTCACCTGCTAGACTTGTTTCTGATTTTTTTACCAAAGATTGAGGATGACAATCGTTTATTATGAGTGATGTTCTTACGGGTGTAAGTGAGATGAGATGGATGGATTTTTTCAAATATTTGGATGTTTTTGATCTTTTTGAGATGTTTTGAGGCTGTTTTTGGTATTTTCAAGTGTTTTGATTTTGAATTTTTGAATTTTTTGGGTTTTTTTGCGATTTTGACCAAGAGACTAACCTAAAGACCTATCCTAGGGGCCTCGAGGGCTAATCAACAGATTAGCCTTGCCTATGTTATACATAAAGACCAATAGTTCGACCCACACTTTTCTTTTTGACTTTTGACCAAATTTTGACATGTTTTGGGATTTTGATATGTTTTGATGTTTTTGGATTTTCTAATATTTTGATGTTTTGGTTTTTATTTTTGATGTTTTGGATTTTTTTATTTTTTTGATGTTTTTGGATTTTTTGATTTTTTTTTGTTTTTGGATTTTTTGATTTTTGATGTTTTTGGATTTTCTGATTTTGGGACTTTAAGAACATACACGAATTTGATCTAATGAGAACATGCCCCCAGCGTGATGCAATAGACTACTTTGATAAAGGCAGGACAAACTGACCTTGAGGATGGGCCAAGTAGTACTAGGAGGGATCGTGATACGAACACAAGACCAAGCTATGATGTAATGCGGGTGGATGAGTGATGGATGGAGATCCGACCGCAATGGATGATGGAAACGTGATGGATGGATGATGCAGAATAAGCCGTAAAGATCCTGGTGGATGGAAAGTGCTTATTTACACAAGGTGCCTATTTTGCAAGGTTTTCACCAAGGTACTTGTCCAAAGTGCCACCGAAGTGGTTTTCACTAGAGGATGATTTCTTTCTCTTTACTATTTTTGATCATTTTTCTGATTTTTTTGGATTTTTTGCTTTTTTGATTTTTTTGTTGTTACCAAGATGCCTGTTTGCCAGATTTTCGCCGAAATAACCATTTTTTTTAGGACATTTTCTATTTTTTGGATTTTTGGTTCTATACCTTGAAATATTTAGGCATAAAACTTTTGAGGTGAGAATTATTCATGGGCTCTTGCAGAGGTTCCCCTTCGAGTGTTGATAACTGATATGCCCCTGACTTGTAACTTGTTGTGATAACGAATGGTCCCAACCAATTGGGTTCAAATTTTCCTTTGTTGCTTGGGTTTGGGACATTCTTTTGATTCTCCTTTAATACCAATTCTCTGACTTGGAAAGTCCTGCTTTTGATTTTCTTATTATAGCTCCTTTTGAGTCTATTCTGATAGACTTGCAAATGATTCAAAGCATCTATACGTCACTCATCTAGTAGCTTCAACTCATTTAATCTCGATACTCGATACTCTTCATCTATGATGAGGTTCTGCAATGATATCCTGAGTGATGGGATCTCGATCTCAATGGGGAGTACTGCTTTTGATCCGTAGACCAAGGAGAAGGGGGTGGCGTCGGTGGGTGTGCGGATACTCGTTCAATAGGCCCAGAGGGCAGGATTAAGCTACAAATGTCAGTCATGACCTGCGTCATTGATTGTTTTCTTGATGATTTTCAAAATGGTCTTATTTTTAGCTTCTGCTTGGAAATTGCCTTGGGGATAGTATGGGGAGGAGAAGCGATGTTGGATTTTGAATTTTTTGCATAAGTCACGAACCTCCTGATTCTTGAATGGTGTCCCATTATTTGAGATAATGGCTTGTGGAACACCATATCGGCAAATAAGATAGTTCAGGATGAACTTTGAAATTTGCTTCCCAATTATATACGTCATGGGTATGGCTTTCACCCACGTAGTAAAGTACTCCATTGCGGTTATGATGAATTTGTGGCCGTTAGATGAAGTGGGCGTGATTTTTCCAATGAGATCAAGTCCCCACTGTGAAAAGGTCCATTGTGTGACGATGGGATGAAGCTCTTGAGTTGGAGCATGGATGAGGTCCCTGTGTTGCTAACATTGTAGACACCTTCTAGCATAGTCATGTGCCTCTCTTTCCATTGTGGGCCAATAATACCCCATCCTTAGTAGTTTCTTGGCTATGGTCATTCCACTCGAGTGTGAACCATAGATACGGTTATGTACTTCAGTTAGAGCGGTTAATGTCTCCTCAGTGTTTAAGTTGCACAGTAGGGTTACTTCTATGCTTCTATGATATAGAGTATCTCTTAGATGACAAATCTGGATGCCTTTTTGACAAAGGTTTGTTTTAGGTTTGAGGGTAAGTCGGCGGGTATGACTCCTATTCGAAGGTATGTGTAAATGTCGTGGTACCAAGGATCACCAGGACCAATGATTTCGCACACGAATTTTGATTCTAGTACCTCGAATGCAGGCACAAGAAGCTGCTCAATCATAAATTCATATTTTGGAATGTTGTGGGGGATGTCGAGCAAGGATCCAATTGTTTCCATGGCATCTGCTACTCTATTGTTGGTTCTGGAAATCTTCTCAAATGTAATTTTGATAAAGGATTCTTTGAGAGTCTCCACCAATTTCTTGTATGGAGTGCGCTTGTCGTCCTTGGTCTGGTATTCATCGTTCACTTGATTTATTATCAATTGAGAGTCTCTATATACTTTGAGATCTATAATGTTCCACTGCACTGCTATTCTGAGACCTATGGTTAAAGCCTTGTATTCTGCAATGTTATTCGTGCAGGGAAATTCCAGTTTGTAGGACCTTGGTATGTAGTCCCCTTGTGGGGTGATGAAGAAGACACCGGCTCCCGATCCATGCTGTGTGTATGAGCCATCAAAGTACAATTTCCAGTGGTCATCTATGTTGAGATTGAAAATAGATTCATCTAGAAACTCTGAAATGAGAGGATTCTCTGAATAGATTGGTGCTTCTGCAAGTTGATCTGCGATGACTTGGCCTTTGATTGCTTTCCACTCCACATATTCAATTTCATATTCTAAAAATATCATCACCCATTTGGCCATTCTTCCTGTGAGCATTTCCTTTGATAGTAAGTACTTGAGAGGGTCGATTTTGGCGATGAGTTTTATTTTGTGTGCCAACATGTAATGTCTAAATTTCTGTGATGCAAACACTACTGCGAGGCATGCTTTCTCAATGAATGAATAATTTAGCTCATGCCCAACCATTGTTCTGCTGATGTAATAGATAGCCCTTTCTGTTCCATTTTCATCATGTTGAGCTAAGAGAGCTCCAAGGGTTGTTGTTGTTGCTGACATGTATAGAATCAATGGTTTTCTTGGGATTGGTGGCATTAAGACTAGTGGTGTTAGTAAATATTCTTTGATTTTATTGAATGCCTCTTCACTCTTGGTATCCCATTTGTACGCTACTCCCTTGTGGAGTAGGTGAGATATGGGTTTTGTTTGTCTGCTAGTTGTGCTATGAATCTTCGAATGGATTGGAGTCTGCCTTGGAGACCTCTTAATTGCTTTAATGTTTTTGGTGCCTCCATCTCGAGGATTGTTTTTACCTTTGCTAGATCTACCTCGATACCTCTCATTGACACTATATATCCTATCAATTTTCCCGATTGTATTCCGAAGACACACTTCTTTGGGTTTAATTTGACTTTGTATTCTTCCAGCCTATCAAAAATGGCACTTAGGGTTACTATGTGATCTTTTCTCTTTCTGGACTTGGCTAGAATATCATCAACATAATCTTCAACTATCTTATGGATCATGTCATGGAATGTCAATGTCATAGCCCTTTGGTATGTTGCTCCTGCATTCTTTAAGTTGAATGGCATCATGTTCCAATAGTAAGTCCCCCATGGACAAGTAAAAGTTGTTTTATGTTGGTCCTCTTTAGCTATCATGATCTTATTGTACCCTGAGAATCCATCCATTAGTGACAAAATTTCATGTCCAGTTGTCATGTCTACTATCATGTCAATGTTTGGAAGTGGGAAGTCATCTTTCGGACATGCTTTATTCAAGTCTCTGAAGTCTGTGCAGATTTTGATGTTCCCATCGGGTTTTGAAATAGGTACCAAGTTTGACACCCATTCTGGATAATCTATCGGTCGGATGAATCCTACATCTAATACCTTTTTTAGCTCCATTTGACTAATAAGGTGATCTGAGGGTGCATTTTTCGAAGCTTTTGTTTAACAGGATTTGCTTCTAGATATACTACTAAGTGGTGAACTACAATCTCTGGATCAAGCTTTGGCATGTCAGCATAGCTCCATGTGAAGTTTATCTATCTTTCTCTTAGGAAGGCTGCTAAGAGTTCTTGTTCCTCAGATAGTAATGACTCCGCATAGAATGTGATGTGTGGGGTTTCCTTTGTTCCTAGATTGACCGGATTGCATCTTTCTACCAGAACTACTGATTTTTCATGATGAATAGCTCTAATAGGAAGATTGAATCCCCCATCCTCAGGCGCCTCGAAGAGGTTTTCACCGTTGGATGCATCCTTTCTTTTTACTTTTTTCTAGTCAGAGAGTGCCACAGTGTGGTTTTCACTCAAGGACTTGGATATTATTCTTAATTTTTCACTTTTTCGACTGAGGGATTCAATCGTCTCCCCATAATAGGCATGTGTATCTAACTCCATTATGAACCCTACTTTGTGATCCCCACATGGAATGTTATCCCACAGTCCCATGAATTCCAAGAGCGCCTCATCAATTTTGAATGTATCAAGAATTGGTGGTCCTCATTGGTTGTAGTCGATGAGTTGGGGATATACTAGGCGGATTTCGTCATTTTGGTGGTCCGTTTCAAAAGATAGGGTGATAATCATGCAAAGAGTGGTATCCTCAAATAGCCTAGGTAAGTTGGTCATGGTATCCTCATCATCACTACTACTACAGACGTTGGTTATATCAAATGTAAAGTTATCTATGACTCTACCTGTAGATACTGGTAAGCGTAGTTCTGTTGCGGTTGGCTGAGGAGGATTATTAACCGTTCTAACTGGAGGACTTTGGACACGTATGGTTATACTCGGAGGGGTACATCCAAGGCCAAGATTTTTTATTGCTCGTGTCTCCGGCATGATAGGTATTATAAGCCCATTGTCATTTCTCCCAAGTCTTTGGTTTCTGTCATAGCCCATTGCGAGCATCATTTGTAGACCCTTGCTTTTGTCATCCATTGGTAAATCAGCTACTAGTATTTCATCTTGATATAGCATATGAGCTGGATCTTCCTCAATAACTTCTCATCCAAGATCTCCCCAACTTGTAAAGTTGGGATAGTCCTCAACAGATGTTTGGGATGTGGAGGCTTCATTTATTTGTTGTTGTCCCCATGATCTAGGAGATTGTGGTAACTCTCCTACCACAAAAGCATTATTAGGGAGCTTGTAGTTTCCACAACCATTATCTTGGATGATGACCTTAATGTCAGAGATGGTGGGGATGGCGAGAGTGGCGGGTGTCTTTATCGCAGAAGTGGATGTGAGGGTGGCGGGATCGATGTATGGTGTAGATGGACCCTCATCATTTTTTGGTTCTTGGGGGATTTTATAGTACTTTGTTTCAAGGATTTTGCAATAGGAGAAGGGTTTGGGATCTCCATGGATGGTAACTTCTTTTCCCTCATGTGTGAATTTCACATTGATGGAAAGTCGGTGCTACTGCCTTCATTGCATGAATCCATGGGCATCCTAGGAGGATGTTACAGCAAGTCGAGGTCCAAGACTTGACAAGTGGTTTCCATGATAGTAGGCCCTACTTGAATAGGGAGTTTGATTGTGCCCTGAGACACTCTTTCTTGATCATCATATGCTCTTATTGTGATGCCCTTTCCTTTGTTGATAGAATCCTCTGAGATTTTCAATTGTTTGATGAGGTTGAGAGAACAAATGTTCAAGCCCGCACCTCCATCCACCAAGACCCTTTTGAATTTGTTCTTGTGTATGATGGCTTCCAAGTGGAGTGCACGGTTGTGAGATGGTTGAGTGGGGAAATTTTGGTCGGAGAATGTGAGGAGATTTGGCGTAATGATATTTCCAACCATAGCTTGGAATTTTTTTGCATCAAGATCTGCAGGGACAGTGGATGAAGCCAGCGCTTCTTCAAGGATTTTCCTATGGGCAGATGAGATTTTTAGAAACTCCATGATGGAGATTTGCGTTGGCGTTCTTTTGAGTTGATCAAGGACATTATATCCATTAGGTATAGATCTAGATGCAGGGACTTTTTTTGGCTGGGATGATCCTGCGATGGTAACTTTGTTGCCTCTTGTGGTGACTCCACAATCGGCATGGGTGCCTTTGATGGTGATGACTGTGCAGTATTCATCTAGGGAGGCAACAACAGTTTCATACACATGATTCACATTTGTGTGGTTTCCTTTCCCCTTATCAGTGTTATTATTATTCCCTTTATTTCCATGATTAGGCATCAGATTCATGTATATCTTAATATCTTGGTTTCCTATAGGTTGTTCCATGTTTATAATCCTTTGATCGATGAGATCTTGAACTACGTTTTTTAATCTCATGCAACTGTTCGTGGTATGGCCTTTGATTTTATGGAATTCACAGAGTTGATTCTCATTATACCAAGGAGGTTTCACATCCAATTCTTGGTAATTCTCAAAGGTAGGAGCCTTGATGAGTTTTTCGTTTATCAGCTTCTTCATTATGACTTCAAGTGGTTCCCCCAAAGTAGTGTACTTTCACTTGGGATAACTCTTGTTGCGTTGGGGTGGTCCCCTTTGATCATTGAGATTGTTTATTGTTGGATTTTTGTTTGGTTGTTGTATTGCGTGATGATTGTTTTGGTGTTGGATTTGGATTTGTGGTGCGGGTGTATTTTGGCACGGGGCACTAATGACCACCTTGGCGTCTATGACACCATCATTAGTAACATTTTTGTTCCTTTCCCACGTGCGAGGTTTATCATTGTAATTGGAGAGTGGGTGGTTGTTTTGTTGTTCGGGGTATGAAGTTGATCCTGCAGGTTGAGTCATAAGGGCTCGTTCGATGTTGAGCACCTTGGAGATCAATTGATCATATGTGGTGATCCCTTGTACCTTGAGATGAAATGCTAAGAGGCCATCAAGGTTGGATATAATGGTGAAAACTTGTTGTTCTTCAGGCATGGTCCACTTGCTCTGATTGGCCTTGGATCGCCATCATTGTAGGAATGAAGTGAATGATTCACCTTACCTTGCTTCAAAGCTGAGATTTTTTCTAGACTAACATCCATTGCAATGTTGCATGCATAATTTTTAATGAATGCGTCTATAGTTTCTTGGAATGTTCTAATTCCTGAAGGTAGGCAAGAGAACCATTCCATATTGTGGCTAGCCAAACTCCTAGGAAATAGTCGCATCAGATAAGTATTGTCGTATGCAACTTTCATGCAATGAACCTGGAATTTCCTGATGTGATCTTCAGGGTTTCCCGTCCCATGATATTTTTCAAACTTGGGGATCTCAAATCCCTTGGGAAATGGTTTCATCACAAGGCTCCTGTCAAATGGATAGGGACACAATTTGCTTGGTGTCTTTGTGGTTCACCCTGATTGAAGATCAAGCACTTTTTGCGAGAGCAACCTAATTTGTGTCGTTACGTCATTTTGCGGATCAGGGGGTGGGATGAAGGTGTTTTGGGGGATTTCGATTGTGGGTTGGATGGGTGGGTTTTTTGGTGTGTTATTTGATGGTATCTGTATATTATGTCGAGCTAGGTATGCTTGCACTTGCTGTTGTATGAACAATGCTTGTTGTTGTTCTTGTTGTTCCTACACTAAGATTGCCTATTGTTGTGCTTGTTATTGTTCCAACAACACTTGTTGTTGGGCTTCCTTTTTTTCTCTTGATATTTTTGTATTGCTTGTTGATATGCTTGTAGTTGTGCTGCTTGTTTTTGTGCAAGAAGTTGTGCTTGTGCTTGTGTTGCTTGTGCTTGGGCTTGTGCTTGTGTTGCTTGTTGTTGCAATAGGATTTGGGATTGGGCAGCCTTTTGTGCTTGTAATGCGGCTTGGGCTGCTTGAGCAGCTTCAGCGGCTTGTTTTTGTTGTTGTTGCAATAAAGCTTGGGCTTGTGCGGCCTATTGTGCTTGTATTGTGGCTTGGGCTGCTTGGGAAGCTTGCGCAGCTTGAGTGGCTTGTTGAGCAGCTAGTTGTGCGGCTTTTTGTTTTTGCACTTGTAGGAATCCCCTTTGAAAAGCAGCTTGTTGAGCTGCTTGCAATACCATGTTGTATTGGCTTGATATGTTGGAAGTTGGTTGTGGTGGGGGTGGTGGTGGATTTGGAATGGCATTTGTGGTGGTGGTGAGCGGTGATGTCGTGTTGGTGATTTGAGTGGTGGATGGTGCTGTTGATTTGGTTGGTCCTTGAGAGACCATGCTTTGCGATGTTAGGGGGTGGTTGATGATGTTGTGATTGCATGTGTAGTTGTCATCTGTTGTTGCGATATTGATAAAAAGTTTTGCGTGATGTTTTGATTGATATTTGGGATGTTGGTTTGATTGATACTTGGTAAAGGGGGAAGCCATAAGCCAAGGAGTGGTGTGGATGATGATGGAAATGGTGGAAGAGGTGAAAATGTGATGGGTGTGAGTTCTTGCGAAAATGTCGTGGTGTCAAAAATTCCCCCAAGTCTGAACATGTCACCTTCCTCTTGCAGATTTGTGAGGAGAGAATTTTGAGGTGTTGCGTGGAAGGATGATGATGATGGATTATTATGGAAAGTGAGAGGAACATACTTATGTAATAGATTTTTGGGTATGTTTTGTTCCAAGATGGTATTTGCATCCAATTCTTGATTGTTAAAAAGGGGGTGTGTTTGAATAGCATTGAGAAATGCATTTCCCTTATTGACATTAGGTTGAGTTGGAGCAAAAGATGTTGTGATTTGCGGGATGTTTTGAATGATGCTTTGGGATGGGGGTGTAGATGAGATGGGGATGGTGGATGAGATTGGAGGTAAAGATGTCTGCACTATAGTACTCACGTCAAAATCAGAAGGTAATTTGGCCCCTTGTTTTGCTAGCTCAAGCATGTATAGTGAAGGGTTAAGCCTCATCATGATGTTGATGATTTTATGATTTTCCAGATTTTGGAGCATTTCAGTTATTTCTTCATGCGACATCCCAAGGGTAAGATCTTCTCCTTGGTTTTCCTCTTGTGGTTTTTGTGATGATGAGATGGTCAAAGGATTGCTTGATTTGAATGGATTCATTTCAACGTTCGTTTGGCTTAGATCACTTCAAGCGGGTGTTTCTTTGTTGGCTTCCATGTTCTTGTATTGAGATCTAGTTTGAACCATAAAACAAGGATCAATTTTCAAGAATATGGGAGATGAATCTCTTAATTCTTTGGATTGATCTTTACTTTATGCACAAAAGAGAAAATTTTAGAATATCTTGAGGATCGAAAGGTGATATGATGACGATGCAAGAGATGGATGATGTGAATTTTTTGATCCTTTGATAAATCTTGAGGGGGATACAAGAATTTTGGGACTTTCGGATATGTTTCGGATTTTTTATCTTGATTTTCTTGGATTGCCCTTGATTGATTGATTTTGATTTGCTTTGATTTTGAACAAATAGACCCTAAGATGTTGGATGATTATCTAAGGGGTAGATTTTCTCAAAGGATGATAATTTGAATATGTGTAGGGAGAAAGATGCATCTACCCACACCTATTCAAACAATATGATAGTTTAACCAAGCATATGAAGAAGGATGCATCTACATATACCTAGCTAAACAAGATGGTTTGATAACTATGACTAAGCCTATGCAAAAGGATGCATCTACACATACCTAGCCAAAGATGATTTTGATATAGATCTCAAGGATTTTGTCTCAAGGATTTGATGATTTTGATTTTTACCAAAAAGCCTAGCATGAAGGATAGTTTCAAGATTTCTCAAAAGGTGATGATGAGATGATTTTTGTTTTGATGTTTGAAGGATGAATGAAAAAAGATTTTGATTTCTTTTGATCCTAAGATGAACCTAAAAAAGACACTTTGTTTACCTAAAACCTTGGTATTGAAGAACATGCAATGCTTCTATAGACCTTTATAACCAAAAAGTGGTTCAATTTGATCATACATTTCTAGATATTGAATCAAGGACTTTCGTTTTGGGATTTTGACTTCTTAAAAATCATGAGGTTTCAACACATGTGAGAGTTCATTTTTTTTAGCTTTGCTTAGTGACTTTATTTTACCACAAACACTTTCTTTGATTAGGTTTTTCAAGCTAGATGTCCAATGTCTTAATTTCTTTGAATCCCACAAAGTATGTTATGTCGAAATTTCATGAATTCAAGGCAAGGGTTACCTATTGTTTAACTTTAGTAGACAAATTGAGATGTAATCCAAATGTTTAGAAATCTCTAAGGATAGAATCCCAAGGGCAAGCAATAACATATGGATTGGGTCAATTGTATTTGTCTCCTAAAGGGTTTGAAATTTTGATGATGATATTTAAGTGTTTGTTTCTAAGATGTTTTCGAACAAGCAAAGCATTTTGTAACCAAGGATAAGTACAACCCTATGGATGTGGAAGACAATATTTGTTGGATTCCCACTTGGACAAGTCCAGCTACACTTATCTTTAGCGAATGGTTAGATGCTTGACCCCACTGGCTCCCCTCCACGGCTCATTAACGTCAATCGGGGCAGCCAAGCATCAACACCCATGAAACTCCCATGGCATGTTTTCCATTTCTACTAAAAGACGGTAAAAGTTTGGGGTGGCTTCAGAACGACCGTTCTTGCACCAACAAATAGATCAAGGATTTTTGGCAATTCTAAAACATGGGTTTTAATTAGGACTTTCCGTTCGTGGAGATTGACCCATACAGCGAGAGTCCCCTTTCGGATCCATCTCGTCAGAGCCAACCACATGATATTGGAATTTATTCCAATACCCGTATTTATATCCCGGTTGGAAATACTCTTGGCTTTAGAGTGTTACCGGTTGAGTCGTTCCCTTGGGTGAGTACTTTTTCTCCAAGGCAAGCCCTCTAAGATAAACAAAAGTGAGCAAAGACAATATCCGTAACTCGATCAATCTTTGTTTGCAACAAAGAAAGAGAATGTATGCAATAACGCTCTACTCACACTCGCACAATGTTTTGTTCAATTTTAAAACCCAAAATGAAGTGTGGAGGTGATTGCTTTATCTCAACCTAAAATCACAAAAAAGGCCTTTTGATTCTCAAGATCGCTATAAAGCGTGAGAGAAGCGCATACATCCTTTTTTAATGAAGTTAGTTTAAGTAAGTCATCACGAAGACAAAGTTGCACATGTTTGTTTTAAATCCACAAAGAAAATGTGAGTTATTTTTAAAGCACCAAGGACAAATGAGAGTTGTTTTGTTCAATTGTTAACCAGAAAAAAAACTCTAGTAAGTTGTAGTCCTAATGTTCATTTTAAACCTTTGCAAAAAATTGAAAAGATTCTTTTTAAAACCCAAACGAAATTAGTTTCCTAAGCAAAAGGAATAACAGTTTCCTAAGAGTGTTAAGAAAACACTAAAGTGTTTAAAAACACTTTGATTTTGTGAGATACCATCATCATGCTTCTCCTTCTTTTATTTTCAATTGATCCAACCTACAAGAGAGAAAACCAGTCAGATTCTACAAAACACAAAGGTCAAAAAGCAGAAAATAGAAGATAAATTGATCATATGACAAAATGCACACGCTAAAATGGAATTTCAACTTTTTACTCCCTATCAGCGACGCAACCTGTGACTGCGTCGTAGTTTGATTTCTCAGTAGTGTTGTACAGTGCCGCTTACCAATCAACGGTGCTCTGTGTTCGGACCAGTGAGCTCAACTGTGTCGCACTTTTTCCCATCATTGTTGTTTGATTTTTTGAAAAATCTCG
The DNA here is from genome assembly GCA_007258455.2 of Sequoia sempervirens. Lineage (NCBI taxonomy): Eukaryota > Viridiplantae > Streptophyta > Pinopsida > Cupressales > Cupressaceae > Sequoia > Sequoia sempervirens. The sequence goes on from VDFB02000003.1 coordinate 249,451,479, forward strand.
CGGGTCAGATTGGTCAAGCGGCACGGTTTGAAATTCAAATTCTTGGGCGGGAAGACTTTAGCGTCGCAGTTTGAATTTCCAACGGTGCTATATGGCGACACTGGAGAGTAGTGGTGCTATATGGCGACGCTAAGCATCCAGCGTTGGAATTTTTCTGTGCACAAACAAAAATGTAGAATTTTTACAAAAAAGTGATTAAAAATGAGATGCATCCCTCCTAGCGCCAAATGTGTGAACCCCAATCCTAATACCTACAAAACAATAAGAACAAACACATTAGATGTTAGAATGCAAGTAAGAACAAGGATTCCCCATGAAATCCATTCACAAAGCTTAAATTAGGAAAAAAGCGACGAAGAACACAACAAGAAAACAATAAAATAAATTGAATCCTAATTAAGCTAGCAAACTCATGATCCCATGGGGGAATTGGAGTCAATTTGATGTGAAAATTGGCCCTTTCCCAACTCCTACGATGCAATCTTGATGTTTTGATGATAATTGATCAACTTTGATGAAGGATGATGAATGCTCCAAGCTAAAAACCTACATAACCTAGCTAAGATTCAAGAATGATGGATGGAATTTGATAGATATTTGAGCATGGTAACTTTGCATAATTTGTGGATGATAAAATGAGGAATGAAGCCTCTTATTTATAGAATGAGAACATGGATGAATGTCCAAATTTGAGCAATGTGGGACTAACATTCATCCAATGGCAAGATGCCACTTGTCAATCTATGAATGGATGGAAGATGTGCAAGTTTTGAGGATTGTACCAATAAATGCCTATTTTTAAAATTTGAATTTTGTTGAAATAACATGCAAGAGGGAAGGGAAAAAATGCATTAAATGCCACTTGGCTCAAGGAAAAAGACATGTAAGATGGAGTAAATGCCTTGTTGGATGTACATGTCAACTTGGATTTTTGAATTCAAACTTGGAGAATATTCCAAAAAGATGCCTTGTTGAAGAAAATAGGGATTTGATAAATCAATTAAATCTATTTTCATGTGCAAGTGGAAAAAGTTGGAGGATGGGACATGATAAGAGATTAAATTAATCAAATTTAATTAATTTAATGAGAGATTAGATGATGTGACAAATTTGACTTAGATTTGTGGATTTATTTAAATCAAATATGAGAGGAATGTGATAAGAGATTAATTAAATAAAGATTTTATTTATTTAATTAAAAGAGATGATGTTAGATTAAATTAAATAAGGTTTTAATTTATTTAATTTAATAGATATACTTTAGAGATTTCATCAAATAAAATAAATTATTTAATTAAATAGGGATAATTAGATCAGATTGATTGATTTAATTAACAAAAGAGAGACTTAATTAGATAAAATGGTTTATTTAATTAAGGGAAGGAAGTTGATGAATTTAATCAAATGAAGAAATTTGATTAAATGGTTAGATCGAAGGATGATTCAGGATGAAACGATGTTAGTAGGTGGGATCAGATGCACAATGTCAATTGGTACATTTTACGTGTCTACAGATGGAACTACAATCCAAAAAAGGAGCCAACATGGGATGAATTCTCTTTTGATTTTGGAGCTGCTCTGATTGTTAATCAACAATCAAGCATGGTTGATGGCATTGATGATGATTTTGGTCTTGAACTAGTTAGTGAAAATAAAATAGATTTAACCTTGCTTTCAGTTGATCATGAGTATGAATTTAGCAGCTTTGTTGATTTGGATTCACAATCAGCTCATGAGGGGGGTCAATAATTGTTTTTCAATAACCCCTTATTTGATATGGGAGCTGATAGGGTCTATGACAACCCACTCTTTGAGTTGGAAGAAGTAAATTCCTCTAGTTGCAACACTCCATTTGAGGAGAATAGCAAGGTATGGGATCCAGGTGCAATTTCTAGTAGTGAAGTGTTAACTCATGAATGCTTTGGTGGGACTACTTTCAGCTTCGGACCTTGAGCTAATGTACAAACTAGCCTACACATGACTCCTATTTGTGATCAGCAGTTGAGTTGTACTAGATGGAGTTTGGGAGACAGTGATGATTTGGTGTTAGGGAATGATTCTCCAGTTCATCTTTGGTTCACTCCTACTTATTAGTTGGATTCATGGGTTAGCTATCGTTGCCCATGCTTTCTTCAGTTGTTTATGCAGATACTTCTTGGTGAGTTGGTTGACTTCGAGTCAGGGCAGCAGGTTGTGAGTGCTTATTTGGGATTCAATTGGATTTTAGAGCATATGTTGATTAGGATGTGAGAGCCAGTGTGGATTATCTCGAGTTTATTTTGGTGGCTCGTCCATTTGGTGCTTTGAAGAGACTTATTATTTAGGAGTGGATCAATTTTTTGTGGTGTGTCATATTTCTACTTGGGGGAGACTTTCAGGAGGCTTCGTGTGATGATTCCTTAATGGATAGGGTGTTGAGCAATTGAAGCTCTAGACATAGTAAGTTTCAAACATAGTAAGTAATGCACCCTGAAACCTGAGTTGGAGAGAAACTGAGACACTCGAGATGGCTCACCACTGACTAGAGTACTATACCAAGCCCCCTGTTAAAAATAACACTAACTAAAAATAGTAAGTGTTCCCCAAACAAACCCAATTGATGGACTGTAATGTACCCATTTCACGACACCTTCCATCAATTGGGTTTGTTTGGGGAACACTTACTATTTTTAGTTAGTGTTATTTTTAGTAGGGGGCCTAGTACAGTACTCTAGTCAGTGGTGAGCCATCTCGAGCATCTCAGTTTCTCTCCAACTCAGGTTTTAGGGTGCATTACTTACTATGTTTGGAACTTACTAAAAATAGTAAGTCAATTAGGGTTGACTGATCTTGGCAAGCTAGCCCTGGTCAGGCTATTCAATGTGCACATTCAAAGGATTAAGTCACTTTGGGAGATTATTTTAATATTTGAGGCACTTTAGGAAATGCGTTTTTAAAAGTGACTTTATAATGTTTAATTAAAAGGGGGACATAAGGGGACTCAATTAAAAATTAGACCACGGACACCTAGTCTAATAACTTGAAGTTGTTTTTAAAGCCAAATATTATAATATTTCATTCGGGCGCCCAAACTATGGAGAAAGATTTAAAATCAAATTTATGGAGTTTTTGGAGGAAAACTAGGATTTCTAGAGAAGACTTATTAAAAGTTCATTTTGGAGGCTTTTTTCATTATGGTTGTTTGATATTTTGAATGTTAGGGTTCTAGAGCTTGGCTCAGAGCTAGCTTTCGACTTGTAGAAATGAAAACCTCTTCAAGATCGCCTCTCTTTGTGTGTGAAAGACCACATCAAGTGAGGATTTGGGGGAGCCTCATTCAAGAGCTTCAAATGTGCTTTCAGGTTGCAGTTTACAAGGTTGATGATGAAGATTTATAATGTATTTTGAGGTGGAAAATGTTGTTTTGGCTTGTTATTTCTAGGGAACGAATTTTTGGAGTGAGGTCTTTACTTTTTGGCACAGTTTAAGTAAATTTTGGGTGCTTCTTTGGTTCTCATGAAACCCATATTTCTACTCATAACTCTCTAAAGGATTTATTAATCTTTGTGGGTATTGGTTCAAAGCAATCTCCTGTTCATGGCGATCATATCAAGAACTAATTTGTATTTTTTAGTGGTGGCCTTGATTTATTACAATTGGTCACACTTATGAGGAAGGACGCCCTTTGAGCATTGGGTTTTAGTCTAAAATCTTGCCTATTTGTGATATTTACTGCTAGGTTATGACGTTTATTGGCAGGGGCTAGAGATGCTTTAAGTCTGAGCTATTACAAAATTCCTTGGAGGCATATTTAGTTATTGGCAGCAAGTCATCCTTCTAGGAATGTATAGTTTTGTCTGGGGTTTTGTACGGGCTTATTAGAAGTTGTCTTCATCATTCTCTAGGGGGTTGTGAGGAGTTTTTGATGTTGAGAAAGGACAATAGACACCTGGGGTTGCTTGTTGGTGAAGAGAATATGTTGCATGCTGACAAGGCAGTCTCTATTTGCTGTAAATTCCATTATTACTAGGTTTGAAGATACTGTCTTTGTGGGTATGTAACAAGCTAATTAAAAAATAAAAAATTATATAGTTATTTATGAGTGTGTCCTTATTCCTCTAGATTGGAAAAAAACAAAACTCGGTTATCTAAATCTGATTATTGCAAGTGTTGTAGTGTCTTTCCTTATTGCATTTTCTCTTATTTTATGTTCTCTGCAATTAGTATCATGTGCAAGTTCTATACATGATTGATACATGATACTCAATGCCAAAATATTCTCAAACTTATAAACAAACAGCTAGCAACAAAAATAACATGGAGAAAATAAGGGAAAGAGATTACATTCAGGAAAGAAACACTTTCAGCAGTTAGTGAAAAAATAGGGGAGAAGCCAAAGTGAGTAAACAAGCAAAAAAAATTCGTTTGAGGGTTGGCCATTACATAATTATATAATGATAATAGAATCACTAGAAAACTATAATTATAAAAATATAAAAATTGAATATGGTCGAATTCTTGTGAGGATTTAGAAAACTTATATTTTTTATTTACCACAAATTTTTTAGAGAAACACATTTCTCAAAATCACTAATGAATCCATATATCAAAATATAAAAAAAATTGAAAATGGTAGAATTCTTGTGAGGATTTAGAAAACTTATTTTTTATTTATAGCAAAAAATTTAAAGAAACACATTTCTCAAAAAAAATTATTGAAGATGCAATAGACTAGGTTTTTTCAAGGCAATTTTCCTAGTTTATAAGTTTTCTCTAAAACCCATTTTTAAATAGAGATTCGATCACAAAAGGTATATAATCAAAAATATAATTTTAATCTTTTTTTTTTTTTGGTAACTCAGAGGTATCCCGGGGCCCTCAATCCGGAGATTTTCAAGCCCTTCTGCAGCTTCGCCCAGCAACATCAACCGCCCTTGCCCTGGGCTTACTTTTTTTGCCAGGTTTTGGGGGAGGAGGAGGTGAGCGGAGGCAGACTAAAATATAACTTGAATCTTATTAATATATATATTTAAAATTAAATAAAATATATTTTTAAATTTCACAAATCGCATGATTCTCCTCAGTTACACTAGGTTTCTTCTTCCTCAAGCAACCCTAATTTTCAACATACAATAACTAGCTTTTTCTAAGTTGAAGAATATGAAAGACAATTATTTTGGTATATTTTATTATTATTTTAAAATACACTATGACAAAAAAATAATTTTATTTTCATAAAAAACACTAGATTCATTAACCAATGAAGAAAGTATTTATTAAAACCTTGTATGACAAGATTCCTACCTCAATCCTTATATCAAATTTGACAATCAATGTAGATAAACAAAAAATAACCCACAAACAACAACAATCCTCCAAGTCTTAACAAAAATAATTTCTCAATCCTTAAACTTCAACAACATATTTTATTTATTTCTCTAAAATACAATTGTGATAATAATAATATTCCCCTAAAGTAAAACTAAGTCTCTCCTTTTAATAATTCTTATTTTTTTCCAAAACTTAAATAAAACCTAATTATAAAATATAATAATATTATTTATGAAAAATACCATTAAAATATCTACATTCTTTCTCGTGCACTTATTTTGAAAAATAATGCTACTAAAATATTATCTTTTCCAAATTTTATCCAGATAAAAGAATTCAATTTAAACTAATATTACGAATTTATATTTTTAATTCACAAATAAATTAATAATTATTTTTCCATTGTGCAAATTCTTAATAATAAAATATTAAAAAATTTAATTAATTTTATAAATTAAAACTAGAGATAAGAAATATTTTATTCTTTTATTTTTTAAATTAAAATAAAATATAATAATTTATTTTCAATTCTAAAATAAAAGTTCTAATATACAAATCTATTTCAATTATGATAATTAAATAATTGAAAAGCATGACCATATTATTATTATTTTTTAAGATATTAGAAATCATAACGGTGTAATTAAATAATTAGTTTGAAATAAAATCTAAGCATCAAATAAAAAAAATTAAAATAATATGATTGCTTTATCTATTTATTTCTTTTTCAAATAACCTTAAGAATTAGTTATCAAATAAATAAATATAATTATCTTTATGCACTCAATAAATAAATAAAAGTCACTAATTAATTTATTTCTAGTTAATTATTTATCTTAGGGCATGTGCATGGAAATAGGGGACCAAAAAGAGGTCTTTAGTGACCACTTTTTTCCTAAAATTAGTAAAAAATAATCTTGAAGGAGAAATTGAAGATAATTATGTTTAAAATTTGAAGATGAAATGAGAACAAATGTTCTTAATATACTTTCTAATCCACTATTTTTTTAAAATGTTTGAGATTAAGAGGTTCAAATAGGGGGCAGTGGAACCCTTCAAATTCTTTGTGTTCCACTAATTTTAAGTCCATATCCGGCTGGTTACTAGGTCTTGAGATTGTCCATTGGTTAAGGTTTTGTTTTTCAGGGTTTAGGGTTTATTGACCTTTCATATAAAACCTTAAGTCTTTGTGTCTAGGGGTACTGATTTACTCCTTTACATGAAAATCCTTTTATTTTGGTTAGAGGTTTTTAATCTTTCCTATGGTCAGGGATATTAAAATATTTTTCATTATCCTATGTTTGATCTACACCTTAGGTTTTGTTATGCCATTGTTATCCATGTTACCTAGGCAGCCCCCTTTTAAAACAACTTTTAAAGCATGTGCATAATTGTTTCACTTAAGTGGTTTCCATCACGTACCCCATGTACATTGCACTTAGCTTCCTTCTCATTGACTTGATATCTACAATGCACAATACATATTGTTTCTTCCCATCGCTCGCTGCCTTTACATCATTGATTGTTTAATGCCCACTTAATTCCTTTGCACGTGATGAGTGATGCCTTATATCTATCCTTTGCACCACTAGCTTGATTTGCATCATTGATTAACATTTGTGATGCCTTATGGGTGAATGGAGGATATTCTTGGGAGTATTCCCTCCATCGTAAGGACTCTTCACATTGGCTTCACAAAGGGAGTTGGCGAATAGTTTTAAAGTAGCTACATGCTGACATCTCAAAACATTGCACCAAATCTTCACATTGCAGATTCATAGCGGAGTACCAAAAGGAAAATGGAGAAGCACGATGAGCTTGGACAACCATTGATCATGTTTTAAAACAAAATGATCAATTGTGAGAATTCAAACATGAACAATTAAGTGTCAGAGAACTCCTATTCACTCACGTGAGTCATCCCTCGCCATTTAATGGTGTATCTACCTGTATTCAAAGATCATAAAGAGTTGAATTATTCATCTTTACACCATATTTGCAAGAATTTGAAGGTGAAGGAGTAGGAGTCAACCTCAGACAAGCAAATTCAAAGAGCAACAAGGAATTGCAACCTAGGGTTCCCAGGTAAGTTGAATTTTCCTATTTCCCTGTGTGGATTTTTTGATAGGGACATAATTGGGACAAAATTAGCTGGTAATAGCGAAAGCGAATTGTAACTTAAGGTTTTTTATAATTGTTGCTCTAAGTTATAAAGGTGAATTATTAGCCCTAGTTTATTCTTAAGAAAAACCAGTAGGGTTAGTTGCAGAGATCTTAGTTGAACCCTGTGAGGCAAAACCCTAATTCCTAGTGTCAAATTGATAAAACCATGACTCTTTAATAATTGATTTAAGATGAGTCAAGCTAGTGAGAAATTCAAGCCAAAGGGTAAACCTAGGAAAACAAAATTTAAGGCTGAAACACAAAATCCAGAGATCTCAAAGGAATCTAAGAAGAAGAAGGGAGTCAAGAGGGATTTTACCCGTTTCATGGAGGGTGACCCGCAAGAAGCACTTCTTGGTGCAAATCCAGTTGGAAAAAGGGCTACTAGAGAGGGTGTTTTGACTTACCATCTGCAATATTTAGCAAGGGGAATTGGAGAAGTTGTGCTACCATAGAGTGGATGGGAGCTTTTCTTATATGCTTTCAACTGAAGATTGGCAAAGCATCCAACATGTCACCTATGGAATTGTGACCTTGGGAAGCTGGTAGCACCCAATGTATTTGTAGAGGTTGATCTAATGTTGGAATAGCTAAATGCTATAATCAACAAGATAGGGTAATCAAGGGCATAAATGGAACTACTCTATTAGACATTTCTAGGAGTCAGATAGTGGAGATATTCAAGTTGAATCCTCCTTCAACCATCTCAACCAATTTTCTTGCATTGTACCAAGAATATGAGAAGGATAAATATGGATATAGAAGACATGTGTTGCCAAGGCACAGGAGAAGAGATCATAACAAAAGAGATGTGTGGTTTGAACCTAAGGATGTGGAACCTTTTGACTGTGATGAGTTTGAGGACTACTTCAAGAACACCAATTATAGTTTGTGTCAAGTCATGGGGAGAAAATATGATGTGAAGATGAGTGTTCCCCTAATGGTTATGTCCATGGACATATAGAAAAAAACACTCAAATGGAGGGTTTGATTATACAGCTTACCTTGTAGAAGAAATTTGTAAGGAACTGGTGGAATTGAGGGATAGAAGACCTCCCTTGGGTTTTAGTCACTATTCTTTGCTGATGCATATGATTTCTTGGATGAGCCGAAAGGCCTGGAGAAATTTCATGAAGTTAAGAGAAAAGGATTAGCAAGATAATGATCTACCTATGTAGATGTGGACACAAATTTAGGATCAAAACTACCCAAAGTCCAACTATGTTGCATTTTGCAATGGTTTCAAATTTGGTGTCATGGAGAGTTTGGGTTTGAAACCTATATATAGGATTTCAAGACGCATTAAGGAAATCTTGAGACCACTAGAATTCAGAGAAGGTACAAAGCATGACCACAATTGGGGTGACTAGTACTTGCATTCTCATTATACTATAATAAGAGTTTATGGAGCTAAGGTGCCACCCCATTGTTTACCTATTTATGTTTTTGATTGATTAGCATTCATGGAGATAATGTGGTAATAGATGCCATGGACAAGGAAGATTTCAGGGATGTTAGGAAGGGTTCTCTCATAGCCCCATAGTTTGCATTTTCTTAATTTATTGTTACTACAAAGGAGGGTTATGATAAGTTTGGTATAATGTTGAACAATCTCAGAATGAAACTGGATGTTGTGAGGAATTGTGACCCAAAGGGGTTTGTGGAAAAGGAGAGGAGGGCTAGAGGAAGGTTTCAATTTTTGCATCACTTTCTCTACACTGAGGATGTGATTAGAAATTCACCCTCATATATTGCTATGGTAGGGAGGAAGAAGGAATGGATGTTGATTTGTCACACAAAGGAAAAGATATTAAAGAAGAATCATTTCTATGTTAGTCCTTTTGCTAAAATTAAGGATCCCTACAAGCAATCCATGGCATTATTAGATGCATATCAAAATAGAACTTTCTTTGAGAAAGTCAAAGAAGCTGAAGAAAAGGCTAAGATTGCTAAGGAGCAACATGATGCAAAAATGGGGAGCCTTCTAGCTCAATCATCAACTCAGGGCACTCAAGGAAAACCATTAGAAATTGATGAACAATAGTTAATCCTCAGGTTTCTTATTTTGAAATAGAACAGGTAGGAGGGGAGGAAATACAGGAGTAGTCAGCTGAGCATATTCCAACTAAGTAGGAGGCAAAACAAAGGTTCCTGATGCAAGAGCATCTAATGGTGTAGGGCAATCTTACATCACCCCAAAAAAAAATATTTTCTTTAAATTCTTTAGTTGTTTTGAGTCCCATGATGGCATTTAAGGGTTGTAAGTCAATCAGGTGTCAAAAATAGCAAAAAATAGGCACTTACTATTTTTAGTAAGTCGGCCTAAACGGGCTTGTATGGACCTAAAAATTTACTCCAACGAGCATAACTGAAAAACATTTTTGATCACGAAATAATCACCTCAATACCCTACATAGTTTGGGAGAAATTAAAGTTTTATTCCCGAGAAATTTATCCAATGCAGCTTCAAATTTACATATAAAACTTCAGAGGCCCTGAAATAGCTCAAAAAGTGGCTGAACCAACCTACGGTGGGTTCATGTGTTGTAGAGCTCATCGAGAGCTTTATAATGATATGCAATAATAGAAAATTGGACACTCGGATCAAAAGTTATGGCCCCACAAATTTAGTCCTCTAAAAAGTGAATTTCATAAAAAATTCTTCCTAGGCCAAAAATCAAATGGCGAGACTTTTGATGCTAAAACAAAAAGGGGAAATTTGAACTTTCTAGAACATTCTAGGGCAGTTATTGGGGAAAATATAAAGGGTTAGGTGGGGTTGTAGAAGGTGGCTTTGAATAGTAGATTTTCTTTTTAGAGTCGATTTTGTTGTAATGAATCAATCCCATGAGGCTATAGCATGTAAGCTTTGAATATGTAATTTCATTTTCTGAAAATAATTGAAAGTGAATCAATTTTTTTTCTCGCATCTCCTGTGTTGGTATCTGTTGTTGTGATTTCTGTGGGTTGTGGGCAGTGTGGCCCTCATCAGTTCCCCTCCCCTATAATAAATGATGCTCTTGATCCTTTTTTCCCAAATGATAGGATTTTCCAATGGGAATATGATGAAGAAGTCGATGATGATGTAAGAGTAAAAGCCTACAAATAATTTATGAGTTATGATTCTTTTGTTTTGATTAGAGGTAAAAAATGGGTTTTGAAGGGGCCCGGAACCCTTTACAAAATAAACTAGCTAATAAAAAAATAAAACAAGATTAAGTAGCAATCAGCCCGATGACAACAATCCAACGGCCAAAAAGCAGCCAAAAAGAAGGAAACCAACTAGCAACACTACATATTATTCAGAATCTCAACAGCTTCCATTTCACTAGCATCCAACTTTTTCACCTTATCTAGAGTATCAGACACCTGAATACCCAAGGCCCCGGCCTGAGCTTTCATTATGTTTCTAGTTTTGACCCCCAACCCACCTCACCACTCAAAACACTACCTTTCACATTACCCTTCTCACCAGCACACTCCACATCCATCAGCTTACCCCCAGCAGCATCAGTAGACACATTCTCCTTTCTCTTTTTCACAGTAGTCATAGGGGAGATCGCCTTAGCAGAGTCTTAAATAGCCAAGACCTTAGAGGAATCTCCACCCTTCATCACAACATTCCACATCTTATCAAATTTATCCTCAAGGGATAACATTCTTCCTTCCAAATTTTATTTCAGATTAACGGTTTCCTCTGCCATAGTATTAAGAGAATCCATTAAATTATCAATTTGGATTTGGACAAAAGGATCCTCAACCTTACTAGAAACACCTCTAATTCTAACATCGGTCCTATTAATCTCATGGAAGAACCACTTAAAAAGTTTAAAAATCACATTAGCACTGTCACGGGTTGAGCCCAACACATCAGACAATTCCTCCCTGTCAAAGTTCTCAATGAGTTTCCTCACGGTGACGTCCTCATCAGAAGAACTAACATGAACCTTTTCAGCAGAAATTTCCTTACCTTTACCAACGGGGACATGAGTCTTCATCTTTCCAATGGAGCAGGCAATTTCCTCTGCAACAACCTTCCTTTTCATTATCATTTATGCCTCTGCTTTACTAGTCCCCACAGCATGTTCACCACCCACAGATCTTTCCTTATCCTGCTTCTGCAACCCCATGTCAACATTCAACAAAGCCTCACCACAAATACTGCCAACCAAGGAAAGAGGGAAACCCTTCTCTAGGAGTTGGCCAACATTCAACACCTTTCTCTTTTGGCTCCCCTCCTCAGGCTCTTGCACATATCTAGTCGCTGGGGGAGGAGAGGAAGCTTCCCCATAAAGTACATTTTTGTCCTTACCCCCCTTAGAAGGAACATTCGCCACCACCTCATCACTGCATGTCATATAGCTTGCCTTATCATCCAACTTCCTTTTCCCAGTCTTACCCAGAACAGGGGAAATGGGGCCCTCCTCAAAAGAGGCCTACAAATCCAAGACATAATCAACATCAACATCCCTATCAGACTCAGAATTTTGTTTAAAATAAGCCTCCTCTTCTTAGGTTTCTTGCTAACCCTTTCCCCTCTTGACTCTGTCTCATAACCCTCCCTTGGTTTAGCAATATTATCCTTCAGAGACACAAGAGTTTTATGCACTTCATGAGCTTTGACATGTTCATAGATCAGGAGAATTAACCCCGCATGCAGGACAGGGTTTTTAGGGTTTTTCAAACCAAATAGTTTAAAGAATTTTTTATTCAAATTAAGAGCCAAGACATAAAAAATAGAATTGAAAGTTCCAAGGCACAAGTAAACCCCTCATTGCAAGAGGAGGTTGAGAAAAAAGAAGAAAAGATAATGAATGAGATAGCTACAATTACTCCTATGGAAGGCAGGAAGTTAGTGAAGGACAATGGTATTTTGTTGTTGCCCGGATGGAATCTCACTTCAGTGACTGCATTGGATGCAATTAGGAATGATCTAGGGGCTTCCATCTCTAAAGAGCATTTTGACAACAAATTATTTGACTCTGGTTCCAATCCCAAGTTACACACTTTAGCAATTTGGTCAATGGCACCAAATATGGGAAAGACAGAGGTCATAAAATTATTTGAGCAAGTCATTAATGTTGTCATGGTTAAAAGAGATACTGAGATCACCCCTACATAGGTTGTACAATTAACAGTTCATGCAGCTATGTTGAATGTGGATATTACTCAAATATCTCAAGAGAGATATGATAAATTGTTGAACAATTTCAACAATCTCCTTTATGAATACAATAATATGAAGGCCATTGTTGCACAAGCAAGTCCATCACAAAGTACTTTTCCCTCTCCAACTTCTACTTCTAAATTTTCATCACAAGATAGGGAAACCTTATCTTTGAGAATTAAAAGCTTGAAGGAAGAGTTGCAAATAGAAAAGGAAAATGTAAAGAAAGCCAAAGTAGAGACTTCAAAGGTTGTAGTTGATATAATTGGTGATGTTTTGGGACATAAGGTCTCTTGACTGGTGCATAGATTATATAATGTTTGGAATGTGTATAAGAGTATTCATGAAGACCACTAGAGGTACACTCAAGTGTATATTTTTTTCCAAAATGATTGGAGCAAATGGAGTGCAAGGGTTGGTGCTCTCAAACAAATGATACCAAACATGAAGGATGATCCTGAGGCTCCCACACATATTCTAGAGTTAATGAAAGAAATTGATCTATTGGGAGAAATTTCAACCTTCCATGGAAAGCTAGGTGTGCAGCTCCAAAGAAAATTGAAGATGTTTAGAGAAATGGAGGGGTATGGAACACCTAATATGTTGAATGATGAGGGGGAGCAAAATGATTGCAATGAATGGAAAGAGGAGGTGGTGAACCTACTTCCTTACTTCAAGGAATCTTTTAACCTCACTAATTATTCAATGTTGAATAGTGATCTTGATGATCTAACCAGAATTGAAGTGAATATGGATGTGTTTGTAAAAGAGGCTAGGATATTAATTGATGTCAGGTACAATCTATACAATTCCAAAGTACAAAGATTACTGGATACTCAATGGCCCATTGAGGAGGATTACAATACATGGCTTAGAAAGTTTATAGATTAAACCTTTGATAAAGTATTGATAAAATTATCTCCTTTTGGTTTGAAAGTTGATGACACAAGATGTTGACATGGAAGTTCCTTACTCTTTTCTCTTTTCTTGTTTTCATGCTTTACATCCTACAATTTTGGAAACACATGGAAGGAGTGCTTTTCTTGTGGAACAAATATCTTCATTAGCCAAAGTTCCTTTTAGAAGGTGGGAAGTATCTTCACCAATGAATGGAAAATATTTTTTGTCCCATATGAATATTTCCCCCATGGTTTGCAAATATAACAGTATTTTGGAATGAATTGTAATTGTCAAATGAAAATGTGACAAGTGTCAATTGGCCTGAAGCTTGTTTTTCTCCCTTGTTTTTATAAAATGGAATTCAGGGCTATTTGACGAGGTTGTTGATTGATCTCATGAGCAATTTTGTAATAGACAATATAGAGAATAGAGTTTGAGTCTGTATCTAGGATTTTAAGTCTTCATTTTATGAAAGTTTAATTTTATACATGACAATGCTAGCATTTGAATATAAGAATGGCATAATTCTTAAACCAATTCTCTCCTTGTGTATTTGTTACATGAATTATTAATGAAATTGATCAAATATAGTTTCAACAATCTTCATTGTGTTTCAATGAATGTATGGTTTTATATTTGTTTTGGTTCAATAAATTAGTTAAATTGCTCTAATAAAATCATAGGTTCATGCAATTTGAGTACAAGGATATGATAACGAGTTTTGGTTTAGAATATTTGATTATAATGTTGTAATGCAGTATTGTAGAAGCTTTGTGATGCTAGGTTTTAATACACTATTGTTTATCATGGTTTGTGCTAATTTGGACTCCTCACCCTAGGTTAAGTCACCAGTCTAGGATCTGTATTTATATTGCATATTCATGATCTTTCACAAGCACTACATTTAAAATCAATGAATCTTTACTTTTTTTTCGAAATGTATGTGGAGTTGAAGTTTACCATGCTTTATTACTTCTGAAATGGTTAATATGTAAAGGTGTTCTCAAATCTTTGTGTTCTTTCAATTGTTAAGCAAGTATTTGTAGAGCATATCTGTTGAATTTTCATAAGTAAAATGGCACAAGATATCTTGAGAACATTGTTTGGGATCACCCTCTCAGGTCTTGTAGAGCCCAAAGTGTAGAGGGAAAGTCTTGAAGACTTTCACTTGTCAAGTTGGCCAATCCCTCCTGATTACTGACCATTGAACTAGGAAAATTCATAAGTAATTGGTGAGATCAACTTGGTTTATTTTAAACACCAACAAGGGGAACACACAAAGTGCTCATGTTTTTGTTAGAAAAATATAACATAGCATCTATGTGCTCCTCCTAAAGTGCTAACTTTTTTTAGTATCAAAAATTGCTTTGGTGGAAAATTAGCTAACACCATGTAGTTTATCCTTGATTTTTTTGCTAATTTTTTAATTAATATATAATTTTTCCACTAATTTTCAAAATTGATACATCCTAAAAAATGAAAAATTGAACATGCATCCCCCTAGTTTTTTTGGAAACTTATCGACAATCAATTATTTTTAATGTGTATAGAAAATAGTGTAGAATGTAAAAATATAATTTCTTTCAAATTTGAATGAGTGGATTAAAAATGATGCCAAAAATACTATATATAGATGTTCAGTAAAAAAAAGATTAACAAAAGCAATTAAATATCAAAACCTTAAAATATTTGAAATGTAGAAAAAATTACATGGTTAGAAAGGTAAGAGATAGTCTAACATTATAATAGTTTTTTCTTAGATCAACATTGAATTAAATGCAAACCTAATGGAGAGTACATTCAATATTTAGGTGTTTTCTATATTTTGTAGAAAACACTTCTTTGGGCATTGACATGCAAATCCAACCCTTTGGGTCGAATGCTCAAGGTAAATTTGTAAGATTTACTATTAAATAAACCCATGATACAATGAAAGATTATGGAAGCATAAAAGAAAAACAATATGTTATCTAAATAAACTATATTCTATATAGAAAATGAGAGTATGTGTCAAATATACAAAGAGTCGTTGCTTTATATAGAGCAAGGCAATACATGAGGTAACCTCGGATCTCACATAAAGCATGGAGTTCAATTGGAGTTAGCCTATGCAATAAAGTAGGAAATCTTATCTAAGAAGGAAAACTTATCTAAAAAGGATTATCCTATAAAGTAGGAAAGCTTATTTTGATTTGTAGAGATGTGCTTCGAAGTGGATAAAAATTAAGATACCCTCCAAAATTTTCCTTGATTTTGGAACTTTATCATGTAGTTCTTGATTTGCACTAACAATAACCAAAAAAATCAAAAAGGGGAAAAGAGATAAGGAATGCAAAAATCAATGAGAGAATGAAAACACAAAGAATACTAAAAATAATCAGCATGCAAAGATGGATTTTCACATCTTGCTCCATAATTTCCTTCACAAAAATTTTCCTTCAAAAAATTGGCACTTTATAATTATTGCATTTACAATGTAATGATTATTTCAAAAGTATAGTTCAGGACATAGAATATATCATTCTTATACAAAGAAGATCACCAAAATTTACAATTATGCCAAATTATAAGCCAAAGTACAACATAGATGTTTGATTTTTTACTTTTGGTACAAAATCTAGAAAATTTGCATGGATGACTGTGTAGAGCACTACATAATTTTCCAACACCTATTGGAACTTGAAAAATGGAGCACTACATAATCTAGCTTTGACTGGAAAAATAAGTAGTAAATAGAAAAACCTATAAGTTTTCTCCGTAGTGAAGTGCTCTGAACCAACTTTTCAATGCCTATTCAAACATGAAAATATGACATTTTGGTGAAAAGATATGGTATTCAAAAAAATGCTTAGTTAGGCATGCAAGTGTTGATGTTAGCATGACATCATCCAATAAAAAAATCAATTGGGGTCAATGTTTTTTTTTGGGCCTTTCAGATGCAATGGTGTAGTTCATTTTGCCTCAAAGTGCCCTGATTTTAGTAGCATTTCGAGATGCTCACAAAAGATTCCTAATTTATACCTTAGTCAATCTAGGCTCTAGTGTCCTATTTTAGGAAAATGAGAGGCTACTTTGACTTTATCGATAGCTTTGAATGTGATGGTGAGTCCAAATTTGGTCTAGGAAGATACAAAACATACATACAAAACGCGTGCAACTGAAAAAGAAAATGTTAATTTAGTAAAATGAGAGGCTGCCCCGACTTTCTCAGTTGCTCTAAACGCGATGGTGAGTTCAGATTTTGTCTAGGAAGCTACAAAACATACATGCAACACACATGCAACTAAAAAATAAAATTTTAAACCCCTGAAATCTGATATTTTTTTCACAATTTTTTGATTCTCCAAATCATCTGAGGATGCAAGAGAAGAGCATACTATTTTGCTACCAAAAAATAACAGATTTGCACTCAATATTTTTTTTAAGTAATCTTATCGATTATGAAGGATCTAATACCATGTAAGATTTACTGTTAAATAAACCTAAGATACAATGAAAAATTAGGAAAGCATGAAAGAAACACAATATGCTAGAATAAGATGTATTCTATATAGAAAATGAGAGTACACGTAAAATATACAAAGAGCTATTACTTTATATAGAACAAGGCAATGTATGAGGTAACCCAATATCTCACATAAATCGTGGAGTTCAATTAGAGTTACCCTATGCAATAAAGCAATAAATTTTATCTAAGAAGGAAAGTTTATCTAATAAAACATATCCAATAAAGAAGGAAAGCTTATCTAAGAAAGCTTATCCAATAAAGCAGGAAAACTTATCCAAATCTAGAGCACATAAATTAAATAGCTAATAAACTAATTACTTAAATAAATAAATGCAACCAGACAAAAAATAGTAAGTAAGCTTAAGTCAGTATAAAAAAGGAATCTTTTACACTAACAAATCCGATTACGATTACAATATGTCATAGGAAATAAATATAAATATTTTATCTATCATGTCCTCCAAAACACTTTTCAAAGAACGTGAAGACACATGATTATGAATTAGGAATGCAAGGATAATGTCACTTATCCTAACATTCTCCCAACAGACATTACACATTACAATTGCATCCATGAGATACATAGTAAAATTAAGAACAATGGTCAAGGCACATGGGCTTCTTGCACCAAGAGAACTTATTCAAGATCACTAGCTTCGTAATATAATCTACAACATTCTCAAAAATTTCAACTTTCTCATTCAATAACTTACCATTCTCAACCATTTATCACACAAAGAGGCACTAAATATCAATATTATTAGTACGATAATGATACATATTATTTTTGGCCAAACATATGGCACTCTAACTATCACATCTTATCCTCACAATCTTGCAATCAAAACCAATACATGTACCAAGTCTCTAAACCAATATTCCTCCTTAGAGGCATGTGTAGTAGTCATATACTATGATTTTGTGATTGAAAAATCAATTGTAGGTTATATTTTACTCATCCAACTCACTACACCTCCAAATAAAGAGAAAACACAACCACTAGTGGAGCTTCGACTATCAAAGTCACCTACCCAATCTGCATCAACAAAAATATGTATGTCCAATGAATTAACCATATCATCAATACCATGATAAACCAAAAAATAGTCAAAAGTCCCTCACAAATATCTAAACACCCTTTTAACAAAATTCCAATGCTCTCTGCCAAGGTTAGACATAAATTTTCTCAAAACTCCCACTACTTAGGCTATATCTAGTCTAGTGCAAACCATTACATACATCAAACTACTAATGGAACTAGGATAAGGAACTTTGTACATCTCAAAATCATCATCATAATTAAGACACATGTCTAAACTAATCTTAGTACCAATTAGAAATGGAATATTTACTAGCTTGTAATGCATATTAAACCTTTATAAAATGGTGTCTACATATTTACTCTGACTTAACCAAAGATTTATGTGAACCCAATCCCTACTGATCTCCACCCCTACTAATATTTTTGGTGTAGGGTTTCAATGAATATATATTGGATCTCATATTGTTCTTGTTTTAAATGATACATTGAAGCTTGTTACATTATCTAATTTATAATTTACTCAAGTTGTGTCTTTAGTGTTTTTATTGTGACTAGCCATCCTAAATAAAATTTGTATAAAAACTTGATTGTGCTATATCCATAATATTTATTTATACCTTCAATTTAGTGTGTGTGGTGACACACTTCTTCCTTATCTTCTCAATTTTACATTTCTTAATATACTCCATTATTTTTTCTCTTACTATATTATCTTTTTTTATGCTTTGTGTTATATCTTCTATAAATTATTTGAGTTGTTGACCCAATGGGGCTAATGTGTGATGTGTCTCTAATAATTTGTGGAGAGGCCACTTTCATTGTTCTTAGTGCTAAATTTTTTTACTATATCTACCTATTGTTTGAGTGGTTCTTCCCTTGATATGGATTAAAATATGTATCCTAGTTGAAATCTCTATAATGGTGAGATTTGTTCCAATTTTTTTATTAGAAACCGGAGTATTGGAGGAGGTGAGAGTGGTTGTAATTGCTTTTATTCTTCTACAAGTGGGTCTTTTTCATTAATTTTTGGAGAAGAGAATGCAATGGATGAGATAAAATCTATTCTTCTTGTTGTGATATTTTATTTCCTTTTTCCTCCTTTCTTTTTTGTTCTTCCTCTCTTTCAATTTACATTTGTCTTATTTCTCAAGTTTTCTAATATATTTTATTTTTCTTTCTACAACCATTCTTCCAATTTCTTATCATCCTTTTCATTTTTCAAAATTTCTTCCCTTTCCTTCCCCAACTTCTCATCCCTTTTCAAATGATTTTTTTCTTTCTATAGTAATATTGTGTAGTCCTTTTGAGTTTTTGAGTTTCCTCCATAGTTTGTTGAATTTTAATTTTAATTTTTCTTATTTCTCTAGAGATAAGAGTGTATCCACCCTATAAATTTATCTAAGCTCCTCTTATTGCAATTGCTTTAGTTTTTCTTTCTAATATGATGATAATTTTATTGCAACTTCATCTAGAGCTCATTTCCTTATTTATTCTTCAATCTTAGTTGTTTCTTCTATTTTCTATTTTAGAATTATTGCATATTCTTCTATAAAATATTAAATGATTTCTACAAATTTTTTCATTGATGCAAAGTCATTAGGTTCTTTTTTGTTGTGTAGTATTATTTTGTTCTATTTCTTCCTTTTTCTTTTGTGGTACCAAATTATTGTAGGATTATTTTTCATTTTTGTAGTTTTTTTATTTATATATATCTTCTTCATCCTTTGAATCTAAGTATCTACCAAAATGTACTTTATTTTGGCTTGATGTCTCTTCCTACCCCACATTGTATCTCCTTTCTTCTTCTCGATACTCATTTGTAGTAGGGCTTGTGTGGCTTCTCCCTTTGGTGATGTATGTGATTTTTCCTATGTTTGTGGTGAAGTACTTAGTCTTCTCCTTGTACTTATCTATGGTGATCCCTTTTCTAGTTCCTCTTCTCTTAAAGGTTTGTTTATCTACAAATGTCTTATTTTAAATCCTCAATATTCTCATTTTAGGCACTTTAAGCATTGTACTTGTAATGGAAGTGCTTCTATTACAAGCAATGAATCTAAAAAATTATAACCTTTGGTGGGGTTGGATCCTTTGGTATTTCCAAATTTTTGTGTAGCTTGTCTTTGTTCTTTTATGAATATTTTATGACTAATTTTTTAGTTTGTCCATAAATTATTTATATGTGTTGATATATATATTTTTTTTTATTTTGGGTCTTTGGGTAGTATTATCAATGCATTGGCATTAGTATATATCAAATCATCACTAACTTCATACAATAGTTATAATATCCAAGATACCCTATATCTACCACCTCCATGAATATTTGGCTTTTATCAACCACAAAGGTAGTATCATGGTCATATCTCCTTATGACATCATAGGAAATTTGTGATCTCTTGCTTTCATATCCTTTTGGACCAATTTGAAGAAACCCCAATATACCTTAGTGTACGAGGTAGCATCCTTGAACTGTTGAGTATGGTTATTTATTCATGCCACAATGGTGAAATATTATTGCCATATTTTCCTTATGACCCTTGGAAGTCTATCCATGAAATAAAACATTATATATGATAAGAGACCCATATTGTAATGATCATAAAAAAAATTGTTGATTTCATCCATTAATCAATATTGTAAAACTTCACATAGGTGAATATATTTATTCTAAACCATCATTTTATATGCAGTTAGAATGGCTTTCCTCATGGTGAAACTTGTTAATTGTATTGTAGATTTTATGGGTGATGCCTAAGGTTGCATATCTAACTCTTGAGATCATATTTTTTTCAATGGATGAATTCCTCCCATTAGGTGTTCCTCCTATGAGTTCATTGAATTGCTTGTTGATAACCTTCTTCTTTGGTGGTAGTTTTCCTTTGTTACATAACCATGGCATGACATAGATTGATTCCTTTATCAATTTTTGGTAAGGTTTGTCTAGATAAATTATATCATCATGAATATGACTAAGAATTATGTGTATATACATGCTCTTCTATAAAATATAAATTATCTCCATGTGTCTAGCTTGGATTTAGTGATATGATGATATTGGAGACAATAGTTATTTGTTCTCATAATTAGAAACTTGCTATAGAGAGGTTTTAAATTTGTATGATAATATCCATCATATTAGTATGTATATATTTTCTTACATATTTTACATATATAATGTTAGATGGTACATTTGAAAATGATCTATCTAGGTCCATCTTCATTGCTTTGAAAGGGTATTTCTTGTATTTAGGTTGTGGGTTATTTGCAATATCAATAAGCACAAGTGTCACCATTATCTCTCTTTACTTTTTCTTGAATATTATAGGTTTATTCCTTCTTATCAAAATCCTCTTTAATATCCTCATAACAAGATCTCTTCATAGCAAATAAGAGGAATTATCAATGTAATAATCAAAGTAATACTCATTAAGTTGTATGGATCCAAAATTATGAGGAAAATAATAGGGAGTATCACTATAATTATATTCAAATATAAGATCCATGTCTCACAATTTAATAACATGTAAGTAAAATAATACATTCTTACAAAATATATGTTTCTTTCTTATGAAAGAAACTTTGTCTCAAGATAAGAAGATAAATATTATGTATCTCACTTTTTACTATAACAACCTCGAAACATGACTATAAAACACCATAAGAAGCATGAAAAAATTAATACACATTAAATTTTTGAATTATTAGATTCACCACCTCATTGAATGAGGAAATCCTTGATGAACATTTGATCTCCAGGATATAATAGATTAGTCTAGGTTTATCTCACTAGAAGAGTCTTCAAATTGTTGGTGTGAATAAGGTATCCTATCTAACTAGTTCACCTAGTAGGTCCTATTCACATGTTAAGTTTACTTAGGTCCTAGGAATATTTCTAGAATTCTTAGGTGTCATGTGATCTTAACTTATATTATCATGTCACTTAATACTTGTTTCCTAGGTCATTTAATATTTGTTGAGTTAGTTATCTCATGGCACAGGATTAAGACACTTGTCATAATATTATCTACTCCTATGTCTCACCTTGGCTATGTAACCAAGGGTCTCTAATATATTATATATCGATATTATATTTTCATTCTTGAAAGGAATACAATTTATTCTTTTCATATTGATCTTCTCTCTTGTGATTTCTCTTTGGCCTCTAGATCTTAGGTTGCTATCTCCATAGCCAACTCTTACATGGTATCAGAGCAAGTTTTGTTTCTTTGGTTAGTATTTCTTGAGATATTTGGTAGATTTTGAAAATTTGAGTATGCTAGATTCTCTTACATTGTATAATGATCTAAAGAATTAGAAAAATCTTGATAGAAATACCATATTTTGGGGGGTTCATCTTTGTGGCTTTGTATTGTAGGTTCATTTTGGATATTTTTGGTGTAAATTTGAGCTCACCATTGATTTCAAGGTGTTTGAGAAATTCTATTTTACCTTTTTTTTCATCCAAATCGGACATATGATGCCAAATCTATGAGGGTTTCAAGTTGAAAAGTGGTTGCCAAATCTAGGAGGTATCTACAATTTTGGAGCATTTTGGGTCAAATCCAACCTATCCATCACATCCAGAAGGCCCAAAAACCACAAGATTGACTACCAGTTCATCAATATCGGATAAATTTTCCAAGGTCCATCAAAGAAAAATTCTCCCCAATTCGGTCATCATATGATCGTACGGTTTGTAACAACCCCAATGTTCTACCCAGTAAAATTCCAAAGTTTTCACGTTAAGTGAATGATCCATGAAGCCAAAACATAGCAATAAAAAAATTTCTTTCCATAATGTAAATTACATGCACATTTGAAATAAACACTAAACCAACTTCTATTGCATTACATCGTAATTTCATAAATCTTTCCATAACATAGATTTCATATTGAATAAACTCAATTTTATCATTCAAGAATACATCCTTCCATATAAATGGGTACAAGATACAAGCATAGCTCTTCAAAACTTCATTTGGAAATAGATATACAAACTGGTCCTGATGTCACTGCTTTGGTGCATACATTCTAGATGTCCCCATTTCCTAACGCAAACATTTGCAAACCTCAGCCACCAACTCTTGAGAAGAAACATCACTCAAGTGCTTTTTTGCCAACCATAGACTCAAATGTGGCCCCCTACACATATGGCACATATGGAAAGATGGCCCTACCCTTCAATGAAGTGTTTGGTGGATAAACCTCATAACAATAGCCCATCTGAGCTTAGTGTTGTGTCCTACATAACTAGAACTTACATCCACTACAATCCTGAACTAGCATGCATAAAAGGAACACAGTGAACTAACAGTGCAATCATTGTAAAATTACACTACTTTGGCCAAAGTATTCCCACCTAGTATTTCGAGTGATAGTCTTCCTATTCACATACACTACCATAGCTCAATTTGGATCATAACCAATTGTATACTAAGCTTAGGTGATTTCCTTCCATATATAATCCTAACCTCAGAAATAACATATTCCCCTTTCCCAAATCATAATGGTATCTCTACCAATAAAGCATAAGCATAAGTTACCTCCCCTTCAATGGATATTCTAATCCCTAGGTATAACATACAGGCTTTTCTAGTCTACACATTAACTTTTCATAAACAACTTAACAAGCTATTCCCTTTAATGGATAGCCTAGTTCCAAGATTAACCTTATAATCTAAAGTATAGCTTCATAAGCTTCATCTTATCATAGAATGAATAATCATCAATATATCACTTCAATAAGTGATTCTCATCAAGAGCATAGTCTCTTAAATAAATGACCTCAATCGAAGATTAATTATATCAATAAATGATTATATTCAAGAGTGTAATCTCCTTAGTAAAAAGGGTTATTCATAGAGTAGGTCTTGTCAACATCGTGACTTCATATCAAGAGTATAACACAACCAATTAGATAACAACTCTAACCCAATAGGTAATCCCACCTATGGATTCATACAAATAGTATTTCATAAACTCAAATGATCTATTTAACCACATAGGTGATTCTCAACCTTGGTATACCCTAATTCCATATATAATCTATAATCAACAATTAGTCAGATTTTGTAGGTTAATCTAAACCTATGTGCTTTAAACAAGCTCAACTACGTAACCCATCCAAGTAGGTTTTTCTCAACTTATTGGTTCCAATACATAATCAAGTAAATATCCCCATCCTAGTAGATAATTCTTATCCTATAGTTTCAATCATTAATCAAATAGACTTCTAGACCCACATAGGTTACTCCCAACCTAGGGTTTCATTCAATAATAAAGCAATGATCAAGTGATCATACAAGTATAGATTAGAAATGGCTCATCCTTTTGTTTCTTCATAATATTTATTTATATCTAAACCCTATCATCCCTAAGGTTTCTTAGCATTATAAGTTAATAGTGTCAAGTCACTTCATGGCATTGACTGGTGCAAGGGCACCCTTGGTTTCAGGTGCACCTTGAGTCATCGGTTGAATTTTTGGTTTTTCTCATAAAAATGTTGTTTTCATGCTAATAAGGTATTTTTAGGCCATTTCAAGTCCTTTGGAGTCAAGTTTGGGTCTTTAGGTGCAAGGTAGGCAAAAAGTGTAAAATTTGTCAAAATGCAAGAAAAGTTGTCAAGAAACTTTTGTAAGATTTGTGAAAATGATGTCTTGTTAACTCCTTAACCAAAATATGGTTAGAAATAGTTTGAATATGGTTGTATATGCATAAATATTCCTTGTATTCTTGAGGAGAGGAGTTGGATAAGGAATTTGAAGAAGAATTTTCTTCCTTGCATGTGAATTTCTGTGTTTTTTTGCATTCTTCTAACTTTTGTCACGTTGTACGGACACGTGGTGCACTGTACGGATTTAATAATATTTGTATCATGAAAAGGAAGGTCTTAAATTTATTATGGTTTGTTTTGATCAAATTTTATTGAGTTTGCAAGGAGATATCCACATTTTGGTGAAACCGGCCAGAAACCCTACCTAGGGTTACAATGAGCATTTAAAATGAATTTTCTCAAGTTTCCTCCATGAGAAAACAAAGAAAATTTGTAAGTAATTATGTTTGATGTATTCTATCACCTAGAAAGTTTTTGGGTTTTGGTTTTTACATGTGAGACAGAACAAGATGATAGTGGTTTGTTTTTCAATCAAAACTCCTCTTTGGGATTGTTTTTCCAAAGTCTTGGAACTGTAGCATTTTTTGGTGTTTGATGTAGGCTAGGAAAAGTGGAAGGTTGATCTTTACACCTTGTAATCCCTTTGGTTTTCCATTTTCATCATGGGTTAAATTTTTCACCATGTTTGCGTATGAGATAGTTGATTGTCCCATTGAATTTTGCCACCTTAAAGTTTGTTCCATGCATTTTGAAGTTGCCAAATCCTTTTGGAAGGTCTGTAGCATCATTTTTTTCACCATTGCATGCTATCCACATTGGTGACATTTTTTTCCACATCATTGAGAGGTCTACCACTCTTGAAATGTCAAAAGATCTGCCACTGTTGAAGAAGTTTGCCTTGTCATAGTTGTTTATTGAACCTTAAAGATGACATGAACCCATTGTTGTGAAATATTGTATCAATCATATAACCTCTACCCTACTCTGGATCATTGACACATATCACATTATAATGAATCATAATCTATCTATGTATAGAAACATCATGAGTTCCCAAATAGGGTATATTAAAATAATAACCTAATAGATAGGTTTCTCAAGCAAATATCAAACAAGCTTATACAAGTAACTTGTATCAGATAACTTCTTTAAGCTATTTTCATCAATTCTAGTATATAATACTAATGAAGATAATCACTCCTTAATATGGGGTATGTACACACATTTATAAGGAAATCAAATCAACAAGACCTTTCCTCTTTGCAAGTAAATGGAATTTTACTCTATTTCAAGCAAACTAGAGCAATTCCAAAATGAACATACAAGACAACAATCTTTCAAATTTAAGATAAAATAGAATAAGAATAGAATTCCATGCTTTTCAATCACTTAATCCAATTGGCTCTTCAACTTCCTAGCCTAGCCTCTTGCTATCAACTTAGAAATCAACCTCACTTCCCTAATCTCACTAAAACTCTCTCACCAAAAGCTCTCAGCAAAATAACAATCACTCAATGAAAATTTTAGCAGAAATGGCAATGTAATGTTGCATATGAAAAGTGTAAATAGTGAGGTATGATTGACCCATATTTATACACAAGAATCATCTTTACCAAGCTACAAATAAGGTTCATAGATTGCCACTTCTCAATCATTAAAATTTGACTCAGCTTATAAGAAGAAAAGTGGCAAATTTACATGAGGATAGTCATCGATTCAACATAGAAAATTGATTTAATGATCGATAAGCAGGTTTGACACATTCAAAAAGCACATGTTTTAACATAGCTAATCATTTTTAAGCTTGTTATACTTCTAAAGAATTCAGATAATTCATATGGTGGCGCCAAGTTTGCAGTTGTTCCCTATTAACAAGGCCCGTGGTTTATCATTTGAAATGGTCTTGTTGGGAATAGGATGCCATTTAATTGCAATCCTAAACATATTTCATGTATCTCCTAAGTCCTTGGAAAGTGTTCCCCAACACTAGGATTAGAAAGAGATTAAATTCGAATGAAATGAACATGTAAATTGACATTTGTAATTATTCCTAAATGATAGGAACATGCGGGATGCTCAGGAAGAGCTCCCACAAAATAGGAGCACATGGGGCACCCACATGGAAGGTGGAACCCACCTTGCTTAAGTTAACTATTTGGGGGATTGATAACACTTCAATAATGCATGTTTAGATCCTACAAGTTAGGGATTGATATTTACATGAGTGGAGTTTAGTTTAGTTTAGTTCAATTCAGTTATGGTTCAGTTATCTTCAGTTGCATGTAGTTAGTTTGAGTTGAATGCTAGTTTACTTTAGTTAACTTGAGTTACATGACTAATGACTTCAGTTGCATGACAGATAAAAAGTGGATACATTCAGTTAAGTGGGGATGATCAACCATGCATAATGTTTGCATGAATTGGTGGAGAGATATGTTTCAATTAACTAAGATTGACTTGGACCCACCTTGGGAGCCCAAGTTGGCATCTTTAAGTTAACACCTTTTGCATGAGAATATATTTACAAGGCTCGGTTAAGTGGGCCCATTCTTGGATGCCAACTTTAAGGTGATGCTTTCAAGATATTTTCTTGACCAATGTTTAATTAAGTATTCAATTGGGGCACTTAAATTGAGGAAACTTTGGTTTTGACTTCATGTTACAGTGTGGAGCTCTACTTGCACAATCTAGGCGTAGATTTTTTAGAGGATCTTTATGCTCTTGTATTTGATAGCTCTTATGAGTTTACATGCTCGTTAATTGTCTATTTATTGCAGCAATTGCATCAGAGTTTGTAGCAGGTTAGTAGGTTGAGCTTGTGCATGTGTGAGGGTTTGAAGCATGGCATGGGATGTGCGGATTCATGCTTTCTCACATGGAATGCATGGATAGCTTGTGCTGCAAAAATTGTATGAGAGTTTTGTGCAGGTTGTGAAGAAGGATTGTTGATGGCAAGGAAGCATATCAATCAAGGATTGATATAGTATTATTGTAATCTTGTTCTAAGGTTAAATAATACAAGCACTATTGATTTTGGTGGAGTTTTTTCCCGAAATGGTTTCTTCATGTATATGGTGTGTCACTTTTATCTTCTTGTCTAATTCTTCTACAATCTTTTGTCTCTTTCTACAATTGGTAAAATTGATCTAAACAGATTAATCATACACAAAGAATTGTGACAAAGAACACTTAATTAAATCTATAGTCAAATAGGTTTACAACTTTTAAGCTACAATATTACCTCCATTTTTCAATAGGTCTATCACCAATTTTTACTCTTTAAATAGTCAAATAAGTCCATGCCAAGTAGCCAAAACATACTAATATTCGACCCTTTTGTATTTATATCAGCATTTGACTTGGTACGTTAAGGATATGTTGCACTATATTTCAGTTATATTAACTCATTCAAAAGATTATGATACCACATATTCATTATTATTTAATCTGAAATGGCATACGCCTTTACTCTTGCTCGAGCGCTATAATATAGTGCACCATTTTTTCCATTCATTGACTAGAGCATAACTTGTATGTATCAGCCTTTATACTCTGTATAAATCAGCCTTTATACTTTGCATAATATATATAACGTTGTCCTCTCACTCTACATAGCATGTTAAATGCTAATGTATTACCTTTGACTGAGTCTCTCATGAATATTGTGTTGATATTCCACTTTGTTTTCATATCATACTAAGTCTTATATCTTCCCATGCCTCCATTACCTATTACGTTCTATTTGCTAGCAAGATAATTCATTGTACATGCCAATAGTGCTACCTCAATGCGTGTTACCTATGCTTCTTATTTTATGTTGAATTCCAACACATATGGATCATTTCATATGCAACATATAGTCTTCCATTTGTGCGCTACTCTTAGCATTTAGACTTTTCTTTTATGTGCCTTCCTGAAGTTGACTTGGTCTATTTTGGTAGATATATATATATATCAAAGGTTGCACCATAAGTCTTATCCACTATATATGTGTTGTCTCCATTCATTATTGTTTTGTTGTTTTAAGAAAACTCTTTATCATTCGTATATTTCCCACACCATATATGAACATATTAGCATATCTCATCTATGCTAGCACTTTATATTTAATGATGAAATACTTTTAATAATTATATATATATATATATAATATTATATATAATACTATATATATATAATATTATATATAATACTATATATATAATATTATATATATATATATATTATTGTTATCAACTAGGATTGCACCCTAGCTAAGCCTAGACTCAGCTAATCCTGTTGAAACATTGAAATATCTTCAGGATGTGGGTACCCTATAGTGACGATAGACCTCCAAATTGTGGGTTGGTTCCCCTTTTGATTTTCGAAGGAAACTAATGATTATGCAGGAAACTGGATAGAAGGCTTTAAAATGAATGGTAAAAACTTAACTTAAGGGGATGGCGATGCACCTAAATGACTATGATAATGCAAATTGATTCACAACTTCTTTTTTAAGAAAGATCTGCTCACTGTTTCAACTCAAAATCAGCTTTAAAAGACATTTACTTTTCACAATTATAACTGAAACATGCAATACAATAGTGATTTGTATGAAGGTTTGAAATTAATGGTTGTTGAAGCACAAACAAATGTTCGATCACAACTTCAACCTAATAAGATAACCTAACACAACATACAACCTACATTACATGAAACTTTTGCATTCATATTTGCAACAATGAGACATAGAAAAGGATTTGAGACTAGAACCACAATTAAATATCAAATCATTAACTGCAAATGAGACAAAAGATGATGAAAAAGGAATGCATTGTTGTCTTTTATTGATCTCAAAGGAGCCTTTGTATCAAACTATGAAAGTTGAATTACAAAACTTACAAACTCTCTGCAATACTCAAGAGAGGAAGAAGTAAGAACTGAGAAAAAACATAAGTATTTTCTCCTATATACAAAAAAGAGTCTCTAAGTACCAAGATGTGGCACTTGCAATTAATTGCATGTAAAAATATCTCCAAGAAACTCTCCCACGAGAAAAAGAGAAAAACCCTAAAAGAGGAATCTAAACTGATGTGAATTGAGCAAAAAAAGCTCCAAACTCCCCCTTACAATCAGTTTGACCCAAGTGGACTTCAAACCTAGCCATCTAACTGAAAATCAGACCCAAATGCTCCAGTTCAACTCCGCCTCTTTAGATTTTGCATGATTTTGAAATGAAGTTAACTGATCTAAATAGATGTTAAAGTAATTAATACAAAATTACTTTTTTGGGTTCTACATCTGCATGACATGCATTAAAGTAATTTGTATTTTATTACTTTAATGGTGTTTACATTATTTATCTCATGCAAGGTTTGAGGAGGTCAACCTTGAGTTTGATTTATCACTTTACACACAACTTTGCATAAGTTTACATTTCAGTAAATTTAACATAATCAAAGGTATTAATTTTGCATGAAAAGGTTTAAATTAAAGGAAAAAATGCCTCCTAAATAAAGTCAACCACTTTAGGGTAAAAGAAGCCCTAATAACAAAACCCGCAGCCACTTTACATCTCATTTCATTTGCAATCTTCTATTTTCTTTGGCTTTGTTGGTTTGGGCATCACCATGCTATGGTTTGAGCTCGAGCCTTTCATGGAGTCTTTTGGGAGTTTTCATGGAGAATCTCTAGCAGAAAACCTGCATGGTATATTCTATTCTATATATCTTTCATGAAAAAGAAATAATTTTTGCACTTGTGAATCACAAAAAGCAATGAAAACTTTTGATTTTTCCCTGTATGTTTACATGCTTGACTTCTCTGGTATAGAATGGAGGCTTGATTTTTCTACTTTCTATGCTTTCAATGCTCGACCTTCTGTATTTTCATATACTTTTGCAAGAATACAACAAAATGCACACTCTTTTGTACATACTTGCACTCCTTGCTCCCATGCTTTTATTCATGTAAAATGTCATTGGCCCTAGCTTCACTTTATTTCATTTTCTAGGAAAAGAAGAAAAAGTTCCTCTACCTTGGCTCGGCCCCACATCTTTCATGGACACGGTTATGAATGCTTGCACTAGGTTTTAATTGTTGTAGCAAGACGCGGCTCTCATATTATATTTCTCTGAAGGAATTGAAGGAAAAAACTTATTTCTATATTCTGTTGAATCAAAAACTCGAGGGTTTTCCTTTTCATTTTTTGCAAGCCACGGCTCTCTCCTTAAAGAAACCAAACCATATTTTATATATTTCATTACCGATTTGTGTTTTCCTTTGTCTTCTAGAAAGAGAAGATCTGAAAGCTTCCTATTTTCAGCCTTTGTAAACATCTCTATAGCTTTATTTTGGGTTTCAACTTGTATCTAGGTTTTGCTTCCCACTGTATTATGTTTCCACATATAGTTCACAGGTTTGCTAAAGATGTAAAAAAAAACCGTCTTTACTTCGTGGAAGAAAGATGAATATCCTTCTACTTTGTATGCTTCCACTTACTTCTAAATACGCTTGTATGATGGTGTCAATGTTCCTTGATAATGATTTTTCTTCAGCATCCTTTTACTGTCACACCATGTTTCAATATTATGTGGTTTCAAAAGTGCCCTCATGTAGGATTGATGTCCCTTTTTATTATCTAGTGATCTACACAGTCACTATTCCTTCAAGTCTTACTATATTTTGCAAGGTGACTATATAATGGGTTTGCCTTTGTGCACACAACAAGCACTGAATTTATGCTTAATGACTGCCTAGATACCTTTGAATGGTTACAACCTTAAATTCTTAACATATACATCTCTATTATGGACTATGCTTTGAAACTTTTGGATGGACAGTAATCCAAATGTATGCATTTCATATGATATAAACAACAAGAAATAATGATGTGACAATGACAATGAAGTGGAAAAAATGAATGATATGACCACAACTCTAAGGCTCATTTGTGATTGTCACTTCAAAGTAAATGGTTACCTTCATTGCACTCTCTAACTTGACAGTCATGAGTGAGCAGCCCTATGTTAATTATGCACATGGTAACTTGTTGATATGACTGATATGCCTTCTTGAAAGCTTGTAGTGATTGCATGAAAACTAAAATGACTTCCATAGATTTAAAATATACTTCAAATACCTCTTAAAATCCAAGAGGGCAGTATGTTGGGCTCAACCCTTGTGGGAGTCCATTTTCTCCACATGTTGTGATGTTAAAACATGAAAATTTGGAAAATCAAATGAACCTATACCTACACAGTGAACAAATAAGTTAGCAAAACAATGAAGTTGAAAGCTTCCAATGATGCATTAATTCTTCTACTCCTAAATGTTTGTGAAATCTGCATATTTGATCAAATGATTTATAGGAGTAGATTATATATATGTTGATGTATGCATATGAGGAGAAATTTTATTTTGAGCTCTAACACAATCTATTTCTGCAGGTATCTCTAGAGCAACCAACGAAGGAGCTGGAGTTGGAGCTAAAGCTGAAGACATAAATTAAAACCTTATGATTTGTCGTTCAGGCAATGATGAATCAAATTTCCTTTCATGTTCCTACTTCTTCAATTGTATAGTTTACTCTTCATGTTTCATTTCATCATGTATGATTAATCACTCCCATGGCTTGTGTGGGATGTGTAATTTTTTTCCCTGTTATTGTAAAACATTTGCATAATAAAACTAAACTTAATTTGAAAGCATATTTTGTGTAATAACAAAACTTTAGTAGAAATCTATATGTACCTTTTCCCTTTTAGCTGCAAATACTTGATCCAACTCTACCTAATTGAGCTATAAGAAAAAATTAGGTAACATTTTTGCAACATCTTAGGGGTGTTTTCTTGCTAAACAAATAGGATTAGTAGCCTTGCATATCCATTGGGAATAGGAGTTTTTTCTTTCTCGTTTGTGACTCAGATAACTCTGTAACTCAGTTGTTTCATCAAGAACAATAGCAGGACAAAATAGAAAACAACTACAATGGCACTGTTTAAGATAGGGCCAGCAAATAGTGCATCTTCACTTATTGGAAAACAAAAACTGAACTAAAAAGAATGTGCCTTGAGCACTTATTAACTTAAAACGTTATTAAACTATGTACAACAACAACCTTTGATCTTCAATAACACTGTTTGAGGTGAATCGCGTTCATTGGGATATGCAACACCTCTCCATCCAACTTTGAAAGCTGAAAAGTGTTATGTTGTTTGCATTCGGTGATCACATATGGCCCATCCCACATGGCATCAAATTTGGTATGCTTACCAACTCTACTTTTAAGTTCATCCAATTGAAACACCGGATCACCTACATTGAACACTCTTGGCACTACTTTTCTATCAAAGGTATTTTTCATCTGAGCTTGGTGAATCTCAAGCTTTCTTAATGCTTCCTTTCTTGTTTCCTCTAATTCCACCAGCTATGCAATCCTAATTTCCATAAGTTTTCTTCTAACAATTCAAGCTCCTTAATGAAATTCAAAGTAGGAAGTTCAACTAAAATTGGAAATTTAGCGTTTTTACCATATGTAAGAACATAAGGTGAATTACCTATAGCTCTTTTAGGAGTTATTTTGTCATCCCAAAGGGCTAACTTCATTTTATCATGCCAAGTCCTCTGGTTATGCTCAATGGATTTTTTGATAATCTTGATCAAATTCTTATTGGTGGATTAAACCTGTCCATTACCCTGAGGGTAATAATTGGACAAGTATTCAAAAATATATCATTCTTAATAGACCAATCAAAAATCCTTAAGCCAACAAAAGCTAATGCAACTTGCTCATCAATTTCCTTGTTGTTTTCTTGATATCCAACAAGCTATTCACATAAACCTTTTCCCTTAACCAGCTTAGTGACCTTAATATTGACATCGTACTCCATTACCTTGGTTATCCAACCTGCTCTTTTATCATTGGTATCTTTACTAAGCAAGAAATCCTTAATTGTTGGATGGGAAACCAACAACTGGATTTTATTGTTAGAGAGAATATGCCTAAATTTCTTAAGGCTTCTTACTATATTTAGCACATTCTTTTCAACAAATGAGTATCTTACCCTATAATCTTGAAAAACTTGACTAAAAAATGTAACAGGCTACTCAAGTCCTTCATTTTGCTGACAAAGCATGACTAAAATAGTATCAACACTCCCAAATGCATATAAATGAAATCTTTATCAAAGTTTGGATTAATGAGTGTTGGAGTTGCTGCAAGGTCCTCCTTTATCTCTTTGAAACTTCTTTTAACCTCCTTAGTTCAGCTAAAAGGAATATTCTTTTTAAGCATAGTTGTAAGAGGTTGCAATAATGTTGCAATGTTAGGTATGAACTTCCTAACAAAATTGATCCTACCTAGAAAGCTTTGTAAGCCTTTCTTATGAGCTGGTAGGGGTAATGCTAGAATAGCAGGGATCCTTTCTGGATCAATTGAAATACCATGCTTGGAAAAAATATTTCCAAGAAGCTTCCCCTCATGGACTGAAAAAATGCTCTTCTTTAGGTTAAGTGAAACCCCATATTCTCTGCATTTCTCAAAGATCTGCCTTAGATGATCAAAATGTTCATTAGCATTCTTTGAAAAAATAGTAAGGTCATCTAAATAAACAAGTACAAACTTGTTAATGAGGCCTTGGAAAGCCATATCCATTGCTCTCTAAAAGGTTTCCCCTGCATTGGACAAGCCAAAGGGAATCTTTCGGTAAGCCATGGTACCCCATTTGGTAGTAAAGGCAATTTTGAATTGATCTTCCTCCTTCACTAAAATTTGATTATATCTTGAATATCCATCTAACAAGGAAAATCTGTCAAAACTTAAAACCACTTGTAAAATTTGTTCCATTGAGGGTAATGGATAATGGTCTTTAAGAGAGGCTCTATTCAAATCATGGAAATCAACACACAACCTAATCTCACCATTTTTCTTTCTAACTGGTACCAAGTTAGAAACCTAAGATGTATGCTTAATAGAAAAGATAATGTTACCTTCAATTAGCTTGCTTAACTCTGTTTTCATGAGATGCTCCAGCTTGGGGTTTAGAGGCCTTTATTTCTGCCTCACTTGTTTTGCTTTGGGCTCCAACTCATGGTGTGTTGAGCTAACTCAGGGTTAAAACCCTTTAAATCTCCATACTCCCAAGAAAAAATATCACTAAATTATTGGCAAAGCAAGATAAAAGCTTGTTGTTCCTCTTTGGTACATACCTTACCGAGCTTAAGGAGCTTATCTATGAATATCTCAATGGGCTCATAATGCTCCTGCTTCACTATCATGTTGTTTCTATCTCTTCTAACTTGATCATTAGAATTAAATATTGATTCCAAGGTTACCAAACCATTGGAAAGCTTATTGGACTTTAATTGCAATATCTGATTGTCATATTACTGCTGCCATTTTTGTTGGTTTCCAGCAGCAAACTCTACTTTCTCCATCAAAAAATTAATAATCTGGTCATCACTTTCAAAAACTTTCCAACTAACATTATTATCTGGTACAAATGGTCTAACTACCACTTTTACATACTGTTGTGCCTCAACATTGTGAACATCAGTTGGAATATCAAACTATGAGCCTATGGCAGCTAGCTTATCAACTTCTTTATTTTGGTTTCTAGGAATGGAGAGCAAGTTGAAAGCATCAAAATATTTAATTAAATCCCAAATCCTATGCTTATACAATTTGAGCAAATCATTTTTTGTAACATTCATATTTCTTACTTTATTTTCTATCAATTTTGAATCACCAAAAATTTGTAAACATTTAATACCTCTCTTCCTAGCCCATTCTAGGCCATGAATAAGTGCCTCATATTCTGCTACGTTATTCGAACAACTGAAAGAAAATCTTAAGGTTGAATAATACCTTTCTCCATCAAGTGAAATCAACATGGCTCCTCCACTAGCACCCACTTTTCTTTTCGAGCCATTAAAATACAGCTTCCAAACCTAATTACCTTGTTGTTCTAGTTGTTTTTCATCTTTAACCAGATTTGGAACAACTGCATCATGTTCCCAAATCATGTAAATTCCTAATCCTACCTCATCTATGTTGGAAAAACAAGGATAGACAACTGAGAGGGGGGTGAATCAGTTGTCACAAATTATTTAAACTTTTATAACTTTACTTAATTCAATCTCAGATCTGATGAATGAACAATAGACCATAAATAATCAACACATTAGAAACATAAAGAACACCAAGATTTTTTACATGGAAACCCTATTAGGGGAAAAACCACGGTGCAAGTTAGTCCACAAGATTATACCCAGTTAAAAGTATAATAAAAAATAATGGGAATGCACATGCATTTAGGCACACTACCTAGAGCTCACTGCTCAATTACAAGAGGGCTCACTGCCCAACAATACACAGCAATATGGATTAGATCCATAGGGTATGAACTGAGGAAATAGCTTCTTCACAAGCCTAATTACAGTTCTAGTTAAGCACAGAAAAACCTTCTTCACACTTCGCTCAAACTTCTTCTCACTTTGCTCTGCAATCAAATGATTTGGACACTATTCACACATCTGCACTTTCTCTAGCACACATTTGATCTTATGCACACACTAACTTCACTCAAACAATCTCTCTTATATATCCGCAACATGGAATTACATCAACAACCTAGTTGGCCAAAAATATGAAACATATTTTCAATGTCGGCCCAAATTTACAAATAAATTTTCAATGTGGATCAAACACCATCGGCTAATATCATGATGTGAACCAAAAAAATATCCTCAAGCGTGCAAAACATTCAAATTTTAATCTCCAAGGATCCACAACATGTTACAACCATCATGTCAACCAAGAACATGAAAACCCAAACATACTGAGAAAAAATCTTTGACCATGAGCACACCAATCAATGCAGACATGCAAAAAAGATAGAGCATGATCTAGAAACATCTACATCGACTAGAATTACCAAAATTATACCAACTTTAATCAAGAATGCTGATAGAGACCACAGAAACATTGTCAAAACATAGATCTTCAAAACTCGAACAAATCTTCATGCGGACCTCTGAAACTTCCGGTGGATGAACTAAATACACGTAGCAATAAACCCTTTAGTCCATAGTAGTTGATCTTCAATGTACAGAACAAGACACTTTCATGACCTTCATAGTTCCACTGGGAACCTACAATACTTTCTTTTAAAATTTTCTCAATATCCTCGACATATACAACCTTCAATATGTCAAATGCTAATAGTGTTGACATCAATGACAACCACATATTAGCAACACAACCACATAATCCAACAATCTCCCCCTTTTGCATTGATGGAAACACATGATGTGAAAAACACCATCAACCCAACTCTCAATCAGCACTTACTCCTCCTTAGATTCTAACTCTACTTCCTTGACTTCTTATACATGATCTTCACCCCACAAGGCTCTTCTCCCCAAATAAGCAACATTTTTTCACATGACTCTTCTCCCCCTTTGACATCAATGGCAAAGATAAACATTATCTTCCCACATACAAGCTTTGAACCACATATTTGCACATCTGACTACTCCCCTTGAGTAGCAGCCATGGAAACATCAATCCGGATCAGTAAATATTTATGAAGCACATGGATTGATGCAAGTAAATGCATCTTTACTTCAAATCAGGAGGGTTTATCACCCCTAGCATCCCTCTAAGATACTCAAAAGTATCCTTCAGGAATGGCTTGGTGAAAATGTCTACAATTTGTTCTTTGGTAGGCACATACTCCAGTTCGACCTCTTTCTCACTCACTTTTTCCCTCAAGAAGTGAAACTTGATTGATATGTGCTTGGTCTTAGAGTGTCGCACTAGATTCTTTGATATGTTTATTACACTTGAGTTGTCACAGTATATGGCAATAGGTTTATCATATACTACTCTGATATCTTTCAACATTTGTTTCATCCACATCACCTGAGTACAGTTGTTTGCAACAGCAATATACTCTGCCTCAGAAGTAGATAGAGAAATGGAATTCTTATTTTTGCTCAACCAAGACACCAGCTTCTTCCCTAGGAAGAAGCACCACCACTTGTACTCTTCATGTCATCTACATCTCTTTCCTAATCCACATCAATAGATGAATTCAAAGTAAGATCATCATCCTTAGGATACCAAAGTCTAAAATCAACTATTCCTTTCAAATACCTAAAGATTCTCTTAACAACAGTCACATGAGACTCTTTTGGATCAGTCTAAAATCTAGCAACCATACATACATCATTCATAATGTCTAGTCTGGTCTAAGTTAAATAGAGCAATCCACCAATCATTGACCTGTATCTTGTTTGATTTTTCTTAGGAGAATCATCATTCTATGTCAACTTACATCCGGTTACCATGGGAGTACCAACAAGTTTTGAATCATCCATGCCAAACTTCTTTAGCATTTCTCTCACATATTTTGACTAAGATATGAAGATCCCCTTGTCTAACTAAGTAACTTGCAATCCCAGAAAGAACTTCATCTCTCCAATCATACTCATCTCAAATTCACTCTTCATTTCATCAGAAAACCTCATACATAGATTGTCATCTCCTCCAAAAATAATGTCATCAACAAAGACCTTAATAATTAATTATTTATCATGATCCAATTTGAAATATAAGTTGTTGTCAGCAATACCTTTATTGAATCCAAGCTTCAATAATTATTTGTCTAATCTAGCATACCAGGCTCTAGGGGCTTGCTTGAGTCCATATAGAGCTTTCTTCAATCGGCAAACCATGTCTTCCTTATCAATCAGTTGAAAACCATTCGGCTGTTCAATATATACTTCTTCTAGCTCACCATTCAGAAAAGTTGACTTCACATCCATTTGATAGACTTTATAGTTCTTATATGCAGCATAAGCAAGAAATAACCCTACAGCTTCAATTCTAGCAACAGGGGCAAAGGTTTCTTCAAAATCAATACCTTCCATTTGTGAATACCCTTTACATACCAGTCTTTCTTTATTCCAGACCACTTCACCTTGTTTATTCAACTTATTCTGAAAGACCCATTTAGTACCAATAACATTCTTATCTTTAGGTCTAGGAACAAGTATCCATGTATTATTCTTTTCAATCTGCATCAATTCTTCCTTCATAGCTTCCATCCAGTGTTCATCATTGTAGGCTTCTTTAGGTTCAATCTTGGAAATTAGGCAATACTCTTCTACAATCTTTCTTCTAGTTTGTACACCTTTATTCTTGTCTCCTATAATTTTATTTTTAGAATGATTTAGTTTTACATAGCTCAGAGTTTTATGATTCTCTCAAACTTCTGATTCTTTTGTTCTTCCTTTTGCACTTGCACTTGTCTCTACTTCTTGACTATCTTGATTTACCATAACAAATTGAAGTTGTCTTACCAAAACATATGGCACAATTTGAAGTTGATTTTTTGTCTGAACATTCTTCCCTTTGTTTGTATTGTCTTCATTTGAATCATATCCACAATATCTAGATGATTTAGCAGAATCCTCATCAACTCTGAAATTTGCACTCTCAGCCATTTTTCTTAATCTTTTTTTATAGCACCGGTAGGCCTTGCTTCTAGTAGAGTAGCCTAGAAAGATTCCTTCATCACTTCTTGCATCAAACTTTCCTATATCATCATCTCTTGATATAACACTTGCTTCCAAAGATCTTGAAATATTTAATAGTAGGCTTATGACCAAACCATAGTTCAAAAGGAGTCTTACCAGAATTACCATTTACATTTACCTAGTTCAAAGTGTACACAACAGTGCTTACTGCTTCACTCTAGTAGATGTGAGGCACATTTCCTTTAATCATCATTGTTCTAGCAGCATCCAAAATTGTTTTGTTCTTTCTCTTAGCAACACCATTCTGTTGAGGGGTTCAGGGAGCAAATAACTCTCTTGTGATTCCGTTCTCTTCACAGAAAGAATTAAACTCCCTGGTGGTGAACTCACCACCTCTGTTTAACCTTAAGCATTTAATTTTTATACCTTTCTCATTTTCTACCATAGCTTTGAAAATTTTGAACTTTTCTAATGAGCAACCCATATCATTCTAGAATAATCATCAATAAGCAGCATAAAGTACCTTTCACCATGGAGACTTTTGGCTTTGGAACAACCACATAGATCAATATGCACCAGCTCCAATAATCCATTTGAATGATGTTGTTTGCTCCAAAAAGAAATTCTAGTCTATTTTCCCATCTAACACTCTTTGCAAATTGTGCTGGCAGGCTTCACTAGCTTAGGTAGATCTCTTACTACTTGAGTGGAACTTATTTTGATAATGTTATCAAAATTCACATGACACAACCTTCTATTCCATAACCAGCTTTCATCTACTTGAGCAATTAAACAACTTTCACTGGCAGCATTTAGGTGAAAAATATTACCTTGTGTCTATTTACCTGAGGCAATTACATTTCTAGAACTTCCATATATCCTGCATCTTCCATCTTTGAACTAAAGATCATATCCCTTTTCCACCATCTATCCAACACTCAATAGGTTGTGCTTCAAGCCTTCAACATAAAGAACATCATCAGTGTTATGCTTACCACCAAGACAAATAGATCCTCTGCCATGAATCACACAAGCATTGTTATCTCCAAATCTTACAACCCCACCGTCATACTTCTCTAGACTTACAAATTTTCTTTTGTCACCAGTCATATGATGTGAGCATCCGCTATCAACGACCCACTCATCCTTTTATTCAATTCGGGCTGCAAGAGCTTTCTCAACTTTAGCAGATTCAGTAGCCACAAGACTATTTTCCTTGATAGCAATGAAAACCCAATCATCTTCATTTCCATTATCTTTATCAGACTCATCATCAATCACACCTTCTTCAACAAAGTAACATTTCTTTTGGAATCTATATTTGTAAGGCTTAGATCTAGGAACTCTTTCACGACAACTTCATGCAAAATGGCCTATTTTACTACAAGAAAAACATTTGATAGGCAGCTTTCCTTTATACTTACCTTGTCATCTACCTTCTTTCTTCACAATCAGTGCTTCCAACTCTTCTACCTCTTTCTTCATCTTCAATTTGTTTCAT
This sequence comes from Sequoia sempervirens, assembly GCA_007258455.2. Taxonomy (NCBI): domain Eukaryota; kingdom Viridiplantae; phylum Streptophyta; class Pinopsida; order Cupressales; family Cupressaceae; genus Sequoia; species Sequoia sempervirens. The sequence goes on from VDFB02000003.1 coordinate 249,492,206, forward strand.
TTCTTCCTCGTACTTGAATTTATTTCTAGAACTCTCTCCCGAATCATATCTTTGCTTGTTTCCTCTAGATACAGTAGCCTTAAATGCAGTTTCAGTCTTAGGAGCAAATTCTCTCAACTCAAAGGCAACAAGTTTACCAATCAGTGTATCCCTTGTCACATTCGTCAATGATCTGGTTTCTTCAATAGCATGAGCCTTTGCTTTAAAGGAGGGAGGAAATGATCTAAGCACTTTAGCCACAATTTCTTCCTCATCCAAGGTACCGCTAGCACATCTAATAGCCATCACTAGTTCATTTACTCTTTTCATAAAAGAAGAAATATTTTCATCTTCACCCATCTTCAGATTTTCATAGTTGCCTTTCAAAATTTGTAGCTTAGCCATATTCACATGTACATCTCCTTCATACAAAGTTTCTAGCTTCATCCACATCTCATGAGTTGTCTTCAGACCTAACACATTTTGTCATTTCCAAATCTTCTAGAGAACTCAACAAAGCTTCCATAGCCCTAACATTATTTTGAGCCTCTTTAATCTCATCAGCAATGGAAGGACCATTCTGAGGAATAACATATTGATTCTTTGTAATTTTCCAAAAGGGTTCACCAATACACTTCAAATTACACTCCATCCTAGCTTTCCATAATGAGTAATTTGTTCCATCAAATCTAGGACTGCCCTTCTTGTTAGAGTAAAGTAATTATTTAACTTTACTCTCCTCTTAAGACTTCACTTTATGCACATATATTAGTCATTTAATAATTAATATTAATTATTAAATGCACTCTCCTTAGGGTTAGGTTTTCCTTTCCATTTTGATCTCCTTTTATAAGGATTGATCTCTTGTATTGTATTCTCTTCTTGATGTTCTTTTTTCAATCTGATAATACATTCTTGCATATTGTCAAAGCAAAACCCTTGTTTTGTTTCCTACAGATTTCTTCCTTGTGACAGGTTTTTGCATGCAGGTTTCTTGAGCTTAATAGATTTGTTTTTCATCAAATCTTACATGGTATCAGAGTTGGATCTGCTGTAGCTTGTTCATGTTTGAAGAAAAAAGGGAGCAAGGGTTTGACAAAAGAAATTTGGGATTCTTTGGCTAATTTGAGAGAGATCTAGTATTCCTTGCCCAACGATTTTAAGAAATCAAAATTTTTTTAGTGTTTTTTACAAGCGCATGCATCAGATCTGGCATTTTTTTAGCATTTTTTACAAGCACATGCATCAAATCTGGCATTTTTTAGCATTTTTTACAAGCGCATGCATCAGATCTGGCATTTTTTTTGGGTGTCCTTCTCTGTGCTGTTCACAGTGGTGTCCTTGGTATCATTTAACAGTCTTGCACCTTATTCCTCTGAACGTCGTGCATGAGCCGATGTCTGCGTTGGCATATCTAAAAAGGTAGAACTTCAAACCCCTGCGGGCGCCGTACTTTGACTTGAAATTTTTTTACCGACGATTGCTATCCAGATCTGTAGTCTATTTCATTAGTAAATTCTTCAGGTACACAGAGATTTGTCCCAACCAATTACTGCTTTCTATTGCTTTCTAGCTTTCAGTTTGTACTGGGGATTGGATTTTTGCATTGTGGGGGGGGGTGTTTTCTCTTGATTTTTGTCATTTCCATCAGAAAACCAGAATCTACAAACACCAAAATAAAACAAACAAACCCCTTATGCATCTTCTGTCTAGTTCTAAAAGACCACTAAATAATAATTAAAAAATTTAGAGCAGTTGAGGCACAGTTCACAGGATGGCCGACAGATCTATTGAACCTCTCCACCGCATAATTATCACACTTGGAAGGGTCGCATGATGACTCTTCTCCAGTCTCGAGGGTTATGGTCCTGTTTGGATGAGGTTCAGCCTTAGTTGACTCACACCTTTGAGGTTATGCAGCACAGGAACAATATGGATCAGGCTATGGGATTGATGGTTTTACACATTTCTGATAGTCTCCTGTTTCATCTTGATGGTTGTCTCACTCCTCGAGCCATTTGGACCAAGTTTGATGGACTTTTTGGTACTGTCAATCAGTTCAGAGCTTTGCAGCTTGAGGCCGAGTTAACTTCTTTGGTACATGATTCGTTTCCCTCCATTGAGGACTTTCTGATGAAGTTCGAACAACATCTCATATTATTGACATTGAATACAGTTTATTCTTGTCATATTCTATCTCTCTTTTGTGCTTTCTATTAGGCCTCTAGATCTTGGGTGGCTACCTTCATAGCCAATTCTTTGGTTTGACAATCAGAGTGCCATTCACATTTCACACAACCCAATGGAGCATCAGTGGACAAAGCACATTGGGTTTCCTCTAGATAGTCCCACTATTCTTTGGTGTGACAATCAGAGTGCCATTCACATTTCACGCAACCCAGTGGAGCATCAGCGGACAAAGCACATTGGGTTTCCTCTAGATAGTCCCACTATTCTTTGGTGTGACAATCAGAGTGCCATTCACATTTCACGCAACCCAGTGGAGCATCAGCGGACAAAGCACATTGAAATCCACATGCACTTCATCAGGCAGTTGATTCAGGATGGTTCTCTCATCTTGGAGTACATTCCTACAGAGGAGCAGGTTGCAGACATCTTCACTAAACCTTTGGCATCTTCGTGCTATCTTCAGTTGTGCTCCATGCTTGGGGTGAAGGAAGTTGTCCTTGGGGGGTCTCAGTGAGGCCTTCCGTCCTTCATGTTTTTTTTAGCATGTTTCTTTATCTCTTTTTGGAGGAGTTTTTTCCCACTAGGTTTTCTCCTTTACTCCGCTTTATAAAGATTTTGTTGTATTCGGGTACCTGATCAGGCCATGTTGTCGGGACCCTCTATTGCATTGTAGTTCCTTTGCTTTCTTCTGCATTGTTTGTAGCTGCATCGTAGCTCATCTTAAGGGGGGGTGTTAGAGTAAAGTAATTATTTAACTTTACTCTCCTCTTAAGACTTCACTTTATGCACATATATTAGTCATTTAATAATTAATATTAATTATTAAATGCACTCTCCTTAGGGTTAGGTTTTCCTTTCCGTTTTGATCTCCTTTTATAAGGATTGATCTCTTGTATTGTATTCTCTTCTTGATGTTCTTTTTTCAGTCTGATAATACATTCTTGCATATTGTCAGAGCAAAACCCTTGTTTTGTTTCCTACAAATTTCTTCCTTGTGACAGGTTTTTGCATGCAAGTTTCTTGGGCTTAATAGATTTTTTTTTCATCAAATCTTACACTTCTTGTATGATGTCATCTCATATCACCTCAAGCTTTTAAACTTCTTCAAAGGAACCTGCTCTGATACCAATTGTTGGAAAAACAAGGACAGACAACTGAGAGGGGGGTGAATCAGTTGTCACAGATTATTTAAAAAAATTCTAACTTTACTTAATTCAATCTCAGATTTGATGAATGGACAATAAACAATAAACAATCAACACATCAGAAACACAGAGAACATGAAGATTTTTTACATGGAAACCCTGTTAGGGGAAAAACCACAGTGGATGTTAGTCCACAAGATTATACCCGGTTAAAAGTATAATGAAAAATAATGGGAATGCACATGCATTCAAGCACACTGCCTAGAGCTCACTGCTCAATTACAAGAGGGCTCACTTCCCAAGAATACACAGTAATACGAATTAGATCCATAGGGTATGAACTGAGGAAATAGCTTCTTCATAAGCCTAATTACAGTTCCAGTTAAGCATAGAAAAACCTTCTTCACACTTCACTCAAAATTCTTCTCACTCTGCTATGCAATTGAATGATTTGGACACTATTCGCACATCTGCACTTTCTCTGGCATACATTCAATCTTATGCACACACTAACTTTGTTCAAACAATCACTCTTATATATCTACAACATGGAATTACATCAACAACCTAGTAGGCCAGAAATATGGAACATATTTTCAATGTCGGCCCAAATTTACAAATAAATTTTCAATGTGGATCAAACACCATTGGCTAATATCATGATGCAACCCAAAAAAATACCTTTGAGTACACCAAACATTCAAATTTTAATCTCCAAGGATCCACAACACATTACAACCATCATGTCAGCCAAGAACATGAAAATCCAAACATACCAAGAAAAAATCTTCAACCATGAGCACACTGATCAACGCAAACGTGCAACAAAGATAGAGCGCGATCTAGAAACATCCATGAACACCAAGAAACAATAGAGAAACATCTGCAGCAACTAGAATTACCAGAATTATACCAAATTTAATCAAGAACACTGACAGAGACCACAGAAACACTGTCAGAACACAGATCTTCAAAACTCGAACAAATCTTCACACGGACCTCTAAAACTTCCAGTGGATGAACTAGATACACTCAGCAATAAACCCTTTAGTCCACAATATTTGATCTTCAATGTACAAAACAAGACACTTCCATGACCTTCACAATTCCACTGAGAACTTGCAATGCTTTCTTTTATAATTTTCTCAATATCCTCGACATATACAGCCTTCAATATGTCAAAAGCTAATAGTGTTGGCATCAATGGCAACCACATATCAGCAACACAACCACAACATCCAACAATCCATGTGACTGAAAGGGTCAACTTTGTGATTCTCGGTTGCCCACTCATCTAGATTAATATCATATATGCCTTCAATAGGTGTGTTGGGTTCTAGGGTCATGGATTGATCCTCTTGCTCATGGATGGCTAGGTTTGCATTTATAAGATTAGGAACATAAGGTTCAATATGATCTTTAGCTTGCGGTTTTGATTTTATGGTCACTCTAGTGCCATATCTTGTTCTAAAAAATAGATGTGACCAATCAGAAGATAGAAACCCACCCAACTTAGCAATAAAATCCTTAGAAAGACATGTGGAAAAGTAAGATGGTAGGTCTATAACATAGATATCCTATGGGATTGCAAAATTTGAGCATGCATGCAAGGTAAGAGCTAAATTTTTAACCACCCCAGCTGTCTTAACAACAGAGCCATCTAATTGAATTACTCCCTTTGAAAGTGGCTCATATGTTAATCCTAGCTTATGAGCTAGACTCTTAGGCATTACAAAACTGCTTGCACCTAAATCAATCATCAATTGTGCACTGATTTGTCACCAATGATTAGACTTACATAAAATAGAGGTGGTTTTACCTCTTGGGCTGGTTGCTCACTCTTGCCTTTAGGGTTGTTTGCAAGCACAACTTTGGGCTGCTTTTTGCTAGACTTGTCAGAAACTAAAATCTTAGCCAAAGCTTCTTGCAACAAATATTTTTTCCCAGGAATATGTAAAGCATCAATAATTGACAAACTAATTGTATCTTTCTTCATATGATCCACAATATTAAATGTTGCAACACTAACCTTTTGTTGTCCCTTGGAAATAGCAGCCTTAGTTTATGACTACAAAGGTTAAAATTGAGCCTTTGGTTGTTCCTTTCTTGCTAGTGTTTGACCCCTTGGAAAAATATGGACATTCTGAGAAGTTGAAGGCCCAATTTGGCCTTGTTGAGCTATAGGAGTTTGATTTTTATCCTTACCAACCTGTTGTTGGCCTTTGTCTATTTTTTGTAATCTCTTATCAACTTGCTTTCCTAAATCAACAGCTCTTTTCTTTGACCTTGTAATGGCTGTGATGGAAGTATATGATTGGTTTTTCCCTTGTGACCGATTCACTCCACAGAACTCACTACCTTGCCAATTCATTAGGGCAACATCAGGATCATTTTGCTGAATTTGAGAACCCTACTGCTCATAACTTTCTTTGGTCACATCCTTTATAACAGTAGTACTATTTTGCACCATGAAAGCTTGATTCCACACTCCATTAGAACAAGTGTTTTTATTGTGAGGTTGGTTGCATGGAAAACACCACTCAGAATCCTGTGCCATGTTTTGCATAGGCATGAGCTCCTTTGAAGAGCTAGCAGTATTAGGATTTTATGGATGAAATGGCCTAGGATTATAATTTCTTCTTTGTCCTTGGTAATAAGCCTGATAAGGAGGTCTATTTTCTTGATATGGGGGTTGGTATGGTCTGGTTTCTTGGCCAACCTATTTCTTAATATTCACTAAATCATTTCCAACTGATTTCAGCATGTTCCTTATCTCTTGAAGCTCTTGAGAATGGGTTAGAGAAGTGGGTTCTTGCGTTGTAGCTTGGTAACCTATTACTAAAACAAGTGGAACAACAACTATTGGGGGTAATGCTATGGGTTCTTATGTTGTAGCTTGGTAACCTATTGCTAAAACAAGTGGAACAACAACTATTGGGGGTAATGCTATTGGTATAAATGGTTGTACCTCAGGAAAAATTTCCATTGGTAGCCTAAGGGCTATTTTACCAGCCTAAATGAGGTTGTTTTTTGCTCTAATAGCTATCTCATATGCATTAGGAAGTGTATTTTTGGCCATAGATTGAATCATTACTGAAATATCACTATTAATAGCCTTAAGAAAATACATAAATGCATGCTGAGGTAAAGGTTTTATCGTTACCGGAGTTATGTCCCAAGTCTTCTAGCAATGATAATTGAAATCTGACATATGCTCATGTGGAGCTCTTTTAATAGTACTCAGCTACTCCATCAAAGATAGATGATTTGATTTATCCTCAAACTACTTATGTGACACATCACCTAATCCATCCCATGTCCAGATTGAATTTACTAGAAGTGTCTGAAACCATTGTAAAGCTTTTCCCTTTAATGATGTAGCCAAAAGCCTGAGCACTACATTTTTTGTAGTGATATTGTGAACTGAACACAAAGTAGCCACATCTCTAATGTGCTTAATAGGTGTTGTCTGATTCTCCCCTATGAAAAATGGCAAGCTTTTGAGGGCTGCTACATGTATGTCATCATGTTGAGAAATATCTAATGGACTACCCCCATTAAATGGTGCAAATGTGAACTACCTCGCCATTACTGGTGCTTGTTGAATAGGTACTTGAATTCTTGGTACCAAACTTGTAGGGTTGTGATTTGGAGGTGTAGATCTTGATCTAGTCAGTGGTGGGCTAATACTTCTCCTTTTTACTATCCCTCCTTTCCTCCTTAGTGGTGACAGCTACAAATACTCAAATGGTGAAGAGCTACCTCTTGTTTGCACTCTTCTCATAGGTTGTTTGCACTGGATCTACTTCAAAAACAAAGATAAGAGTCACCAGGTATAAATCGTCACCTCTAAAAGGTAAAAATATTGTTGTATATACCAGAACAATAGCTTGCAACTTGAATTCATTCTCTGAAGTGAGCTTCAAATTCCCATCGGGCATGCCAAAAACTGTTATCAATTAGGATTGCACCCTAGCTAAGCCTAGACTCAACTAATCCTATTGAAACATTGGAAATCTTTAGGTTGTGGGTACCCTATAGTAAAGATACACCTCCAGATTGTGGGTTGGTTCCCCTTTTTATTTTCTAGGGAAACTAATGATTATGTAGGAAAAGGGATAGAAGGCTTTAAAATAATGGTAAAAACTTAACTTAAGGGGTTGGTGATGCACCTAAATGACTATGATGATGCAAATTGATTCACAACTACTTTTTTTAGAAAGATCTGCTCACCATTTCAACTCGCAATTAGCTTTAAAATACGTTCACTTTTCACAATTCCAAATGAAACATGCAATACAACAATGATTTGTATGAAGATTTGAAATTAATGATTGTTGAAGGACAAACAAATGTTCAATCACAACTTCAACCTAATAAGATCATGTAACACAACATACAACCTGCATTACATGAAACTTATGCATTCATATTTGCAACAATGAGACATAGAAAAGGATTTGAAAGTAGAACCACAATTAAATATCAAATCATTAACTGCAAATGAGACAAAAGATGATGAAAAAGGAATGCACTGTTGCCTTTTATTGATCTCAAAGGAGCCTCTGTATCAAACTATGAAAGTTGAATTACAAAACTTACAAAATCTTTGCAATACTCAAGAGAGGAAGAAGCGAGAACTAAGAAAAAACATAAGTATTTTCTCCTATATACAAAAAAGAGTCTCTAAGTACCAAGAGGTGGCACTTGCAGTTAACTGCATCTAAAAATATCTCCAAGAAACTCTCCCACAAGCAAAAGAGAAAAACCCTAAAAGAGGAATCTAAACTTATGTGAATTGAGCAAAAATAGCTCAAAACTCCCCCTTACAATTAGTTTGACCCAAGTGGACTTCAATCTCAACCATCTAACTGAAAATCAGGCCCAGAAGCAATAATTCAACTCCACCTCTTTAGATTTTGCATGATTTTGAAATCAAGCTAGCTAATCTAAATAGATGTTAAAGTAATCAATAAAGAATTACTTTTTTGGGTTCTACATTTGCATGAAACACATTAAAGTAATTTATAGTTTATTATTTTAATTGCGTTTACATTATTTATCTTCATTTTATCTCATGCAAGGTTTGAGGAGGTTGACCTTGAGTTTGATTTATCACTTTGCACACAACTTTGCATAAGTTTACATTTCAATTAACTTAACATAATCCAAGGTATTAATTTTGAATGAAAAGGTTTAAATTAAAGGAAAAAATTACTCCTAAATAAATTTGGCCACTTTAGGGTAAAAGAAACCCTAATAAAAAAACTTGTGGCCACTTTACATCTCATTTCGTTTGCAATCTTTTATTTTCTTTGGCTCTACTAGTTTGGGCATTGTTATGCTAGGGTTTGAGCTCAAGATTTTCATGGAGTCTTCTGGGAGTTTTCATGGAGAATCTCTGGCAGAAAACCTACATGGCGCAGAAAACCCGCATGGCATGTTCTAGTCTCTATATCTTTCATGAAAAAGAAACAATTTTTGCACTTGTGAATCACAAAAAGCAATGAAAACTTTTGATTTTTCCCTTTATGTTTACATGCTCGACTTCTCTGGTATAGAATGGAGGCTTGATTTTTCTAATTTTTGTGCTTTCAATGCTCAGCCTTCTGTATTTTCACACACTTTTGCAAGGATAGAACAAAATGTGCACTCTTCTGTACATATTTTCACTCCTTGCTCCCATGCTTTTAGTCATGTAAAATGCCACAGGTCATGGCTTCACTTTATTTCATTATGTAGGAAAAGAAGAAAAAGTTCCTCTACCTTGGCTCGGCCCCACATCTTTCATGGCCATGGTTATAAATGTTTGCACTAGGTTTTAATTGTTGTAACAGGCCACAACTCTCATATTGTATTTCTTTGAAGGAATTGAAGGAAAAAACTTCTTTCTATATTTTGTTGAAACAAAAACTCAAGGGTTTTCCTTTTCATTTTTTGCAGATCATGGCTCTCTCCTTGAAGAAACCAAACCAATTTTTTTGTATTTCATTACCACTTTGTGTTTGCCTTTATCTTCTAGAAAGAGAAGACTTGAAAGCTTCCTATTGTCGGCCTTTGTAAACATCTCTATAGCTTTATTTTGGGTTTCAACTTGTATCTAGGGTTTTCTTCCCACTGTATTATGTTTCCACATACAATTCATAGGTTTTCTAAAGATGTTGAAAAAGAACCTTCTTTCCTTTGTGGAAGAAAGATGAAAATCCTTCTACTTTGTATGCTTCCACTTACTTCTGAATACACTTGTATTATGGTGTCATTGTTCCTTGATAATGATTGATCTTCAACATCCTTTTACTGTCACACCATATTGCAATGTTTTGTGGTTTCAAAAGTTCCCTCATGTAGGATTGATGTCCCTTTTTTATTATCTAGTGATCTACACAGTCACTATTCCTTCAAGTCTTACTGTATTTTGCAAGGTGACTATATAATGGGTTTGCCTCTGTGCACACAACAAGCACTAAATTTATGCTTAATGACTGCCTTGATACCTTTGAATGGTTACAACCTTAAAATATTAATATATCCATCTCTATTATGGATTGTCCTTTGAAACTTTTGGATGGATAGTACTTCAAATGTATGCATTTCATATGATATAAACAACAAGAAATAGTGATGTGACAATGACAATGAAGTGACAGAAATGAATGATATGACCACAACTCTAAGGCTCATTTATGATTGTTACTTCAAAGTGAAGGGTTTCCTTCATTGCACTCTCTGACTTGGCAGTCATGAGTGAGAAGTACTATGTTAATTATGCACATGGTAACTTACTGATATGATTGATATGCCTTCTTGAAAGCTTGTAGTGACTACATGAAAATTGAAATGACTTCCATAGATTTAAAATATACTTCAAATACCTCTTAAAATCCAAGAGAGAAGCATGTTGGGTTCAACCCTTGTGGGAGCCCATTTTCTCCACATGTTGTGATGTTAAAACATGAAAATCTAAAAAATCAAATTAACCTATACCTACACAGTAAACAAACAAGTTAGCAAAACAATGAAGCTCAAAGCTTCCAATGATCCATTAATTCTTCTTCTCTTTAATGTTTCTGAAATCCACATATCTAATCAAATGATTTAAAGGATTAGATTATATATATGTTGATGTATGCATATGAGGAGAAATTTGATTTTGAGCTCTAACACAATCTATTTCTGCAGGTATCTCCAGAGTAACCAACAAAGGAGCTAGAGTTGGAGATGAAGACACAACTGACAACCTTTTGATTCGTCATTCAGGCAATGACAAATCAAATTTCCTTTCATGTTCCTACTTCTTCAGTTGTATAGTTTACTCTTCATGTTTTATTTACTCATGTATGATCAATCCCTCCCACGGCTTGTGTGAGACATCATATTTTGTACAATGAATAAAAAAGCAATTCTTTTATGCAAATTGTGTAAATTTTTTTTGTTGTTTTAAAACATTTTCATAATAAAACTAAACTTCATTTGAAAGAATCTTTTGTGTAATGACAAAACTTTAGTAAAAATTTGTATGTACCTTTTCCCTTTTAGCTACAAATACTTGATCCAACTCTACCTGATTGAGCTATAAGCAAAAATTAGGTAACAATTATAATATTCACATTATAATATATATGCATATTAGTGTGTGTGTGTGTATATAAAAAAAAAAATATATATATATATATATATATATATATTCTCACTAGTGCAAAGAACATTCTTTGATATTTAAACATGCATAAATACTTACTTATATGAATATATATATTCATATATATGATCACGTATATATTTCCATACACGTTCAATATATATATATAATTTCATTTTCTTAGGTTGACAAATATATGTGTAACAAATGCATTACATAGATACATATATGTGTGTGTGTGCGATACATGTCACATTGGTGTTTCCATGATTTATGATGTATCCATGCATGGGTACATGAAAGTATTCCTACTTTCATATAAATATGCACATATACATTCACTATGCACAAGTATTGTTTCCACACATACAAACACATATATTCATTCTATATACATATTGTGAACCTAGATTCTAATACCTGTAAGAACACAACAAATGAACGCATTAATAAGATCAAATGCAAGTTAGAATAGAGGTTCCCCATAAAATCCGTTTAACCATATTCAAAATAGAAATAAAACAAGAACACAATGAAAGAAGATGAAAATAAGCTAAATCCTATTGAGAATATGCAAACTCTTGATCTTATGGGGGAGTTGGTGCTAATTGGATGTGGAAATTGGCCCTTTCCCAACTCCTTTGCAAGATTTTATGATGAATGGTGATGATGATCCACTTTGTTGAAGATTCAAGTGTGCTCCATGATGAAAAAACCTTCATAACCTAGCTATGGATTCAAAAGTATGGATGAAGATTGCTCTAAATTTGAGTATAGTAAGTTTACTCAATTGGTGGATGATCAAATGAGGAGAGGAGCTCTTCATTTATAGAATGTCAAGATGGATGAATGTCCAAATTTGAGCAATGTGGGACTAACATTCATCCAATGGCATGATGCCACTTATCAATCTATGAGTGGAGGAAGCTTGAGCACATTTTGATCAATGTGCAAGTTTGGAATTTGAATTTGATGAGATGACATGTTTAGGAGGGATGAAAGATGAGTTAAATGCCAAGTGGGAGACATGTAAGAGACAATGTAAGAGCTTTAAATTCTTTGTTGTATGGACAAGTCTATTTGGGGGGAGATTTCAAACTTGGAGGAATATTCCCTTTTTGATGCCATTTTGAAAGTAAATAGAGAATTATTAAATCAAATAAATGATTTAATTGTGCAAGTTGCAAAATCTAGAGGATTGGAGTGATTAGGATTAGCATTGATCATGATTTGATTAATTTAAATGATGTTAGTTGATTTGACCATTTTCACTTAGATTTTAGGATTTAAATAACTCAAAATGAGAAAAGAATGATTTAGACTTAGTTAAATAAATATTTTTGATTTATTTAACCAAATGGGGTGATGTTAGATTAAATTAGATAAATGTTTGATTTATTTAATTTAATTAGATGAACTTTGAGATTTAATCAAATAATATGGATTATTTAATTAAATCAAAGATAGGAAGATGAAGTGACCTAGCTAATTACACAGAGACAATGATTTAATTAAATCGAGGAATTTATTTAATTAAAAGGGGAATTATGACAAATTTAATCAAATAAGGCTATTCGATTAAATGGTTAGATAGAGGGATAATTTAGGATGAGGCGATGTTAGTAGATCAGGATCGAGTGTGTGATATCAATTTGTATATTTTCTATGTCTACACATATATATAGTCATTGATTTACATAATACACGAAGAAGAACTCAAACTCTATTAAGAGACTCAATCAGATATCGATCAATCAAGAAACTAAAGAGTAAAACCACAGTCATTCAATTCTCAAAGATAACCTATCTCAAACAAGGACGAGTACCCAATTATTTCATTAAGTCATGACTATGACCAAAGGCACTTACCCGTTTCATGGACTAGCCATTCTAATAGTGGGTGTGTGAAAGCTCAATTAGACTGCATTAAAGGTTACCCAACCAAACACTTCTCTTGAGTGATACTTCCCCTCCCTTTCAGAGGATTGAACTTGTACCTGCATCCAACTTGACACATTGTAAAGGTAGTTAGGCGTTCATATGAAATCCACTTTCATCAATTAGAAAATCCATAATACATATTCTTTCATTGTTCATCATCAATATAAACATAATTACTCTTTTTAATCAATAATAACTTAATACCTATTTTAGTATTCCATTATTTTATCAAACATATCAAAATCATGATTGCATTTATCATCCTATTTACTCATGAAGGTAGAATTAATTTAGTAACAACAAGACAGTGGGGTGTGACATACTTCCCCCATTGTGAATCATCCTTGATGATTTAAAGCACATTATCATAAAGAAAAAGACAAATAAATGTTCTTACTTACCATTTCCAAATCATGCAAGAATTACTAAATAATCTTCCCTCGTAGCATCACTCCTTGCAATCTTGTCCTTCTTGGACCTTGCACCAAGTATCCTTGCTAATGCATAGGGAGAACTCGTGTGCTTTATGCATACTTTCTCTCACAAAGAGATTTATACATTATAATCATATTACATCGTATGTACATCCTAAGTACAATAGTAACTATATACCACATAACACCTATATCACAGTGACTAGAAAACACGTTCTCATTGGTCAATGAATTTATCCTTAGTGTAACCCAAATAGATAAGGAATGTAAATGTATTGTACACTACACCGTGGGTCCCATTCTTCCCTTTTGTATTTACACATTCAGAAAACTTAGAGGCCAAGTCCATCCATCACTTACACAACCATTTTCCTTAATCATAAAAGTAATTCTCTTGACTATTGTCAATCTTGAGCATAACATTGCTCTTGGAAACCTATCAATTCCGAACATAATGATACTGCTTCATATTTCAAAAATTTTATCAACAAAGTTTCTCATTGATCTTTTGATCTTCTATTCCATCTGGCAACCTTTCTAATCTAAGGTTAACCCCATTTCTTAGCCTATTTCAGCTTAATAGATTTTTCAACCTTCCTTCCATATAATGGATCAAACCTCAATGATAGAAGTTTATAAGTATTCTACAAATCATTCAAGGTTTGGTTTATCACTTTTTCCCATCCGACTATAATAATATATTGAGCATTCGTTCAATTGAATGCCTCATAATATGTTCATGGTTTACAAAACCTTATCATTATTTTCTTGTTATCATCTGAGATAACCCTCTCAGGGACACTAAGAAACTACTTCGCACAATGTGCTATTTAGGGATAATATCCTATAAAACAAAATTTTCAACCAATGTTGGTTACCTTGGTGAGTCTATATATATTAGTTCCATCGACATAGATAGATTAAACTATCTTGTGTTCTGCCACTTTAAAAAAGGATGACAATATTCATCCTTGAGATGGTGATCACCTTGATTCTTGGTGTGGGTATCTTGATGGATAATAGGGAGCACTTTGATTCATTGATGGTATATGTGTCTATAGGGATTGTTCCCTTGTTCATGTTTGAGTTTACCTGTTTACCCCTTATGTAATGTATACAACAAGTGGGAGAATATTAGAAAAAGGTTTGTTTTCCACCTTGCATAATGTTATAATTTAATATTTTACTATTATGTGGTGCAGCTAGGAGATCTAGGGATGCATGCAGCACATGGGTTGGCATTCTTGGGGATACTTTATGTGTTCTATGTAACATTGTGGTTAACTATTTAATGTGGGATTACATATTGGGATAATATTTAATATTGGGGAAACTTAACTTACCAAAAAGTAAATGTAGGGATTTATGGTTTTGTAAGCTCATGGTATTAGTCACATGGTTTTATGTAATACCACTTGGTCGTTTTCTGTGAGCTTGTTTCTATATTTAATCAAACGCATGGGTAGTTGTCTAAGGTTGGATAGTTGGCTTGTTGGTTGGTTGAGATCATCTCTTGTTAACATTTATGAGGGTTGAAGCATGGCATGGGATGTGTGGTTACATGTGTGTCCACATGGAGTGCTTGTAGAGGACTTAATGTTTCAAAGGTATTCATGGAGAAATTTGAAGATGTATTGTAATGTTTATTGTTGAATAATATACAAGTGATTGATGATTTTGGAGGCTTGGTTTTTCCCTCTTGAGGGTTTTCCTAGGGTATATCTCGTGTCATCTTTGATAGTTTGTTGTCTATTCTTTTGTAAATGGATTTTGAATACTTGTTTGCAAAGATTTATCTATTTGGGATATGTAGAAATTATCTTGGGTGGATACATATTTCCTTTCACATTTTTCTCTCCACCTCGTGCTAAAGGGAAGCTAAAATTACTAATCAAAACTGCCACCCCTAAATTGAAATCCAAACCCCCAAACCTATAACTCAAGTCTTCAAAAACCTTGAGAAATACGAACCAAAAAACAATTGTTGCTAGTTTCTGTGAGCTTAAAAACACACCCCAAAGGTCTAGGGAAAAGTATTGGCATTGAAATAAAAGACTATACCAGCAAAAAAAAAGAAGAAGCCCCAACTAGTTTTTTTTTGGAAGGGGCTAGTTCTAATGATAATGACAAAGAGAATAACAATAAGACTACAGACAAGGATGATATAAAAATAGAACCTGATTCAACCAAGTATGTCGAATGCCCTAACCTCTATGTCTAGAGGTTGCACAAACTAGTGAGTAGGCCTATTCCCAACATCACCATGGATGAAATTTCTAGTGATGTGTCTAAAGAGGATAGGAAGGAAGAGGATTATAAAAAAAAGAGGACCATGATGAGGATGTTGAGGTGGACATTGAAGGTTCGAGTTTGTTTCTTGAACTTAATTTTCTGCTTTGTGATTTGGAGGACTCAACCCTTGCCATAGTGTAGTGCCCCTCTAGATCTGTGTCACCTTTGTGTTGCATCCAACCCACTTGAGAAGTTAAGTATTGTTTGGTATGTTGTGGGATTAATTCAATTTATTTGATTTGAGATTTATCTTATTTAAATAAATTAAAATAATGATATATTGTAAAGTTAAAATTAATGAATTAAATATTCCAAGATAGAATTATTGTGTAAATAAACAAAGATATGTTAATTAATAAGTAAATTGAAGAATGGAAGTGGCAAATAGTTAGGAAAGAAAATAAATTAAATTAAATTAATAATGGAAGTAATAAGTGATAATAAATAAAATTTAATTGCATTAATATGTCAGATCTAAATAAAGATCATTGAATGTAACAACTTTTGTAACCACTTTAAATGGGAATTTATCTAGAAGAAGAGCATGCATTGGGTGCTTTTGTAACTAACAATGGAGGAAAGTCGACTTGCCTTGAATGATTTGCATGCCATTAAAGAGGGTAATTCTATCTTTTATAGGAATATTTTTTGTTCTGAAAGGGGGGAGGAAGACAAAGAGAGTTTTCTTTTCAAAGGAGGAAATACGCTCTGCACAATCACCCTTAGCAATGGCTCTTCTTTCTATCCTTTCCTCTGCCATGAACTTTTGCATGAAATTTAAGCATGCTCGTCACATTAATCCTTTCCCTAAATCATTCCCCACACTGGGTAGAAAATGTGTGACAACTCTGATGATGAATAAGGCCTTGGCTCCTGCTGGTGTTGAAGGTGTGTCTCGGTGCACGAGCAACCATCACTCCAACTTGAGGGACAAAAGGAGAATAGATGGAGAGAGAGCAGGCCTGAATATGGCTATTGGATTGAATACAACTATTACAGGTACCCATCAATTTCCCCATTCTAATATGATAATGTTTGAATGAATTATACCACATAATGCATGATTGTCTTTGAATTAGGCAGTCCACTCATTAACTGTTCTAAAATATAGATCTGTGTATGACCCTTAGATTTTCCTGTTTAAACTTTGTGAAAATGTAAAAGCTTATGGTATTCTTTTGAGTCTTTTCTCCTGTAATTGCAGTAGTACTTTCAATACATTTCATTTGATTTCTATTGGTAGATTTTGCAAGGTATCTTCTTAATCCTTTTTATCTTTCATTAATCACCTTACTATGAAACTCACCGCATATATAGCCACTTCTGCACAGACGCTTTAGAGTAGAATCTAAGTCACAACATTTTGTGTTGCTAGAAATACTCAGCCTATATTCTTCTATGATCCATAGGCGCCACAAGTTGGACCAACACCTTGGTAGAAGGGTTTAGGGTGTTCCTTTGATAGCCAGTTTGGGCATGGAGGTCAGCCACGCACTCTTAAAGATCAATTATGTATGTAATAAGGAATATTGATGTGTGAAGTATTCACAACCCTCATCCACTAAACCTACATAACTTTGCATGTTCCTAAAAAAAAAACAAAGCTTACAATGTTAGTATGCGTACCACATGGTGTTCCATTAAACTGAATAGTAACCTTATCTCATCCTTTTGCGACGTTGATTAATATAAGCTCTAGTGTTAGATGGTGCATGCCTCACTTGGTGTTGTCATTTTGTTTGGATTTGGTGTCTTGTGCAAGTTGGATTGTCATTTGTGATTTGGAGATTTTGTTATTAGTTGGGGGAGTGGCTCTTAGTGGGGGTCGGTGCCCAAAGTGGCTTGCCTGAGATAACCCATTGTGAGTTTAATCAAGTGATAACTTAATTAATTAATTAGGGGGTTTTGGGTAGATTCACACATTAATTCAGATAATGTAGCCTCACTCATGGGCCCAAGTGCTCATTTAGGCTTGGGATGAGTGGGAAGGCCTGGAATGGCAAGATCAACTACCTTGCCTTTGCATAGTAATTTTGCAAGGCATGTTGATCCCACATGGCAAGCATGGGGGTCTAGTAGCTGGTAGAGGTTACCAAGATAACCCAGGATGGGGGTCAGCAGCCTAGGAAAGTTACGTCGGGTTAACCTGTGACTACCTATGCAATGACACTCCACCCTTTAACAACCTTATATGTTGTTGTTCCCCTCTTGTTCTTCTTGAGCCTCTTGAGGCGAATGTTGTCATGTGTTTGTTGATGCTTGATTATGTTGTCTTGGGTTGGTTATTTCATATGTTAGTTACATCTTGGATTGGTTATTTCTTGTGATGAATGTATTCTTGTGTTATTGTTGTTCTCATTGTGAAGTCTTGTAATCCTTGTTTCGTTTAATGGTATTCGTTGAGGTCCTTCTTGTCTTCTCCTAGCTCGAGGGATGGGCTTTCGGGTCCACGTGGTTGGGTGGAATGTGCTATGCATCCCATTGGGTCCCTACTCGAGATCGAGTTGAAGCTAGTTGCAATGAATCTTGAGTTGTACCAAAGTTGGATCTATCCTTGCAGCTTGTACTCATTCAATTCATTTGTATCATCTCGTGTTATTGTACATTCCTAGTCATGATGGGAAGGAGCATTGTAATGATGTAATCCTTGAGCATTGTAACCTCATGGTATTAATGTATTGTCCATGTTCATGTTATTATCTTATGGTTATTTGTGTGTGCTCCTTGTGAAGTGGATTTGAGTGTGTATGTAGTGAGTGTGTGTTTAAACTTGAAACTTTGTGCTTTTGATGTGTTAAAATTGTGTTTTCAGTTTTTGAAAGGTGTAAAATGTGATCTTGGGTTGCATATGTGTAA
Source organism: Sequoia sempervirens (assembly GCA_007258455.2). Taxonomy (NCBI): domain Eukaryota; kingdom Viridiplantae; phylum Streptophyta; class Pinopsida; order Cupressales; family Cupressaceae; genus Sequoia; species Sequoia sempervirens. The sequence goes on from VDFB02000003.1 coordinate 249,510,682, forward strand.
GTTTGGGTTTGAATAATGAATGAAATAGATTGTCTTGCATGAAAATGGAGAATATTTAATGAAATATGAGTGCCTTGAATGCATAATTATGCAGTTTTTTGTGAAAATGTGATAATCTAATGTAGCAAAATGTATTACATGACATTCGAAGTATTGATTTGAGTATAATGTGATTGGATTAAATCGGTTAAGATAGACTTGTACTATGTTGTTAATCAGTGATTGCTTTATGAGATGATTATGTTACGGTTACTATATGTAGTCTTGGTGGGAGGGACAGTGTAGTATCACTTGCTCGCGAGTGCCCTACTACGTTGTGATTTCCTTTCACAATGTCTATGTTATATATATGATGTATACAACATTTGCTTTTATGCAGGATTGCAGGTACCAAGCCTTGACTCCACCTGCTCTGGCAAGGCTGGGTGAGCCTCATAAAACCCAATGGGCATGATGTGGAAACCGGAGTTGACAAGAAGGTTTCCCCAACCTTGCCATCATCCTTGACAAGAATGAGTACCTTCACCTTGTAACCTTGTTGGTATGGTTTTCATGTTTTGACAAAAGTTTTGTTGGGTGTCTTTCATATCTAATTATGTCATGATGTTATTGTTGAATTTGATGTTGTTTTGTTTGCATACATTTTTGTTAGCCTTGCGACTTCCAAGAGTAAGTCAAAGCCTTGAGGGGGAGGATGTAGTGCCCCTCTGGATTTGTGTCGCCTTTGTGTTGCATCCGACCCGCTTGAGAAGTTAAGTATTGTTTGGTATGTTGTGGGATTAATTCAATTTGTTTGATTTGAGATTTATCTGATTTAAATAAATTAAAATAATGATATATTGTAAAGTTAAAATTAATGAATTAAATATTCCAAGATGGAATTATTGTGTGTAAATCAACAAAGATATGTTAATTAATAAGCAAATTGAAGAATGGAAGTGGCAAACAGTTAGGAAAGAAAATAAATTAAATTAAATTAATAATGGAAATAATAAGTGATAATAAATCAAATTTAATTGCATTAATATGTCAGATCTAAATAAAGATCATTGCATTTAACAATTTTTGTAACCGCTTTAAATGGGAATTTATCTGGAAGAAGAGCATGCATTGGGTGCTTTTGTAACTGACAATGGAGGAAAGTCGACTTGCCTTGAATGATTTGCATGCCATTAAAGAGGGTAATTCTATCTTTTATAGGGAGCTTTTTTGTTCTAAAAGGGGGAAGACAGAGAGAGTTTTCTTTTCAAAGGAGGAAATACGCTCTGCACAATCACCCTAAGCAATGACTCTTCTTTCTATCCTTTCCTCTATCGTGAACTTCTGCATGAAAGTTAAGCCTGCCTGTCACATTAATCCTTTCCCTAAATCATTCCCCACACTTTGGAGAAAATGAATGAGGAGTCCAATGATGAATAAGGCCTTGGCTTCTATTGCTGTTGAAGGTGTGTCTCGGTGCATAGGCAACCATCACTCCAACTTGAGGGATGAAAGGAGAATAGATGGAGAGATAGCAGGCCTAAATATGGCTACTGGATTGAGTACAACTATGACAGGTACCCGTCAATTTCCCCATTACAATATGATAATGTTTGAATGAATTATACCACGTAGTGCATGCTTTTCTTTAAATTAGGAAGTCCACTCATTAACTGTTCTAAAATATAGATTTGTGTATGAACCTTAGATTTGCCTGTTTAGACTTTGTGAAAATGTAAAAGCTTATGGTATTCTTTTGAGTCTTTTCTCCTGTAACTGTGGTAGGAATTTCAATACATTTCATTCGATTTCTATTGGTAGATTTTGCAGGGTATCTTCTTAATCTTTTTTATCTTTCATTAATCGCCTTACTATGAAACTCACCGCATATAGCCACTTCTGCACAGACACTTTAGAGTAGAATCTAAGTCGCAGCATTTTGTGATGCTAGAAATACTCAGCCGATATTCTTCTATGATCCATAGGCGCCACAGGTTGGACCGACACCTTAGTAGAAGGGTTTAGGGTGTTCCTTTGATACCCAGCTCAAGCATGGAGGTCATCAACGCACTCTTAAAGATCAATTATGTATGTAATAAGGAATACTGATGTGTGAATTACTCGCAACCCTCATCCACTAAACCTACGTAACTTTGCATGTGCCTGAAAACAAAACAAAGCTTACAATGTTAGTATGCATACCATGGTGTTCCATTTAACTGAATAGTAACCTTGTCTCATCCTTTTGTGACGTTGATTAATAGAACTTGGTTTAGGCGTTTCAATTTCAGAATTGCTATTTTCCGTAGTTTCATGCTTTCAAGAATCCACTTTTGTAAGGGTTCCTTTAATGCTTTCAAGCTGTTTCTTTTATCAACCCTCTAGAAATAGATATATTTATGTGTGAGTAAATATAACTGTTTTGAAATATTAACGAACATGTGTGAGCCATAAATTCAGTATAGATATGTTTAATGGATGATAGAAATCTACCAATTTCATTCTTCTTGATATTATCTAAGCTTGGCATCATGACTATAGTTCTACAAGGCATTCAACCAAGTAGATCAGTTGATTGATTCTTTTAACATTGACATCTACCTCCACAAGATCATTGTCCTTGTTTCTGGCTATACTCTTTGTTACATTTATGATAAATTAAACATTCCTCTTTTGTCTCCAGTCAACCGATACACCATACTTGGGAATTCTTTCCACTGCCATCTCCCAGATATTATAGATCTCTGTATAACATTCATGCAGTCTGAATAACTCACTATTTTGCCAGCCTTATTGCCCTTTATAATGTGAAATTTCTTTTGAGCCACCAGCACTGCTTGCAATGCCTTTTTGTACTTTTCTATTGCTAAAGATCGGATGTGGTAATTTAATCATTTGTTTAGAATGGTTGATGTGCTTCGAGTCCTCCTCCATTTATCTCAGCCTGGAGTTTTGTTTCACTTCCTCATCTTCATCATCATCGTTAAATGAGTATGCAACTTCAGTATATACTTTGGAGCTAACTTTTGTTGTGTTTTCTGGCCTTTACAACCACTAATTCCTTTTGTTCTAAATTATCATAACGCAGGCTTACTTTTCAGATTGTTTCATTTAGCATCACCAATATTCTCCGCAAGAACATTGTACCTGTTTAAAAATGAAGGAAATGGCGTGCATCTCTTAAAACCATTTCTTTAGCCCATTCGATAATAAAAGTCTAGTCTTGAAATATTTAAGTTATCATGCTTTCTCTTCCCTCATAAGTGAAATGGTCCTCTTGTAGATTACATTAAAAATAGATGTACTCTTTTGTTGTTAAAAGGCATGTCCTCTTTTATTGACTTGGGAATAAAACCAGTCCTTTGATTCTTTATAAGATGTGATTTTAAATAGAGAAAAGTTTTTAAAATAAAGAAAATGTGGGTTAGTTAATAATATTCCATTATTTAAGATAAACTTTTGTTTTATTACCTTTTATAAGGAAATATTTAAAGGGTAGAAATGAATGAGAAAGGATTGTTTCACTTATTTATATTAGAATTTAAATGTGTATTTCTTTTAGAAGGAATAAATAATTGAATTATATCTACATATTTTTATGATTATAAAGAAAATTTAAAGATTATAGAGAGAATTTAAATACAAGTTGAAAGTTATATCTAAGAAAGTCAAATATATATGTTCCTATATGTACATTTATATGGATTGGTTTATGCGTAGTCGGTATTATAATCCATTATTTTGAAAATATATTTTTGGTTATTATATTTATATATAATATTTAAGTGTGAATATGTATAGTGGGTTATAAGTGGTGGTATTGAAAAGAACAAAAATGTTATTTGATTAAAGAATATAAATTGAGAATTTTAATTAGATGGGTATTACGATAAAGGCTAGCGAGTTATATTTATGGTCAAGGATTAGTTATCAAATGTAATTATTATACATTTCAGATTAATAATATAAATACATATATTTGAGATTAGGGTTCGCTAAATTAGATAAGGGAGTTTACATATCAAAGTCTTGGTTATATAAAGGCTAAACGATAAGGTTAGATATATATATGTGAATATAGTTATTAGTTTAACAAAATGAGTTAGTTTAGCAATCAACTACAACGTAATAAATTAGAGTTCTATTTTGAGATGGAGTAATAAGATAGATGCTATGCTTTATATCTGGCTCTCATTGAATATATTTGTGCATTTTGAATAGGTAATTAAGTGAATTGGATTTGTTGGTTATATATAGATAAGTGAATGGTTGTAGATTCGATAAATGATTTTGATTAATTATATTTAGTTAAACGAAGGGCTTATGTAAATGAATAAAATTAGATGATCTTATGAAAGTCGATTTCCCTTATATTCATTTAATAGTTGATTTGTGAGTTCTCTATAAGGATAGTCCTATAGAATACTTATGATTGATATCATGATTTATTTGATTGTTTGAGTGGGTTGATCTTCGAATTGAGATTGTGTATTGTTGATTGTTGTCGTTGTCATAATTGTTGACTTTGTTAAGGGTGAATATTTTCCATATTGTAAGGGTATCTTGAGAGGAGAAAATAGAGGTCTCCCTTAGATGCTTAGTTGAATTTGTATCGAAATTGATTATGTTTGCTTTTGTTGAGTCTGAAGATTTTGTTGGGATGTTGCCACTCATTATTTCATACTTGTTGACTCGTTAATTGTGGAATGAAAATAGTTCTTTGAGATCTTGTTATTGTTGACTTTTCTTTGATGGGGAAACCTAGTGTTAGCATTTTGAGAGTCTTCTAGAGGTTAGAGGGGATATGGTTGTTACTTGCAAGGTTTGGTATGGAGGGCGACAACCTAGGAGGATCCGCCTTGGATAACCCATATCAAGCCTGAAGTGTTTATTTGAGTTTTATGTTGTCTCACCTATAAGTGGGTGGTTTCATGATTTTTTTATTCTAATGATGATTGACCTTTACACTTGGATTGTGTTACATGGGGTTGAGCCTTGCACTTGAATGTGGTTTTCATTACTCTGAAGCTCTAGTGTGAGATGGTGCATGCCTCACTTGGTGTTGTCATTTTGTTTGGATTTGGTATCTTGTGCAAGTTGGCTTGTCATTTGTGATTTAGAGATTTTGTTGTTAGTTGGGGGAGTGGCTCTCAATGGGGGTCGACACCCAAAGTGGCTGGTCCAAAATAACCCATTTTGAGTTTAATCAAGTGATAACTTAATTAATTAATTAGGGGTTTTTGGGTAGATTCACACATTAATTCAGATAATGTAGCCTCACTCATGGGCCCAAGTGCTCATTTAGGCTTGGGATGAGTGGGAAGGCCTTGAATGGCAAGATCAACTGCCTTGCCTCTGCATAGTAATTTTGCAAGGCATGTTGATCCCACATGGCGAGCATGGGGGTCTGACAGCCGGTAGAGGTTACCAAGATAACCCGGGATGGGGGCTGACAGCCTAGGAAGGTTATGCCAGGTTAACCCATGACTACCTATGCGATGACACTCCACCCTGTAACAACCTTGTATTTTTTTGTTCCCATCTTTTTGTTCTTGAGCCTCTAGAGGCGGATGTTGTAATGTGTTTGTTAATGCTTGATTATGTTGTCTTGGGTTGGTTATTTCATATGTTGGTTACATCTTGGATTGGTTATTTCTTGTGATGAATGTATTTTTCTGTTATTGTTGTTCTCGTTTTGAAGTCTTGTAATCCTTGTTTTGTTTGATGTTATTCGTTGAGGTCCTTGTATTCTCCTAGCATGGGGAATGGGCTTTCGGGTCCACGTGATCGGATGGAACGTGTTATGCACCCCATTGGGTCCCCAGTTGAGATCGAGTTGGAGCCAATTGCAGTGACTCCTGAGTTGTACCAAATTTGGATCCATCCTTTTAGCTTGTACTCATTCAATTCATTTGTATCATCTCTTGTTATTGTACATTCCCAGTCACGATGGGAAGGAGCATTGTAACCTCATGGTATTAATGTATTGTCCATATTCATGTTATTATCTTATGGTTATTGGTGTATGTCTATCTTTCATGTAATGTAAAGATGTTGATATGAAAAGTAATGCAGTTATGTAACTCCAACAGACTTTGTTATATGTTGTACATGTAAAGTTGCATTTCATGTGATGTATGTTGTTTCATGTTAGTTACTTTAAAAAAAAAAAATTGTGCCATAAATGTTAGATATGTTAGTTTCCTTTGGGGTTGTGTGGCGGGGCATTACACATAGTTTGAACCCAAAGAGGACACCTTCCCTAAATGTGCAAAGATGACCCAAGACTTCACTACTCTATCAACTTGATTGGATGGCTTGGAAAGAAAACTTAATGGTATTTCCTACTTCACTTTGAAGGTCATCCACCACTCGATAATTACTCTAGGGTCTATGCTACAAGAAGAAATAAATAAGCATGAGAAGACCGTTGATCGTAGTACAAACTCTTAGAAGAAGGACATCTTTAACTTCCTCAAGGAGGATTGGGAAAAGCTTACTAAGTAGGATGTTTCTATGTTTTTATGTTTTATTAGAAAAACTTTACGTTGTTGTTAATTAGTTGTTTGTTTGTTGTCACCGGCATGTGTCCTTTGACCTTATCGTTATTTTTCTAACTTTATGCCCTTTGGGGCCTTTTGTGTTTCGGTCTAGCACCCTATAAATGTTGCTTACCTTAACAAAAACAAGTCAATTTTATAGTATGATTTTTTTATATTTACCAAATTTGATTGCATAATTAATTAAATTTCTCAATTGATGAAAGTGTAGAGTTATGATATTTACACACATTTTCTTTTAAAAGAAGTGTTTGTAGGAATTCATCAATGAAAATATAAAAATTGGGTAATATACGTGCACAAGTCAAAAAGGGAAAAGTAATTTAAACTAGGGAAGATTTAATTTTTCATAAACTAAGAAATATTTCCATGATTTTGGAGTTTTTAAAGTTTGTGATTTTAATCAAAAGTTTTTTATTGCAAAATACATAAGTTGAAATCTTTTTATATTTTAAAATTCAAAATTTAAGTAATCGAAAGATAAAAGGGAAGAAGTGAAACCTTGAAGGAAGCAAGGAAGTATGAAGTGCCTTGACTTCCTCTCATTTCTACAATCCTGGAAGGATATAAAGGAGAGCAAATAAAAAGCATCTAAAAATTCCTCTATATATCCAAAAAGTGGAGTCCCAAGGGATAGGAGGAAAAAATTACTCCTTAATCCTCCATTCCTTGTGCATGTCAAATTGCTCCAAAATAATAAAGGAAACATGTAAGTTAGAATTGTAGAACCTATAAGGAAATGAGGAAAAGCCCAAGTTGGTTCCTCCTTCCACACTATCCTTCTTTGTACCTGATTTCTACAAATATTATATGTTAAAAAGGAAATAAATATGAAAGGCTATGTGGGATTTTAATACTTGCACAAAAATGCATGCCTTCATATAATTGTGACTATTTCCATTCCCACAAAAATAGAGGAAATACTTTAGAAAAAATAAAATCCCCTAAATTTCATGACTCTTGGGAATTGAGGTAACATGATGGTATCATGAATGTCATTATTGTAGGAAATACATAGAATAGATTTGTTGAAGAGGCTTTAGATACTTCATAGAAAATATAATAAGTAGGTACAAAATAAAATTCCATGCCATTTTTCAGTGTCCTCTTCTACACAACATCAAATAGAATCCTAGAAAAAGGGTTTATAAACTCAACAAAATATTTAATGGTTGCAAACACAATTTGTACCTACATACACAAAATATATTTTTTGAAAAGATGTAACTTGTAGGCATAAATCCATGTTCCACAACCTTTGCTAGACACTCTATTTTCCACATCAAACTAATTTCAAACTAGATTTGGACATCTATCCAAGTATAATGGGTTGGGAATCTATGTCTATTGTTATAATAAAAAAATTTAGTAGACATATACATAAAAATATAGAAACAAAGATCTAAGGCATGTGAGTTGCATGACAAAAACCTTTGAGTAATGTTTTCTTTGAGTGCCATAATGTGTAACATTCTTCCTAACTATGCTTAAATGGTTGATTTGGAGCAAGAGCTCTTGAACATGCTTTGGAATATTTCAAATAGATGTCACTATCAAGTGTGAATCCAAAACATATGCATTTCACTAATATTTCCCCTAATTGCACAAATAAAATGTTATCTAAACACTTATGAATGAATTTAAAATGATTTTTAATAAAAAAAATAGCAAAAACATATGCAAAATAGAAAAGAATAAATAACACCTATATAATGTTTGATCAAATTCCTATGTGCATGTATGTATATTTTGGAGACATAGAATAAGAACACCAACCATTTGAATTTTTTTTTAAAAAGGATTACCTGTAGATAAAATTTGATAACTATTTGATATAATTCCTTACATAAATTACACTTTGTGGAATACAATAATAACTAAACTATCATATAGAGAAAAGTGTTAAAGATATACAATAGATATCTAGGTGACTAGAAAATAAATTATTACAACAATCTTTTCACAATTACAATTTCAACAGCGCTTATGTTTTATGTTCTTCCACACTATAATGTTTTTTATATTAAATATATCTAGCACAACTTATATATTATCTCAAGAATTATTATCCTAAAGTTAGGGTTGGAGTGATTGCTAGTGTTGTAATAAAAAGATCATTTAAACAATTTATCAAATTTAGGACATGATAGGAATTTGAAATAAGGGCATTCAAGATGGCCAATAGGTATGAAATCCTATTTTTGAGTAGCCAAATTGGTTAAGATGAGTATTAAATTTATTAATGCATTATGATTTATACTTGTAATTATTGTATATCCAAATCAAGATATGATGTCAATAGCTATGTACATGAAAGATACAAATACAAAAACTTTTCTAAATGATAACCTTATTCTATCATGAAGAGTGATGAGACCTAAAAAATGTCCAGTTCTTTGCTTTAGTTTCATGCTTTTTAACTCATTTCTAATAAGTTTCAAAGGCATTTCTAAACCTTTCTATATACTTTAAATATTTAAAAAGCATTGAAGATGATATGAATGAACATGTGATCTTTGAATGTCTATGGGATTTAGTAGAATTCTATGATTTATTATAGTTATTAATAATGAAAAATGCCTTCGGAATAAGACTAACCCCTTGTAGTCAAGAACCTATCAACTCACAACAAAAGGATTCTTAAACCATAGTAGAAGGATGTCAATTAAACATAGCTTAGAGAGGAGGTGACCAACTTCAACATGTGTATATTTCTTGAAGATGATGTAGGTGATGGTCTGAGGATGTGAACATGAATATCCATGTATCATTCCATCCTTTCAATAAACCATGGAAGAAGAAGAGACATGTTCTAACAAGGGATAGGAGTTTATAATAAAGATTTCCTTGTTATGAATGTACTACAGTTATAATAGTCCTCTTAATTAATGTAGAGTCCTTATCAAACTTTTACACTCTTGCTTCCACTTGTTATTTTTTTGTTAAATCAAGACCTAGTCCTCTTCCTACATTTTTGGAGGAGTTGAAAGTTGCTCCTAGTTTATTTATAGTTTTTGAATAAGAGGACTCTCACAAACTCTATATATGGGAATACTCTTGTGAGAGACTGACTAGCTATATTTTTGCATGAAATTAGTGAAACATAGAAAAATGGATTCAAGTTCAAACACATAGGTTTTTATACTAAATTTGGAATATTTCACCAAACTTACTATAAATAGAAAGGGAAAAATGTGGTGAATGAACCTACCTATTCTTCTATTTCATTCAGGAAATGATATCCCTCAAGTCAAAACCCACTTTCAACCCTTAAGTGAGTGAATTATTTGAGGAATCTTGCTATTTCCTTTTTTGTCTTAGGACAAGGATCTAGGTCAAACAACACTTTGGGGAGAAATATTAAAAATAGAAAATCAACTCCAAAATTCAATCTATCAATTTGATTTAGTAGATTAAACACAAAACTGAAGGAAGCTACAAAGTTTTTGGTAGATCTGGAAGAGATAAATGTTGTGTACCTCTCACAAAATGGTGTTTTCAAAACTTGTCTGAGGACTTATTTGCCCTATAGTGAATGGGTCATGGGTAGGGCTCTCCAAAATCTATTTTTGGGTACTCTACTATTGTGTCTACACTTCCAAATTCTCAATTTTCACAGTTGAATAGTCAGACATAAATCTGGGATCTAATTTTCCATGAGATGACAACAAAAGTGACAACTTTGAAAAATTTGCAATTTTTCACTTTTGAGATCTTCAACTTGCAAATCTGAAACACACAAAGAGAGGGGGAAAAAAATTGCCTTTGGTGAATGGGGGTTTTCCTTGGTCAAACCCCATTTTGGTAATTAAACCTTGAAATGAAATAAAACAGCATGAAAGGAATGATGAATGAACAACTCAATGGAAAAACTCATCAAACCATTGGATGAACCTTTGAAGGACTAAAATCTTGATGTTGATCTTGCATGAAATGTCTTCAATGGATGTGGATCTTGAATTTGAATCTTTTCTTGAAATGATACTTTGAATACTTGATTGAATCATGAAACCTACATCACAATGTTAGCTCCAAAAACATGCATGACTCCACATAACTTTGACATAATGCTTGGATCTTGATTGTTGCAACAAATGATGAAGAAATCTTCCCTTGAATGCTCTTGTTAAATTCACCTCTTGCTATATTTTTTCCTTAGACTTGATTTGACTGTACCAACTTTGCATTTATAGATGTTTATCCCACTTCAAATCCAAATATCATGCCCACATTGAATCTCTTTATGGATTTTGAAAATGTTAAATTACCACCAAAACATAATTTAAATTTAAGTCCTCGGTCTAAGGGAGGACCCATTCACCATGGGAAAATGGGTCCTAGGTCCCTAAACCTAGGACACACATTGCTCAATGAAAAGTGTTATATTAAGGAATTAATGAATGCCAAGTTTCCTCTTCGAAACATGTAATTAATAGGCTTGGCAAATAAATTAAAGGGACAATTAAGGAAAATTAAGCCCACCAACAAAGGAGCTCTTGGGATGAAACGTAAATAAATACATTTTAAAACACCTACCATGAATTATTAAGTTGGCTTTTAATCATTAGCCCTAAACTTAATGTGAATATGTAAAATACATATTACAACACTAAATTAAGGCATAATTAAGTCCAAATTCACATTAATTCCAAATTAAGTGTGAAAATGTAAATGACATACATTTTTCTATTAATCGCAATTAGGCCAATTAAGAAACAAACTCAATTATTAAAGGAGCCTTAATAAGTGTGAAAGTGTAAATAAATACATTTTACAGCACTAAATTAAGGCATAATTAGGTCCATTTTAATTAATAGGGCCCTAAACTTAATGTGAATACGTAAAATACATATTACAACACTAAATTAAGGCATCATTAAGTCCAAATTAACATTAATTCCTCAGATGGTGAAATATGCATTTTGCTCAAAAAAAATAGCACACATTAGCATGTTAGTTTAAAACAAAGCAAATAACAACATCCATATGAAATGGTACATCAATGCTTTCAAATGCAAACAAAATGATAAAAGCAAGCTAAATCAGCACATGAAAAACATGAAGTGAGTCATCCCATATTGGATTGGTGCTTCTATGGAAAGAAGCCCTTTCCCAATCCTTGATCAAGCTAAACTAAATGATGAAATTTCTATGAATGTGATATGAAGATGGTGTGGGCAAAATCAGTTCTCAAGGAGAGTGACTTTGCATCAAGTTGTGGAGAGATGAGCGATAAATGGATGAACAAAATCAGCCTCAAACCAAGAGAGGACTTTGCATAAAAAAAAGTTGTGGATGCAAAATTATGGAGGATTTGCTTGAGCCAAGCCTCATTTAAAGATTTTCAAATGCTAAGAGTGCCAAACATGGAGGGATGTGGGACTAAGATTGACAAATGAGAGGAAATATTCTGTCAAGGGTAGGCCGACGCATGCAAGATTTGGGAAATGTGCCTAAGAGGGGGGAAATTTGAATTCAAATTTGTGCAATGAATGTTGAGTTTGACCTTGAAGGGGACATGTAAGGTTTCATGTAAGAGCTCATAAATGACTCGTCAATACATATCCACTTGTTTTTTGGCTCTCAAATTTAGGAATATTCCACATAAATGCCATGCCGAAAGTGAAAGATGATTTAAATAACCAATAAATGGATTTATTTGCAAGTGGCATAATCTAGAGAATGCAAGTGGTTAGGATTAACATTTGACGCTATTTGATCAAATACGATTAGGTTAGTTTGACTTTTATAGGACTTTGATATTTGATTTATTTAAATCAAGAAGGATCTAATATGATTATGATTTCCACTCAATAAAGGCCTTGATTTACTACCATGGAGTGGCAAAAGATGGACTGCTGATTTATTTGATTTAAATTGGATGATTTGAGGAGATTGATAAATAAACTTTGATTTATTTATTTGATGAGCCAATGGTTTTACAAATGTCAATTTGACATGTCTACAATTCCAAATTAAGTGTGAAAATGTAAAAGGCATACATTTTTCTACACTGCAATTGGATTGAATATCAATTTTTTTTATACTCTATTTTGAAGCTTTGTGTATGTTAAGATTAAAATGTTGTAAGAATGGAAAGAATGAAGGTGTTGTCATTCATGTCAACTGGTCAATTGGTTATCAACTAATTGTTGTTTTCATTAGTTTCATGGATACAAGTTATTGGTTGTATATGTTGAGGATATTGAGAAAATTGTAATGAAGATATGTTGTAGATGTTCAGTGGTTGCTCTGGGTTTTGCTCCTAATTTGCTCCTATGTTTGTGTGGTTCATATATGTTGATCATGGTTGTTGGAAGCTTCTATATCTAGATTTTTATCTATTGATTTTTTGTACAATGCAAGTTATGTTCACCATTTGTGAACTGTGGTTTTCTATGTTTTTGGTTGAGGTTTGGGAGAAATGTTGTTGGTCCAAATTTCTCTTTGTTTAATTCTTATGACTTGCAGTTCTAGAGTTGAGTTTTTTATTGTATTGAAGATAATGTTGGTATCTGGAAGGTTCATGCTTAATTATTCTATGTGTTTTACACTGGTTTTTTTGACCTTGTGTTGAACACTACTTTTGAAGTTGATGAAGTGTGTTGGATCTATTTGGGTCCTGATGAAGCGTGTGTTTGGGTCACCCTCATTCTAATTCCACCCTAGGATGTTTTGGAACTGACCTAATTTAAATTTGAATTTGGATGGCCAACTTTGGATATGTTTCCAAAGTTGAGGATGGTATAAATGAAGAATGAGTTAGGGAAGAAGAAGAGCGAGAACAAAGCAAATAGAGACAAGAGCTCAAAGAGAATACAGATAAGTGTGAATCAGTGTGCATGTGTATGATGTGAGTATGGAAGATCAATGTGAGGCCTAAATGTTGAGTTTCTAGAAGCAATGAGCTGAAGGTGCACTCTATCATTCATGCATGTTTGCAAGTGGATTGAGCAAATTGTGGTGGATTTCTATGTTGCATTGAGATTATCTTCTCTTTGTGACAAGTCTTCTTTATCTTCTTTGTATCTCTATGGTAGTGAGCCTCTGGGTTGTTAGCCCTATTAGATAATGAGTCCTTGTTCTGAACAGTGAGTCCTTGTTTCTTAGGTAGTAAGCCTCTTGTAATCGATTTTGATATTCTCTATAGTGTGAGTTAATCCTCACCGTGGTTTTTCCC
>VDFB02000003.1:249524500-249647645 GCA_007258455.2 Sequoia sempervirens
CCATGGTATCATGGGTATGGTTTACTTTGTTTAAAGTTGATGCCTTTCTTGAATATTTTGTTTTTCCATGATTAGGCATAGGGTTTGTGTAAATTTTCATATTTTCATTCCCAAATTTTTGATTGACATCAATGTCTCCTTGTTCAATAAGATCTTGTATTAGATGTTTGAGTCAAACAATTTTATGTATTATGACCTTTGTATCAGTGAAATTCACAAAAATGATTGTCTCTATAGCAAGGAGGTTTGAATTGTGGTGCTTGATAGTTTGAGAAATCTAGGAGTACGCTAAGGTTAGATTGTATCAACTTCTTCAACACATCCTCCATAGGTTCCCCTAACGGAGTGAATTGTCGCTTAGGAGCACTATTTTTTTCTTTGTGGTGCACGTTGAGTGTTTGCAACATTGATTGTTGGTTGATTGTTTAGAAGTGGTGTGGATGGTTGTTGTGTGTTTATGGTTTGGGTGTTTTCTTGCCTACGAGCAGTTAAGACCAACTTTGCATCAACAACACCATCACTAGTAGCATTCTTATTCTTGACCCAAAAGCGGGGTTTGTCATTAGAACTAGTGGATGAGTGGTTTTCTTTATACACTTGTGTGATCCCTTGTGCGATTAGGGCTCTCTCAATGTTGAGTACCCCAGGGATAAGCTCGTCATAAGACATGACACATTGCATCTTTAACTGAAAGGATAAATTCATGTCGAAATTAGCAATGATGATTCCAACTTGTTGCTCTTCAGGGATAGGCCATTTTCTCTTGCTATCTCCCTGCCTCCACTGTTGTAGGAAGTTTGTGAAGGATTCCCCTAGTTTTTCTTGAGGGTATACAAGTCTTCCAAGCTCACATCCATGTCAAGATTGAAGGAAAAATGATCTATGAACCTATCAATTATCTATTGGAAGTTTTGAATTCTTAGAGGCAATTGTGAGAACCAATCAATTGTCGGCCCCGCCAAACTGCACGGGAAAAGGTGCATTAAGTAAGAATAATTGTAAGCCACCTCCATACACATTACATGGAATTATTTGATGTAATCCATTGGATTTCCTCATCCTTTGTATTTATCAAACTTTGGAACCTCAAAACTGGGTGGGAAAGGTACCATCGCTATGTTCCTATCGAAGGGGTAAGGACACAAGTTCTGTTGCATATGTGGTTTCTTTGTTTTTTTTTATTTGAATGTCCAAGATCTATCGCGTAAGTGCCTTGAGTTATGATGACACATCGTCTTGTGAATTTGGTAGAGGAGCATATGTGGTATACTATGGAATGGTGGATGAAGTGTATGTGGGATTTTGATACGATGGGGTGTTATATGGCATGTAGGGTGGATTCTGATATTGTGAAGGTGATGATGGTATGGGTGGAGGTGTATATGCTCCTTGTGTTGTTGGATTCATGAAGTTATTTTGGGGATTATAACACAAACCTTGTTGTTGTTGTGTAAGCATTTTTTGTTGTTGGGTGTATTGTTGTGCTAGTAACGCTGCTTGTTGGACTTGTTGTTGTTGTTGCGCGATCAAGGCTTGTTGTTGAGATTGTTGCTGTTGCAAGGCTTGTGCTTGGGCTTGTTGTTGTTGCAACACTTGTTGATAAGCTTGTTGTTGTTGCAATACTTTTTTATAGGCTTGTTGTGCTTATTGGAAATCTAGAGCACGGGCTTGTTGTTGTTGCAATGCTTGTTGATAGGCCTATTGTTGTTGCAATGTTGTACCATATTGGTTTGAAACGTTTTGATTTTTGGGTACATGAGATGGATTTTGAGTGTAGGTATGAGTGGGTTGTGGGTTGATTTGATATGGTTGTGTAGTGAGTGCTTGGGTTTTTTTGGTGCTATCATTCCTTGTAAACTTGTCAATTTGGATGGAGGAATGTAAGTTTGGGGCCCCGTTTGATTTTGCATGGCTTGGGGAACCAATGGTAAAGATGATGATACCATTTGTTGTTGTGATATCAATGACACATTTGGACCTTGGGTCAATTTATTAGAAGGGTTACCTTGATTGATGTGTAGAGGGTTCCCTTGTGTTTGATTGGGGGCCAAGGTGTTACCTTGGTTGATAGGATTCATGACCAATGGGTTGCTTTGATTTGGATTGATGATAGATGGGGTTGATGTGTTTTGTGGAACCAATGGCTTTGATGGGCCAATGGGGTGGTTGGATGAAGATGTCCCTTTTTTTGTTAAGGGTTGAATTTGGGTAAGGGTGTTGAATTTCCCTTGTTTTTCTTCTTGAGGTACTTGGATCACATTACCTTGTGTAATGTTAGGCACACTTGTGGTAATTGTGGTGGGGATGGAAGAAGATAGTTGTGCTTGAAATGTTGAGGTTGTCATTGTGTCATGGAATGTGAGGGGTACATATGGATGTAGAGGGTGTTGAAGAATGGTGGTGGAAGGATGGGATGGGGCACCAAATTTTGGCATCCAAGTTAATTTTTGTGGAAGGGTGGTGCCTTGTGTACCAAAAATGTGTGTTACCTCCTAAAGGGAGAGTGTGACCAAGGTCAGTGGCAATTCTAGTTGCAAGACTAGAAGTTGATTTTTGACTTGGTACAAGGGATGAAGTTGGTTGAATCGTAGATGGAGTCAACCCTTGTGCCAAGGGTTGTGTGATGAAAGTTGGAGGAATTGAAGCCACATTCTCTAAGGTTTGATGATCTTGTTTATAATCAAGGAGTTCTTCCTTAGTGAGCTCAAGTGGGTTGTTTGTGACATCTTCTACATCATACCCTTTGTCTAATGGATATTGTGATTGTTGTGAGGGGGTAGAATGAATCCTTGGATTGAATTCTTGTGGGATAGTATCACTTGTGGTAGGTGTGTTTTTGGTTTGCTCCATGTTTCTCTTGTGTTGTGACTTTATTGTAACTATGGGAGAGGTGTGTTGAGATTTATAGTGTTGAAACTCTCTATTTGACTCAAATTTAGATAAAAGGCACGATCCTCTCAGTTGTTTTGGACCAATGGTGTGAGTGAATGATGAAAAGGGGTGAATGAAATGGGAGATGAACTTTCTAAAATTTTGGAAAACACTTTTGACTACAGGTTCGATGTTTTTGATGTCTTGGATAAAAGGCATTAATAAACTTGTAAATCTTTAAGGTAGACTTGTGCCCTTTAAGATAGACTAGTCCAAAAACGTGTTGACTAAATCAACTAAGTGTATGGAAAAGGATTCATTTCACACAAAAAGTAGCTAAGTTAGGGGATTGGTTTGATAATTGTCTAAGTCTAGAGTGTTGATGTGTCCAAAATTTTCTAAAGTTGTTTGATGAAGTGGAATGTAAAATGTGTGAAGATGGATGAATTTTTTTTCCCAAAATGTGTTAACCTAAAAGGGACCTTTGTTTTACAAGACCAAGATAGAGAGAAAAATGCTATACCTCTAAAGTGATAAAGCCTTAAGAAGTCAATGATTTTGATAAAATGGAACTTGGACTCAATGTTTGCAACACTTTCCTTGACCCACTTTGTTTGTCTTTGGGGAGTCAATATGTCTCAACAATAAGACCAATGTGTGGTGTGTTCATTTGGTTTTAATCTTTGATTAAGTGAGATTGTTTCATTGCCACATCAAGAAAGTCTTAATTAATTTAAAACTAAAAGTGTCTATGTCTAAGCAACCTTCATTCCACTAAGTCTATTACATGAAAATCAAGAAGCTAAGGCCATATTTCCCTATGTTAACTTTGAAAAATTTGAACTAAGATATAAGTCCAAATATTTAGAAGCCTCTAAAGATAAAATCATTAGGGACAAGCAACAATATAGGACCTTTCAAAGGAATTCACACTTAATCCAAAGAGTTTTAAATTTGATGAACATGTTGATGTGTGTTTAAGTTATTTTAAAACCAAGCAATGTGTCAAACTGACTCACAAGCAATTTAACAATCCTAACTCAAGTGGGTATGTATCTTCTTGGTGGGCTTACCTCATGCCCCGAAGGGATGATTTTACATGCAAAATTGTGGGGGAAACAAAAGTAAAAGAGTCCATTCTCTTTAAGCCTTTATGCCTTGACCCAAAAGTCAAACTTGGTAAGTAACTTCTTGGAAATAAATTCCAATGCACCACTTTAAAGAATTCTTCGAAAATGGATGTCGTTGGCTACTACAACAATGTTTGTAATGAAAAAAATATGAGAAAACCAATACACATAATCCACCAATAAGACACTTAAGGCTTTAACCATTCTTGCTTGGTTATAAAAAGATTTGGATAGGATTAGGCACATGTCTATTACTATGCTCAGATTGAAGGTACTATCTTTTCAATTTCACAACCCTTATATAGCCCACCAGTAAATGTGCTTTTTGAGAGTCACTTGTGAGTTCTCCATTGCGAGATGTATCTCATAGAAGGTCCATTCTTAATAAGAGAAATTCTATTTCTCTTCACCCAACATTGCACAAAGTGCAAGGGGAGAGGATACATAGCAAGTTCTTATGGGTGACTCAAAACAAGAAAGTACACTTGAGTGTTTCTCTTCACCCAAGATCACATGAAGCACAAGGGGAGTGGATATGTACTACAAGTGTATAGAAGCAAAGCAAGCACACCAAAAATTCATTCATTTTAACCCAATATAGAAAAATGACTTCATTTTAAGCACCAATAGAAGTGTTTGGTTGTTTTGTCCAATTTTAAGCACTATAGAAAAATGAGGCTGTATGGATTCAATTTTAACCAACTTTGAAAAGACTTAAGAATTGGTGAATTTTAAGCCCAATGGAAAGCTACTTGTCCTAAGATTGTAATTTTTAAAATCTAATGGAAATTTAGTGGTCCTAAAACATGAAGCAAAGTAGCATATGAGGGATTATATCACCCCCTAAGAGTCAAAACACTTTTACCATAAACAGAACTAAGAAAAAATTGAAATCTAATTTTTTTTTTTTTGGTTTTTTCTATGTTATAGTAAATCACATTTTCAGAGGCCTTTAGAGTGGAATTTGGGGTTGAAACTTGCGTTGGTCCCCAACATTGCAAAAAAATTTGAATTTCAAGCAACAAGTAGAAAGTTAAGACCCCAACAAGTTGGGGTAAATAATTTCCTAGTTTTTTTCCAAATATGCAAAAATAGTTAGCCTAAAAAAAAAACTAGATGTTAGTAAAATATCAGAGTATGTGAAATTGAAAATTTAAAACACACATGAAAATTGACTCTCTATTTTTTACTAGTAAAAAGCATCACTAAAATCAATTGTGTCATTGAAGCTATCAAAGGCGTTGCTAAAGCTGTCAAAGGCATTGTTGAATGTGAAGTGTGTCACTCTGGTGAAATTTAGATGCGTCACTCTGCACCAAAACATGGACATCAATTGCGTTGCTATATTGAACAAATCGCCAAATTAAAAATCATGATATTAGGGAAAAAGTTAGTTGCATCGCTATATTTACTAGGCATTGCCATTTTTAATATGCATTGTTGTACTTCAATCAAATGTGTCTCTGTCTAGCAATGCAACTTTGTAGCGTCTCTGAATCCATAAAAAGCATCATAATTTCTATTGAACCTGCAACTCACAGAAACTTAAAAGAAATTCATCGAATAAAGTTAGTAGAACCCTCCTTTTAGCACCAAAATATGATTGTAATCATATTATAGGTTAAATACACTAGATCCTAATGAATTTAAGCATTATTTAACCCCATAAGCTACAATCCCAATGAGATGTTCAAAAGCTTCAAAAACTAAGAAACCATTAAACTAAGCATGAAATAAACACGAAAGCTTAAAAGAAACCTAATCTAGAACTCCAAACCTTATCCCATTGGGGGAGTGGTGTCATATTGATGTGGAATAATGACCCTTTCCCAATCCCTTGGATGAAATGAGCAATTAACTGATCTCCATTGTTGAAAACTAAGCTAAAAATTGATAAAACAATGTTATGGGTAGATGAAAAGATGAAAAAGCTTTATAATGGTGCAAGTATGAATAGAGATAGTATTCAAATAGGAAACATAACTTTTCTTTGATGGAAGTGGATCCATTTCTCTCGAAATGGGAAGTATTTATAGGAGAACAAATGAAGAATCAATGGTCAAGATGAAAAGGATCAATCAATAGTCAATATGGAATCAAGGGTGAAGACATGGATCAAGGATTCTCATGAATGGATGAGAATCAAAGATCACATGGATCAAAGAAAGCATCAATGGCTCACAATGATTCAAACAAACACACTTTCTAAAAACTTTGAAAGTTTGTTACAAAGTTTGTTAGGAAAGAATATTTCATTTTTGGAGCCAAAACAAAATAATATTCCTTTGTAATATTCCCTATGCAAGTGGATGGGTGAGGAAAATTTGTAATTAGTTAATTAAAACCGAGTTTTAATTGTGCAAGTTGAGGAATATGAGGATTATCATTAAATAATTAGTTTATTTAATGAAAAGGGGCTCAAATGACAATTTAATTAAATAATTTAGGATTATTCAATTAAATGAGAAGACATAAGGTGTTTCAATTAAATAATTTGATTTATTTAATTAAATAGGATGAAAGGTGAATTCAAAAGGGGGTGAATTAACTTAATTATATCAATTAGATTAATAGATGAAAATAAGACATTTAATTAAATAAATAGGCTTATTTAATCAAATAGGAAAAGATAAGATTAAATTCAAGACGAAACGATGTTAGTGATCAGATTCAAGTGTGTGATATCATTCAGGACAATTTTAAATGTCTACATATATAATATATATTATATGATATGATATTATAATATAATATAATATTTATAATTATATAATATTAAATATATAATTATATAATATTATATTATAATATATTATAATATAATATTATAAAAAGCACATTAATAATGGCTTGGGTTTTCCTTTTTTAGATTTAATACACATGAAACAATATCGTTTTGAAACAAATATTTGCTTAGTTTATGTTGATTTTTTTATTTGGTCGAGTTCGGGGACCCAACTTATATGGTATGAGGGTTTTTGTATTATAACATGATATATATTTATATATATATTATAAAATGACATATATATTATTATAATAATAATATATATTATTATAATAATAATATATATTATTATAATAATAATATATATTATAATAATAATAATATATATTATTATAATAATAATATATATTATTATATTATAATATATATTATATATTATAGTAATAATATACCATTATTATATTATAATAATATATATTATTATATTATAATAATAATATATATTATTATATTATAATAATAATATATTATTATATTATAAAATATATTATATATTATAATATATTATATACAATATATTTTATTATTATATAATATAAATATTATAATATAATATTTTTTTGTTTCATAATAGGATATTGTATTGATTTGTAAAAAAATTACAAATGTCTACATTAGCAAGAGCAACCATGATTTTTTAGAGCTTAATGGCCACCCAACCAATGCCATACCAAAAACTTTACCCACCAAACCAGACTGCGCACCATATACTTTGTGCACTTATACTAGACTACACCAACGCACCAGGCAAAACCTAGGAACTGATGAAGGGTCCTCCCCTTTCCTATGGAATCTCACCACACACACACTAAAAGAGCAACCAAACACAAAAGGAGAACAAATATGTTAATTTATTACTAGAATGAAATTACAGATCACATGCCATCTCATGGGCTTCTTACATGCATCTACAGATTGTAGATCCAAACTCACACCTTGTTCTTTGCTGCATGTTTTCTAACACTCCAACCCCCCTTTTCTGCATAGACATTCCATCCTGATTATATCTCTATCAAAATTTTTAGGTCGACCTCATTCTTTCTTGCTCTTCATGTCATAGTATCCAGTATTGTCTAATCAACACTCGAGATCCCCAAGTAGTTATATCATAATCAACAGTTCCACTGAGTTGGCCAATAGATAGGTATTCCACAACAACAATGTGGAATACATCGAGTATCATTCTACCACGTGTCGTACCCTAACTCATCAACTCATCATTCAGTTACTTTCCCACTATTTTCTCCTCATCGTTGTATCGTTGGGACCAACTCAAGAGTCTTGCTAACGAAGGAAGTCCTGTTGATCAATTTACACACTGTGGGAAACCATTGGGTCATTGGGGAAATAACACAAAAGGTTTTGCCGATGTAGTTGAGTCACACCGATTGGGCCATCAGGGATACCCAATTTAGATTTCCATTGATGATGTTCACCCACAATGATAGAACATATGCCAAGATCATGTGTGATCAGACCATCGGGGAGACAAGGCATAACGTCCTGTTGATGAGACAACTCCCCACTTATGAACCCCTTTTGCAACCTCTTCCAACACCATCAGTCAATTGTTGGGACTAGAAGGATCATTCCATTGATGAAGCACACACCCGCTGATGATATACATACTACTACTCACCAGGATATCGACCCATCATTGGGACACCAAATGTTTTCCTGCTGATAGATAATCCTCTCGCTGATGAAACCCCACACACTGTTCACTCACTATTATCATCGGTATGTCATTAGGACTCGTAGGAAGTCACACTGATAGGTCAAGGTCATGCCGATAGAGCATGTTAGTCCCTTATTAGATCTAAAATAACTCAGTTTGTTTTTGGTAATGCAGGATTGCTTGTGAGTCCGAATGCTCCTACATCAAGAACTCGATATAGAGATTTGCAACCAAACTGGCCCAAAGATGAATCGAAACACATCAGATGAAAAAATAGAAAAACCATTTACTAGTAGACACCAAGAACCAAAAGGCCATCCCCAACTAACAAAAATCCATTGGATTTGGCGAAGGTGTCAAATTTTGGCACCCACTCAAAGTCTTCCACTTCCACCAACCATATTACTTTTTTGAGGAAGTTTTCCCTGACCTTCGCAATCATCCTATGTCAAACCAGCGCCATGCCCTTGAGGTCTAGAAGAAATGGGTAGTACTTGATGAATTCACCTAGTTTTTTGAGCAACTCCATATCTTTTGGCCGTAGGACCCTCGCCCCAGGAATCGCCACCCTGAATATCTCGTCCAAACCCTCCAACAATTCCTTGTTGAACAATTTGTAGACTAGTGCTTTGGCTTTTGTCTTGGCCATATGAATGTCCAAAAGGGAAGCAAAGAACTTGGAAACTATTTGTTTGTTCACCCTGAAAGTTTTGTGAGGCTCCAAATGCCCCTTCCCAAGCACCATCTTTATGGAGACCACTGTTAGAGGATCAATGTTGAGAAAAATGCACTTGAGGCATTGGTCTGTGACCTCACAAAATGCATTTTGTCGCCCTTTGTTGTCCAATTGAATTGGGGTGTTAGCGTCGAAGCTTACTAGGGAATCCATTGAAATGTGCACCGTAAACTTTGAACGCTTTGCCATTTATCCTCAAGCCACACCAGAACCATAACCAAAGAGAAAGGAGATCGAAACTTCAATTTTACCACCTTTAGGAAAGCAAAAATTCTTAGGCCTTAATTGCTTGTTGATTTATCACACTGTACAAAGTGTGCTTTCCACCCTATCTACTGCCTAGAAAACCATATATTACCTCCATTCGAAGGTGTGAGTACACCGTTTAATGAGGAAAACTGTCATGACAAGACCTTGTGTATCGTCCAAATCCATGACGAGTATCAAAGCCTTCTATTTCATTATTGCATCCAACTCATGGCAATACGAACAAGGGATAGTTTTGGAAATTGCAAAAAGATCGATGTTGATTGAGCTTCCACATTACTCCTTGTCACCCCTCCAACACACCACCAAAACAGACTTTCCACAATCCATGTGGAAAGTTCCCTCCCTCCCACAATTATAATATAATATTTATACTATAATATAATATAATATAATATATATAATAATATATATATCATATTATACTATATTATAATATAATATAATATATATAATATTTTATATATATCATATTATATATATTATAATATAATTTATTAGATTATATTATTATATTATATATTATAATATATTATAATATAATATAATATAATATAATATTATTATTGTAGACATGGAAAATATACCGACATACTTGATCCCAATTACTAACACCATTTCATCCTAAATCACCTTCTTAGCTTATCATCACTCTTCGTCCCTTAATTAAATAAATAATCATTTATCTGATTAAGTCATTCCTTCTTGTTAATTAAATCAATCAATCAGATCTAATTAAATCTAAGTCTCTATTTAATTAAATAATTCATTTTATTTGATTGAATTTATAAAGTCACCCTATTAAATTAAATAAATTAAACCTTGTTTAATTTAATCTAACATCATCCCATTTAGTTAAATAAATCAAATCCTTTATTTAATTAAATGTAAATCACATTCTTCTCATCCTTTGATTTAAATCAACCCATAAATCTAAATCAAATAGTCACATCATCTAATCCCTCATTAAATTAATTAAAACTTGATTAATTTAATCCTAATCTCCAAATTTCTCTAGATTTTGCCACTTGCACATGAAAATACATTTAATGGATTTATTAAATCCCCATTTTCTTTCAACTTGGCATCTTTAGGGGAATATTCCTCTAAGTTTGAAAATCCCTTCAAGTGGATTTGTCCTTCCAACAAGACATTTATTCCCTCTTACATGTCCTTGTGCATTGAGCCAAGTGGCATTTAATTCATTATTTTTCCCTCTTGCATGTCATTTCACTATTTTCAAATTACACCTAATTTCATTTATTGTGCACATTCACCAAAATGTGCTCAAGCTTCCTCCATTCACATCTTGACAAGTGGCACTTGCCCATTGGGTGTTGAATGATCCCACATTCATCCCATTTTTTGTTTCTCCATCTTGCCTTTCTATAAATAAGAGGTTTCTCTCCTCATTTTGATCATCCACAATTTGAGCAAGTTTACTATACTCAATTTTATCCTCAAGCATATCTATTTTCATCAATTTTATCAAGGTCTTAGCTAGGCTATGTAGATTTTTCATCATGGAGCTCAAGTGAATCTTCAACAAAGTGAATCAATCTTCATCACTCATCAACATTGCATCATAGGAGTTGGGAAAGGCCAATTTTCACATCAAATTGGCACCAATTCCCCCATGGGATCAAGAGTTTTCTTGCTTAATTAGGATTTCATTGCTTTCTCATTGTGTTCTTCAAGTTTATTTCCTATTTTGAGCATTGCTAATGGATTTCATGGGGAATCTTGATTCTCACTTGCATATGATCTAACTATGTGTTTGTTTATTGTGTTTCATAGGTATTAGGATTTGGGTTCTACATTTGGTGCTAGAAGGAGAGAGAATCTCAAGTTTAAATCACGTTTTTTAACAAAATTATGTGTTTTTCTCTATTTTTGTGTCTACAGGGAATTGCGCTGCTAGCAGTTCAGCATCGCCATACATCACCGCTACCAGTCCAATGTCGCCATACAACATCGTTTCAAACTTCAAACTGTGCCGCTTTGTCTTTCCTGCCCAGAATTCAAATCTTCTAACTCCACCGCTGGGTCAGTTTATGGTCACTGAAATTTCCAAACTTCAAACAACACTGCTGGTTGAAACTCCACCGCAATCACGCTCTCTGGTTTTACTGCAGAGAGTCATTGTCTAACAAGAAGTTCCATACAACACCACTGAACCTCCTCAAACTACACCACCTATGTAGACTGCGCCGCTGGAGTCAATTCTAATCAATTTTTGCAAGTTGGCCTAATCAAGGTGAAGGAGGAAAATGAGGTTGAAAGTGACACTATGGAATTATTCTCATTACATCAAGTGTTTTTGAACACTTTAGTGTTTTGTTAACACTTTGGGAGAACTCATAATTTCTCTTATGGATTTGTTTCCTTTCATGCTCTTAGGACATACTAAATTTCTTTTGGGCTCTAAAAAGAACACTACAAAAGTTTTCAATTTTTGCTACAAAGGGATTGAAAAGAACATTAGACAAATCCACTAGATTTTGTTTAAAGGTTAACAATTGAACAATAAAAATCTCACATTTCCTTTGGTGCTTAAAAAGAAGTCACTCTTCCTTTGAAAGGATAAAATGAACATGTGCTACTTTGTCTTGTAATTACTTACCCAAAGTAATACCATCGAAAAGATGTATGCGCTTCTCTCATGCCTCATGATGATCTTGGGAATCAAAAGGATTTTTTTGTGATCTTAAGTTGGGTAAAATGATTTGCTCCACATTTCATTTGGGATTAAAATTGAACACATCTTGTGAGTGTGAGTGGAACATATTGTGTGTCTTCTCTCTTTGTTTCTCAATAAAGATCGATTGAACTACGGATATGTTTGCTCGCTTTTGTTTATCTTAGAGGGCCTGCCTTGTGGGAAAAATTAATCACCCAAGGGAATGACCCAACTGACAACATGCTAAAGCCAAGCGACTTCCAATCGGTATATAAGTGTGGGTACTTGTTGAAAGGAAAGTATCACGATGGTCATTCTGACGAGAAGGGAAACAATGGTCTCTCACCGCATGGATGATCCCCCACGAACAAAATGCCCGCATTAAAACCCTTTTTTAGAAAAGGCCAAAATCCTTGATCTATATGTTGGTGCAAGAATGGTCATTTTGAAGCCGCCCCACACTTTTATGACTTTTAGTAGAAATGGAAAGTATGCCATGGGAGTCTCATGGGTACTATGCTTGGCTGCCCCATATAAGTGAGTGTCATGGAGGGGAGCCAATGGGGTCAAGCATCTAACCATTAGCTGAAAGTAGGCATAGCTGGACTTGTCCAAGTGGGGATTCAACAAATACAGTCTTTCATATCCATAGGGTTGTGCATGTTCTTGGAAATAAAACACTTTGCTTGTTTGTAAAAATTTGAAAACAAACATTCAACATTATCATCGAACTTCAAACCCTTTAGGAGGAAAATATCTTTGACAAGATTCATGTGTCATTGCTTGCCCTTGGGATTTTATCCTTAGAGGTTTCTAAACACTTGGATTTATATCTTAGTTTTCTTACTAAAGTCAACAATATGAATCTTTTGCCTTAATTTCCTTGATTTCCACATAACACACTTTGTAGATGATAAGAAGTTAAGACATTAAACATCTAGCTCAAAAACCTAATCAAGAATTGTTTGTGGTAAAAAGAAGTCACTAAGAAAAGCGAAGAACAATTGAACCCCACACATGTGTCTCAAATGATTTCACGCAAGATCAAAATCCAAAAACCAAAGTCATAAGCTCTTAGTCCAAAAGAACATCAAAAGCGTCTCTCAACACTCTACGAATTCAAAAAAATATTTCTTTTCAACTTTTATAGAAGAGCTTCAAGAAACAATCCCAATTTGTACTTGTTTTATTATTGTCAAAATCCAAATCTTTTTCGAGAATTTGAGCATCTTGTTTAGAGCAAAGTGTGTTCTTCAAAATGGAGGTCTTGTAAACAAGAGTCTTTGTTAGGTGCACAGGATCAAATCAAAACTTTCATCCATATTTCAAACATCAAACCAAAATCATCTCACCAACAACTCTTGAAAATCTTGAAATCATCCTTCATGCTAGAATTTTTGGAAAATCCATGAATCAAAATTCTTGAAACAAATCAAAATCCTTGGATCAAAATCATTTTGTTTAGCTAGGTATATGTAGATGCATCCTTCTTCATATGCTTAGTTAAATTGTCATCAAATCATCTTGTTTAGCTAGGTATATGTAGATGCATCCTTTTCCATATGCTTAGTTGAATTATCATCTTGTTTGGTTAGGTGTGGGTAGTTTCATCCTTCTCCCTACACTTAGTCAAATTATCATCTTGTGAGAAAATCTATCCCATAGATAACATCCAACATCTTGGGATCCATTTGTCCATTATCCAAAATCAAAACAATCCAAAACCAAATCAAGGTCGAGTAAAAAATCCAAGAATCCAAAAAAGTCCCAAAAGTCTAGCATCCCCTCAAGATCTTCTAAGAGTTCCATCATTCATATCATCCATCTTTCACTCACTTCATCATCACACCTTTTGATCCTTAATCATCCTAGATCTTCTCTTTTGAACCTCATTTAATGGTTTAAACTAGATCTCAACACGAGAGGAACATGGAAGCCAACAAAGAAACATCCACTTCAAGTGACCTAAGTCAAACCAATTCCGAAATCAATCCCGTTGGATCAAACAATCCCCTAACTAACTTTCCTTCATCATCACAAAATCCTCAATAGGAAGGTCAAGTAGAGGATATCACTAATAATTCCTTTAGAATGACACAAGATGAGATTATCAAAATGGTTCAAAATCCTGAGAATCATAGAATTATCAAAATCATGATTAGATTCAATCCCTCACAATACATGCTTGAATTAGAAA
Organism: Sequoia sempervirens; assembly: GCA_007258455.2. NCBI lineage: Eukaryota > Viridiplantae > Streptophyta > Pinopsida > Cupressales > Cupressaceae > Sequoia > Sequoia sempervirens. The sequence goes on from VDFB02000003.1 coordinate 249,538,848, forward strand.
AACAAGGGTCTAAACTCCCTTCCGATTTTGATGTGAGCACCATTGTGGAATCACCTTTTGGGGTTATGCTTCCAATTTCATCCATGCCCCCAATTTTACCCACACCTCCATTCCAAAGCATCACTCAACCCATCCCCTAAATTACATCATCCATTGCTCCAACTCAACCCATTGTTAACAAGGGAAGCACATTTCTCAATGCACTACAAACACACCCCCTCGCGAACAATCAAGATTTGGACACAAACACCATCTTGCGGAAATCCATACCACAAAATCCATCACATCCATATGTCCTCACATTTCATGATCCTAATGATGCATCATCATCATTTCACGCAACACCTCAAACTTCTCTCCCCATAACCTCGCAAGGATAAGGTGACTTATTTGGACTAGGGAGCATCTTTGACCCTACATCTTCATCATTTCCTCAAGGAAACATGCCACTCACTTTTCCACCACTTCCACCCTTGCCGTAAATATCCACATCACCTTTCAGTTTAGGGCTTCCCCCTTTACCAAATATCAATCAACAAAATCAAATCAACCCCCTGATCATCAATCAAAATATCATACCAAATCCTCCCATCTTGTCATCGACATCGCAACAAATGGAAACCATCTCCATAATGCAAGCCACCACCATCACATCATCAACCATCCCCCAAATATCTCAAAACATAGTCTCTCAAGGACCAAGCATATCGATCACACCATCCACCACCCAAATCCCAATCATTAATACAATGGTGCATCTCATCACCACAACAAACACCATTCCAAATCCGCCACCACCACCACTGCCACTCGATTTAAATATATCAAACCAATACAATGTTGCATTGCAAGCTACTCAACAAGCTTCCTATCAAAATGAACTCTAGCAAATCCAAAACCGACAAGCTACACAACTAGCTGCTCAACAAGCGCAAACACAATTAGTTGCACAACAAGCCGCTCAAGTAGCGTAAGCTGCACAAGCCGCACAAGTTGCATAGATTGCAAAAGTTTCCCAACAAGCACAAGCCCAGACTCAGGTACAAGCACAAGCTCAAGCCCAATACCAAGCTCAACAAGCACAATCATAAGCACAGGCACAAGCGCAAGGACAGGCACAAGCACAGTACCTTGCACAACAACAAGAAGCCCAACAACAAGCGCTGAAGCAATACCAAGAGCAACAAGAAGCAAACCGATTAGCAGCCCAACAACAAGCGTTGTTGGCACAACAACAATAACAAGCTCAGCAACAGACACTATTAGCGCAACAACAGGACCAACAACAAGCGTTGTTGGTACAACAACAATTACAAGCATACTTGGCGCAAAAAAATGTGCAAGCACCATCCAACAATACACCAACCAATCCACCCATCCTGCCAACAATTGAACCACTGCAAAACACTTTCACTCCACCCCCTGATTCGCAAAATGATGTGACAACACAAATCAAGTTGCTCTCGCAACAAGTGCTTGATCTTCAGTTAGGGAAAACCACAAAAACACCTAGCAACTTGTGTCCTTATCCGTTTGACAAGAGTCTTGCAATGAAAGCATTCCCAAAGGGATTTGAAATCCCCAAATTTGATAAATACCATGGAATGGAAAACCCTAAAGATCACATCAGGGAATTCCAAGTGCATTGCATGGAAGTCGCATATGACGATACATATCTGATGCGGCTATTTCCTAAAAGTTTATTTGGCCAAGCCATGGAGTGGTTCTCTCGCCTTCCTCCTGGCATGAAAAAGTTCCAAGAAATTGTAGACGCATTCATAAAAAATTATGCCTTCAATATTAGTATGGATGTCAGTCTAGAGGAACTATCAACTTTGAAAGAAGGTAAGAACGAATCATTTGCTTCCTTCCTATAATGATGGCGATCCAAGGCCAATTAGAGAAAATGGGCCATGCATGAAGAACAACAAGTTTGCACCATCATCTCAAATCTTGAGGGAACCTTGGCATTCCACCTCAAAGTGCAAGGTATCACCACGCATGACCAATTGATCTCCAAGGCGCTTAACATTGAATGGGCCCTTATTGCATATGGAGGATCATCTGCATATCCTGAACAGCAAAACTATCACCCATCCACCAGGTATAATGACAAAACTCGCACATGGGAAAAGAACAAAAACATTAGCAACGATGGTGTTGTCGATGCCAACGTTGTCATCAGTTCCCCTCGACAAAACACACCCACACCCCAACAATAACCCCAAAACAACAATAAGAATAATCGTCAAGCTAACATGGTGACACAATAGCCAAACAATTAAACAATCAACAATGTGAACGATCAAAGGGGACCACCCTAGTGAATCAAAAACTCCCCCAAGTGGAAATACACAACCCTTGGGGAATTGGCTGAATCCATCATGAAGAGGCTAGTAGCAGAAAAACTCATCACAATCCCTACCTATGAAAACTATCAAGAACCCTTGGTAAAACCATTGTGGTATAACAAAAATCACCTTTTTGATTTCCACAATATCAAGGTACACACAACTTCTAGTTGTATGAGGCTGAAAAACCTAATTCAACACCTTATTGATGATAAAATAATAAATGTGGAACAATCGACAGGAAATCAAAACCTCAAGATCTACACGAATCTGATGCCTAATCATAACAACAAAGGGAACAATAACAATGATAAGGGAAAGGGTACCTTCAAGAGTGTGAATCATGTATACGACCATGTCATTGTATCCGTAGATGAGTATTTCTTTGTTATCACCATCAAAGGAGCCCAAGTTGATTGTGGAGTCACCACAAGAGGTGGAAAAATCACCATCGCAGGGTCATCTCAACCTCCTAGAGCACCCACTTCCAACCCAAGATCCATTCCTAGTGGCTATCATGTTCTTGACCAATTGAAAAGAACCCCAACTCAGATCTCCATCATGGAGTTACTGAAGATTTCATCTACCCATAGAAAGATCCTTGAAGAAGCATTGGCTTCATCCTCCATCTCCAGGGATCTTGATGTTGAACAATTCCAAGCTATGATCAGAAACATCATTACTCCAAATCTTCTTACATTCTTCAATCAAGACTTCCCCACCCAACCATCTCACAATCGTGCACTCCATCTGGAGGTCCTAGTGCATAAGAACAAAGTCAAGCGAATCTTGGTGGATAGAGGTGTAGGTTTAAACATTTGTTCCCTCAAGCTCATAAAGAATTTTAAAATCTCAGAGGATTCCATTGAAAAAGGAAAAGGCATCACAATCAGGGCTTACGATGATCAAGAAAGAGTGTCTCAGGGCACAATCCAACTTCCTATTCAATTAGGGCCAACAATTATGGAAACCACTTATCAGGTCCTTGACCTTGATTTACCTTAGAACATTCTTCTGGGGTGTGGATGGATCCATGCAATGCAAGCAGTAGCATCAAATTTCAACCAATGTGTCAAGTTCACATACCAAGGCCAAGAGGTCACTATCCATGGGGATCCTGAACCCTTTTCTTACTGCAAGAGCCTAGAGGCAAAATATTACAAAATACCCCAAGTGCCAAAAAATGATGAAGGCCCATCAACTCCATACATTGATCCAACTACTCTCGCCTCCACTTCTACGATAGAGACACCTTCCATCCTCACCATCTCCGATATCAAGGTGATAATTGAAGACAATGGGTGTGGACATTATACAATTCCAAAGATTGCTTTTGTGGTAGGAGAGTTACCACAATCAAATGATGTTTACTCATCCCAAACCTTCATAGCAAGTTCCTCCAACTTTTGAAGTTGGGGAGATCTCAGCGGAGAAGTAATAGAAGAAGACCCATCCCATCTCTTGTACCAAGAATATAGACCAACAACCGATCTACCTATGGATGACAATAGGAAAGGCTTACAAATGATGCTCACCATGGGCTATGATAGAAATAAAAAGCTTGGAAAAAATGACAATGGGTTTCTAATACCCATCATTCCTCATACGCGAATGAAAAATATTGGCCTCGGATGTACCCCTTCGAGTATAACCATACGTGGCTGAAATCCCCTGGTTAAGAAGGTCAAAACTCCTCTACAAATGACAATCGCCCTTCAATTGCTCGTATCCATTTATCTGCCCTTAGAGAATTTCATGTTTGACATAACCGATGTCAACAGTAGTAGTGATGAGGAAGATGTTATAACTAACTTACCTAGGCTTTTCAATAATTCCTCTATCCTCATGATTAGTACCATGCCATTTGAGTCAACTAGTCAAACCCATGAAATCAACCTAGTATACCCCTAGCTCATCGATTACAACCAATGAGGACCACCGGTTCTAGACACATTCGAAAATGATGAAGCACTCTCAGAATTCATGGGACTGCAGAACACGATACCATGCGAATGTCACAAGGCTGGGTTTGATAACATTTTGGACAAACAAGCTTACCACGGGGAGACGATTGAGTCCTTTAGTCGTAAAAGTGAAAACTTGAGAATAATCTCAAGGTCTTTGAGTGAAATCTAGACTGTGGCACTCTCTGACCCAAAAATAGTAAAAAAAAGGATGTATCCAATGGTGAAAACCTCTATGAGGCACCCGAGGACGAAGGATTCAATCTCCCCCTCAGAGCTCTACATCAAGAAAGTCAGCGGTTCTAGCCGAAAAGTGCAACCCAGTCAATTTAGGAATAGAGGAAACTACGCATATCATATTTTATGCTGAATCATTGATGACAGAAGAACAGGAGCTCCTAGCTGCTTTCTTAAGAGAGAGAAAAGTAAACTTTGCATGGAGCTATGATGACATGCCTAGGCTTGATTCGGAGATAGTGGTCTACCATCTAGCAGTCTATCCTAAAGCAAAGCCTGTCAAACATAAACTCAGAAAAATACATCCTCAAATTTCCTTGTTAGTAAAAATGGAATTGAAAAATCTACTTGATGCAGGGTTCATACGACCAATTGACTATTCAGAGTGGGTATCAAATCTAGTTCCTATTTCAAAACTCGATGGGGGCATCTGTATATGCACAGACTTCAGAGACCTAAACAAGGCATGTCCCAAAGATGACTTCCCACTTCCCAACATTGATATGATTGTAGACATGACCTTGGGACATGAGATGCTTTCACTGATGGACGGATTCTCTGGGTATAACCAAATCATGATAGCCAAAGAAGATCAACATAAGACAACTTTTACTTGTCCATGGGGGACATATTGCTGGAACATGATGCTATTTGGCCTAAATAATGTTGGAGCATGGAGCAACATATCAAAGGGCCATGACCTTAATATTTCATGACATGATCCATAAGACTGTGGAAGATTATGTCGACGAAATATTGGAAAAATCCAAAAAGAGAAGGGACCACATAGCAGCATTAAGTGCCATCTTTGACAGAGTTGAGGAATACAAGGTCCGCCCTAATCCAAATAAGTGCATCTTCGGCGTACAATCAAGGAAGCTATTGGGATACATTATGTCTATGAGAGGAATTGAAATAGATCCTGCTAAGGTAAAGGCAATCCTCAAGATGGAGGCACCCAAGACTTTGAAGTAGCTAAGGGGCCTACAAGGCAGACTCTAGTCAATCTACTGGTTCATAGCTTAGCTAGCAGACAAATCAATCCCATATTCTCACCTACTCCACAAGGGGGTAGTGTACAAGTGGGATGACAAGTGTGATCAGGCCTTTAACAAAATCAAAGAGTATTTGCTCACACCTCCAGTGCTTATGCAACCAATCCCAAGAAAGCCTCTAATACTCTACATATTAGCAACAACAACAACTCTTGGTGCTCTCCTAGCTCAACACGATGAAAATGAAACAGAGAGATCCATCTACTACATCAGCCAAACCATGGTATGGTATGAGTTAAACTATTCCTTCATTGAAAAACCTTGTCTAGTAGTGATGTTTGCCTCATATAAGTTCAGACACTACATGTTAACACACAAAATCAAATTCATTGCCAAGATCAACCCACTCAAGTAACTACTTTCCAAGGCAGTGCTCATAGGAAGGATGGCCAAGTGGGTCATGATCCTATCAGAATATGACATCGAGTACATGGAATACAAGGCTATCAAAGGGTGGGCTATTGCAGACCAATTTGGCAGAAGCACCAATGTACTTAGAGAATCTGCTAATTTGAGAGTTCCTTGATGAATCCATCTTCAACTTGAACATAGTAGACCACTGGAAGTTGTATTTTGACGGATCCTACACACAACATGGATCGGGAGCCGGAGTCTTTTTCATTACTCCACAGGGAGAATGCATACCAAGGTCCTACAAATTGGCATTTCCCTGCACAAACAATATTGCAAAATATGAGGATCTAACCGTAGGACTCAAAATAACAGTGCAGTGGCATATCATGGCTCTCAAGGTATATGGGGATTCACAACTGATAATCAATCAAGTGAATGATGAATACCAGACTAAGGACAACAAGCTAAATCCATACAAGAAATTGGTGGAAAGTCTTAAGGAGTCCTTCATTGAGATCACATTCGAGCATATACCTAGAGCAAACAACAGAGTGGCATATGCCATGGCAACAATTGGATCCCTATTGGATATCCCTCGCAATGTCCCAAAGCATGAATTCCTAGTAGAGCGGCTTCTTGTACATGAATTCAAGGTACCAAAGTCTTAATTTGTGTGCAAAATCATTGGTCCTGGTGATCCTTGGTACCATGAAATATAAACTTATTTGAAAATAGGAGTCCTCCCAATTGACATAACCTCAAACCTTAAGAAAACCTTTGTCAAGAAAGCATCTCGGTTTGTCATCCTAGGAGGAATCCTTTACCGTAGGACCATAGAAGGAACCTTGTTACATTGCTTAAATGTTGACGAGGCATTGAATGATTTAACTGAGGTACATAATGACATATGTGGTTCACACTCAAGCGGTATGACCTTGGCCAAGAAATTGTTGAGGATGGGGTATTATTGGCCTACTATGGAAAGAGAGGCACATGACTACGTCAGAAGGTGTTTACAATGTTAGTAGCATGGGGACATCATCCATGCACTAGCTCAAGAGCTTCATTCTATTGTCACACCATGGCCCTTTTCACAGTGGAGTCTCGATCTTGTTGGAAAAATCACCCCCACCTCATCCAGTGGCCACAAGTATATCATTACTGCCACTCAGTACTTCACAAAGTGGGTGGAAGCCATACCAATGACATACATAACTAGAAAGAAGATATCAAAGTTCATCTGAAACTACTTAATATGCCGATACAATGTTCCCCAAGCTATTATCTCAGATAATGGGACACCATTCAAAGATTAGGATGTTCGTGACCTTTGCGACAAATTCAAAATCCAACATCGGTTTTCCACTCCATATTATCCCCAAGGCAATGGCCAAGCAAAAGCCACCAATAAAGCCATTTTGAAAATCCTCAAAAAGATAGTCAATGACACAGGTCGTGACTGGCATCTGTAGCTAAATCCCACCCTATGGGCCTATCGAACCAACATCCACACACCCACAGGTGCCACCCCCTCCTCCCTGGTCTATGGATCAAAAGTCATATTACCCATCGAGATCGAGCTCCCGTCACTGAGAATATCACTTCAGAACCTCATCATAGATGAAGAGTACCGAGTATCAAGACTGAATGAGCTGGAGCTGTTGGATGAGTGGCATATGGAAGCGTTAAACCATTTGCAGGTCTATCAAAACTGACTCAAGACAAGCTATAACAAGAAGATCAAGAGTCAGACATTCTAGGTCGGAGAACTGGTGCTAAAGGAGAATCAGAAGAACATTCCAAACCCAAATGGCAAAGGAAAATTTGAACCCAAATGGTTGGGACCATTCATCATCATAGTGAGCTATAAGTTAGGGGCATATCAATTATCAATAGCCGAAGGGGAACCTCTGCAGGATCCCATGAACAACTCCTATCTTAAAAAGTTTTATGCCTAAGCTTGCAAGGTATAGAACCAAAAATACAAAAAAAAATTCAGAAAATGTCCTAAAAAAATGGTCATCCTGATGAAAACCTAGTAAACAGGCATCTTGGTGACAACAAAAAAATTCAAAAAAATCAGAAAAAGGATTAAAAATAGTAAAGAGAAAAATTGTCCTCTAGTGAAAACCACTTTGGTGGCACTTTGGGCAAGTACCTCAGTGAAAACCTAGAAAATAGGCTCCTTGTGTAAATAAGCATTTTCCATCCTCCAGGATCTTCATGAATCGTTCTACACGCTTCCATCATCCATCACATTACATATCTCCATCCATCACCCATTTGTTTGGCATTTGCATCATAGCTTGGTCATGTGTTCATGTCATGATCCCTCCTAGTACTACTCAGCCCATTCTTAAGGTCAGTTTGTCCTGCCTATATCAGAGTAGTCTATTGCATCACGCTAGGGGCATGTTCTCATTGGATCAAATTCATGTACATTCTTGAGGTCCCAAGATCAGAAAATCCAAAAACATCAGAAAATCCAAAAAATCCAAAAACATCAAAACATCAGAAAATCCAGAAACATCGAAAAATCAAAAAATCCAAAAACATCAAAAACATCAAAAAATCCAAAAACATTAGAAAATCCAAAAACATTCATGAAATCTAAAAATCCCAAAACATTTGAAACATTCAAAATCCAAAAATAGGTCAAAAAGTCAGTCAAAAAGTCAAAAAATAGAGTTGTCTTGTCGAACTACGGGTCTCTAAGCCTTGAACGTAGGCAAGGTTGATCTTTGATCATCCCCCAAGACACTTAGGTCAGTCTTTTAAGATTCTCTCGTAATAAACTAGCAATCCATCTGTTCATATCTCATCAATAATTGAGTTTGTGTCAGTCAAACTGCGTGGTCTCTGTGTGTATAACGTAGGCAAGGCTAATCTATTGATCAACCCTTGAGGCCACTAGGATAAGTCTTTAGGTTACGTCTTGATAAAAATCTTAGAAAACCCCAAAACATTTGAAAATTTGAAATTCAAAATATTTGTAAAATCTTGAAAATACCAAAAAAACAACCTCAAAACATTTCAAAAATATCAAAAACATCCAAATATTTGAAAAAATTAATTCGTCTCATCTCGCTTTCACCTGCAATAAACATCACTCATAATAAACAATCGTCATCCTCAACCTTTGGTAAAATGGTCCGAAACAAGTCTACAAGTTCAAAAGTGAAAACTAAAATGTCAAAGTCTCAAGTTTAGATCTGTACGTGAACAAGTTGGTCAACTCTTTGTGTCAAATAGCCTTTCATCCAATCAGTCCCATATCAAATCATCCGATATCGTCATGTCCTAGGATGCATCCTTCCTACAATGGACATCAACATTAGGGATCACCATAGTTTAGTCTTGGCTAGCGGTATTGAAGAACATTAGTTTGTTTGTTTACTTTATCTTTGTCTTTTGACTTATCTTTTTGTGCCCATTTTAATGACCTCTCGATGATGTCCCAAAACAAAGGGATTTAGAGAGAAAGGAATTGGGCAATGATCATGATCTTTTTATGTGTTGCGCTTGTTGGATATTCTTGTAATATAACCTTGGTCATGTGTGCTTTGCTTGGTTTGTAGGGAGGGTGTTTTAGGTGTCTTGTTGGCCACATAGGAAGGCTTTCTTTTCTATGTTTTGGTCTGGGATATCTGAAATATCTGAACTACATTTTGAATAGGGTTTTGTATGTTAGGTGTGAACAAGAGTACTCCTATCTGATTGTCGAGTCAAATTCCATCACACTAGGTGCAACACCATCCTGGTTCTTTGTACCTTGATGCATCATACCCCGTGTGTAATCAAACATAAGGTAATTGGCCCTTTTAAAATCCCAACTCCTCGGTATGCATCATCATCATCATCATCACCTCATGTCTTGTTGTAATCTCTTGCTTTCTTCCATCTTCTATTGCGCTAACATGGTACCATGATAGTTAATCACAAATCATTATCATCATTGCACTCATCCTGCATCCACAAACCGTTAGCATATTGCATATCATATCACATAGAAAATATAATCATACCATATGCATTGCATCTCCATCATTGCATAATATAGATTGGTTATTCTAAGCATCTCATAGACCATAGCATAAAGATTTCATAAATCATCCTATATAATATCACGTATCTCATAAACATCCATTGCATAATCATATGAGCATACCATGTACGTAAGCATTATTAACAATCCATCGTATCACATGCATATGTATCATCCATTTCCATAATCATATGAATATGTCATAAAAGCATCCATTACACCATCACATATACATTACATATGATATATCAAAATATCCATTTTTCATGAACAACATATCATAACACATGCATATATCATTTCATAAAACATCATTTCATCACATCATCATCATAACATCATAAGTGCATATAATACATGAGAAAATTACATATATCTTATCATCCATTAGTGCATAATATAGATTTGTTCGTCTAAACATTTGCATACCATAACATTTTGGATACATCATAAAAAGTGCACAAGAAAAGGTACGGGAAAAGAAATGCATCCATACATCATCACATAAGCATCATATAGAATCATCATCATAGCATCATAACATAGAACACCATTGAATCAAATTTCACAACATATAGAAATAGGATCTATTCATAATGCATAAAAGTTGAATAGGACACATCATATCGGATAAATATCATCTCATCTCATGTATCATCAAAATAAATATACTGTCATGGTACAAAAAGAATCAGATCAAGTGTATCAAATATATAAGTACAAAGGTCCACTGGGCTATAAAAAATGAGCCCATGGGGCACAAAAAGAATCTTGTCTCTAAATCAAAATGAAGCCTAACCCTGTTGGCTGCTACCCTCGCCACCTGCTCTCTCCTCGTGATCCTTTGCTAGTCTGTGGCCTGTCCTCTGTGAAAATTATGGCACTCAGGTTGCCCTCGGCACGGCTTGATAATAGTGCATCTTGTAGTAATTGACCTCTTGAATGGTCTCCCTGTACGAACAAAGTGGCACCATGCTCCGAGAGGAGGATGTAGACATACTCTCTATCTGCTACTATCTGCCCATCTCTGCTGCTACCTGTAGCTCTGCAGCCTATCTCTGTTGGACTGCTTGATCCCACTCTACCCATAGCTGATCCCTCTCTATCATCAATACTTGTATGTGTGCCTAAAGCTAAATAATCTACCCATCCTTGGGGTCTGGCTGCACAGGTGGTTGCACAGGTGGTTGATCTTGATCTGTATCTCTAGGCAGTGTCAGAACCCTATCTTGGTGCCCATCTTTCCGTCCTTGGTCTTGATCCTATCTAGGGACATCTTGTCTTTGCTCACCCACCTGCAGATCTTAGAGTGGCTGATCCTATGGCCCCTTGTCCTAATCTGGCTGATGTGGTGGTGGTCCTCCCCCTCCTCAGCCCTCGTCTCCATCCCCTCAGCCCGTCCTACTCCCCTGCCTCTGGCTTTGCATTAGGTAGATGGTGTCCTTGACACTGTAAATCAAAGAGGTGGATGATACCAATCTCTGTACGGCTGCGTCATGCCTGCTTCTGCCTGATCCTGATCATATGGCCATGGCCCGACCACCAGCTATATAAAATTATGTATTGCCTCATGCACAGGAATGTAATGGTCCCAGGATCTCTGGCTCATCATTCGTGCAAAAATGGCCACATACTGATCATCTAGCCTATCTTGTGGCTCACCGAACTATCTCTAAACCCTGCCTAGCAGGTACATCTTGAGCATCGTGTGCTCCCTGCCCTGCATCAATCTGTCTTGGCAGGTGAAGAAAAGATGCTATACATCATTATACCATGCGGGCCATCCAAGATATGGCCACCATGTGAACACCCACATATCATCCAAAACTCTCCTCCAATGAGGAATTTCGTGTTGTCCTGTGTGGGTGAAAGAAACACCTCCTTTGTATCGCTAGACAACTGGATCATCTGGCTCCATATCTACAGGAAAAAATCTTGGACAAAGCACAACAATGTGTTCCCAAACCTAGATGTGTAGGAGTGTAATGCCAGCCCCAAGTGCTCGGCCATCTAGGTATGTGAACTCGTGCAAATCTTTGTACAATGAGGCTAACAAAATTGACCCCCAAGCAAAGCATGTCCGTCGCCGAACCATGCGCTCCCAAGCTAGCCCCCATCCAAGATTGAAATATCAGCCCCACTGATCTGGTGCGATGAGACCCAATATGATAGCTGCAATGACAAGGCGGAAGGGTGACATAGAGAGCCTATAATGCTCTAACTCAATCTGACCCTCATAGAAAACAAGCTCGTCCTGGCCCAAACATCGTAGCAGGCCTCCCTCTTGGCATCCATGTCATATATCACGCACTCTCCATGGATGGGCAATCTGTGGATCTTCCACATGTCCTCTAGTGTGACTGTCACCTCACTTGTTGGGAGGTGGAAGGAGGATGTCTTACTGTGCCATCTCTCAGCGAGTGCCGTCAGCATACCACAGTGTGTTCAAACAAGTCGAGCATAAGCAATATACCAAAGTCTGATCTGCCCTAGGTAATCCTGTTGTCGCTTGGGCATATCATCCAAAATGCTAAAAAGATCTTGGGACCTGTGCTTGTGTGAGTAAAGTATCATCGTCTCCTCTTGCATCAGGAAAGTCACCATGTTAAAATTTATCAAAAATCGTGATCCTGATTTGTCTCGGCGTACCCCAAACAAACTCAACACAAACTCAATGTCGTTGTCTGTGGGTGCGGTGCAGTTTGAAAGTTTCAAACTATGCCGCTAGGGGTCTTTGACCCTCAAACTCCACTGTGGCATCGCAACTTGAGTATGTGGCATAGTTTGACCTAAACCATAAATTGCAAAAAGGACCCTCGAGCCTGTTTTCACCTGACCGAAGGCCGTTTTGCTCTGTTTTGTCTCATTTTTTCACCTTCCTGGAGTATTTCTAGAATCGTCGGGCACCTTGTCCCTCTTTTTTTGTGAGATCACCCAAAAATCCAAATTTTTCATCCGATCTCTCAATGGGGCAGTAGATAGGCATGTTTTCTCTCGCTAGGGTAGTAATGGGGCAAATTTTGAAATCAATTTTTTTTGACTTTTGATCGAGATAGTTTATTCTTTGAGCCAATGTATCGAGTACTTTGCTTCAAAGAGGGGCAACATGTAGACATGGAAAATATACCGACATACTTGATCCTGATTACTAACACCATTTCGTCCTAAATCACCTTCTCAGCTTATCATCACTCTTCGTCCCTTAATTAAATAAATAATCATTTATCTAATTAAGTCATTCCTTGTTAATTAAATCAATCAATATAATCTAATTAACTCTAAGTCTCTATTTAATTAAATAATTCATTTTATTTGATTAAATCTCTAAAGTCACCCTATTAAATTAAATAAATTAAACCTTGTTTAATTTAATCTAACATCATCCCCTTTAGTTAAATAAATCAAATCCTTTATTTAATTAAATCTATATCACATTCTTCTCATCCTTTGATTTAAATCAAGCCATAAATCTAATTCAAATAGTCACATCATCTAATCCCTCATTAAATTAATTAAACCTTGATTAATTTAATCCTAATCTCCAAATTTCTCTAGATTTTGCCACTTGCACATGAAAATACATTTAAGGGATTTTTTAAATCCCTATTTTCTTTCAACTTGGCATCTTTAGGGGAATATTCCTCCAAGTTTGAAAATCCCTCCAAGTGGATTTTTCCTTCCAACAAGACATTCATTCCCTCTTACATGTCCTTGTGCATTGAGCCAAGTGGCATTTAATTCATTATTTTTCCCTCTTGCATGTCATTTCACTATTTTGAAATTCCACCTAATTTCATTTATTGTGCACATTCATCAAAATGTGCTCAAGCTTCCTCCATTCACATCTTGACAAGTGGCACTTGCCCATTGGTTGTTGAATGATCTCACATTCATCCCATTGTGCATTTCTCCATCTTGCCTTTCTATAAATAAGAGGTTTCTCTCCTCATTTTGATCATCCACAATTTGAGCAAGTTTACGATACTCGATTTTATCCTCAAGCATATCTATTTTCATCAATTTTATCAAGGTCTTAGCTAGGTTATGCAAATTTTTCATCATGGAGCTCAAGTGAATCTTCAACAAAGTGGATCAATCTTCATCACTCATCAATATTGCATCATAGGAGTTGGGAAAGGGCCAATTTTCACATCAAATTAGCACCAATTCCCCCATGGAATCAAGAATTTGCTTGCTTAATTAGGATTTCATTGCTTTCTCATTGTGTTCTTCAAGTTTATTTCCTATTTTGAGCATTGCTAATGGATTTCATGGGGAATCTTGATTCTTACTTGCATTTTATCTAACTATGTGTTTGTTTATTGTGTTTCACAAGTATTAGGATTGGGGTTCTACAATTATATAATATAAATATTATTAATGTATTATAATATAATGTTATATAATATATATATTATATAATATTATATATTATAATTATCTTATAATATAATACTATAATATAATATTGTATTGTATTATAATATGATATTATATTATAGTATTATATTATAATATAATATTATATTATATTATAAATGATTTTTGTTATAATATAAAAACCCTCATGTTGGACTTGACAAAAAACAACAAATTAAACTAAACAAATATCCGTTTTGTAATGGATATTCATTTAGCTTTGGTGTTTGCTATGGCACCATGTACTTTCTACTCAAGCCTAGAAAAAGTCAAAGTGGATTTTCACATTTTTGGGCAAGTTAAAAATGCATTTTTTCACATCGTCACTTTTTGGACCCCCTTGATCTTGCACAGACCGTAATACTTATTATGAATATGGATTTTAAAAGTTCAAATTTTAGATCCGCAACTACAAAAATGACCTTGGTGAAGTTTATGGACACAAATCTAATCCAAGGTGATGTATGGGGGAATCTAAGGATCATAAACAATTATTTAGGGATGAGTGATAATGAAATAAGGATGTGGTGTCATGATCTAAATTTATGAAAGACTATAGCACATATAAAGTCATTATTGCATCAAGGATACTTAGTTGAACACCCAGAATACTGAGAGGGGAGGTGAATCGATATTCTCTGAAAACACTTAAACATTTAAACATTCATTTCAAGCATCATATTCAATTTGCAGTAAGGAAAGAAACCATGAAAGTAACCATAACACATGAACACCAAATTTTTACTTAGAAAACCCAAAAAGGGAAAAACCACGGTGAGGATTAGCTCACAATATATTATAACTTGTCATAACATATTATAGAAAGGATCACTACCACGTGGACTCACTATCTGATGGACTCACTGTCCAGAGAATAAGAGAAATAGAGAAAATGACTCACTGTCAGGAAAGAGGGTTGGCTCATTGCCAAGATTGAACTACTAAAATTACATCTATAATATGTAGGAAATACAGTTGTACTAGTGTTCATATACTCAATCAACACACTTCATACTACACAACTATCACGCTTTGTTTTGCTTTACATTAACATCACTTTCACATTATTTGCATAGGGAATTTCATCACACATTTTATATAGTACATATCACATATCTGCAACACCAAAATGAACTTATATTTATACACATTATATCCACAAACACTTGCAACATCAATTAGGTTGGCCTAATTAGATGTATAATTCCAAACAATAACTTGTTGGATCAAGATCAAACTAAACACACTATTCAGACAACTCCAAAACTTGAACACATCCAAATAGGTCAACATGGACCTATAATAGCTTCCACATAATCAATGAACACTTTAACTTTGCATGACCCAAACATATTAGGTCGGCATTGCTGGTAAGACGACACCAAAATATACCAACATATTATCCACAAATTGACACGCAAACCTCCAAACACACGCCACTTGGACTACACACCCTTCTAACACCTGTAAACACTTCCAAAAATCCACATAACCAAATATGCTTCCATAGTGAAATGTTGACCATCCCAAGTAGGTACTCTACATTGGCAATATTGTCACCGGCAAAACATATATTTTTTCAATGATATATTTTTCACCAGAGACCAAAAAAAACATGAAAATTTTGATTTAAGGTCCTTAAACATGTACCAAAATTTCCTTAGAACCATAGAAAAAAATACTTCAAGGAAAACCAATCCGAACCAAAAAACTCATGCTCTGTACATTGAAAATTGTATTTAAAATATTTAACATATCTATTTTGCACCGGAGCAAAACCTCTGCATCTCTATATTGGATTACCATCTCCATGCTCACTCATGCTTCACCAACCATCTATACCTCAATGTAGATACCAAACCACAATGTTGACATCAATGAAAACACTGTATAAGCTCGTGTTCATGTTGCCAAAAAACCTTTCTAATGACAATCTCAAACTTCCAACAATATCCCCATTTTTCATTGATGGAAACATGCATAAACTCTTTTCCATGTCTTCTCCAAATTACTCTTCCCCTTTGACATCAATTTGCTATTCTTTTTCCTTATCCCCCTTACATATATATAGGAATTTCTCACATACTCTCGGGCTAATAGTGTTATCCATCAAAATTGATCAAAATTTACACTAGTATACAATCAACTATCTTCCGCATATGTACAATGAAATTTAACTATGAAATATGAAATGGATAGATAGAAAATAAATATACACAGATCAACATGAAGAAATGTATAACACCTATAATTTTTCAAGGGATTCCTACTATTCCTTTTTGTCATCTTTCCAATGTTTCTTGGCCAACCCAAGCATGCAGTTTAGAGCCTAAAACTCTATGAGGAGTTCTTCTCCTTTATTTGGAGTATTAGGTATTGGATTTAACTTTATTTCTTTCTTTGCACTAGTCAGAGCACCAGATTGGGTGTGAAATTTGTATTCAGTAGGTCTTTGAGCTGTCCAAATTGCACTATAATATTTTCTCTTTGTTCCTACAGCTGGAAGAATTGTTCATGTAGATTTTCAATTGCTAATATTGTGGATCCATATGCATCATTTGCAGGATCATAGGCACTAGATGCCTTGTCAATCTATACCTCAATGAAATCCATATCAACCTTGATGTTCTTTGTTAAACCGAGCCACTTCAAGCAAAACTAAAATAGATCCTTGGCCTCTAAACAACACAATTTTGCACATCTTTCAGATTGTTTTATAATTTTCCATATGTAGTGGAAAATTTATCTATCATATCTGTAGAGTCCCTACTAATGCCCAGTAGACTTGGTGTCAAACACACAATTCAAAGGGAAACCTAACTAGACAGTCCACTAAACCCTTGGAAAGTCCTTCATTAAATTATCAACCAGGGCTAATGTAAGCTTGTTATGATGTTGGCACTGTGTGTGCTTCTAGAGACTCAAGACTATCTATATCATCCCAACATAGGTGTTTACACATTAAAAAAACATAAACTACAAAACAATAAAAATAAGTAATGCTGACACTATTGCTACGGGAAGCTACAACAAAAGACTATGACTAGTTCACTGTCAAGAAATGAATCCTAAAATTGGCCAATACTGTTAATTAAACCTACACTCTGGATTACAAAAAAATGAAGCAAATTAAAGCATGAATGTAAGACAAGATTTGTTCATGAATTTATTCATAATTGTAACATAAGGAATCTAATTAAGATAATATGCATTGATGGAGTAAGTACTACAACAAAAATAAATGTACAAAAAATAAAGTGGAGGATGGTTACCTTGAGTGGCCCTTGCTCAAGTGACTTTCTCCACAACTTTAATCCAAATCTAGTTCCTAAGTTTAATGCAATCATGACAATAAATGAAAACCATTCATTTCATAACTCAGAATATCACAATTCGATAAGATTCTGCTAGAATATCTTATTCATAAGATCATGAACATTGTCTATGTAAAAACAAGAACTTAACTGAAAGTATCTTATTTCTATATTTTCTACTAAACAATCAACCAACTAACTAATTTCTTGACCATCAAACCATACATATAGGCATGGGGGAGTTTATTAAAATAAGGACTCTAAACTGAAATCATAAATCGCCATTCCCTACATAACAAAGTGTGATAAAGTCTAAGCAACTTAACTATAACTGAAAAAGTAAGAAGAGTCGAAATAGAACTATGAATCTGTTGTAACAAGAATTGGAATGTGGACTGTTAAAACAGTCACGTTAGACTCCCGACTGTAATAAAGTTCTTCCCCTTTAGGTTATTTATTAAATGTCGTGATGATTCACAATCATCCTCAATAAGTGCCTCCATTTCTACATTTGTTGTGCTCAACTTATTTTGGAATCTCACTTGCATCATTTTTTGGAAACTCCTTTGGTTGTGGGTTGTGCCTCCTAGCTTCTACAGGCCGCGCCTCCTAGCTACTGTGAGCTACAATCTACCTCTTGTGGCTCCTTGGCTGCAAAGAGTTAGTTAATACAACATCTACACAATACTAATAACCATAGCTTAAGCACATATATTCATTGTAATTCATACGTATACACACATTAATTATATAATAACTATCACATTATAACCATTTTCCATATACTTCAAATTAGGTTCAAGTTTGCATAATGAGCATAAAATATTGTAAAGTTTAGGAATATGTATGAAATAAATGTCTGTAAATGTCTATGAGTATGCATAAAAACATTAGAAAACTAAAAAATAACTAGAATCATCAATATCTGGCAAAATTCTATCATTCACCTTCTTATTTACCTCATCCAAATTCTCTTCAAGTCCACTAGAATACTCTTTAAAATAATCAAGTAAAAGTTTCAAATTTTGCAGATTGGATAAGGAGTTATCAATACTTACTTCAAGAATACTCTCATGCAACACCTTCACTGCTTCATCTATTAGCTCCACACTCTTCTTATTTGTTTGCAAAGTTTACTTTTTGGTAGAGGTGTGGAATGCATCACCTAGTTTTAGCTCTTGTAGAGAGGAACTCTTGTCCATATCAACCTAACCATGTTGCATCAGAATTTGTAATAGCTACGTAGAAACAATAGGTTGGAATTGTAATTGCATGCTCAATAGGTTCTTCAAGGAGTATCCAAAGGTTTCAAAGGAGTCTCTAATCATCTTCACATTACCTTCATCCTTCTCCTCTACATTTTCATTGTCACTAATGTTGTCTTCTTCTTTTCATCATCTTAGCATTGCTAGACTCTTTCTCATCCTTCTCATCATCAACAAAGTTTGCATTGTTATTTGAAGGAGGCATATTTTTTTTGTTTTGTGCCTCATTTCTCTCTGAGTTGTCCTATACAACCTCCTCAACATTATTTTTTAGTTTACAAGGAGTGGAGCTATGTTCTGTACATGCATCGTCCTTTTGCATCTCAGTACCCTTGTCTTTTTCAACAATGTTTTCTCCTACCAGAGGAGTGTTACTAGTAACATTTTCTTCTTCTGCACCTAGATTCTCTACTACCAGAGGGGTATATTTTTTCACATTCTCCTTTTCTGCTTCATGCTCATGTTCTAAAGCATCTTCATGTTGTGCATCTTCTAGAATATTAACATCTGAAACAAAGACATCATCATTTATTTTTTCTTCACTATCCAGGGTTATACCTAACCTCTTTGCAAAATTGGCAACCTTCTCAATTGATGCATTCTTGATCCTTTCAATATCATCTTTATCTCTGCTCATTAGGGTAGTGACCCTTTGCTTAGTCCTAAACTCTTTATTGTATAATTGAGCTAATTTTGCTTTTTCCTCATTAGAAAAATAACAACTAACTTTCTCTAAAGAAAAAGATCTCAACTTTTCATCTTCATTTATTGCTTCTTCTCTTCTTCCATATAATACTCCCTTCAAATCTTTAGGAAGTTGATCCTCTATATCCTTCATGTTAACATCAAGAGCAACCATGTACCTTATTATAGCTTCCTGAATTATTGTCTTGTTTGCATCATCTGAAGTGGGATACAATGCATCAGTCTCCTCAAGATTTCTCTACTTTGTTGTGCTGCTTACCAAAGCTTCAAGCTTCATCGGACTATGTTTCTGAACTAGAGGGGTCTTTTCTTTCTTTTTCTTAGCCTTTGGAGGCTTCTCTCCTTTACCAGATTTAGCTTTCTTTTCCCTCACATAAATTTTAAATTTATTTTTCTCTTTCTCCACCTCCGCTTCACTATCAGTGTCCACAATATTAACTTTTGTTTTCTTTGCACTAATTTTTGCTTGTGATACTCCAAATTTTCTTTTTCTTATAAGAGGTACTTCTTCCTTTTCTTCTTCTTCATCAACACTCAGGTTTATTTCTCTTGTTTCCTTAGCCTTCACTCTTCTCTTTTGTGGGGCACGTTGCTGCTTAAATAGAACACTCTTTTCCTTCACAAGCGCACTTTGCTATTTATCTGAAGTACTAGTTGAATCCTTTCTCTTTGTTCCATTGATAGAGTACATAGTCCAGGAGGATTTAGGGGAAATCAAAGAGGGGGTAGATGTTATACCAGATCTTCTTATGTTGGATGCACCTCCTAGAGAGCTAGACATGGTTTTGGCTTTCTCAACTTGGTCCTTTGATAGACCTATCATCTTCGCAACCTATGTAGTCATCTTCTCAACAATTTTATTTATTTATTTTTCTCTCTACTACAACATCACTAGACTTCTCCTCATATGTCCCAAATATTTCCTTAGAGGTGTCTCTTGGCTTGCTGAACATATGGTTAGCCAGACCAACAATTACATCCTCTGCAACTTTATCTCCCATTTTTGGGATCCACATAGTTCTAGGATCAACAACCTCAATTAAGCAACAAACCTTACTCACCATGAAGATAATGTTATTTTATACTTTTCCACCACAAACTTCAAAATAGTCTATTTGGATTGGGTATTCTCTTGGAAAGTTTTAAATAATCCCCATAATGCTTTCTTCTGTGAGTCTTCATCACCTAATCTCATCAGGTGGTCTTTGATCTAACATGTTACTAGTCTTTCCTTCAACCACACTATGTTCCTGGTTCTGGGAAACTCATTAAGAAAGTAGAAAAGTAAACAAATGATCAAGGTACCAAACTTGAAGGGGTACTAGGAGTCCTTGGTCTTCTATAAATTTTCAAGGAGTTGTTCTTGTAACAACTCACACAAATCATAATCAACACCTTTCTTTACCATCACATATGCAATGTTGATGGTAGTAGTAGAAATAAAGTTCTCCCTCTTTGTAAAATATATCTTGTACCCTATCACCATTGATGCATATTTTATTGTAGGGTCTTTGATGTCCTTGATAGTCATTGCTCTCTTGTCGTATTTTGCACCTATTAACTCCATTACCATTTCATTATTCACTGATTTAAGTGTCGAAACTGGTCCAGTTGAGCATAATCCCATAAAAACCATAATAGCCTCCTTATTAATTATATGTGGAATATCCAATCACATAAATTATCATGAATCCTGCTTAATGTGTATCTAATCCACTCATCCACATAGAAAAAGAAAGATAAATTATTCTAGACATTGAGCTTCTTCTCCGTCAAACTCTCAAACTCATGTTTTAATTCAAATTGGTCTCCAATGAGTTCATTAAACCATACATCACCTAGTTTAGAGTGGTTATACTCTTCCAATTTTGCATGAATCTAATTCCTGACATCTTTTGTAAGAAACACACCATACAAAATGCTTGAAAATTCACCATCATGATCAGTCATCATTGACTTATCTGGGTGTTGTTTGAATTTTGGATGAGGTCGATCCACAACCTCGACAACTTGTGGCTCCAGTATACATCTTCTAACACAATAATAGTACTTCAAAAACTAGGGAAAATAGAGAATGTAAATACCTTTCAATCGTCGTTGGTTAGGGTTTTGTGCACACAAATTTTTAAACACTTTACTTCACTCCTTCGTTGCTCTTCTCTCCTCAAATTCTCATTTGCAAATGACTTAGATCAAATGTGAAATCAATTATAAACCATTCTGGAATAACCTAATTCACATTGAATGCTTAATTTGAAGCTAGGAAAAAAGCTAATAAACCCTAACTGTAATGCACATTCACCTTTAGTTGCTCCACAAATTCTATATTTTGATATTTTCCATTGGTGTTTTCACCAAGAGATCAAGCATGTCAACCTATACCTCATATCCAAGTGATAAAGGCATCAACACCATATCTTTGGCAGGGGATTAATGATTGTCTGTTAAAACTCCGCTTGAGCCAAAGATCTTAACTTAGTTTCCAGAGGAAACATTTGCACCAGATGTTGGAATAGACTCATCCTTCACCTCATTCTCCTCTTTCTTTTTCTATATCTTATTCATCTCTACTAGATAATCCTTTTTTATTGGATTGAATTCTTCTTTACTAGATCAACCTTCATATTATTGCTTCTACAAAACATAGCAACATGTCCTAATTTATTGCATTTGTGGCATTTGACATTTTGAACAAGCTTACTTCCACCTATTCTGGATCTGCATCGATTAGCTTTATACCCAAATCCATTGCATGTATAGTTCAATAGCCATTGGAAGATTGAAACATCATACCATTGTTATAGCCATTCATCATTTGATTTCTACATTCACTAGCTCTATAACCAAATATTTTGCATGTAAAACATTGATTGAGAAATTATTGAACATTTTGATTCATTTTGCTTCTACATTCCATAGCATTATGTCCAAATTTATTATAGGAATAACAAAACCATTAAAATATGGGTACCTCTATGCATTTGGTTGTTTGATTAGTGGTCTTTTAAAGTCTTTCCTCTGATTCTAAACCTGCTTGCCATTGCTCTTCTTGTCTTCAATCTTCTTTTCAGTCTTGTTTGGAGTTTGATCTATCCTTGAGCTTTCACATTTCTCAAATCCTAATCCTTCTTTGTCTTTAGATCCCTTCCAATTTGCAATTGTCTCATCAAGCATTATAGTACTATTCTTGAATTTTTCTTCTTGAATCTTTGTTTTCTCTAGATTTGATCTCAAAGTTACAACTTCTTATTCAAGTTTTGAGTATTCTTTAGATTTATCTTTTAGTTTAACATTTAGGATGTCTTCAACTCTTTTACTTTCTTCAATGTGCAATTTCAGGTTGGGAATGATCTCATTTGATTACTTGAGCTCTTTGATCCTATGTATAGCTTTCTTGAGTTTCTCTTTCAATATCTTAATGCATTCATTTGCATCACTAAGATCCTTTTTTAGATCCCTGTTCTTAGATTCTTCTTTATCCAAATCATCCACGACAGATTTGAGTTCTCCTTCCATATCAACAATGTAACCTTCTTCAGTAAATCCTACCATAAGAATTTCTTCTGGAGGAGTAGGATATCTCCCAGTAGCCATTTGTTCAACTCCAAGATCTACCTTAGTGATCAAGCCAATTCAAGGAACCAAGCTCTAATACCAATTGTTGAAAACCCATAATATCGAGAGGGGGGTGAATCAATATTCTCTGAAAACACTTAAACATTCATTTCAAGCATCATATTCAATTTATAGTAAGGAAAGAAACCATGAAAGAAACCATAACACATGACACTGTATTTTTATGTGGAAAACCCAAAATGGGAAAAACTACAGTGAGGATTAGCTCACAATATATTATAACCGATCATAAAATATTATAGAAAGGCTCACTTCCAGGTGGAATCACTGTCCAAAGAATAAGAGAAATAGAGAAAATGGCTCATTTTGAGGAAAAAGGGTTGGCTCACTGCCAAGATTGAACTACTAAAATTCCATCTACAATATGCAAGAAATACAGTTCCATTGGAGCTTAATATGTTGAATCAACACACTTCATACTACACAACTTCCACACTCTGCTATGCTTTACATTCACATCATGTTTGTATGCTTTGCATAGGAATTCACATAACACATTTTCTATAGTACATATCACATCTCTACAACACTGAAATGAACTTATATTTATACACATTATATCCACAAACACTTGCAACATCAATTAGGTTGACCTAATTAGAGGTATCATGCAAAATAATAACTTTTCGAGTCAAGATCAAACTACACACGCTTTTCAGACAATTCCAAAACTTGTAACACATTCAAATAGGTTGAAATGAACCTATAATAGCTCCCACATAGTCAGTCAACACTTCCTTTAACTCTGCGCAACCCAAAACATATTAGGTTGACAACGATGGTAAGACAACACAAAATATACTAGCTGATTATCCATAAATTAACACAAATACCTCCAAAACACATGCCACTTGGACTACACACCCTTCTAACACTTGTAAACACTTACACAAATCTATATAATCAAATATGCTTCCGTGGTGAAATGTGGACCATCCCAAATAGGTACTCTACATTGGCAACACAATTACTAGAAAACCTGATATTCTGTCAACCATATCTTTTTCACTAGACATAAAAACATGAAACTTTGGATTTAAGGTCCTCAAACATGTACCAAAATTTCCTTAGAACCGTAGAAAAAAATAATTCAAGACAAACCAATGTAGACCAAAAAGCTCATGCCTTGTACACTAAAAAATGTATTTCAAATATTCAACATATCTATTTTGCACCAGAGCAAAACCTCTACATCTCTATATTAGATTACCATCTCCATGCTCACTCATGCTTCACCAACCAATTATACCTCAATGTAGACACCAAACCACAATGTTGACATCAATGACAACACTATATAGGTTCATCTAAGGTGATGTATGGGGGAATCTAAGGATCATACACAATTCTCTAGGGATGATTGATAATGAAATAAGGATGTGGAATCATGATCTAAATTTATCCAAGAATATACCATATATAGTCATTATTGCATCAAGAATACTCTAATTGAAGTGGGCCTAGAGCATAAGAGAAAAGGGTACGGGTATACAATTTTCACCATCACAATGTTCTTATTTTGTTATAATAACTTAAAAACATAATGTAGAAATAAAATAGACCTTACATATATATATTTAAGTTTATTTATCAATACACTTTAAAAATAAAACATATAAATAAGTTGAGAATGAAAAAATTGAGATGAATTACTTGAGATAAAAAGTAAACATTTCTTGAAATGAAATTGATAGAGATTAGCGCTTACCTTCAAATCAATGAGATGGTAAATTTTAATGTGGTGATAGAATCTCAATTCTTGAAATCTATGATTTGATAAATGGTGATAATGACTAAGACTTAAGAATTTGAGGGTCTTGGATAGGATCATGACCATAGTTTGGTTTACCTGGCATGATTTTATCCTATGTAAAATGGATCTTCAATACATGTAAAAATACTCACTTGTATGGTATATGTGTAATGAAACAATGTGGTGCTAAAGAGCACTATCGAGAGCTTGATATTGTGGTGTTGAAGTGTGAATTTTTTCAACCCTTAGTTAGGCCAATATGCTAACATAATAGATATATGAAGATGATGCAATGAATGCCATTGATATGATTGCTAAATATTAGTGAATTTTGATGCAAGAAAATGTGGCTATGATTGACAGATACCTCTACAATGATATTTGATTATAAAATTAAGAACGAATACTAATAGTTGATTATTATTGATGCTTGACATTGATAGATGAGGACCAATGCCTAATTCTTGTGAGAGGAGAAATTATTTGTGTTCCTTTGATACTTTGTAATATCTTAATTTTATTACATATAAGTTTCCTAAGATGAACACTTTAAATATACAACCCTAGATGTAGAATATAAACTTTTTAGTGTCCATACTTATGGGTAATAGTTAAATCACTCAATTTTTTGGCCTTAGAAAGTAAGAATTTAAATTTTAGAAATTGGGAAGAAGAATCCACTTGTAATCAATTCCAAGATTTATAATCATAGATGCGATTTTATCAATGTTGAGAAAATTATTAGAAATTGAGTCAAATAAATTATGAACTAAGAGATATTTTATATTAGAGTCTAAATTTGACCCCTACCACTAAACAATAAAATATAGACAAGTGAAAACTTATACAAATATAATCCATGTTTGAATTCACATACCAAATGTGAAGAAATTCCCGTCTCTAAATATAATAAATGTTCAAGACTTTCATGATTCATATTTGAATTCACATACCAAATGTTAAGAAGTTCTCATATCCCTAAATATAATAAATGCTTAAAACTTTTACAATCCATATTTGAATTCACATACCAAATATGAAAAAGTTTCCCTATCTCTAAATATAATAAATGCTTAAACTTTTCAATCAATTTTTTTTTATGTACCACTACTAATAAAATATAAATCAAAACTATATTCTTAAATCTTAATAAATCACCACATAACTTAATCCTAAAAAGTAGCAATTTATTTATCACTTTAATAACTCTAAACTTGGTCGTGAGGTGCAATGAATATTATATAAGGTAAGTGGACATAAACATCTTTGAAGTTTTCCAAAGTGGTGTGTGTCTTTGTCTTGGAGAAAGGACATTGAAATATATCTAGAAATGGATTTTAAAATTAGTAGGTAGTTGCCTTCCCTCTTAGAAATATTAAGTCATTGGATTTGACAAGTCAAGGAGACCAATAAAATCACAAAGGTCTATGATAAAATATCCACATTCTTAAAATCGTTCCCATGTTTTTCCTAATGGATGTTGACTATCTTTATCTTTAGCCCACTATTAGAATTAGGGTGGAATTCTTCCAAATGGGGATAATTCATGGGCTAAGAGGGCGGGAGAAAATAAGAGGGTTTTCCATGTGAGGAGAGAACTATACATACGAGGCAATAAAAACTGGATAAGATTAAGAAATGTGGAGGCATTATCCCTTAGAGAAATAGCATGTCAAATCCAAAACTAGACCAATACCCACCCCATGATAGAATTGCTGACCTGCGGTGTCTCTTATAGAACATTAGGTAGGAATTTCTTAGATACCTAATTATTTTATTCTACATAAATAGGAATACATTTTAGTGAGAATTGTGTGATAGTGATGTTTGTATATTTATGTTAATTTTTGTTTAGGTTTGTGTTTGTTTTTTAGAATGTTTTGAATATAATGACATATTGACAAGTGATGTTTTCTTATGATAAGTTTGACTTGTGTCTTTTTTTAAATTTTTTTCTCACTTATCTTTTTTATCGTATATCGGTCATTTATTCGTCGTTAGTGTACCTATATTCATACCTACTCTCGTACATTCATTTTTACATTGCATAAGAATGAATTGAGAATTCAAATATTAAAATTAAAATTCTAAGATTCCCACTGTTAAGTGTTGACTTGGTACATGATTGTATTACATTTTATTTTGTTTGTAGTTAAAGGCATCTGATGTGTCATTAGTTCAAAATAGAGGATAAGATAAGCGAAGTTAACAATTTGAAAGGAAAATCATCATAGTAAGGGAATAAAATTCTAAACAATGAAAAAGTAGATCTACATTACATCAATACCATATCCAAACCATTGGTCCTAGAGCTAATTATGTGAATAATTCACATTTAGTTTCTAAGTATTTAGTATAATTATTAAATCTTAGCTTAATTAATCTATTTTAGTTTGTGCATATATTGGCCATGCTTATTTAATCAACATAAATTTTATTTATGTGATTGTGCAATTATCTTCATTATATAAATTGGTGAATCTGACATATCTCACACCCCCTAAGCTTTTGTCTTGATGTCAAAACTTTTACATTGGGTTTTTTAGATCTATGTTTGTTGATTTTTTTGTTATACTTTTGGATTTGATTTATCGAACATTATTGAGTACCTCATTTAGAATGAAAATCCTTCATGACATAGACACTTTTATGAAATCTTCTAATAGTGTATCCTCTCAACCCTTCTTTTCTTTTGATCCTAAATCCACAATGCCAAATCCATGAACACCACCACTTGTGTTGTTTCTCATAGTACCACTCCTATCTATGCTATCCCTAACTTTTCATCCTTTTCCCTTTGTGATGATACCTTCTATATTTATTGCTTATTTTATTCCTCACTATGGCCTACCTCCTAGTTATACTTTCCCTTACCATACTTACCTCTTATATGATACCCTTCACATCTTCTTCTCCTTCATGCACTACTACTACACTTACATCATCTATCATTCCTTCTTCTATCCTTAGTATCATCCCTATCTCTATAGACATTACTCGTCATGCCCATTCCATAACCCACAACATTCCTCTCTTCCACCTCATGTACACTCCATCCTATCATATGGTTTCTCTTTCCATGGATATGATCTTGCATCCCCTCACATTTCCTCACTACACCCATTCTATAATCTCACACTCTCCTTAAACCATTATTATGTCCACTTGTGAATTAGATACACTATTGCAAGATGTGGTTGATCTTAATAAGTAAATGATAATATGATAATAATGATTCCATCACATATAATCCTCCACTATGCACACCCCTTCATTTTTAGTTCATTACATATTTGTTTCCTCTTATGTTTTTGTGATAAGATTTGAATTATACAATAGAAAGGGTGGCCTAATATTCACTCACAACCCTAAAAGATTATGCAATTTAATAATTTTATTCTTTACCTTTGGGTTCAATACATTCCTTTAATGAATTAACCATTATTTTCCTAAAAAAATTCACATCAATATGGGGTTAAAAATAATAAATGATTTTAACATGTGTACCCAAAGAATCAATTAGTCTCTTAACAATTATATCATTAATTTTCAATCAATATATAGTAAATTAAAAAATAATTTGATGATGATGAGTTTTAAATTATGTTTCTTGAATAAGAGTGGTTATTTGAACAACAAGGAGGCTCTACACAGGAAAATTGAACCCAGTAGGAAAGAGAAAGAGGACTAATAGAAGATACTTTGATAATGACAATTTTTGTATATGGAGTACATAACAATGATAACACTATTTGTTTTGTATATGGCTTGTATAACAATAGTTTTTGTATATAACTAGACTCTTACAAAATGTAAAGAATGAATCAAAAGGAAATAGTGATATGTAACTCCCCTATGGGGATATACAACCCCCCAGATAACAGTAAGGAAATTTATGCCTCGTATCTACTAGGTATGTTAATTATTATAATATATAAAAAAAAATTGTCTCTTGAAGTCTTCTTCCTATTGAAAAATAGACATGAATAGTTCCCTCTCTTTTAGAGATGTGCACTCATTTAAAGAATCATGAAATCAAATTGGTCGGTTACATCTAACACACACAATTATGGATCCTCAATGTCTTTTACATAATACCCTTCAAAGATTCAAAAGTCTAATTATAATTTTCCAAGCGCGATGCTCTTAAGGAAATAAAGTTAAAAATTCATCAAATGGCCAACACTTATAATGGTACTACCTTAAAATATAGAATGCTCCTATAAAATTCACAAATTTATAAGAACCTTTGGATATTGTACTTCAAAGTTTATTAATCTTAAATTTGATTAAGCTTCCTCATATTCATCGACTGGAGCCTAACAAAGCACTTCCCAAGAACTAAAAGGAGAATTGTTTTTTCATTGTCATAGAGAAAAAAGGATGTTCCACTCCTCTTGCATGGGTATTAAGCATAAGATACAATATTTTATTGAAACCAACATGATTCATGTTGAAGGTATCAATGACAATAAAAATAATTCCCCAAATCAATTTTTTAAATTTATACCAATTCATTCCTTAACCATACTAATCACGTGGAGATACACGATTTTTTTGGTATGAGCAATGACATTTTAGATGATCATCACAATGATTCAGTTGATACATTATATGTAAATGATTTTGTGGGAATAATAAATTCTCAAGATACATCTAATTCCTCACATGCTCCTCAATTAATCACATTTTATAATACACAAATTATATGTAATAGTAACAATGGGAAATTGTATTTGCTAGGTGAAATACATGATCATATCATTGATGATATCCTTGTTGATGCTACAAATCAATATAGATGCAATAAATTCCTAGGTTTTGAAAATTTAAAGCCACATTGTTATACTCATTTAGGAGTCTCCATAAAGATGAAATATGGAATATTGATTCATACTTTGTGTTGCACTATCTTACAAAAAGTTTTTGATAAAGGAAAAAATGGATTTTACAGGGACCCAAAACCACAAAGTTTACAAGTAAAAGAGATATAAACCATTAGAGTACCTTACAAAAGGAAGGTTGTGACAAAGAAAAAATAAAAAAGGACAGCAACCACAAACCAAGAACCAACAAAAAGTGAGCAAGAAGCCAACACCCAACACAACCTAAACTAACCTAAAGACTTTAAAGTTTCAACAACCTCAGCTTCAAGGTTGCACATCTCTTGTGTTACCTTCTTTAGATTCTGGATTTCCTGAGACAAATCCGCTTTTCCTTTCATGTTGGCTCTAGTCCTTTTCAAGGGGCCATAATCCTCCTTCTTACCTTTATCATTGTCAGCTTCCAAGTCCACAAACAACGACCCTTGATGAGTATTTTCCATCTTCTCTACCATAGCATTCAAGATAGTAGTATTTTGTTTTACAACTTTATGGTTGTGCTCCATAACAGTTTTCATAGTATCCTTGATTTTTCCAATTTCCCCTTCTAGATGCTTGACCTTATTCTCATTATCCTTCTTCATCTTGTTCATAAGCTCAAAATTTCTTTGAAGGCACTCGACCAAAGCCCTCTTCTCTTCCACAGTCCACAAAACACCAGTAGTATTTTGGGAAATTCCTTTAGCTTCCAATTCATCCATCTTTCTAGTGAAAACCCTATTTTTTAAATTAAGATACTTAATTTCATAAAAAACCCACTTTATGATCCTGAAGTAGTCAATAGCCCTGTTTCTAGAAATTTCCATAATATCATTAGGAAATTCCTGGTCTGGCTTGAAGTAGTGGTCATCAGGATTGAGGTCTTTGGGGAATTTGGGTGTATTCTCTCTGTTAGAGGTAGGGTAGGAGGTACAAGATTCCTCAATAGCATTATGATCATCAGATTTATCCTTTAGAGAGTCCTCAGAATAAGAAACCAGCTTATTCATAGGGGGTCCTTCTTGATTTTCGCCTCCTGAGAAGTTCCCTTGGGTGTTTTTGTGGTGCAAAATTTTTTGTTTGAGGAATTTCTCTGAGGGGTTTTCATATTTTTCTTTTTGGGGGAGGGAGGTTCTTCCTCTTCCCAGTCAGTATCATAATCTTCTTTATCCTCTGACGAGTTGATCTTAGTATCATCACCATCTAAGTTCGAAGTTGTTAAGGGGTTAGACAGGGCCGACATGTTTTTAAAGTGCTCGTGAATAAGCCTAATAAGGCCAGTATGTAGGACCAAATTCTTCCTAGGGATCTTTATATGTTCCTCAATACTATTGTTCGAGTAGAGAAAATAGTGAGGAAAGGAAACCCTTATGTTATGCCAAAAATGATTGAGGAGGGAAAAGTGGTACCCGTAAACTTTGGTAAATCTGTCATCCAGTGTAATGTACTCCATGAGAATTCTGAGCACCTCCCTCCACACCTTCTTGACCATCCCAACATCAAAATAACTAGTAGAAACTTTGGTAAGTTCCTTCCTGTCCTTATCAGTTTTAGGGAATGTGAGAACAAATTCATCCAAAAACTTTTTGTCATGAAAAAAATTTACCCCCTCAGTCGAGAGACCCATGATTTCCCCAATGAGCTCCTCGTCCACCTTAACCTTCCTTAGAGAATAATTTCCCCTTTCTTCCAATGTTTAGAAAAATACGTAGTTACTTCAGGGTCAAGGTCATGGAGCTTATCAATGAAAGGCTGCATCCCACCCCACTGAATATGCCTCTAGACCTTCGAGTTCTTATTCTTCTCACCACTAGTTGGCTCCACCCTTTTTCTACTTCCCCCCATAGTTGCAGTAATATTGCTTCTATTGTTAACAGGGAAAATGAATCGAACAGAGACCCAACAGCAGAACCAAAGCACCCACAAAATGTGTCAGCCCTTACATCTCGTAGAATTAATTACAACACCACCATCGTATGTAATGATGTCACAAAACTTGGCATTATTCTTCTTAATTATTATTAAAAGCAGTAGCTTTTCCATGAATGATATCATAGTCTATTAAGGCTCTTACGTCAGCTCGTAGATCATTATAGTCCTGCCACATATGTTGCCCATTTTGTTTAACTCCCTCGTTCACAAAATAGTTGGCCACGCTATTTGCTTCCCTAAAGACATGTGATATTCTAACCTTTTCAAAGTTGGATAAAATTTCTTTAGCTTCTTCTATCCAACATTTAATGGTCCATAAGGGCGGTGACTTACTTAGGAGACAATCAATAATATTTTTGGAGTCACCCTCAATCCAAATATTTTTAAAGTTTAATCTATCGCCAAGGTCGATAACTTTGAAAGCTCCAATAGCTTCAGCTAAGTGATTGGACTGTGTGCCCAAGGAGATAGCCACCACCACCACAAACTTTCCATTATAATCTCTAATCACACCTCCACTTCCTGTCGTCCCTGGATTTATTTTAGCCACCACATCAAAATTAGCCTTTATCCATTCCCTAGGCGGGTGACTCCAGCTGACCCCTTCTTAGTTCTTTTTCACTGGTCTTGAAGCCTTGGAAATATCACTTTTAATGTTCCAATCTTTAGCCATCTTGAGGTCACAGTTAGAGCAAACCATAGCCTCCATCTTAGTCTCTTGATTTGGGATATTATTAATATTTTCCACAATTAACCTGCAATTTTTCTCATACACAATATTCTCTGGAGCCTCCTTGTCCCTAAAGATCCTATTATTGTGCTCCTTCCACAAACCCCAAGCTATAAAAAGGAAAGTAAAATACCAAATTCTATGAATAACAAGATTCAAGGAGGGGGCATTCCACTGAATAAAAAGGTCTTCAATAGAGCCAAGAAAAACCCATGAGAGATTCCAGAGAGAGAAATCTTCCCCATATAGAAGCCACATACATATAGTGGAGGAACAAATGGTTAGCAGTTTTTGCTTCTTCCTTACATAGGTAACATCGATTTGGGATCTGGAAGCCATGCTTACAGATATTATCAGCCGTGAGCACTTTATTCTGAAGAAGAATCCAAAAGAATATGTTAACCTTAGGAGTCAGGTGTTTAATCCAAGCTTTATCCCAAAAGGGATAGGGGGTAGGAGAAAGGGACAACAAAGAGACATCCGAAGAGACCGAGTAGCTACCCAAAGGGTTAGCCGTCCAAACCAAAAGATCATCCTACTGGCTAGACCCCATTCTGACAACCAATAGAGAGGATTGAATTGGCATAAGGTCCACATTGATCTAGCATAGATTCACCCATCCCCCATTTCTCCAATAGTCCTTAACATGAGTCCCAAAATTGGCCTTGCAGATATCAACCCATCCATTAAAGCTTTGGAATGAAATTAAAGGCTCCTTCATTAACCATCTGTCTTCCCAGAACCTAGCTTGTTTCCCATTTCTTATGCTCCATCAGACTCCCATATCAATAATGTTTCTCTCTTTGATCATATCATTCCAGAGAGCCGAACCAAGGGGTAGATTTGGAGAATCAAGCAGAGTCTTGAGAGAACCAATATTTTCCATATATTTTCTCTTTAAAATATCGTTCCACTCTCCATTAGATGAGAAATCTCTTCAGATTTGCTTAGTGAGAAGAGCCCTATTCATCACTCTAATCCTTCTAAGACCCAGACCACCCAAATTTTTGGGTCTACAAACATAGTCCCAACCAATAAGAGGCATTCTTTTTCTGTCTTCAACTCCCAACCAAAGAAAGCATTTTTGGATTTTTTCAATAGCATCCACATATTTGGAAGGTATTTTAAAAATACTTAAAGCATAGATTGAAAGGTTCTGAAGAGTAGCTTTGAGAAGCTTAATTTTACCTACTTGACTGAGAAGAGCTCCTTTCCATCCAACAAGATTTTTGCTAAACCTATCAACAAAAGAGTTCCAAAAGGATTCAGGAGGCTTAAGGCCCAAGGACAAGCCAAGATAAATAGAAGGTAAAGAATCCATTTTGCATCTAAGAATTTTGGAAATCTTATTTTGTATAGGCTCCAGAGTGTTGAAGAAGAATAACGAACTTTTATGTCTATTAACCTTCTGACCAGATGCCCTCTCATAATCATCCAGGACTTTTTTAAGATTCCTAGCTTCAACCACTATAGATCTCCCATCAAAATGGTATCATCCACAAAATATTGGTGAGAGAAAACCAAATTACTGGAGGAAGGCCTCAATCCTAGTAATTATCCCTGATCGACCATTCTTTTTAGGTTCCTCCCAAGGCATTCCACCATAATGGTAAATAAAATAGAGGAAATGGGATCTCCTTGCCTTAAGCCTCTAGAATTCTTAAGGAAATGTGAAGGAGACCCATTCACCATGATAGCTATGGAAGTAGTTGAAATGAGTTGACCAACCATCTGGAGGACTCTATTGTCGAAACCAAACGCTTTCATGATTTTGAGTAAGAAATCCAAGTCAACACGATCATAAGCTTTCAAAATGTCCAATTTAAGAAGGAAACCTTTAGTCTTAGATTCCATGAGAGAATGAATATTTTCATGGACAGTAATAATTGAATCAAGGACCTATCTTCCAGAAATAAAGCCATTCTATTGAGGAGAAGTCAAGGAAGGAAAGATAATCAGAAGCCTTGAAGTCATCACCTTAGAGATAATTTTATAGAAGGATTTGCAAAGGCTTATAGGTCTGAAATCTTCAAAGTCAACAACTCTAGGAAGTTTAGGGATGAGGACCAAGAAAGTAGCATTTAGTTCTTTTAGGAGACTCCTTGAGCCAAAGAAATCCTTTACAACATTCACCACATCCTCTTTGACAATCTCCCAGAACCACTGAAAATAGAACATAGGAAACCCATTCGGTCCTGGAGCCTTATTGCCTTCAAAAGAGAAGACAACTATCTTAATTTCTTCCCTAGACAGAATCGTAGTTAGCATATTTTTATCTTCATCCTTGAAAATTTTAGGGATAGCCTCTAAAAGATAATCTTGCATTACATGATTAACTCCATCACTTGCCGAAAGAAGATTGCTAAAGAAAAGGACATCTTGTCTTATTATGTCATCATCCTTCTCAAAACGAACTCCATTGAACTCAATGTGAGTGATCCTATTAGCAGCCCTATGTCTCAATGCAGACATGTGAAAATATCTAGTGCTTTTGTCTCCCACTGAAAGCCACAGAGCCCTAGATATATGTCTCCAAAACTCCTCCTCTTTGGTTATTATATCGTGCATCTTCACAAGCAGCTCATTTTCTTTCATCCTATTATCAGCAATGTATCCCTCAAGTTGGATTTTTTCTTGAATATCCTTAAGTTCAAGCTGTAATTAAGACTTGATACCAAAGATATTACCAAAAGTCTCTTTATTCCATCTTCTAATCTTATTTTTGACTTCCCTCAGCTTCTTGGCAACCCTAAACATAACAGTCCCATCAACAGAGATATTCCACCACCTCTTCACCTCCGCAAGGAGCTGAGGGTGGGACAACCACATGCATTCAAATCTAAAGGGGAAATTCCTCTTGGCCAAGATAAGATCTGCCACAAAACTAATCGGATAGTGATTAGAGCCCACTCTTGAGAGAGATTTTAAGGAACATAAATAATTTAAAAACCACTGATTAGAAATTAAAGTTCTATCTAATCTGACTTGAATCAAATCCTTACCAATTCTTTGTTTTGACCAAGTATAAGAGGTCCCTTGCAGCTCATGGTCAATCAGGGCCTGATTATTAATGAAGTCCAAAAGGTCCATTCTACTTTCAAGATTCACTTGGGATCTCCCAAACTTCTCATTTCCCTGAAGAGGGGTATTGCAATCTCCCATAACAACCCAAATTTCATTACTGAAATTCCTATGAAAAGCGGCCAACTCTTTCCAAAAATTCTTTTTGGCTCCTTTCCCATTTGGGGCATAGATGTTGGACTGGATCCAGCAAAAAATGTCTCTGATATGGGTAAATCTTGTAGCCACATGATTCATTCTCTCCAATAGAGGTTCCCCTTTGATAAAGTTCAAATTCCAAAAGGTAACAATTCCCCCTGAGGCACCTTCAAAACTATTACCATGCACCCCACAAAACTTAAAAATTTTAATATTTTCTAGTTTCTCTTTAGGCATTTTGGATTCCTGGACAAGTAAAATATCTGGTTTATGATCCCTAACAAAATTGTGCAACACATCCTACTTATGGAGGCTATTCAACTCCCTTATATTCCATGACATAATCTTCATGTCTTACCAGGGGATTGAAGTTTGCAAATCTTGGGAATGGTTTTCTGAACCCCATCCATTATATCGTGAAAGCTTTCTTGCTCCCTATGCATCTTACATATCTTCTTCCTTGACTACTCTTTGTGACCCCACAATCTGCCTTAGCTCTAGTTTTGATTGAGACACCTTTCAGTGTACTCTGTTGTTTTTTTTCTTCTTCTTCTTCCCAGTATAAGAGGTGAAATCATCTCTATTAGTATCTTCTAGCCTATCATTCTCTTTCCCTGACTCCCATTCCTTATCTGAGAGCCCCTTTTGAATCAATGGAAGTGTATCCATCAAACAATTGTTATATTGGGTCGAATTCTCACTCGAGTTCTCTAGAGTTTGGTTTGAATCTCCAAAGGTATCCTTAACAGTTTCCTGAGAATCTACTAATTCTGATTCTTGAACAAACACCTGACTAGAATGGCCTCTTCCTCCAAAAGCCGAGGACATGATGGGAACCCCAATATCCAGCAACAAATTAGCTTCCTTTATCGAAAAGCCAGATCCCTAACTTAGAATATCCTCTAGGCCAATCTCACCATCTTCCTTCCTTCATGTTTCATTCTTAGGCTTATTGTCTAGATGCTCCTGATTCTCAAGTCCACACTCTCCTCTTTTCAAGCCATCCTCTCCATCCACCTTGCCAAAAACTGCAACCTTTATCTTGTTGATAGGAGGCACTTAAAACTCCAAATCAACTTGAATGGGGGATCTTCCATATTTCCATGGGCTTTCTTAAGTTCCTCTGACAACTTACCCTCAAAATCTTCAATATTATCTCCCTTGATCTCTTTTCCATCCCCTTCAAGATTATTTTTCTAGACTATTCTCAATTTGGGTTGGGGTTTCTCTTTCACAATGCTAGCATTGAGCGGGCATTTCTTTGCCCGATGCCTTGATTTTCTAATTTTAAAGTAGGAAAAAGGAATCGTTTCAAGCTCAACCTAGGTACCCAACTTCGATTGAATTTCAATAGATGACGGTAAGTCAACATTCTGGGACACACCCATACAGATTCTAGCAAACAATAGCCTTTTCTTGGTTGTCATCATCGGGTCTATTGACAGAATCTTGCCAAAAGAATTAGCCAAGCCACTGAAGACATCCTCATTCCAATATTCCAAAGGGAGACTAGGAAGTCTATCCCACACTGGGACATTTTCAAAAATGGAATCTGAAAGGTCCAGATTCGTGGTCCATTTCTTGAGAGCTAAGGATGACTTGCCAATA
The DNA here is from genome assembly GCA_007258455.2 of Sequoia sempervirens. NCBI lineage: Eukaryota > Viridiplantae > Streptophyta > Pinopsida > Cupressales > Cupressaceae > Sequoia > Sequoia sempervirens. The sequence goes on from VDFB02000003.1 coordinate 249,576,297, forward strand.
ACTCAGGGACCTCCACTCCTCACAACAAAAATATCTTCCTTACAGGTAAACTCAAAAGCAAAGTAGCCCTTAGGAAGAGTAGAAATAGTAACTTGGCCATTGGTTCTTCACTTATTTTAAAGAAAAGCCCTAACAATTTCAATATTTGGTCTAGGGCCCATAAATTTTCCAACCAATGCTATGTCCACTAGAGAAATATTGTGATCAATGACTGAGTCAGGGACAAAAATGAAAAACTTACCCTTTTCTAGATCAGAAATGTTGCTGACTGGAGGGAACATTGATTTACCATTAGGTTTAACTCCAAACAAAGATGACCATGGTTTTAGTTTAGCTCCTTCCCCTCCAGCAACCCCCACCACATTTTTGGTTTTTTCAACCTCCTATCCTTTATTGCTCCCAACATATTTATCAGGCGGGTCAACCTTCCCCCCTGGGTCCACCTGAATATTTTTTCTGGGGTCATTCTCTTTTGATTCCTCCTTACCTTGCTTACCACTCAAAACTTGCGCCGATTCCTCTTGTGAATCCTTAGAGCCTACTCTGCGATGATTTGCTCCATTGCTCGAAGATTCAAAATTCAACTTCTCTCACCCATTCCCCCACTTCTCCCGCCCGAGCTCCATTATCTTACTTCTTAAAGTTGGAACTAAAGAATTACAAGTATTAGGCCATATTAATCCTTCTATTTATATATTTTCTATACTATTTACTATAAATTTGATAGAACATTTGAAATTGGTACCTTCAATTGTAATCAATCTATACTTGATATGTTCATAAAGGAAGAGTTATCAAAATTCCATGACATTCTTGTGAACCTATTGTAGAGTTGATCCATTTCAATTTAGATACTTTGTTACCACTTCAAAGGAGCCACCATATGAAGCTAAAATATATTCAATTAGTATACAAAAAATAATAATAATAAAATAGGAAAAAAGGTCAAGACAAGCATACACCATACTAATAGTGCAAAAACTAAGATTTCACATCGAGATAAATAATAGATGGATTCCAAGTACAATTTTTGTTGTGTAACAAATGTAAAATATTTCTACATAACCATCTATAAGGATAGAAAAAGGTGGAAAAATAAATAAACACTAAATATTTCACCCATTCATCATGTGTGAAAAAAGTATAAATTCACATGAAAAAGTAACAAATGTAACTAAAAAATGAAGTCATGAAGAAGCAAGTGATGGAATCAAAGAAGAAGAATATGGGGAAACCTTTTGGGAAGAGGATAACCTCTTAGAGGTGGAAATTTTCACCTATGTACCTTGAGACATTCGACAATTCCATGTCTATAAACTTTTAATTTTTATATTGGTTATACCTTGTTTGTTGTGTTTCTCCTATTCTCATTTTTTATTTTAAGGACTTTTATGATTCTCATTTCACCTTTATTATTTTTATTTCACATTATATTTTTTAATTTATGATTTATTTTCCTTGCATGGGGAGATTTTCTTGATGCAATCCTTATTTTTTGGCACTTATGTTGGCAACACAATGGCAGACAATTGAGAGGGGGGTGAATCAGTTGTCAACGAATTTCAAACTTATTCAAATTATTAACCTTATTCTCAGATTTGATCATTAATCATGAAAGCATAAAAGAACAACACATTAGAATCACACATAACACCAAGATTTTTTTACATGGAAACCCTGTTAGGGGAAAAACCATGGTGGAGGTCAATCCACAAGATTATAACCTATTAAAGTATAAGAAAATATGAATGGGGAATGCACATGCATTGAGGCACACTCCCTAGAGCTCACTTCTCAAATACAAAATAGGCTTACTTCCCAAAGGAAGACACACTGTCTTACATAAAGGTTATGATTAAATCCATCAGAATTTGAATTGAGAAAATAGCATCTGCTAATGCCTGGTTACAGTTCCGGTTAAGCACATAAACACTTCTTCACTCTTCTTCACTCTTTGCTCTACCTTCGAATAATTTGAACTTTATTTGCACATAGGACTCATACACTTCGCACACACACACACTTTTTCACTCTTCCAAAATGATAAAAATCGCTCTTATATATCCGCAACAAGAAATTCCATCACTATAGGTTGGCTCCAAAGAAATAATAAAATACTTACAAATAGTCTACCCAAAACACATAAAGATTATTCATGTGAATCAACCAAGGTTGGCCACAACATAGTGAAGATCAAAAATAAAATCCTCAAACACGAACCACTTCAATTAATTACTCCTCGAAGATCCACAACACGCTTCAACACCTTGTCGGCCAAGAACATGAAAAACATGAACACGCAATAGAAAATCTTAGATCACGAGCACGACGATCAATTCAGATGTGCAACACAGACAGAGCATGAACTAGAAACATCCACAAGCATCATGAAACATCAAAGAAGCATCTGAAGCAATTGAACTAACTAAAATCACATGATCTTCATTCAGGAACACAAACTGAAGTAACAAAAAAACTGCCAGAATACAAATCTTCATGCGGATCTTTGAAACTCGATGTGGATAAACTAGATATACTCCACAAGAAACCCTTTAGTCCACAACCTTAGAAAAATGAACTAAACACACTGACAAAAAGAACTTCACTTCATCTCTGACAACCTGTAGCACCCCTTATTACAATTTTGTCAATATCCTCGACATATACAACTTCTAATGCAACAATGGTAATAGTGTTGACATCAATGACAAGCACATATTAGCAGCACACCACAACATCCAACAACTTATGATTTATTTTTTACCACTTTCATATTTACCTTTACCCTTTGTGCCTTGTTACATTTTTCCAAATACCTTAACAATGTTTTGGTTGTTCCCTTATTGTTTATTTATATGTTACTATGATCTTACATTCTCATGATCTATGATTCTTCCTATATACATTGATCACTATGAATTTTTATGTTTATGCACTTTGTGACCTATATTAACTTCTCTTTTTATTATATTGTGTGCCTTCTTATCACTACATGTTATTAGTTTATCCTTTTAATAAAATCATTCCCATGCATTCATGATTATGCTACTATAGTTAATGATTAAATCACCTTATAATTACACATTTCTAACCATTGTCATGACCTTATGATCCAAAGGGCTACCCAAGCCCTCAAATATAAAATCTAACAACACAAATGAAACAAAGGAATTACAAGAAATTGTTCCAAAAATCTGTAAGAAGCTTGATTGATTAACTATTCAACTTTTCTCCATATTACATGGAAATCATTGCCAAATAAAAATACATCATATACAGCCATATAGGTTGTTGTAAAACCTCAAAAATTAGATATGGAGGTCTGATACAATAGAAAATAACAGTCACAAATCAGAACTCTTCAATCCACCTTCCTTTAGCAACAACTCCTTGAACTTGCAATCTTCGATTGAGAACCACTAGGGGAGAGGACCCAGTAGTTGTGCACCCTAACTTCGTACTTCTAATTATCCTAGGTGGAAGTTTCAAATCACTCCCAATTTTTTATAGCAGCTTACTTGGCAAGTCCCCTGCTTATAACTAAGGTTTCAGGGCCACATCATCAAATATGATGCCACATCAACATGATTGTTGTCAAGGTGTCCAAAAAAGCCCAGAGAAAAAGTGAGACCAATACTTGTGCATTCATAGCATGTTTTATTGAGCACTGATGTGGAATCACATGATTGGTTTCTTTTTAGATCAAAGGAATACATTTTGTTTAATTATGGGTAATCATCATCAACACTAACAACTTTAAAGTCACAACTATTGGTCCAATATTGATAAAAATATTGGGCATTATATAAACAACTACTATCACAACTATTGAAACATGCTCAGGTACTAGGTCCTCTCCCCTAAAGCAATGGAATTGGAATCTTCAAACTTGCTTATTGTTATCCAAACACTTTTGAACCTACAAAAACATGGAGCCTTGGTCTCCTTCTCCAAGAGCTTTGATACCATTGATGCAAAGGGGACTCTCCTTACAATCTAAAACTCACCACAACAACAAAGAATTGCACAAAACAAATGCAAGAAGGAAACATAATATTCAACTATCTCTTAAATCAAATGAGATTACAATATATCAACATGCTTGTTGGTTAAATAATCTGAAAAATATTTTAAGTCACATTCCTTTGTGGAATCCAACAACATCCTATATGCCAAACTTCAAATCCTCCAATCCAACTTCTAACAAAGACAAGGCACCAATTATAGAGGTTTGTGGGGGAGAATACCACTATGGTATTCCAAAACATGTCAAATACCTCCTTGGAAAACTCATGCCATTTTTGAGGATAATTCATAAAATATTTAAAATTATCAAATGCTCACACGACCTTCACATGGGCACCTAAACCATGGCCAATAAAATGTGTTCAATCTATTGTGCTTCATTATTCTCCAATGGCTTCGATGGTTCCATGAAAGAACATGCACCAACATGCAAACTTGGGTGCCCCAACATGCAAGAGCATGCAAATCATAAAAATCAACATGCAAGGACATGCATTGATGAGTGATCCCCACCTTGAAATGGATGCCTAGGATATAATATTCCTCTTGGATTCCTTTGAAACATTTATCAGAGTAAATTTCCATCAAAATTATAGTTACAAATACACATATGGAAAATTACATATTTTAGAAATTAAAAATACTTATTTTCCCACACTTTAGTCCTTATTGAAAATAACAAAAATAAGAAACAATAGTTTTGGTGATGCAAGATTGCTAGTACCCTCAAATGCTCCTGCATCACCTTATTTTATATATTTGATTAATGTTCTCATCATACTTATCATTCCTTTAGGTCCATATTCACCTTTATATCTTTCCCATATTGGGGGAAGTAATTTTCACATGTAATTTCATGCATATATACTACTTATGTATGTTTACATTCTTAAATTTTTCCTTGATTACTTGGTATACTCACATGATTCTAATCTAGCCTTTATTCCTTTATGGTTTTCCTATATTGGGTTAGCCTTTTTCCTTGATGCATATTTCCAAATTATGATTTTATATGAGATATTTATACATTCTTGCAAGCTACACCTTATGCAATTAATTTAATTTCTTTATCATTACCACTATCATGTATCATATTTCCATCTCCTTCAACTATGGTACTTGGTTCTATTCGATCGCGACTGTTAAGCGATGCGTATGTGATATTTTGATGTGATGGAATTTTACTCTGATGTTATCATTATGGCATGTTTTGAATTAGCGTAGCAGTTATTTAATTAATAATGCCTTATGCTTTTATTATATTGTTGATGTTAGACTCATTAGTGAAAAAGTATGTATTGGTGAAGGGGACATGATTGTATCACTCGCTTGCGAGTGCCCTACGATTTCGAGATTTCCTCTTCACGGTGTGTTTTATTATATATATATGCATGTTCGATATACTCTTTGTTCGCAAGTTGATAGGTACAGGAAATCGACTCCACCTAATTTCACAGTTTGAGTGTGTCCATTGACCAACGGTAATCGATTGGGAGATAGTAGCTAGGTTTTCTGTGCCAAGTCATCACCCTAGTCATAAGTGTGTCGTCGGGTTGTCATCGGATTTAGTTGTTTTGATTTGGTTCATTCCTCCTTGGTTATTTATTTAATTTCATATTATAAAGGTTATTAAATGGCGGGTGTAGTTAAAATGATGATTAAATATATCTATTTGCAATGTTGAAATGTTATTTATTTTATTGATTAATTTTATTTAATTAATAAAATTAGATTTAGTTTATTGATTAATTAGGTTAATGGTGATAAATTAGATAAAGTAGTTGCTTTGGCATTATTGGATATTAAGATTTAAATTAAAATAAAAATGTGTTTTAAATTTCACTTTTTGAAAATTTTTAGATAAAATAAATTCTTTGCAAAATTTGAATTCTTTTGTTTAAAAGAAAATTTGGAAATGCATGAAATTTCAATTAGAAAGTAAAATTGTTTTAAATTTTAAAAGAAATGGAAATATCCCCAAAATTGCAATAAATTTGGTGGATGAGATATTTTAGGGGTTTGACTAAATTTGGGGAAAACTCTATTTGAGCAATTTCTATTTCATATAATTTTCAATTTTCAATTTTGGTGGAGAGTTTTTGCTATGGCTTGATTTGGATTTGAAGAAGAAGATTGAAATTCTTGGGTGGGCTGGAAAAAGATTTGGAAGCACCATTTGGGTTCTTCAAGCTTTGGAGAAAAAACCAGGTTCCCTCTTTGATTTTGTTTTCATTTTGAAATGAGTTTCAAATCTTTGTTATATTGTTGGAAAATCTTTGAAATGTTGTTTAAATTCAATGAAAACCCATGTGAAATTGTTTCAAAACTTTCAAACTTTGTTGAAATTTTGGGAAAGGAAATCAAAACAAGAATCACACAATGAAAAATTGAAGGAAAACCAAAAGAAAATCTCTTTTCAAATTGAAAACTAAAATCCAGATATGGTGTTGTCAAATTCATTTTATTTTCATTGCAAAATTATGTTGTGCAAATGTATAGTTTGACTGGAAATGCAAATCTTAAGTATATATTTATAAATATACCTGTATATATATATTTATATATATACATACAAGTATATTTATAAATATATTGTTCTTTTATTTTATTTTTTATGGGAAAACTTCTTTTTTGTTTCAAAAAAAATGTACACATGAAATTTTTCCAGTAATAGGGTATGCCCTGTTTTATTTTCCTTTTTAAAGTTTTTATTTGAAAAATATATAATAAAAAATGTTGGGGAGAGGGGGGCTCCCTGCACCCATGGGCCATGCTCCCAGCCCATAACGCCCATGTGGCAGCTGCCACCTCCCCCTTTTGGGAGGGGCCCTCAGCCCATGCGTGGGCCTTTTGGTTTATATTTAAAAATTTGTTTTTATAAATTTTTTATTGTTTTATTTTAATATTATATATATATTATATATATATTATAATATATATATTAATATTATATTATATATATAATATATATATTATATATATATATATAATATTTTAATATTTAAATAATATTTTTTTTAATAATTATTTATTTATATATATATTTATATATATACTTATGTATATATATAATATACATTTAATTTGTATATGTATATATCTATATAATGTATATATATATATTATGTATTTTTTTAAAATAAAGTTATTTGTTGAGTTAAATTGGTTTATTTAAATGAGAATTTTATATTTATATATATATATATAATTGTATATACATTATGTATATACTTTTACATATATATTTAATACATATGGGTATCCAAGTATAGTTATATTTAAGTTGATTATTTATATTCATAGTTGAAGTAAAGATTGTTTTAGTTTAATCAAATGTGTTTATTTATCAAGTTGTTTAGATTATTGAGTATGATTGAGAAACTTAGAGTTCAATTATTGTTTTTTTTTTAAATTCCTCAACGTCGTGAAATAAATCTTATGTATTTTTGGATAAATGCAAGTAATGTAGATTGAGTTGACTGGATTTAGGAAATCCTAGCCTTAGTTTATTTAATTGCCTGATGTGCTTTCTAGCGATGTTTTGTTCATTCTCAATGTTGTGCAAATAGAGTAAATGTTCTAAAGTCTTCTAGATAGGGTTTCGTTTATTGGTATGGGTTGTCGTTATGATAGTCAACCTTTGGATTTCCTTGGGTAGTGTGTCTCAATGTATCCAGTTTTAACCCGGTTATCGTGAACGGTAAGTGTGGGTCTTATGTCTTGTATAGGGAGTCATTCTCCTTAGGTCGCACTTGTGTACCCTTGGGTGTGGAGTCATTCCACGTGTTTTCTTAGAGGACTGGCTTGCAATGAGGGCCGACACACAAAGTGGTGTCAGGGAAACCCTTTGCAAGTTAGTTAATTCAGTGATAACATAATAAACCTTTAGAGGCTTAGGTTGCATCAAACACTTAACAAGATTAATTTTTCCTCGCTCATGGACACAAGGGCTTGTATAGACTTGGGATGAGACGAGAAGGCCTAGAATGGAAAGATCGTTGTCTCATCTCTACGAGAGACAAATGATTCTGCATTGGTTGCATGAGGGGCTAGGAGTTGTTAGAGGTTACCAGGATATCTCAAGATGGGGGCTGAGACCTAGGAAGACTTACCAGGATATCCCATATGACATTGTGATGACACTTCTCTTAAGTCAACAGTTTGTTGTATTAGTGATGTAAATGATTATTTAACTCTGGAAGCATTATAACCCTTTGTGTTATGTGATGTACTTGTATTTAATTCAGTTCAGTTTTGTGTTGCCTATGTCTAGAGGTAGATGGTCTTTCTTAGGAATCCTTGTTACTATCTCCTAGCACGGGGGGTGAGCCTTCGGGTATCACATAGTTGGGTGGAACGTGCACCTTAATCCGTTGGGTCATCTTCTTGTTCGTGTGGATGAGATTTCCAGTTGGAGAGCTCATGCGATCCTATTACTTTCCTGCTTATTCTTTCAGTTATTAATGTAATTTATTACCCCTTTTTGTATCGAGGTGGAAGATGTAATTTGTAACCTTGGATATTGGAATTACCTCATTCAGGGAATGAGTGTTGTAATATTATTGTAAAGTATATTATTGGAATCATGTGGTATTTATTATGCCTTGATGTAATTTTATCATGTATGGAACGGATGTGCAATTAATTTGTTAAATAATTAAATGTAATGGTTTTAATTCATGTTTCTTGTTTGGGTTTAAGTAAACTCAACCTCGTAACCTTAGGGGTTGTTGGCATTGTGTAGCGAACTTTCATGCTTTTTGTACTTAAATAAAAAAAATTTATTGAGTTTGTGTTGTTAATTGCAACTTCCCCTAGGGTTGCGTGGCAGGGTGTTACAAGCTCACAATATAAAGTAATTACAATGTGCCAAATAAAATAGGCTCAATGCCAGATGGCTCACTTCCCAAAAGAAAGAAGGGATCACTAATAGATTAGAAAGAAGAAGAAAGAATATTGTTACAATGATAAATCCATCTCAAAGCAACATAAAATATCCACCACTACAACTCTGCACCATCAGTAACCTCTAGCTCACTGCTATCAGAAACTTTAGGTACTCTACAAATGTAGACCCTTCTTCTCACTACATTGGACACATAGGCATTAAGCTCACACTTCATATCTCTGCATATGATTAAATTTTCATCTCAACACATCGTTGAATCTACACTAACTTCTCCCACAATTCACCTTTCCTTTATACCATTCACAACCTTAGAAACATCTTTCAAGGTTGGCTATGCACCTCAAATGTGCAAATTCAAATTAGGTTGGCACCAAAATATTCCTGCAGTGGAAAGGAATAAAGTTGAACCACATCACACCTTAACTCATACCTAAATCCACATACACATGGGTGATCCCACAATAGTGGTTTACACTTTTTGGCCAAACTTGATATTGAACTATTTTTTTAACTAAATCTTCACTTTTGAGCATCTATAGTTGCTAAACCACGAGGAATTTGAAGATGATACAAACTAGTGATTTGTGACACTTTGTCTATAGATTCTAAATATATATTTTAAATTTTTTTGGAATCAGCTTGCATTTCTTTTTCCATCTCCTTCAAAAACTATTTTTTTAACAATAAACACAATTTTTAAAGAGTGATGTTCACCTTAAACAACATAACTTTTTTTCTATGAAAGACAAAATTCTATTTTTTTTCAAATTTATATTTTCAACTATGATATCTAGCACATTCATTTGGTTTCATAGTGTTTTATTGAATATTTATTTCTTAATTATGTTTTGAAGTCAAACCAATTACAATTTAGACATAGGAGGACTATATACAACATAAATTTTTTGTATGTATCTAATTTTTTTTTTTTTTGTTGGATCAAGGACATCAATACCTAGCATGGACATATTTTTCAGATTTTTTTGGTAATCTACTATTTTTCCACATGTGTAAAACATAGAGCTTCATTTTCGGTGAAAAACCTACATTCACAAGAAATAAAAAAATAATAATAATAAAATTAAATATATTTAAAATTATACTTTTTGGGAAGCTTGTAATAATGACTACATACTTACAAAAATAAATTTAAAATGAATTCATTTGATCCCCCAAAAGGTAAATCAAAAGTAGTTCTTTACCAACATTTTGATAGGTGTAAAGGAGACTCCATTATAAGTATGGTTTAAAATTGGTGGGGCTCTATCCAAGGGGGATTGATCTAAGGTGGTATGATCAATCCCTCTTCAATTAGAATCCTTTAAATGAAACTTTTCAAGGCTTAAATCATTATATTTTCTAAAAATATGTGATTTCAACAAAAATTAGGATGTCCCAAAGGGTGTAAACTACTGTTGTGGGATCACCCACATGCTACACCACACTTCCAAAAACATCAAAGAATATCCATAATTAGTGTAAACACCCAAGGTTAGTTGAACCTGTGTTAACACCATTAAACATTTAAGTATATGCTTCCTCAAATCCAAAGACAATTTGCGGACCACACAAAACACTTAGACACAATCTAGAGTATTCCATCAACACCTTGAATTCCAAAAAATCCTTTGCAACATCATACACCTAAAAGATATATTCATTTTGTATACCCAGTTAACCTTCTACACATTGCAACTCGTGAATCCAACCTTGCAGAGCACCAAAAATTAAAAAAAACTTAGACTGAAGATAGATATGAACAATATAATCGCACTTCCAGATCCACAAAACCAGAAACCAGAACACAAAGAAATGTAGAGAAAAACCATTTCTCCCAGACAAAACTACATCATAGTTCACACACTGGTGAACACAACTTTTTTTTAATGATCTAGGACCTAAAATTCATGATATAACACCTCTGAACACCTCTGATCAACATATCTAAGCCAAACAAGTAGATATTCAACCATGAAGAAATGCAGAGCAAAACACTAAACACTACTTTGCCACACTGAACACTCTTTACCACATTGTTTCCTGTTTTATTTAAATTTTCTCAAAAGCACTTGGAAACCAAGCACCACAAACACCATCTCAACATCTGGAACACTTTCTCAACATCTCAACCACACAGGATGTTGAACATCCACTAACATATTCTTATCAAAGCAACACTAGAGGTTGACATCAGTGAGACTACTAGTGGAAAATTAATGCAACCAATCAAAGCATCTTCATAGGTTGACATCAATGCAACAACAAAGATCTGTTGAAATTAATGACAACACAAACTTACAACATATCCTTAGTCTATTTCTTCCATTTTCATATATAGTTGGAGCAACTTGTTATTTTGGCCTATTTTAAATATGTGATAGACTACTCATTCCATATATTTTCTAATTTGTAAGTTTCAATGGAGTGCTCATACCAAGGAGCACACAATACATACAAAATGATATATTACTTTGCATGGATTGTATATCCTTTTTATGAATGTATACAAAATTAATTTTTATGCTAGTTGAGAATAACCATATTTTGAAATGCATGCTTATGTTAGATTCAAACTCAAATAAAAGTAGGGGTAAAATGTAATGGTGAAATTTGCATACCCATGCAATTTTTCATTTAGTTTTATTCCCATTTTGGTGGAATGTCTTAAATAATTACATATCAATATGTTACAAAATCTTTCCCTTAGTTTGTCTCGTGTCTCAATTCCTATACTTCATATTTTCTACCACTTATTATTATTCATATACATTCACCATTTACCCTCATTATTAGTTATGCTCACACCCCCTCTTATAAATTCCTTGCCTCAAGATTATCACTTCTTTACCTAGGTTCATTTGTACACCACTAGAGATTGATCTTTTGATCCACCAGAATAAACCTATAATTTAAATACTCAAAATTCAAATTCCAAGATTCGTTAGTGATCCCACAATAGTGGGTTACACTTTTTGGCTAAACTTGACGTTGAAATGAACATTTTGAACTAAATATTCATTTTAGGACACCCATAGGTGCTAAACCATGAGGAATTTGAAGATGATGAAAACTAGTGACTTGTGACATTTTGTTTGTAGATTCTAAATATATGTTTTTAAAAAAAAATTGGAATCAAATTACATTTATTTTTCCATCTCCTTCGATAACTAGTTTTTATCAGTAAACACCATTTTTAAAGAGTGATGTGTACTATAAACCACATAAATTTTTTCTATGAAGGATAAAACTCTATTTTTTTCTATTTTAGATTTGTAACTACTATATCTAGAGGATGCATTTGGTTTCATAATATTTTATTAATTTTTTGAATTAAATTTTGAAGTCAAATTAATTACAATTTAGACATAGGTGTACTATAAAGAGCATCAATTTTTTTGTATGTATTATAATTCAATTTTTTTTTTGGTTGGAATGAGGACATCAATACCTAGAGGACATGTATTTTTTAGAATTTTTTTCTCTATTTTCCTATTTTTTTGCATGTGGGAAACAAAGACCTTGATGTTCATTGAAAAACCTACATTCACAAGAAATAAAAAATAAATATAATAATAAAACTAAATATATTTAAAATTATACTTTTTGGAAGCCTATAATAAGACTACATACTTATAGAATGGAAATTTTAAATGAATTCATTTGATCCCCCAAAAGTTAAATCAAAAGTGGTTTTTTTATAAGCAGTTTGATAGGTGTAGAGGAGACTCCATTATAGGTATGGTTTAAAACTAGTGGGGTTCTATCTAAGGGGGTTTGATCAAACCCTATTCAATTAAAATCCTTTAAATGGAACCTTTCAAGGCTTAAATCATTATATTTTTTCAAAAATGTGATTTTAGGAAAAATATGGATGTCCCAGAAAGTGTAACCCATTATTGTGGTAGCACCTTCAAACTGGCTCTTTTTACTAGCTTTTATGATTAAAGTTGGTATATATTAGTGCAATATGTTGTTATGTATTGGTATTTAAATAAATCCCCCATTCCCCTGCACCAAGGGTTCATTCTGTGTCTTTATCACCTACACCTTGTCTTTTGCCCTCTTAAGAAAATTAAGGCTATTTTAATTGAGGAACCCTTACCCTTTGAATCCCCCCTAACAGTAACCACCTTGGCTATCCTAGGGAAATCTAAAGGAAAAAATAAACCCATTAAGAACTTGGACGCTACCCATGCCTCCCCACTTGCTATGAATTTTGTGAACCCCCCTCTCTAAATGATACCCCTTTGTCCATCATTTATCCTAACCCCACTAGTGGTAAACCATCACCAAAGACTCCTAGTTATGGTCAAACTGAGGCAGCTCAAGATCTCTATGACCTTGAGAATAGCACTCCTACTAAGGGTTTAAGAAAAAGGGACTAGGAAGGGTCTCAAAATACTCCCACCAAAAAGAAAAAAATTTCCTACACTCCTATATTGATTGAGGAGGTCAATCTTGATACTTCCAATGAGGAGCAACCTATGGACACGCATGCGAAGGAGGTTAGAATATCACAACTCAGAATATCTAATAAAATTGTGATCCAATCAAAACCTGTTGACAAAGAGGTGATGGAGGATGGTCTAGAGCATGAGGATAGTTTTACTAGTGAAGAGGAGGATGAAGTTTCTGATTCAAAAGGCTCTGAGAATACGTGTAGTAGCCATTCCATGCAATAGGTTTGCATGGACACCACCCCTTTGGACCTATTTGGTGTGACACATAATTTCCCCCATTGTGCTTCCATAGCTACAAAGCTAGCTGAAATTAAAGGGAAGGTTTTGGAACTAGAGAAGAAGATGGTGAGCCTCTCCAAGTTTAGTTCCAAATTTATGCACAAGTTGGCCAGTACTCTATTCATGTTGCAATATAAGGAGTTCAAGAAGGCTGGAGACAAGGGCGAGAGTCACAAGGAAATTTTAAAGTTCCTCATTGATGATTGGGGTCAAGTCTTTGGCTAGGCCTCTATTTTTTTTTTTGCTCTGATATCTCCTTTTTGTTTGCTACTTTTGGTCTAAAGAATTTTTTAATGTTTTTTTTATGGCCATTGGACTTGTTTATCAACCTCTGGGTTTGTTTTTCTAGGCCATAACCCTTGTTTTGCTACTTTTAATATAAAAAATAATTAAAGAAGTTGAAGGACACTTGCAATAATATATCTATGTTATATCACTATTGCACCAACTAGATACAAGTTAATTTTCCTCAAAATAATCAAATATATTCCTTCAAATATCAAACCTTACAATCCTCAAGTAGTTACAAATCTATGGTAGATTTAGAGAGAACATAGAATCAACAACTCTAGAATATATAAGACTAGTATACCTAGGTAATTAAATAAATAATAAGGAAAATAACACAAATTAAGGAGTTGGGATTGGAAGAAAATATGTATTTGGTATAATTACCTAAATTTATCTATGAGGTACAAGTTATTCCCACATTTGTGGAACCAAATATCTTAGTGATTGCAAAAGAAAGAGTATATTTTTTAGCCATAGAAAAAAAGTTCGACATATGATAACAAACTAGGACATGTATGACTTGGTAAAGGATACTTATAAATATCTCAAACCGTAGAAGCTCACTTAGATAGAGAAGAATGTCTTGAGGACAAGACAATGTATTAGGCTCCAAAAGGATGTTAGTAAGTGAGGAACCACAAACATGATAAACCAATAGTAACTAGAAGATATTTGTAGTAACAAATAGCATCATGTGCTACATTCTTTAGCACATCCAAGAGATATTTCAAGGAAGAGGGAAATATATATTTATTTATTCATATACATATATGAGCCATATAATGATAATAAATGGAAAAGGTAATAAACAAGAGAAAAGGAATGTATAAATGGGAGAAGCTATCTGAGCATATATGGTATATATAATTTCTTGTGGTAAAAATATTATAATATACAAAGAACATATGAGTAGACCTATCTTATGGTGTCTATGAGTGTGTAAAATTATTTAAATTCTCACATTATGCATATATTATCTACTATATTTTTTTATTTCTTAATATTGCATTACACTAGGATTAACTTCTTTGATATAAATAATATATACCTTAGGCTTAAATTTGATTATCAATAATTTGGTTTCTCAACTAACATTGTTGGTCCTAAAATACTTAAAGAGGTAATGGAAAAAAATAGTTGTGAGTTCTAGAAATTGGCTATGGATGAAATTCTTACATTATGGAAAAATGATACATGGGACTTAGTTTAGTTTCTTGGAGGGTGTAAACCCATTAGCTACACATGAGTATTGAAGAAATAGTTGAGTTTTAATGGTAACATTGAGAGTTAAAAATAATAATTTGTTATCAAAGGTAATTAATAGGTTAAGGGAATACATTTGGTGAGATTTTATACTCTATTAAGAAATTGACATGAGTGTAGTCCCCTATGATAATATACTTAGGATAATAATTGAGGATATATCCCAAGTAGTGGGAGTCTTGAGTAATTATATGGATGATGTTGGATGGAAACGTTAGGTTACAATGAAGAGGATATTCATGTATTTATAGGGTGATTTTGAGTATTGTTTATGTTAATATGGTGAAGTTTCAAGGAATCAATACCCTATTCATAAAGGATTATGTAGATTTATATTGAATAGAATATGGTGATAATAGAAGGTATATCGATAGTTATGTTTTTAGCTCATTCTATGGTGCTATGAGTTAGATGAGTAAGTGATCGGTCATGCTCACTTTATCCACCACAATGGAAAAGCATTGGTAGCATCTCATGCATGTAAGGCATCCATTTGTATTATAATATTATGTTACATTTGAAACAAAGAAAAAGAGGTTGGTATCACACATGAGGTTAATCAAATGGATACACCTACTTTTTGAGTTGATGTTTCACTCAATAATGAGGGATAAAATGCATAAATAATAATCAGAAAAGAAACCTAACTATTATAATAGTAAAAAGGTAGGTTTTAAGATGCTAAAATGATGTGCACCTCATTGAAAAAGTTCTATTTCAGGCCTCATCGAGGACTCATTTTCCCAGTGGCGAATGGGTTCCTACTAGGGTTCTAGAAAAGTGATTTCTGGGTTTTGTTCTTCAATGTCTACACTCCTAGATCCCAGTTGTTCAGCTCTCGAAATTCAAAAATGAATTCTATAGAATATATTTTTTGATCTTGCAATAAAGATGACAACTTTTACAACTTTACAACTTTGAAAATTTTTCTCTCCACTTGATATTCAATCTAAAACTTGCAATCACACATCAAAGAGGAGAAAATGTTGATTGCTAGGGAATAGGGGTTTTCCTTGGTCAAATCCCATTTTGGTAATTAAACCTTGAAATGAAATAATCATGAAAAGAAAGATGAATGAACAATGTAATACTACACCCCACCAATCCTCAATTGAACCTTGGATTGCGAATCTAAAACTTGGCATGAAGTGACCTCAATGTATGTAGATCTTGATCATGAACTTGACATAAGATAATGGCTTTGAAGACTTGAATTTGATCACCAATGCTACAGCAACACATTATCTCAACAACATGCATAACTTTGACATGATGAATTGGATCTTTGATTGTTGCAATAAAACTTCAATAATCTAATGCCTTCTTGAATGCTCTATAATGCTCTTCTGAAAGTGATCTTATGATAACTTGAATTTTCTAGGTGAAACTATGTGAAATAACCTTATATTTATACTTAACTTAAGATTTAATCCTTAAATTCAAATAACACAAGATAACATCAAATATTGAATTTGAAATTATTAAAATCCCGCCAAGAATATGTTCCAAGAGGGGTGTCCTAAGTTAAGGAGGACCCATTCTTCATAAGGCGAATAGGTCCTAGCATACTTAACTAGGACATGTTTCAGGGGATTATGAAATAACATGCCAAAAAAGGGTCACAAGTTAACATCCCAGGATAGATTCCTTGCAAAATTAAGTGTTGTGTAATTTCATTAATGAGTGTCATATTTTATCCCTTGGAAAATGCAATAAATAAGGCTTGGATTTGAATTAAAGGGGCCAATCAAACTCAAATTAACCTCAATTAATTAATAAAGCCTTAGATTAGTATTAAAGTGTAAAGAAACACTTTACAACACCCTAAATAAGGCACAATTTAGTCCATTTATTATTAATTATTCATTCCCAAATAAAGTGTGAAAAAGGGTTACTTTTTTTGACACTACATTTTTCCCCCACTTTAGTGATCGAGTATGATCTCATTTCAAACTCACACTAAATTAGATATTCAAAACACCTATGTATGCAATAATGAAAAAGATACACAATCATACACTATCAAAGACCAAGAAAATAAAGGATCAAGATTCAACCGTTCCAACATAACTATTTGTTTGAGAAAAGGAGAAGGATGAAGCCTTGATAGTTTGTCCAACATGATGTGAACCAAGTTTAACTTGTTTGTCCAAAAATTTTTACAAGAAGAACTCAATGTCCACTATGAAAATGACACACATGCTCACTCTGGGGTAGTGGAACCTCAGGCTGTCCACTAGGTGATTATCCCAACAAGGTGGAAAATGAGAGAATCATATTAGGCTGCCATACCATATCAAATTTATCCTCCTAACAACTTCGATAAGGCACCACAATGTTGAATGCTTATGAATATTATGTCTATAGGTTTTTGTTCAAGGGGATCTCACTTCGTTCGTGTAAGGTCTTCTTCTTAGGGAACATTGTGCCTAATGTCTCCAAGAGAGGACAAGTCAAGAATATTAGATTGCCACTTATGGGATGCCTCACTTCACATCATTCCACTAAGGGAAAGTCATATGCTTGGACATATCACATTCTTGGAGGACATCAAACCCAATGACACCACCATGAAAAGGACACATCAAAAGAATAAGAACATCACACCATGAAATATGCAAAATGTCAAAAGATGTCATCGATGTATGCCACCACTTTAAAGCGGTTGTTAACACTATTACTGTGAGAAACTACTTTAAAATAGCCAATGTTCCATCCCAAGACATGATAGCTTACTCGGAGAGCCCTATGCCAAGTCATATGTTCTTAAAATATAGCTAGGTCATGAAAAAGGAAGGAGGGGTTGCCCCCAAAAATACAGAAGGGATCTATGTATCCGGGTCAGTATGTCTTTGCTACAATATTGTCATAAAGCAAAAAATTGTCACCATTCCCAAAATACCCATAGAATTGGAAGAATGGCACAAAGAGAGAAAAAGCAAAGAAAAAAATCCTTCGGGGGGTGATCCCACAATATTGGTTTATATTTTCTTAGAGATCCTGATTTTTGCTGAAATCACATATTCTTAGAAAATATAATGATTTAAGCCTTGAAAATTTCCATTTAAAGGATTTCAATTAAAGAGGGTTTGATCAAACCACCTTAGATCAAACCCCATTGGATAGAACCCCACTAGTTTTAAACCATACCTATAATGGAGTCTCCTTTACACCCATCAAAATGTTGATAAAAACCACATTTGATTTATCTTTTGGGGAATCAAATGAATTCATTTAATTTTTTTTTTGATTATGTAGTCCTTATTATAAGCTTCCCAAAAAAGTATAATTTTAAATAAATTTAATTTAATTATTATATTTATTTTTTATTTCTTGTAAATATAGGTTTTTGACTGAAAAATCAAGTTTTCTATTTTGCACATGTGGAAAAATAGTAGATTATCAATTTTTTTTTGAAAAATATGTGCACTAGATATTGAAGTCCTTGATCCAACAAAAAAATGAATTTTTGATACATAGAAAAAATTTATGTTGGATATGGTCCGCCTATGTCTAAATTATAATTGGTTTGACTTCAAAACTTGATTAAGAAAAAAAATTCAATAAAACACTATGAAACCAAATGAAAGAACTAGATATCATAGTTACAAATCTAAATTAAAAAAAAAAAAAGAATTTTATCCTTCATAGAAAAAAAGTTATGTTGTATACAGTGAGCATCACTCCTTAAAATGGTGTTTATTGAAAAAAACTATTTTTTGAAGGAGATGGAAAAAGAAGTGCAATCTGATTCCAAAAAAATTGAAAAAAAAATAATTTAGAATCTACAAATAAAACGTCACAAATCACTAGTTTGCATCATCTTCAAATTCCTCATATTTTAGTGGCTATAGGTGCCCGAAAGTGAAGATTTAGTTAGAAAAAATCAGTTTAGTGTCTAGTTTGGCCAAAAATTGTAAACTAGTATTGTGGGATCACCTCGGGTCAACATGGAAGAGACCTAAATTTCTCGACGCCTTGTGTCATCCCCAAAAGGAAAACACAAGACAAATAAAAAAGGTAAATTTTTATGACATAGAGAAGAATGTAGATACAAATAGACAAATGAACAAAACGAGGGAGATACATCAAATGAAACAGTATGGGTGATCACACTATGCACATGCAATCACAAAAAATAAACATTAAAAAAAAAGAAAAGAAAAATACTAGTAAGGAACATGCGAATCAACCTATAGCAGGTTTTCCGCATCCCAATCTCAGTCAATATAAATGGAAGGCAAACAACTAGAGAAAGGGACCACAACACATGCCAAAACTAGAACAAGGCTAACTAACCCCTTTCCCCCACTAAGTACAAGACAAGGATGAGCCGAGATAGGTGATGAGAGTGAGCTCCCTACAATAAAGAGAATGATTTGTGATGTATGTATAACATGTAATGTGAGAATATTAAAACCCTACAACTATTACAAAGCAAGGAGAAAAATGCATGTTATGCGATGACTTGGTAACAATCATCATCATCAAAGTGAAAATCACTCAATATCAATTTTAATGCATGACAATCGTCAGTAAGATGCCCAAGAGTTTGGTGTATGTTAACCTCCAAGGTTTGCTTGCACCTAATCAACAAGAAGACATTACCCTGCCTTCACCATGAACCTAACAATCTTCTAGGCTCTGTCCTGATTTGGTTCACCAACTGAACCCTACTATAACTCTGTTCAAAGAGTCTCCACCTTGTGCTTTAACCTCAGAGGACTCAACACCTTCTTGCACTTGCAATCTTTATCACTACACCTAGAAGAGTCTAGATGCCAACTTCATCAATTTGTTAGAACTGCCTGCAGGGGAGCTTGAGACATTGATTTTATACTTTCCATATTCAAATGGAACCATCTTGCTTGGTGTTCAACTTTCAATCTACCCGATTTCATGAATTTGCCTTTTGAAGGGGCTAATCCTTGTAGCCCTTACCAGTCCCTTTTCTGCCCTTTTCTCACAAATTTGTCACACAACCTATCCAACCAAATACACTTTCAGACACCCTTTTCAGGGTTTTAAATCTTTCACTTGGTTTCAGGCTACTAACTGTTCCGTACAGGTGATTCCCATACCTGTGGAGAGGAGGGCTAATTATCCTAAAATCTAGGGTTCACTGGTTTCCTCTTTCAAACTTGCCAATAATGGATTGTTGGGGACCTCAATATTTTTGGATAGTGAGAATATTATCTCACCCCACCTCAAACTGTACGGATTTCGTACAATGGTCCCCTCCCCTGCCTTGGTTCTTTAATTTTCACTCCCAATTCCCTAACTGGGCAGTCCTAGCTCGCCTAGGGTTTGGGATTAAAAATCATTGCTTGACTCTTTGACACTCCTAACTATAAATATGTACAATAGGTTGGCTCCCCTCCCATATTCAACTATTTTCAGGGGAACCCCGTGGACAGAGATTATGGGAGAGCCATCATAAATTAAACTAGACTGTTCAAACCAAGAAAAGTCCCTACAACCTTAAGCAATGATCACAAAACACTAAATTAACTCAAAGCCTATTGTCTACAGGGGAAAATACATTCTATAACATCCAGTAAATACAAAAACAGTGAGAAAATTGTATATACAGTGGCTTTTGCACGACTGTTTCTCAAGAACTCGGTGAAACACAGAAAATATAGTCTTTCCAATTCCCTGCACTGCAAAGCTTAGTTATAATGCCTATATTCTGATTCAATGAACTATTTTCAAAAGGAAAGATGCTAGAATATATTAAATAAACCCCGATCCAACGCCAAGTAAATGCATATATATCATATATCTCACTGTCCTGAAAACACACGGGGTTTTCAATAAACACAGAAATCTGCAATCTTACTTCTATTGCTCATCAAAATCTCTGATTACAAAGTCTAACTACCTCTTCCACGAGCCATTCCCCCTATTTGGGATGCCATTACCATCATTCAAGGGCAGTTGCTCGAGGATTTCCCTGATTTCAAGGGATTCCCAATGACAACTAAAGTGCATGCAAACTAACCAGTTCATCATGCAATCATGCAACTCTTCCGTTAACCTTAATTGTAGGACCTTAATCTCCTTAAACTCGAACCAATAGCTTCTTGACTGCCCATGGAATCTCCAAACAACGAGGATAGCACACTAAAAGCATTATATTCTACCAAATGCTGTCCAAAACTTAATAAAGCAAAATTTAACAACTTTGACAACCTAATGAACTTTAGTCCTAGAGACTAACTTAACACACAAATACAAGACCTTCTAAGGTCCAAAACAAACACCCCAAAATCCCTAACTTGGCTAAAGTCAGTACAAGCCAAAATTGTGAACAAACTTGTTGGAGGTCAGCCTAGGTGCTCCTGCACCAGAGTTCTATGATATGTGCAATAATTCATGTTTTTCTTAGCTATGTTACTTTTACAAGGAAGTGGCAATTTAATCTAACCTTATTTAAGGAATTGTTCCATCTTTCGTTCATTTTTTGTTTGAGTATGTAAGAATATCAATTTTTTGAGTTTGTAAGGTTTTTATTTCTGACTTGATTCACCAACTTGTTGAGGATGACCTGAAATGATCTTGTCATTCTTGTGAGGCATTGGTTGTTCTTTATCAAGGAGGGCACTTATGTCGGGAGGAGGATCTTGATATTCTATCCCTTTTATTTGTTAAATAGGAATTTTCTCTAAAATTTTATGAATTTCATGCTCATTAGTTATGTCACATCCTTGGTTAGTTAAAATATTAAAGCCTTGGTCATAAGTCTCTTCTAGGTTGATGGGAGTGTTGGTCACTTTGTTAATATAAGATGAATGACTATGCACTTGACTAGAGGAACTAGATTCACTCATTGTTGGAAGGGTAGGATTAGTTTGTAACTCAATTTTAGGATGTAAAAGACCAAACATCTCAAGGTGTATTGGTTGTTTCATGGAAAAGGATGCATTATTCTCAAGATTGTTAAGGCAATCATTCATGAATTCATTCGTGCTAGCATCATCTTCTCCAATGATGTCAACTTCAAGAGGAAATTCATTAGGAGTTGGTTGAGCATGAGTAGGTTCAATTGCATTAGGATCATTTCCAAAAATACAACTGGAAACACCAGCCAAGGAGAACAAGGACTTCCACACATTGCTAAAACATTTGTCCATTCTTAGATTTTGTGATTTAAACAAGGTAGTTTGTTGATTACACTATGCAACAAGATGAAAATGAAATGTTGTAAATGCAATTTTGAATTTAGAAAATGCACTAAATGAACCAAATTAAGCTATATCTGATGAAATGAATGAAACAAAAAATGAATAAATTAAAATAGAGATTTTGTTGGAAAGTATGCCTCAATCATCACAGGCTGAAACCTCTACTGGAGCCAAGTCGGTGTGACAGTTCTTATGTCTGGCCGACTAGCAGTTTGGAATATCATGTTTTGTACAGGTCGCTGTGACCTAGCTTTTGTCTCACTGAAAGGTTACACTTTGGAGCTATCGCTGTGACAAGAAGCTTTCGGTGTGATCTCTTATCGCTCGTAGAGTTCTTTAGCTGACAGGCCATTTAATCGTGTATCGGGGAGACTCATGACGACCACGGGCTTTGGGATAACCTATGTCGGTTCGGTGAGAAGTCTCAGCGAATAGCCAATGTCTCATCGACAGTGTAACACTAGGGTTCATCAGAGTAATATGTTTGTTTCGTTATGATGTCTCGGCGAAGAGACAATGTCTCACCGATGGAGGTTCAACTAATGGTCTCGGTGTAACACAGTGGTTTCGGTAAGAAGTTACAGTGATATTGATATGTCTTGTCAACTTCGGTATAACCCGTGGTGACTCAGCATGAGGTCCTAGCGAGAACGATACTCTTGCCAAATGGTAAACTCACATCTATGAGACTTTTGGACCTCGCTATGATCTCCTGGTAAAAGCGATAGGTCTCGCCAACTGTTTGGTGATTCGGTGTAACACATGAAAGCTCATTGGAACATCTTGGCAATAATGATAACTCTTGGCGACATCGATATGAAGCTTTTGGGCATCGGGGAGACACTGTTAGTGTCTCACGGAGATGCCAACAAAGCTTGAATCTCTTTTGACCATTTGACCATCCTATGTGGAGTCTCATGGACCAATAGGAGAAGCCAAATCTGAACGGTTGGAAGATTGTTCGTTGTGACGGTTCTATGAGGAAGCTCGACAGACATGGAACAACATGGTTATACTCTGTGATTGCAGATTGTGATCGGTTGGGTTGGATCGATGGATTGTTGGGTGGTTGTATGATCAGTAAATGTATTCTAATCTGTAAAGACTGTAACTTGAAGGTTCCTATACAAGATTGTTCATGGTGAATGTTGTTGTAAACAGACATCAGAAAGATAAGTCTGAAACTTGTATGTAATCTTTATTACTGTAATACAAAGTGACTTCTCTTGGTGTGGTGGGTTTTTCTCCCGTAATGGTTTTCCCACGTATTTCTGGTGTTCTTGGGTGTTTGTCTAATACTTTTTTTTCTGTTATCTACTTCATAGTGCATCTTAATTGAACTGTAGTTGAAAAAATTAAAAGTATATCTACATTCTTCTCTGAGGTTTTGACGTTAGGAGAGTTGTTTCCGCATCTAGCTTTCCTTACAGATTTGACAGCAACAAATAGCACCTAACATAAAATTTCAATTTCCAAAAATTTAGATATAGGTTTGATTAGAGACTCATTCACCCTAGGGAAAATGGGTCCAAGATTAGGGTTTTGAAACTAATTTTTATAGATTTTTAATCCTTTTCTAATGATTTTCAAATTCAGGTCTACTACAATAAGTTTTAGGTTTAATTTTTTGTAAATGCAATGTGAAATGCAAGTTGAAAATGTGACAAAATGATGAATTACAAGACCTAGTTTGATATGAAATTTTATATGATCTAAATGATATGCAAGATGACTAATTTTTATGTATTTTTCAAATTTAAAGAATGCAAACAATGCAATTCTAAAACCCTATATGAGATGCAAATTTGAATGCAAACTAAGACACCCTAAATGATATCTAATTTAATGCAAATGAATGCAAGATCTAATCTAATATACAAAGATAGACTCCAAAATCAGAAAAATACAATGCTCAAGACGTTGGGTTCACCAAAATGAAACATAGAAAAAGAGGGTGGTATCACACATGAGGTTAATCAAATCGATACACCTA
The DNA here is from genome assembly GCA_007258455.2 of Sequoia sempervirens. Lineage (NCBI taxonomy): Eukaryota > Viridiplantae > Streptophyta > Pinopsida > Cupressales > Cupressaceae > Sequoia > Sequoia sempervirens. Next base: position 249,600,705 of record VDFB02000003.1, read on the forward strand.
CTTTTTGACTTGATGTTTCACTCAATTATGAGGGATAAAATCAATAAATAACAATCAAAAAATAAACCTAACTGTTATATAAGTAAAAAGGTATGTTTTAAGATGCTAAAATAATGTGTACCTTGTTGAAAAAGTGTTGTTTCGGGCCTCATTAAGGACTCATTCGCCCAGTGGAAAATGGGTCCCTACTAGGGTTTTGAAAAAGTAATTTTGGGTTTTGTTCTCCAATGTATGCACTCCCATATCCTAGGTGTTTAGCTCCCGAAAGTCAGAAATAAATTCTATAGAAGACTTTCTGTGATCTTGCAATAAAGATGACAACTTTTAAAAATTTGCAACTTTGACAACTTTGCTCTCCACTTGATTTTCAATGTAAAACCTGCAATCATAGATCAAATAGGAGAAAATGTTGATTGTTAGGTAATAGGGGTTTGCCTTGGTCAAACCTCATTTTTGTAATTAAACCTTGAAATGAAACAATGCATGAAAGGAAAGATGAATGAACAATGTAATGCTACACCTCACCAATCCTCAATTGAACCTTGGATTGAAAATCTGAAACTTAGCATGAAGTGGCCTCAATGTATGTATATCTTGATCATGAACTTGACATAAGATAATGGCTTTGAAGTCTTGAATTTGATCACCAATGCTACAAAATCACATTACCTCAACAACATGCATGACTTTGACATGATGAATTGGATCTTTGATTGCTGTAATAAAACTTCAATAATCTACCCTTGAATTCCTTCTTGAATTGTCTTGAATTCTCTATAATGCTCTTGTGAAAGTGATCTTATGATAACTTGAATTTGTTAGGTGAAACTATGTGAAATAACCTTATATTTATACTTAACATAAGATTTAATCCCCAAATTCCAATAACACAAGCCGACATTAGATATTGAATTTTAAATTATTAAAATGCAACCAATAATATGTTCCAAGAGGGGTGTCCTAAGTTAAGGAGGACCCATTCTCCATAGGGAAAATGGGTCCTAGCATATTTAACTAGGACATGTTTCAGGGGATTATGAAATAACATGCCAAAAGGGGGTACTAGGACCTAGTGAGGACTCATTTTCTAGGTGGAGAATGGGTCCTAGGTCACTATCCTAAGACAAATTCCTCAAAAAATTAAGTGTTGTGTAATTTCATTAATGAGTGTTAGGTTTTATCTCTTTGAAAATGCAATAAATAAGACTTTGATTTGAATTAATTGAGAAAATTAAGCTCAAATTAACCTCAATTAATTAACAAAGCCCTATATTAGTGTGAAAGTGTAAAGAAACACTTTACAACACCTTAAATAAGGTAAAATTTAGTCCATTTATTATTAATTATTCATTCCCAAATAAAGTGTGAAAAAGGGTTACTTTTTTCGACACTACATTTTTCCCCCACTTTAGCGAGAGTATGACCCGATATCAAACTTACACTAAAGTATACATTCAAGACACCTATGTATGCAACAATGAGAAAGAAACATAATCATACATTATCAAAGAACAAGATAATAAAGGATAAAGCTTCAACCGTTCCAACGAGGTTGTTTGTCTGAGAATAGGGAAAGTATCAAGCCTCGACAATTATTCCAATGTGATGTGGACTAGGTCTAAGTTGTTTGTCCAAAAATATTTACAAGAAGAACTTGATTTCTACTATGAAAATGACACACACACTCACTCTAGGGTAGTGGAACCTTAGGTCATCCACTAGGTGAGTATCCCAGCGAGGTGGAAAATGAGAATCATATTAGGCTCCCATACCATATCAAAGTTATCCTCTTGACAACTTCAATAAGGCACCACAATGATGAATGCTTTTGATTATTATGTCTCAGGTTTTGTTCAAGTGGATCTTACTTTGATTGTGTAAGGTCTTCTTCTTAGGGAACATCGTGTCTAATGCCTCCAAGAGAGGACAAGTCAAGAATATAAAATTAGCACTTATGGGATGCCTCGCTTCACATCATGCCAGTAAGGGAAAGTCATACGCTTAGACATATCACACTCTTGGAGGACATAAAACCCAATGAAACCACCAAGAAAAGGACACATCAAAATAAAAATAACATCACACCATGAAATATGTAAAATGTTGAAAGATGTCGTCAATGTATGGCCCCACTTTAAAGCGATTGCTAACACCATTGCTATGAGCATCTGATTTAAAGTAGCTAATGTTCCATCCCAAGACATGAGAGCTTACTTGAAAATCCCTATGCCATGTCATATGTTCCCAAAATAGAGTTACATCATCAAAACGACAGGAGGGATTGCCCCAAAAAATACAAAAGTGATATATGGATCCGGGGTCAGTATATCTTTGCTATAATGTTGCCATAGAGTGTGAAACTATCATCATTCACCAAATACTCATAGAATTGGAAGAATGACACAAAGAGAGAAAAATTAAAGAAAAAAATCCTTCAGGTCAACATGGAAGAGACCTAAATGTCTCGACGGCTTGCCTCATCCACAAAATGAAAACAAAAGACAAATGAAAAAGGTAATTTTCTTATGACATAGAGAAGAATGTAGATACATATAGAGGAATAACCAAAAAGAGAGAGAGAAACATAAAATGAAATAGTATGGGGGATCGTATTATGAACATGCAATCACAAAAAAGAAACATGAAAAATAAAAAGAAAGCAAAAGACTAGTAAGGCACATGTGAATCAACCTATAGCAGGTCATCCACATCCCAATCTTGGTCTATATAAATGGAAGGAAGAAAAATAGCGAAAGGGACCACAACACATGCCAAAATTAGAACAAGGATAACTAACCCCTTTCCCCCACTAAGTGTAGGACAAGGATGAGCCAAGATAGGTGATGAGAACGAGCTCCTTTCAATAAAGAGAATGATTTACGATGTATGTATAACATGTAATAGTGTGAATTTTAAGACCCTACAACTATTACATGGCAAGGAGTGGAATGCATTCTATGCGATCACTTGGTAACAATAATCGTCATTGAAGTGAAAATCACTCAATATCAATTTTAATGCTCAAATATCATTAGTAAGATACCCAAGAGTTGTATGATATGCACAATAATTCATTTTTTTCTTAGGTATGTTACTTTTATTAGGAGGTGGAAATTTAATCCAACCTTTTTTAAGGAGTTGTTCCATATTTTGCTCAATTTTTGTTTGAGTATGTAAGAATGGAAATTTTTTGAGTTTGTAAGGTTTTTGTTTCTTGCTTGATTCACCAACTTGTTGAGGAGGACCTGGAATGATCTTGTCATTCTTGTGAGGCATTGGTTGTTCTTTACTAAGGAGGACACTTATGTTGGGAGGAGGATCTTGATATACTATCCCTTTTGTTTGTTCAATAGGAATTTGCTCTAAAATTTTATGAATTTCATGCCCATTAGTTATGTCACATCCTTGGTTGGTTAAAATCTTAAAGCCTTGGCCATAAGTCTCTTGTTCGAAGGTTAGGCTTATTTTGTGACTCAATTTTAGGATGTAAAAGACCAAACATCTTAAGTTGTGTTGGTTGTTTCATGGAAGGATAGAAGGATGCATCATTCTCAAGATTGTTAAGGCAATCATTTATGAATTCATTCACGCTAGCATCATCTTCTCCAATAATGTCAACTTCATGAGGACATTAATTAGGAGTTGGGTTAACATGAGTAGGTTCAATTGCATTAGGATCATTGCCAAAAACAAAACTAGAAACATCAACCAAAGAGAACAAGAACTTCCACACATTGCTAAAACACTTGTCCATTTTTAGATTTTGAGATTTAAACAAGGTAATTTGTTGATTACACTATGCAACAAGCTGAAAATGAAATGTTGCAAATGCAATTTTGAATTTAGACAATGCACTAAATGAACCAAATTAAGCTAGATCTAATGAAATGAATGAAATAAAAATTCAATAAACTAAAATAGAGATCTGACAACAGTAAACAAAAGCACATAACAAAAAATTTTAATTTCCAAAAATTCAGATTTAAGTTTGATTAGGGACCTTTTCACCCTAGTGTGAATGGGTCCTATATTAGGGTTTTGAAATTTATTTTTACAAAATTTTAAGCCTTTTCTAATGATTTTCAGATTCAGGTCTACTACAGTAAGTTTTAGGTTTATTTTTTTATAAATGCAATATGAAATGCAAGTTGAAAATTTGACAAAATGATGAATTACAAGACCTACTTTGATATGCAATTTTTTTTAAATTTTTAAATGAAATTTTACATGATCTAAATGATATGCAAAATGATTTATTTTTTTGTATTTTTCAGATTTAAAGAATGCAAACAATGCAATTATAAAACCGTATATGAGATGCAAAATTGAATGCAAACTAAGACACCCTAAATGATATCCAATTCAACACAAATGAATGCAATATCTAATCTAATATGAAAAGAGAGACTCCAAAATCAGAAAATTACAATGCTCAAGACGTCGGGTTCACCAAAATGAAACATAGAAAAAGAGGGTGGTATCACACATGAGGTTAATCAAATGGATACACCTACTTTTTGATTTGACATTTTACTCAATTATGAGGGATAAAACACATAAATAACAATCAGTAAACAAACCTAATTGTTATAATAGTAAAAAGGTAGGTTTTAAGATGCTAAAATAATGTGTACCTTGTTGAAAAAGTCTTGTGTCGGGCCTCATTGAGGACTCACTCTCCCAGTGGTGAATGGGTCCCTACTAGGATTTTGGAAAAGTGATTTATGGGTTTTGTTCTTCAATGTCTACACTCCCAGATCCTAGGTGTTCAAATCTCGAAATTCAAAAATGAATTCTATAGAAGACTTTCTGTGATCTTACAATAAAGATGACAAATTTTACAAATTTTCAACCTTGACAACTTTGCTCTCTAATTGATCTTCAATCTAAAACCTACAATCACACATCAAAGAGGAGAAAATGTTGATTGCTAGGGAATAGGGGTTTGCCTTGGTCAAACCCCGTTTTGGTAATTAAACCTTGAAATGAAACAATTCATGAAAGGAGAGATGAATGAACAATGTAATGCTACACCTCACCAATCCTCAACTGGACCTTGGATTGCAAATCTAAAACTTAGCATGAAGTGGCCTCAATGTATGTAGATCTTGATCATGAACTTGAGATAAGATAATGGCTTTGAAGACTTGAATTTGATTACCAATGCTACAACATCACACTAGCTCAACAACATGCATGACTTTGACATGATGAATTTGATCTTTGATTACTACAATAAAAAGTCAATAATGTATCCTTGAATTCCTTCTTGAATGCTCTCAAATGATCTATAGTGCTCTTGTGAAAGTTCTCTTATGATAACTTGAATTTTCTAGTTGAAACTATGTGAAATAAGCTTATATTTATACTTAACTTAAGATTTAATCTCAAAATCAAAATAACACAAGCCGACATCAGATATTGAATTGTAAATTATTGAAATCCCACCAATAATATGTTCCAAGAGGGGTGTCCTAAGTTATGGAGGATCCATTCGCCATAGGGTGAATGGGTCCTAGCATACTTAACTAGGACATGTTTCGGGGTATTGTGAAATAACATGCCAAAAGGGGGTTCTAAGACCTAGTGAGGACCCATTCGCCAGGTGGTGAATGAGTCCTAGGTCACTATCCTAGGACACATTCCTCAAAAAATTAAGCGTTGTGTAATTTCAATAATGAGTGTTGAGTTTTCTCGAAAAATGCAATAAATAAGGCTTGGATTTGAATCAAAGGGCCAATTAAGCACAAATTAACCTCAATTAATTAATAAAGCCCTAATTAGTGTGAAAGTGTAAAGAAACACTTTACAACACCCTAAATAAGGCACAATTGAGTTCATTTCTTATTAATTATTCATTCCCAAATAAAGTGTGAAAAAGGGTTACTTTTTTTGACACTGCATTTTTCCCCTACTTTAGTGAGAGTATGACCCCATGTAAAACTCACACTAAAGTAGAAATTCAAGACACCTATGTATGCAACAATGAAAAAGATACAAAATCATACACTATCAAAGACCAAGAAAATAAAGGATCAAGCTTCAATCATTCCAACGTGATGTGGAATCCGGTTATTTGTCTGAGAAAAGGGGAAGGATCAAGCCTCGAAATTCTATCCAACATGATGTTGACTAGGTCTAAGCTATTTTTCAAAAAATGTTTACAAGAACTTTATGTACACTATGCAAATGACACACATGCTCACTTTGGGGTAGTGGAACCTTAGGCCGTCCACTAGGTGAGTATCCCAACAAGGTGGAAAATGAGAGAATCATATTAGCCTACCATACTATATGGAAGTTATCCTCTTGAAAACTTCGATAAGGCACCACAATGGTGATTGCTTATGAATATTATGTCTATAGGTTTTTGTTCAATGGGATCTTGCTTCGTTTGTGTAAGGTCTTCTTCTTAGGGAACACTGTGCCTAATGTCTCCAAGAGAGGACAAGTCAAGAATATTAGATTGCCACTTATGGGATGCTTCGCTTCGCATCATGCTACTAAGGAAAATTTGTACGCTTAGACATAGCACATTCTTGGAGGAAATAAAACCCAATGACACCACTAAGAAAAGGATGCATCACAAGAAAAAGAACATCACATCATGAAATATGAAAAATGTCAAAAGATGTCATCGATGTATACCCCCACTGTAAAGTGGTTGCTAACACCATTGTTGTGAGAAACCGCTTTAAAGTAGCCAGTGTTCCTTCCCAAGACATGAGAACTTACTGAAAAATCCCTATGCCAAGTCATATGTTCCAAAAATAGAGCTGTGTCATGAAAAAGGAAGGAGGGATTGCCCCCACAAATACAGAAGGGATCGATGGATCTGGGGTCAGTATGTATTTACTACAATGTTGTCATAGAGTGTGAAACTATCATCATTCCCCAAATACTCGTAGAATTGGAAGAATGACACAAAGAGAGCAAGAACAAAGAAAAAATTCCTTCAAGTCAACATTGAAGAGACTTAAATGTCTCGATGTGTTGCATCATCCCCAAAAGGAAAACACAATACAAATGAAAAAGGTAAAATGTTTATGACATAGAGAAGAATGTAGATACATATAGAGGAATGAACAAAAAGAGAGCGATAAATGAAATGAAATAGTATGGGGGATCACATTATGCACATGAAATCACAAAAAAGAAACATGAAAAAGAAAAACAAAGCAAAAGACTAGTAAGGAACATGTGAATCAACCTATAGCAAGTTGTCCACATCCAAATCTTGGTCGGTATAAACAAAAGGCAGACAACTAACAAAAGGGACCACAACACATGCCAAAACTAGAACAAGGCTAACTAAACCCTTGCCCCCACTAAGTGTGGGACAAGGATGAGTCAAGATAGGTGATGAGAATGAGCTCCTTGTGATAAAGAGAATGATTTTCAATGTATGTATAACATATAATAGTGAGAATGTTAAGACCCTACAACTATTACATGGCATGGAGCGGAATGCATGCTATGCGATCACTTGGTAACAATCATCATCATCAAAGTGAAAATCACTTAATATCAATTTTAATGCATGAAACTTGTCAGTAAGATTCCCAAAAGTTTTATGGTATGCACAATAATTCATATTTTTCTTAGGTATGTTACTTTTACTAGGAGGTGGCAATTTAATCCAACCTTTTTTAAGGAGTTGTTCTATCTTTCATTCAATTTTTGTTTGAGTATGTAAGAATGGAATTTTTTTTAGTTTGTAAGTTTTTTGTTTCTTGATTAATTCACCAACTTGTTGAGGAGGACCTGAAATGATATTGCCATTCTTGTGAGGCATTGGTTGTTCTTTAGCAAGGAGGACACTTATGTTGGGAGGAGGATCTTGATATCCTATCCATTTTTTTTGTTCAATAGGAATTTTCTCTAAAAGTTTATGAATTTCATGCTCATTCGTTATGTCATGTCCTTGGTTGTTTAAAATATTGAAGCCTTGGCCATAAGTCTCTTTGAGGTTGATGGGAGTGTTGGTCACTTTTTAACATAAGATGAATGATTATGTACTTGACTAGAGGAAATAGGTTCACTCATTGTTGGAAGGTTATGCTTAGTTTGTAACTCAACTTTAGGATGTAAAAGACCAAACATCTCAAGTTGTGTTGGTTGTTTCATGGAAGGATAGAAGGATGCATTATTCTCAAGATTGTTAAGGTAATCATTTATGAATTCATTCATGCTAGCATCATCTTCTCCACTGATGTCAACTTCACGAGGACATTCATTAGGGGTTGGGTGAGCATGAGTAGGTTCAATTGCATTAAGATCATTGCAAAAAACACAACTAGAAACATCAACCAAAGAGAACAAGGACTTCCACACATTGCTAAAACACTTGTCCATTTTTAGATTTTGAGATTTAAACAAGGTAGTTTGTCGATTACACTATGCAACAAGGTGAAAATGAAATGTTGTAAATTCAATTTTGAATTTAGAAAATGCACTAAGTGGACCAAATTAAGCTATATCTAATGAAATGAATGAAACAAAAATTCAATAAACTAAAATAGAAATCTGATAGCAACAAATCGAAGCACATAACAAAAAATTTAATTTCTAGAAATTCAAATTTACGTCTGATTAGGTACTCATTCACCCTAGGGAAAATGGGTCATAGTTTAGGGGTTTGAAACTGAATTTTACAGATTTTTAATCCTTTTCGAATTATTTTTAGATTTAGATCTACTAAAATAAGTTTTAGGTTTAATTCTCTGTAAATGCAATGTGAAATGCAAGTTGAAAATGTGAAAAAAATGATGAATTACAAGACCTAGTTTGATATGCAAATTTGTTTCAATTTTCAAATGCAAGTTTAGATGATCTAAATGCTATGCAAGATGACTAATTTTTTGTACTTTTCAAATTTAAAGAATGCAAACAATGCAATTCTAAAACCCTATATGAGATGCAAATTTGAATGCAAACTAAGACACCCTAAATGAGGTCTAATTCAATGCAAATGAATTCAAGATCTAATCTAATATGAAAAGAGAGACTCCAAAATAAAATAAAAACTACAATGCTCAAGATGTTAGGTTCACTAAAATGAAACATAGAAAAAGAGGGTGGTATCACACATGAGGTTAATCAAATCGATACACCTACTTTTTGACTTGATGTTTCACTCAATTATGAGGGATAAAATGCATAAATAATAATTAGAAAACAAAAATAACTATTATAACAGTAAAAAGGTAGGTTTTAAGATGCTAAAATGATGTGTACCTTGTTGAAAACGTGTTGTTTCGGGCCTCATTGAGGACTCATTCACCTAGTGGCGAATGGGTCCCTACTAGGGTTCTAGAAAAGTGATTTATGGGTTATGTTCTTCAATGTCTACACTCCCAGATCCTAGGTGTTCAACTCTCGAAAGTCAGAAATGAATTCTATAGAATAATTTCTATGATCTTGCAATAAATATGACAAATTTTACAACTTTGCAACTTTGACAACTTTTCTCTTGACTTGATCTTCAATCTAAAACCTGCAATCACACATCAAAGAGTAGAAAATGTTGATTGTTAGGGTATAGGGGTTTTCCTTGGCCGAAACCCCATTTTGGTAATTAATCCTTCAAATGAAATAATGCATGAAAGGAAAGATGAATGAAAAATGTAATGCTACACCTCACCAATCCTTAATTGAACCTTGGATTGCAAATCTGAAACTTAGCATGAAGTGGCCTCAATGTATCTAGATCTTGATCATGAACTTGGCACAAGATAATGGCTTTGAAGACTTGAATTTGATCACCAATGCTACAACATCATATTACCTCAACAACATGCATGACTTTGACATGATGAATTGGATCTTTGATTTCTGCAATAAAACTTCAATAATCTACCCTTGAATGCCTTCTTGAATGCTCTTGAATTCTCTTGAATGCTCTATGATGCTCTTGTGAAATTTCTCTTATGATAACTTGAATTTTCTAGGTGAAACTATGTGAAATATCCTAAATATACTTAAGATTTAATCTAGAAATTCAAATAACTCAAGCCGATATCAAATCTTGAATTTGAAATTATTAAAATCTTGCTAAGAATATGTTCCAAGAGGGGTGTCCTAAGTTGAGGAGGACACATTCACCCTAACTAGGACATGTTTCGGGGGATTATGAAATAACATGCCAAAATTGGGTCCTACAACCTAGTGAGGATCCATTTTCCAAGTGGCGAATGGGTCCTAGGTCACTTTCCTAGGACACATTCCTCACAAAATTAAGTGTTGTGTAATTTCATTAATGAGTGTCGGGTTTTATCCCTCAAAAAATGCAATAAATAAGGCTTGGATTTGAACTAAAGGGGCCAATTAAGCTCAAATTAACCTCAATTAATTAATAAATCCCTAGATTAGTGTGAAAGTGTAAAGGAACACTTTACAACACCCTAAATAAGGTAGAATTTATTCTATTTATTATTAATTATTCATTCCCAAATAAAGTGTGAAAAAGGGTTACTTTTTTTGACACTACAACATTAAAAATTACTTAGAGTTTATTTTGATAGTCAAAGTGACATCAACTTGGGAAAGAATGTAAAATTTAACACATGGACAAAGAAAATTGATGTATAGTATCATATTTTTGATGACATGATGGAAGATGAGATGGTATTTCAAGATGAACTTGATATTTTGATAATGCCATAGTCTTTGACAAAATTAATTAGTTTAGAGAAGTTTAGATGGTGTAGTTGTTGCAAGTATGAATGTGTTGTCATTGATGTCAACAAGGTTGTGTTGTCATTGGTGACAGTTGTGCAATTGTTAAGAGAGATTGTTGCTTTGATTAGTTGCATTATGTTGTCATCAGTTAAGTTTATGATTTTAACCTTTGGTGTTTCTTTGACAAGTTTTTGTCTATGGTTTAGATATCGAGGATATTGAGAAAATTGATAAATTAAGGAAACATGGTGTTGTAGAGGTGTTTTGGTTTTGCTTCGCATTTCTTCTAGGTTGAAGATCTACTTGTGTGGTTTGGATATGTTGCTTATAAGTGTTTAGAGTTTCTATATCCATAATTTGTGGTTTTGTATCGATGTGCTAAAGAAGTTATGCTCACCAGTATGTGAACTGGTTTTGCAATGTTTCTTATAGAGATGTTTAGGAGAAATTTTTTTTCTTTGCATTTCTCCATAGTTGTTTGTATGGTATTTTGATTCTAACGATATGTTGATAGTATTAATCTCTTGTTTGTGTCAATAGGATTCATTATTTGGTACTCTGAAAGATGAATTTTTATAGTTGCAGTGTTTGACAGTGTAGTATGAGTGTACAAGCTATGTACATTTTGAAGGTGTGAATTGTTGTGAAGGAGTTTGATGGATTTTAGGCTGATAAAGGAATATTCTAGATCATGAAGAAGCATGGTGTGTGGTTTGCAAGTCATCCTTGGATTTGAGGAAGTGTGTGACTCAAAGTTTAATGGTGTTTGCATAGGTAGTGATTGACCTGGTGTTGATATTACATTCGAATATGTTTAAGTATTGATGAAGGCATAGTGTGGCATGTGAGTATTGATTTGGGTCCCAATTAAGTTTTGTATTTGTCCACTTTCATTCCTATCCACCCTGGGAATGCTTAGTACCAACCTATTTTGAATTTGTAAAGTGTAAGGTGAGTGTAGCCGACTTGAAGACATTTTTCAACTTGTGGATGGTATAAATGCAAGTTGAGTTGATGTGAGATGGGGTGTGTGGAATAGAATTGAGTATTGTGATGTGAAATTAATTGCAGAAGTGTGAAATGTAGTGTGAGCTATAATGAAAGATTGTTTAATGTAGTGAGTTGAGGTATCTTGATCTACTGAAGGTTGCAAGTGTTGGTGAAGCTATTGTGGTGGATTCTCTATTGCATTGAGATCATGTTCCTTGTGTAACATTCTATCTTCTTTCTTCTTTCTATTCTAGCAGTGAGCCTGGGCTATGAGCCTTTTTTTGGACAATGCATCCTATTTTGGAAGTGAGTCTCTTTGTACTTATTTTGCAATTACTTATATTGTGAGTTAATCCTAAGCATGGTTTTCCCCTTCTAGATTTTTTCATGTAAATCTAGTGTTCTCTTGTGTTTGGTGTTGGTTTTTTTAGTTTATGTCATCTTATTTTCATGTTTAAACATCATAACAAATTAAGGGTTTAATGAATGCTCATGAATTTGATTACTATTGAGGGTTTTATATTTTAATTTGGTACAACTAATTCGCCCCCCCTCTCAATTGTCTTGCTCATTGAATAATTGGTATTAGAGCAAGGTTCCTTGGAAGAAAGCTTAACCACATGAGGTAGATTTGGGATGGTGAGCAAGAAAGAGATTCCTATGTTTGATGGCACAAAATATGCATTCTAGAAAGTGAAGATGGAAGGCTATCTAATTTACCTTTGATTTGATGTCGCTAAGGCAGTGAAGACTGTATATAATATGCCTACAAATGGATTGAGCACAAGTGATGAAATCAAGGCCTTTGAAATAGATGGTAAGGAAAGGTTTTCTCTTTTGAGTAGTCTTGCAAATATTGAATTAGTGAAAGTTATGGATCTGAAAAACTACTAAGGAATTTTTGGATAAGCTAGAAAGTATTTATGAAGGTGATGATAAGGTTAAACAAGCTAAGTTACATAATTTGAAGACACAATTTGAGACTTTATGAATATCTGAAGATGAAACAATCACAAGTTACATGCAGAGGTTTGATGAATTGGTAAGTGCTATGAGAATTCTTGGTGCACAAGTCAAATAACCTAAAGTGGTAAAGAAAATTCTTATAACTCTTCCCAATTATTATAGTGAAAAGGTTTCTGCTATTGAGGAAGTTGCAAATTTTAATACCTACACTAGAGATCAGTTGTTTGACACACTAACTTCATTTGAAATGAGAAAAATTAGTCTAAAAATGGTGCAAAAGTGGAGACTACTTTCAAGACTAGAAAATCAAAAAAAGTTGAAGATTCAGATTTAGATGATCTTGATGATGTGGAAGCCAACTTTGTAAGAAGAATGAAAAAGGGCATTGGTAAGTACAAAGGTAAATTACTTTTGAAATGTTTCAGTTGTGGAAATATAGGTCACTATGCTTCAATATGCCCAAATAGAGTTGTGAACAATAAGAACAAGGAAAACAAAGGAAAAAAGATCAAGAAAATTGCTATTATGTTAGAGAAAATGCTAGTATTTTTTATGATGAATCTGATTATGGAGATGTTGATGATAATGAATGTTTATTCTTGGGTTTAAAAGATGAATCCGGTTCTACTAACTCTAAAACTTGTGTGAAGGAAAGTATTCTGAAGAAAGGATAAAATTGTAGGTACCTTGGTATTTGCTTTTCATGTTAGAAAGGATAAGAACTATTGGATTATTGACAGTGGTTTCTCAAATCATATGACCAAAGACAAGAGTAATTTTGTTAAACTTGAAAAATATGATGGAGGACTTGTTAAATTTGGAGATGATTCAAGTGCTAAGATTTATGGAATAGGTTCAATCAACTTTGATGGAAAGCATAATACTGAAGATGTTTATTATGTTAAACGTTTAAGGAATAATCTCTTGAGTATTGGACCAATGTGTAGCAAATGATAAAACATTATGTTTCAGGATGATGGATGTGAGATCAAAAAAGGGTCCAAAACTGTGATTGTTGTTGGAAAGAGGATAGATGGAAATATCTATCAGTTCAAGAGTGTTGATGGTCACTAATTTATGAATCAGATTAATGATAGTTGGTTATCACACATGAGAATGTGTCACATAAATTTTGATTAGAATCAGTTCAGTTCAGGCAGTGAGAGATCTGTTGAGGATTACAAAGCCTATCAATGTTGTTTGTAGAGATTGTCAATTTGGAAAACAAACTAGAAGTAGTTTCCAGGGAAAAGAACAATCTTCTACCAGATTGTTGGAATTGGTTCACACAGACCTTTATGGTCCTACAAGAGTGATAATTCTTCAAGGTGACAAGTATTTAATGCTTTTGATTGATGATTACTCTAGAATGACATGGGTTACTTTTCTTAAAGAAAAATATGAAGTCCTAAATAGATTTAAAGCATTTAAAGTTATGGTTGAGAATGAGATGGATTTGAAGATCAAATGTCTGAGGTCTGACAGAGGTGGAGAGTTCACCTCCAATTAATTTAACATGTTTTGTGAGAATCATGGCATAAAAAGGCACTTGTGTACCCCTAGGACTCCTCAACAAAATGGAGTGGTTGAAAGGAAAAACATGATTGTTCAAGAAGTTGCAAGGACTATGATGAAAGAAGCTAACCTACCAAAGTTCTATTGGAGAGAAACAATTCATATTGTTGTATACATACTTAACAGAGTTCAAGAAAGAGCTAACAACACAAAGACTCCTTATGAGTTGTGTTATGGAAGGATTCCTACTGACAAGTACTTTAGAGTGTTTGGAAGCAAATGTTATATAAGAAGAGATGATGAAAGATAAGAAAATTTTGATGCAAGGTTTGATGAAGGTATATTCCTTGGATATTCTACTAAAAGCAAAGGTTATAAATGTTACAACAAAAGGCTAAGAAGGATTGTTGAAAGTACAAGTGTCAAGGTTGATGAAGATTTGAGGAATTCAATGATAATAGATGGATATGAGTTAGATGAACTTGCTTGCGGTGAAGAAGAAGAGAAAGCTAAGGAACAAGAAGTACAAAATGAAGAGGATGAAGCTCTAGAAAAGACCCCTAAGACACCTAAGTATGTGCATAGAAATCATTCAAGAACATATCATTGGAGACAAAAGGAAAGGCATGTTGACAAGAAGATGAGCTGTTGAAGTAGAGGTAAATCTATGTTTACTTTCTAAAGTTGAACCTAAAATAGTGAATGAAGCATGCAAAGATGAACAATGGATGAAGGTAATGGAAGAAGAACTTATGTAGATTGAGAAGAATCAAACTTGGGAACTTGATCCTAGACCTGAAAAAAAAAATCATTATTGGTACTATGTGGGTATTTAGAAACAAGATGAATGAGAATGAAGTCATAAGAAACAAGTCAAGGCTTTTGTGTAAAGCTATGGACAAGTTGAAGGAATATAATTTGAGGAGATATTTTCCCCTATGGCTAGAATGGAAGCAATTAGGATGTTTTTAGCTTTTGCAGCACATAAGGACTTTAAAGTTTATTAAATTGATGTGAAGTTTGATTTCTTGAATGGAGAGTTGGAAGAAGAAGTTTACATGGAACAAATAGAAGGATTACAATTATTAGATAAACCTGATATGGTTTGTAGATTGAAGAAGGAATTGTATGGGTTGAAGCAAGCTCCTAGAGCTTGGTATGCAAAGTTGGATAGATATTTGTGTTATATCTTAAGCTTGCACCCGAACTGAGTTGTAAAACTCAGTTAGCTAGAGAAACATGGGAGCATTCTCGGGTTGTGGGTTACTCAAAATGAGAATGAACCTCCGGATGGGTTGGCTTCCTAGCTGGTAATATCACCTAAACTACTAATTTTTGAAGGAAAAAGGGAGAAGGATTAACTTGAAAAGGAAAAGATGAAAATGAAAGTATCTCTATGGTGATACACCAAACTAATAAGAATAATGAAAACTCAACTTGTTTACACTTGGTTCAAATTGACAGAAACTAAGTTTGCACAACATGATACAGTGAATCTCTACATAAATATTTCACCAAAAGGTCAATCACAATAATTAACAAAAGGAAGACAAAATTCACAATTGTAAACTATAAAAAATATTATGACACAATTAGCAACCTGCATCGATTCTCTAATTGTAGAAAAGGCATAAACTATGAGACAAAGCTAAAGGTAAATTATGAAAATCTCACAAGTAACTTGATCAATCACTAACATGCACAAAGCTGCAAGAACAAGAAGGAAATAATTTCATCACCAAAATACTTCAAGGTCTGTGTTGTATTTCATATCCAAAGAGTTACAAAAGTATGCAAAATTTTGCCAAAGGACTGAACAGTCACTAACTACAGAAATGCATATAAAGAACTAACTCAAAAAATGAGTTGCAAAAGATACTAAGTAACCAAGCTTCCAAATAGTTCCACCAAAAAAGGAACTAGAAGCATCTTGGGTCAGATGCAACAATAAACCCACAAATCTAGCTTCTAGATCTACTCCAAATGTTCTCCAAAAGGTGGAAAATGTTGAACTTGACTTTCTCAAACCATAAAAGCATCTCAAAAATGCTCCAAACTGAGTCAAGATGCCTAAATTTTCTCCAAATGCTTTAGAAAGCAAAAAAAGAAGAGGCTCCTATATTCCTTCCACAAGTTGGTAAACTGAAAATAACCTCCCCATATTCTTGGCATGTCATCAATACAAGCATATTGCTTCCTCCATATGTTGAAAACCTCATGGCTTAGTCATATTGGCATATGTCTCTATTTTCGCTTTTAAAGGATGACATGACTTAATTTAAATGATTTATAAATCATCATTTAAATTAAGCATTTACAATGTAAACAAATGCCAAAAATAAAAATCCTATGCATTCAATACAAACCTAAGCAAAAGGGTTTACTAAGTCAAAAAGTGACTTAGACATTCCTAAGTCACAAGGTATAATAAACCTCAAGGCATATCAAAAGTCTTTATCCACGGGGAAAAGAATTACATGTAATTTAAAAAAAAAAAGCTAAGCAAAAAATGCCTAACTTCATCAGTCACCACGAGACTTAGGGTAAAAACCCTAAATAAAAAACAAAAGAATGAACTTTACTTTCATTTCACAAGAAGCTTCTTGAAGAAGTGGTGGCCAACACCATATGGGTTTGTGTGAAACTTAGAGCTTTTCGAAAGGTTTCATGGCGGATCTTTGTAGCTACAGAGACATTTTGTACAAAAATCTGTCGATCTTCTCCATAAAAACACAGAGGTAAGCATTCTTAGAGGTAATTTTGATAAAAACCTTTATTTCCATCTAATTTTTTGCCTATACAGGCCCTCCATGGCCGCAGATTTTGAAACTATTCTCACCCATTTTGATTCTTCTCTTTCTTTGTTGATTTTCCACTTCTGGATGTCATGTATCAAAACTTCTAAAACGTTTTTCACACAAGGTCTTAATATATTTCATAGTTTCTCAAAAAACTTTCCTGTTCTGCTCATAATTTAGAGTTTTTGACTAAAACCCATGAGGGTTTTTGTGTATTCATACATTCTCTTTTCTTTCTTTATATAGATGGCTAGTTGTGATTTTTAAGCTTCATTTTCCAGAAAAATACATGAGTTTTCATGAAATACAAAAACTTGCTTTACACAAAGAACTCATGAGACTTCTTCCTTCAGGCACTCTTGGCTTGCCCACATGATTTTTTCTTGTGTTTTTAGACAAATACAATGAACCCCATCTGGGTTCCTGCTTTTTTTTAGTTTTTTGGCACAAAACCCATAAGGGTTTTCCCTGTATCAAATTGCAAAGTTCGGCCTATAGGGTTTTGTCCTCTATTTTCTTAAAGCTTCTCTGTGAATAGTTGTGGCTTTGATTTTATCTTATTCATTCTCTATTCCCTTTCAAGAATAAAGGATAAAATGGATCAGGTATATTCATTGTTTGTTGCTCTATAAATCAAAGTTGACTATTTTCTTTATGACTCTTGATTATATCTATGTAAACATAGAGAAGATGCTATTTTGAGTTAACTAATTTGAGATCTGTTGTGTAATGCCATCTCATTTTTAGACCCTTTCTTGCATTTAACTGAGTCTATCAAATTCTTTGACTGAGATCTTTCTGCTATTTGCTATGTTTCCATATATAATGATTGCCTATGAGTGATTAGTATGCCTTAAAAGTATGAAAAATAGATTTTTCTCTACCTTACATGACTTTCAGGTTGTCCTTCTTATGCTTATGCAATTTGCAATTTATTTTTCTTACTACAAATGATCCTTGACATGTACATGTGTCAACAAATTTCCAACTGTTTCCATATGTAGTTTTATACTGATGATAAGATCATGCCTTTGTCTTGCTGTCCTTATGGCTTCATGACATGTTTTAAATAAGCCAATGCTTGTCAATTTATAATATCATTTTAAGATTGATGAAGACATTGAATGTTAGCACGCTGGGCTCAACCCTTCTAGGAGCCACATTTATCCCACATGTCGTAATGAGATGGATTAAGACAACAACTTAACTTTCCCTATATTTGCACATGAAGCAAACAAGTTAGAAAAAATAAATGCATGCTTTAGGTGTATTAGATGACTTTGATGGTTCTCTAGGACACCTAAAGTATGCCTGCTTGTTCAATGCATTTTGAAGATCAGTTTATATATGTATAAGTGCCTGCTCATGTATGGTTTGAGACTTTTCATTGCTTAGAGCATTGCTCTAACACCATTGCTTTTGTCTAATGCAGGAACTAGGAGCAATATGGAGCAAGGACACAAGCAGTATGAAGGAGTGACAAGACAAGACGACACAACAAGAACCAGTCATTCTCAAGTAATGACTAGTCTCCCTCCCTACATGCATATTACTTCATTCACTTATTTATGTATATGCTTTTCTTTATTTGCAATGAATAAGTAAAGTCAATCTCACGACTTGTGTGAGATAATGTACATTTTTACATTCAATAAGGATTACTATGTTCAGAAAAGATTTGTGTAAATCCTTCTTCTGTTACATGCATATATATGAATGTAGTAATTTGTAAAAATGAAATCTTTTGAATTATTGGCATTTATGCACCTTAATTTAATATAGGGAAGATTAAAAATGTACCCTTCTCTCTTGATTTCTAAACACAAAGCTCAGCCTAATTGAGCAAGTAGTGAAATTAGGTAACAATTTGATACAGTAAGGATTTAATAAAGGCACCATAGATCTAGTAATCTCTACTTTAAGGTTGAGGAAGATCAAATCTTGATAGTGGTTTTGTATGTTGATGACATAATTTTTGGAGGCAATGAAGCTATGTGCAAGAAATTTTAGAAGAGATGCAAAAAGAATTTGAGATTTCTATGTTTGGGGAGATGGATTCCTTCCTTGGGCTACAAATCAATCAAACAGATAAAGTCATATTTATTTCATAGTCAAAGTATGTTTAAGAAATGTTCAAAAAGTTTGGAATGGATGACTCCAAACCGGTATGTACTCTTATGGTTATTGGTTGCAAACTAAGTAAGGATGATGAATCCCCTAAGGCTAATTAGAGCAAGTATAGATCTATGATTGGTGGACTGCTATACCTAACTACTACTGGACTAGATATCATGCATGTTGTTTGTCTTGTGGCTAGATTTCAAGAAGAACCTAAAGAGACACATGTTGCAATAGTGAACATGATATTCAAATATTTGAAGGGCACTCTAGATTACAACTTGTGGTATCCTAAGAATATTGATTTCACGTTGAGCACTTACACAGATGTAGATTGGGATGGTTGTGTGGATGATAAGAAAAGTACAAGTGGTGGTGCATTTTTTCTTGGATGTAGATTGGTATCATGGCTAAGTAAGAAACAAGATTCTATTTCTTTATCTACTACAAAGGTTGAGTATATTACAACAAAATATTGTTGCACACAAGTATTATGGATGAGAAAAACATTGAAGGATATCAAAGTGGTGTATGATGAGCCTATTTCTATCTTTTATGATAATACAAGTGCAATCAATATTTCAAAGAATTGAGTGATGCATTCAAGGACAAAACATATTTCAATTAGATATCACTTTTCAAGAGAAAAGGTTGTGGAGAATGAAGTAAAGCTTGAATATATACCTACAAAGGATCAGATTGTTGACATATTTTCTAAGGCCCTTCCTAATTATACTTTGGACTATATTTGGGAGAAATTGAGGGTTATTTCCCCTCCTTTGAACTAGATGCATATGGATATGCACCAGTCTAGTGGATCTATGGATTCATTCCCTATCTGGATTGATGTTGGCGGCTACCTCTTAGGGGGAGTAGGTAGTGACAGTGTTGCAGTATGGAATACATGTCATTTTGTAGAGGTTACTAATTTGGTTGGTGTATACTTCTAAGGGGGAGTATTCAGAGTAGTTCCAAGTATCTTGGTTCTATCTCAAAGGGGGAGGATAATGCAAAATATTTAATCCTTTTTCATTGATGTCAAAGGAGGATAGAGAGAAGTCATGTGAATTTTTTTGTTTATTTAGAAGGAGAGAGAGAATTCATTTGAAAAAAAAGTTGAAAAGGGGAGAGATAAACAGAGTGCAAGAATGTTGTTGTCTTTGATGGTTTTTCACATCTTGTGTTGTCATCAATGAAAAAGGGGGAGATTGTTGCAAGTATGAAGGTGTTGTCATTGATGTCAACAATATGTTTTCATTGGTGATAGTTGTGCAGTTGTTGAGAGAGATTGTTGCTTTGACTAGTTGCATTATGTTGTCATCAGTTAAGTTGTTGATATTAACCTATGGTGTTGCTTTGATAAGATTTTGTCTATGGTTTAGATGTCAAGGATACTAAGAAAATTGATAAAGGAAACAAAGTGTTGCATAGGTGTTTTGGTTTTTCTTTTCATTTCTTCTAAGTTGAAGATCTACTTGTGTGGTTTGGATATGTTGGTTAGAAGTGTTTAGAGTTTCTATATCCAAAATTTGGGCTTCTAAATTGATGTGTAGAAGAAGTTATGTTCACCAGTATGTGAACTGGTTTTGCAGTGTTTCTTAAAGAGATGTCTAGGAGAAATGTTTTTGCTCTGTATTTCTCCGTAGTTGTTTATATGGTCTTATGATTTTGAAAATATTTTGATAGTGTTGATCTCTTGTTTGTGTCAAAATGATTCATGATTTGGTACTCTGGAAGATGGATTTTTATAGTTGTAGTGTTTGGAAATGTAGTCTTAATGTACAAGCTATGTACATTCTGAAGGTGTGAATTGTATTGAAGGAGTTTGATGCATTTCGGGGTGATAGAGGAATATTCTAGATCATGAAGAAGCATGGCGTGGTTTGCAAGTTTTCCTTGGATTTGAAGAAGCATGTATTTCAAAGTTTAATGGTGTTTGTATGGGTAGCAATTGACTTGGTGTTTACACTACATTTGAAGATGTTTACATATTGATGAAGGTGTACTGTAGCATGCGAGTATTGTTTTGGGACCCAATTAAGTTTTGTATTGGTCCACTTTCATTCCTATCCATTGCAAGAATGCTTAGTGCCAACCTATTATGAATTTGTAAAGTGTAAGGTGAGTGTAGCTGACTTGAAGATATTTTTCAAGTTGTGGATGGTATAAATGCAAGGTGAGTCATTGTGATATGGGGTGTGTGGAATAGAATTGAGTATTGTGATGTGAAATTAAATGTAGAAGTGTGAAATGTAGTGTGAGCTATAATGAAAGATTGTTGAATGCAATGAGTTGAGGTATCTTGATCTCTTGAAGATTGCAAGTGTTGGTGAATCTATTGTGGTGGATTCTCTATTGCATTGAGATCATGTTCTCCGTGTAACATTCTATCTTATTTCTTCTTTCTATTTCAACAATGAGCCTAGGTTTTGAGCCTTTTCTAAACAGTGTGTCCTATTCTAGCAATAAGCCTCTTTGTACCGATTTTGCAATTAATTATATTGTGAATTAATCCTCACCATTTTTTTTCCGTTCTTAGGTTTTCCATGTAAATCTGGTGTTCTCTTGTGTATGGTGTTGGTTTTTTAAGTTTTTGTTATATGCTTTTCACCTTTAAACATCATAACAGATTAAGGGTTTAATGAATGCTCATGAATTTGATTATTGTTGAGGGTTTTTATGTTTTAATTTGGTACAACTGATTCACCCCCCTCTCAGTTGTCTTGCTCATTCAATAGTAGTAAGTTTATAGCCCCCAAAAAATAGTAGATAGTTGAGAGTGTTGGTATTCCCTTTTCTCTTGCAAGGTATTTAATAAGTTGGAGAATGTTAAAAAGGTGTCTCAACCCTACATCCTAGTATTGAAATAAAATTAGAAGGCCATAGAGGTTATTTTTTTCCCTAAAATTCACCAAAACAGGTTTTGACTAGCTAGAGTTAGCTATGGCAATGTGGGGCTTTCCAATTAAAATAATAGGCTCACTAGAGTTTCAAGATTAAAAGTTATGGCATCTAGATATTAGGCTCCCACTCCATAGATGTAATAGCATTTGTGACACATAAGAAAGTTGTAAGGGGTAGATACACATGTTGAATAGGAACCTTCACCAACCAATAACATGTCAACATGACAATTATAAAGGATTTTTAGAGAGTTTGAATAAGATAAATTGGAACAACGATGTTGGGATAATAACTGTGAAGTTATGAAAAAATTATTTAACAGGTGTAAGGAATTATTTAGTATCAAGACTCTTCTTGGGATATGTGTAGTAGAATTTGATTGGGATAGGTGGTATTAGCTCATGATTATGTGATTCTCTTTTGGTGGTTTCGTGTATTAATTTATCTATTTATTAAATGTTTTGGATGGAGTTTGCATAGTGTATTTTGTAGGTATTATCATGCTACGTATATTACACTAGATTTGATTGTCGGTGTTGCCTTTTGTGAGGACTCTTTGCTTAGATTATATTGTAATTGATAGTATTGTTGATTAGTACATTTTTTTAGAGTTTGGAGCCTAGATTTTTTCTCAAAAAGGGCTTTCTTGGGACACATCATTGTGTTATGGTGAATAATTTTATCGTGTTGTTTCTCTCTTGCAAATTATTTTAGATGATAACTTTTTATTCATCTCTCCTCTTAAATTAGCAGAGGAAGTGTTTTCACACATTTGCTTCATTTCAAGCTCAAAACATCTCGAAGCAAGCTCAAGTGACCAACACTCAAATACAAAATAAAAGCACTCAAAAACATCTTTAAAATGATTCCCAAAATATCTCTACATAGTCCCAAAAGATCTCATACTAAACAACCCCAAACTTGACAACTTTACATGTTAATATAATGGCTCTTTCTCCACTAATGATGGCCACAACACAAGCTAATTCCCATGCAAAACATACATGATGTCTACCATATCAAATGATACACCATAAACTCATTGATAGGGATGAGTATAGACACTAAAACCAATGATATTTATGATACAAATTAGATAAATACAATAGCTATTGGTTTTTAAGGGTTACAACATTTCACTTGTGTCTATAACTTACCATAAAAGACTTGGTGGTGTTGAGGATTATTGATGGAACTTGCTATGCTAGGCACAAAAAGTGACTTGCTCCATTGCTTTTGCCTTAGTGAAGTCACATTTATTGATTTAATAATTTTGATACAAATGGAAAGATAATTATGAGCAAATGTAACTCATGTGGCTACAATGATACTATGGCTTTTTAGACTTTGATGTAAGGACATTCAACACAATGTATGTTAGAATGGACTAGCACTAGAGCTAGGGTTTTTCCATGTGTGATGCAAGAATTGATGTAGAAAAAAGAATAATGACTAGAAATCGATCCTCCTAACTAATAGGTGTGGCACTTGGTTGTCCTAATGATCCATGGTTATAATAACCTAGGGAATGTGTTCTTTTATACCTTGTCTTAGGCAATGATTCAATATCAGAGATGATGAGTAACGACTAGTTCAAAATAGGTCAACTTTAACTCAGATTATAATTTGAATTTGACAAAATGAATCAAAATTGCATGTATGATCCTAACCCAATAAAATTATAATTATTAATCGAAAAAAGAAGAAGAAAGACATTCAGAGATTAATAAATACTCTATATAACCTAAACATCAAATCAATGGAAATCATATGCTAATAAAATAAACTTAAAATATCTCGATAAAAAATTGCATGACATATGCACTAAACCTAATTCTTGAAAAAGCTAGCACAATCTAGCATAGAGAGAAATCCAAAGTAGTTGGGAAAGTGGGAAAGAAATACAATTCCATCCCAATAAGCTTAAAAATATTTGTTGGAGTATGGGAAGTAAGCATGCAAGGGGAGGGGCCCCAAAAAGGAAAGTGAGGCCACTAATCATTATTTTAAGCCAACCGTGTTTGTACACGTACGTTCTCTCGAGCAACACGCATACACGGTTTAGTCTTTTCCAATGGCCCACATCAGATTTAGTGCTCAAGGTAACAGCCAATAGGATGCTTCGAAGTGTTCCACGTGTCATGCATGCGATTAGTCCTTGTAGCGAATTTTATGGGGATATGGGCGTTGTAAATTTGTAATCGCATCCCAACAAATCAAAGTCATTAAACAACTTGAGTTGATGTCGTTGAAAAATGATTTGTATTTGGACAAAACGAATCTTATTTTTCATTTTACTAAGGTCTTCAATCTCCTTGTGGCCTCCACATGATTTCATACACTTCAAAAATATCTCTTTATTGATGGGAATTAGGATTATTATTTTATATTCAAGAGGGTTGGAAATATAATAAAATATGTAGTTACGAAGGTTGTGAGGAATTAAAGTATTGATTAGAATTAAATACAAGGAATCGAAGTATCGATTAAGATTAAACAAATATTAATGTATAGAATATTTTTGTAAGAGTGACAATGACAAAATGTACAGTAAATTATGTACAATTGTAGACCTCATCATAACATTGACTTCATTATGAGGCTAGATGTACTCTATGTCAACATATGTTTCGACATTCTGTTTGTGAAAGATAATGATAAGGATAGAGATATGGAATCAAGACGATAGAGAAAGCTACGTGTATGAATTTAAGTAAGCCTACACTTATCTAGAGAATAAAATCACAATTGCATAAATCTAGGCTAATTTATAAACGCATGCAAATGCAATACAATTAACTTGGACTTAAATAATTAGTTGAAAATGAATACATCAAGAGATATTTGTGAAACTAAATGCAAATAGATTATGATATTTTGTTTTAAGAATCATGATTAAGATATAAATGTTTGTGTTATGCAAAAGAGATTTACTAGTGTTTATAAACTCATGCTCTTGATGTGCTCATTATCTCAGAAGAGTGTCAAGCTCAAAATCCTCCTTGGGTCAAGTTTGTGCCCTATGGGATTGAATGCAAACTCTTTAGAAATGACTTAATTTATGGAATTGATGCTATAATACATTAGATTGATCAAGTTGTGTTGTTTCTTAAATATTGTAGACATTTGGTGCACAAATTAGATACACTCAATACCTATGCCACACATAGAGCACAACAATATAAAGCATGGTATAGGACTTGACTCATAAAAGAAACTCCAAAATATTGAAGGTTGGCTCCTTGTATGATTTTTAATAAATTTCTCACTAATCATTTTGTAGAGAGAAGAGATAAAACATGAAAATAAATTATCTTCTACATGAGTGATACACCAAGAAAATAATTGGTTTTCCATGGCATAGGGATTGCAAACATTAGATTCAATAGTCTATAGAGATGAAGAGACACATCTACAACAATGAAAGAAAAGAAACAACTATTTACCTAATCATTAATCTATAGAAGGTCAACAACTAATTATAGGATATCGAGACAAATCCCAAACATATAAGTCAAGGCCACTTGGATGCGAATGGAAAATAAAGAGAAAATATATTCTAGTAAACCAGTAAACATAACAAATAAGACATTTTATTTATTAGACGTGACATACTATAAATTAAAAAAATAAAATGGTTTGAAAAGGTATATAGTCATATAAGTTATCATAAGTCCGAAGATTGTATAAAATGCCTACTCGTAAGCTTGAGTCTACAAACATCTATTGTAAACTTAGAGACATAGTTTGTCCAAAAAAACCATCCCCTTTTTGGCTCATATGAGTTGATTTCAATGTATAGACCCAAAAATAGAAAGAACAAAAATAGAGAGGTAGAAGTACAAATAAATGAGAATAATAAATGTTTTGAATCAATAATATTTATAGAAAATCTTGTATAAGAATTACTTGCCCAATAGTTTTGTTAATAATGGAGCTAAAACAAGGGAGCTATCATAACTTGTAAATTAAAAAAAACAACCCATTGTTGCTTGTAAAATATATTTTTCCAAGAAGATCCTATATTCCCACAATAAAAAAATGACTATAAAATTAGTATTTTGAATGACTCTTGACTATAATGGTTATGTGAATGTGATTCTTAGTTATTTTTGAGTTATTCTTGCTACCAAAACCTTAAATCATATCTACCACCTCTCCTTTAATTTTATTTACTAGAAAAAATGAAATTAATATAAGCTTATTTTCTTTATGGACAAACTTGTGTTAATTTTAGGACAACACTTACATTAAAATATTTATAGGTTTGAAACATAATCTAAGGATTCTAGTTCCTTTAAGCCATCTTTATAGCTTTTTATCTTACTATTCTGTGAATGTGATCATGTAGGTAAATATTTAATTTGTTTGTGCACGCTTGCTTTCCATTTTCACTATGCTAACCTTTAATAATTCATCCCTTCTTTAATGTTTTCACTTTACTTTAATCCTTGTGTATACCTTTTCTCCCTTTTTTAACCTTTATGTGGTCCACCTATTTTGACACATAAAGCAAATAAAATATCATGAACTTCTCTCCTTGATTTTTTTAAGATCAAATATCAATTAAAGGATTAGTTTTAATATTTGATCTTCATGTGCTTATCCTTTTATAATTAAATATCTTTCCTTTGTCATATGTATACAAGATTCATTTAAATTATGTGAATTTTAGTTTATCTTTTATTTTCTCTTTCCTCAAAATAGTTTACCTATTTACTTTCACTCTTTATTTACTTTCACTCTTTTCCTTTCCTTGGCTCCTTTTAAAATAATGGATACTAATTTAATATTATCACAAGCCCCTTTAACAAAAGAATTCAATGTTAACCCATAGTTAATATTGAATCTCTAAAACTTTGTTAGACTCTTAGATTATTTTGTGGGTTCTTTATTCCTCCTTCTCCTTTGGGTCCCACTCACCAACTTAACACCCTCTATACTAGCACGAAAGGATATTTTTTATTCCCTTTTACAAAATTTAAATCATATCGCTAACCAGAAGATTGAAGAGGTTAGTGGATAGTAGATTGTTTAATATTAAAGCCTCAAAAATTACTCAAACTATCTATAAAGAGAAAAAAGGTCAATTCTCTTTTTCTTAACTTAAGGTATCTAACCTTTATCAATCACTCGATAAGACTAATATTTAAAAAATATTGTACTATTTATGGAAAATAACTAGTAATGTGCTTCATCTTATCTAAATTATACTTTTGGCTAATTAAATTATGTTTATATTTAAAAAAAAGCACTAAGTAGTGAATGGAAATAAAAAAAATACTAGAATTGAGAAATAAATTATGAAAACTATTTATAGAAATAGGAACATGGAGTTATAGAGAGTTTCAAGAGTGAATTTGGAAGAATTCTAGTTTAGACGTGTTCTCCAACATCGTAGTCCACAAAAAAAATTAACATCCACAATGCACATTGTCATATGAAAGGAAAAATTCAAGGAGATATATAAATGCCAAGCTTCATACACATAGAGACGATGAACACATAAAATATAACACAAAACATATAAATAAGAAAATAGAAGGGGTCATCTTGCTCATCATGGAGCATGTGAGAGCTAACACTCTGACCAAGTCTATCAAGGGCAAAGAGAAAGCCATTAGTTCTAATTGCTATTCTACTGGATCAGATTTTGATAGTGATGGGGATGACAAGTGGAAAGTGGACAAAGACAATACTGTGGTAGCCTCCTCATCAAATTTTGACCCTCCCACTAAAAAAAGGAAGAAGGGGACACTGAAGAAGAAGGGTCCCACCAAGAAACTGATCATTCAAGAGTCAAAATCTGGTGGGTCATTATCTAGAAAGGATGATACTGGACATAAAAAGGTTGGGATTTGACGGTGGGCAACAAAAAAGAAGGTTGAGGTGCACGGTTCAAATTTTGAAGATTTTGGGAAGGATGAGGAAGAGCAATTGGTTCAGGTGGAGGACATTATAGATACGTGGCTTGATTAGAGGGCATCTAAAAGATTAGCCAAGGTGCACAAGTCAAAGTCATAAGGGTGCAGGAAGGGAGAGCAAGAGGAACTAGAATAGGTGAAGGACACTATAGAAAATGTCTTAGTTGTGGATGATTCTCCTACCTAGCAGACACCTCCTCGAGATGTCATGATTGCCAACGAAAATGGAGACGCGGTTATTGAAGATGTCATGGTTGACAAGGGTGATAGGGAGGCAGTGGGTAAGGATCTGACCTTGGACAAATCGAAAACAAAAAAATGTTCATCCTCTTTCTTAGGAATTCTCCTATCTTGACAAAGATAACACCTCTATGTTGGAGTTGTTGGACATGACTAGAACTAGAACCACATCTAACTTCAAACTTTCCAAATGGGTGATGGAGTTTAATAAGGTGAACATTAAATCAAAAGCTTTCAGGAGAATTTGGCTAATCGGCCAAAAGGGACATCTTCAAATTTTCTCATAGAGAGGTTGGTGGATCTTGAATGCTCTTTTTCTGATTTCAGAGCTGATTGTGAAATCTGCCTTTACGATATGGAGGGAAAGATAAAGGAAATTAATGAGGATATCAAGAAGCTCTTGCAAGTTAGCCATATGTCAGTCAAAAATAGTTTAGACTCTCTTAAGGTACTTCTAGAAAAAATCAGTCAACTTCGAGAGGATCAAATCTACTTTGCAGAGTTGTATGAGAAGGATCAAACTACCAAGGGGAAGGGGAAGAAGAGTACAGAATAGGAGGTTAAAGGCCCATGCATAAGGACGGGGGGTAGTTTGAGGAAGTTTTTTAAAGAAGAAAAACATGAAATAATGGAAATGGTAAACTTGCACTACAATCAAGAGATTGAAGTGGCCAATACTCTAAAAAATCTAAAGTAATTCTCTTGTGTTCTTTCTATTTTAGCTATGTTGTTTCATTGTTTTATTGTTATTTGTTAGCTATTTTTTGGTTGATGGTTGTTGCTAGTGCTTTAACTATTCTTTACTTTGTTCAATAGCATTTTGTTGTAACTTGATGTGAAGGGTTTTAGATTCCTTCAAAAACTAATTTTCCCATATAATCAAAACAAAATAGAATAATTGTAATATGTTTTAAACTAGATTTAACTTAAATGAAATAACATAACAAAAAACAAAGGTTATATAAGAAATAAAGTGGAATCATACGTTGAAAATGCATGAAGGCAGTCCAACGCATGTTAGGATTGTGATACTGATTATTTTTAGGCTCGAGGTGACGGAAGAGCACAACATTCGGGGGTTAAGACTCAAGGAGGGGAAAAATGCAAGTGGCCAAATGCCTCAGGGTTGGGTATCTGCGATGGTTCTAATGGAGAGGGGTGCAAACATTATGCCCTCCACTCTGCTTTGACCTAAGACTCTTTCATTTTGCCTATTCTCGATCAAAATGTGCTAGGATTTGATCCTTTAGGGGTGGCTCAAGTTGGAGCATCTCCTGGTTCCATGCCTGATCCTCCTGCTCTTGACTCAGATGCTCTAGTTGCATGAAAAAATAATGCAAACCCTTTCCATAAATACTTAGCTTTTTGTTTGGAATAGATAATGAACGCTAACCCTAGCTCAACTCTTTCAGCGCCTCTGTCTGACCCACCTTCTTCTCCTCTAGTGGAGCAGTCCCCTCACGCCAACGACTCCTTTGTCTCCATTAGGGATACAAAGGTTTTGGAAGAATGAAGAAGAAGCCTCTAGTGTGTTGTCATTGATGCCAACATTGGTTGGTAACACTTTTTTCAATCCAGAATAACTATGTTTCTGTTATTTTTGATCTGGTAATTTTGTCTGGAAATGTTCTCAGTAGAAGTTCGCTTCATGAGATTTTAATATGATGATAAGGACTATTAGTTGCATCTCTGCACAAGTTTTCAGTGGTTTTCATTGAAAGGTTCATGGAAGTTATGAATGACAGAGTTTGGCTTACATTATTCTACTCAGTATTTGTGCAACTAGCATGAGTTTTCTTCTGGCCAACACAAATAAGTGGTGTGCACTTCATTGGTGATTTAAAGAGTCCTTTATTAGGTCTAGGCCAACCTAGTTTATGCTTTACACATTTTTTTTTAATGAAAAAGGTTCCAGGTTGAGCCGACAAGCTATATTTTGATTAAGTATGTGTACATCTAATTAGGCCAACCTAATTGATGTATGAAGTTGTAATAGTGTATATATATGAAACATCTTTTTGTATTGAAAGAGACATATAATATAGAGATAGATAGATGTGTGTTTAGTGTGTGACAAGCAAAGAAGTAATAAGCAGTGATGTGTGTCTATTGTGTGAAGTTGTATTCTCTTAATGTATTTGTTGTGTACCTACAAACCGAAGTAGGATTTTGTATTTTAGAGCCTAATTGGAACTGAACTCAACACACAGAAGGTGTATTTCACCATTTCATCATTTCATCATTTTGGTAGTGATCCACACTTCTTTTGTATTTACTTTAGGTTGTGAGCCTTTCAAGGAGAGTGAGTCTTGATAGTGTGCCTTGTAATATCTTATAACTAGTTATAACATATTGTGAGTTAATCCTCACCGTGGTTTTTCCCATTTGGGTTTTCCACATAAAAATCTTGGTGTTCACTTGTTATGTGGTGTTATGCTTCCTTTCATGTTCTTTTTCACACTTGTAGTTAGATATATTTTGATTATTGAATGGTTAGCAATTAAATGGTTTGAGAAAATATTGATTCACCCCCCCTCTCAATATTTTGGGTGTTCAACAATTAGTATCAGAGCTTGGTTCCTTTTGAAAAGTTTAACAGCTTGAGGAAGATCTTGAAGGTTGAACACATGGCTGACAAAAAGTATCATGTTCACCTGGAAGAAATTTCTACAATAGAGGAACTCCATGTTGCTCTTGAAGATTTGGATAAAAGTGAAGATGAGAAAGAAACTCTGAAAGAAAATTGAAAGAAGCAAACAAATGCATTGAAGAAAGCTAAGAGAGAAAATAAAGAAGTTCAAAGAAAGGCATAAAGAAGTCAGTGATTAGTTGAAGAAAGCTAATGAAGAAATCACTGAACTAAAGGTGCAAGTGGAAGAAAAGAAAAAAATTGAAGAATGTCAGAAAGCTGAAATTCAGAACATAATTAATGAATGTATAAAGCTTGAACAAGAAGTGGTAACTCTAAGACTTGGCTTGGAGAAAGCAAGAGCCCATGAAGAAAAAATCAAAACAAGTACTACAATGCTTGATGAGTTGATCACATTTTAGAAACCAGCTAAGGATAAAGGTGATCTAAGACTTGGAGAAGGAAAAAGTTCATAGGAAAACCAGATTACCAACAAAATTGACAATCAAAGGAAGACTCAAGGCAATAATAGACAATTCAAGAACCAAAGAAGCAATACTGGAAGGATTCCTATTCGACAACCTAATGCTCAAATGTACCCATCTTTTAATGGTATTTGTTTTTCATGCAATAAATTTGGTCATAGGGCAACAAAATGTAGAAGTTGAATGAATCAGAATGTTGGATTCTTCTTTGGACAATGTTTTTCTTGCAAAAAATTTGGACATAGAGCTACTGAGTGTAGAAGTCGGATAATGGTGAATAGATTCAATACTGGTAGAATGACTCAATATTTTCAAGGCTATTGCTATATATCTTATGATTTTGGACATAAAGCTAACCATTATAGTTTGAGGATAAGTTCAAATCAATTTGGTTAGAGAAATGTTGTGTGCTACTCTTGCAACAAACCAGGGCATATCTCAAAAATCTATAGAAGCAAAATTGGGAAGAAATCTAATCTAAAACAAAAGAACAAACCTGTGGACAAAGTGGATCCTACTGAAGTGGGAAAGGAAATGGAAAAGATTTGGAAGAAAAAGGAAGACCCTAAAAATAAGGATGAATCAAATGCATTTGTGCTTGCAGTTGGTGTAGATACCTCTTCTAAAAAATGAACCCAATAATGGTTTCAAGGGGAGCAGTTACAAATATATCTAACAAACCCCTGATATAAGAAGTGTCAAGTAGTGACACAAAGATATGTGATGTAGAATGGCATTTTGAAGCTATTGAAAAATTTTTCGACATAAAATGTGCAAATTTGAAGATTTGTGGAGCTTTTTAGGGTTTATAGTGTATTTCACAAGTGTTTATTAGCTTTTTGAAGGAAAAATGCATTTAAAGAAAATTAGGGAAAATCAGTAAAACATAAAGCAAAAGCTCGAGTTGAATTAAGTCACTTTTACATACTCAGAAGAAACTAGATGTATGGAATAGGTTCCTAGAATTTTGTGGTGAGATGTTCACAAAATTTGTGAGGATGACACTTAGTAGAGTGTACGACAAATTCGTATGGACAAGCATTGGTGGAGTGATTACTAAGGAAGTGATTAGGGACGTAACTGGTCTTTGTGACATTGGACCTATACAGTACTGAAAGTTGTGAAGAATGATGTGGTCATGAAGCTAACTGGTGCCACATATGATGGAAGAGCACTAACAACAAAGCCCATGAAAAACTCGGTTGTGAGGTACGTTGTTGTTATGATAGGTAAGAAAACATATTTTACCAACCGAGCAAATTGGTGTCAGCTATTATGATTTGTGTGAGTTGCTTCGACAACAACTTATGGATAACTTGAACCAGACTAAAACAAATAAATATCCTTTCAAGTTTGGCTCATTGGTGGTTTGTGTGTTATTTTACTTCTTAAGAGAGCTACTTGGAAGTAAGAATATCATATGGGAATGCAATAGACCAGTAGAACATTAGATTTTTGAATATATGCGTAGTCTTGGAGACTACAAGGTACAAATTAATTCTCTTACTGCATTCTTTGTAGTTTTTCAGAACAATATGTATGAGAGAGATAGAGTTGCAAGAAGCCTGGTGGAGAAATATGCAAAGGATATAACTTTTCTTGTGTCTACTGATGAATGTATTATTGAGGTAGTAGAACCAAGGACTATGTGGATAAATCCTCTTGGATATGAACTTGAGGAACAAGTAGCTAAAGGACTGATTGAAATATTGTTGAAAAGTCCTAAGGATCCTACTTAGCCTTGGCATGGTACTTATGAAAAGAAATTTTTTGAAGTGCATTTGGAGACTTCAACACCACAAAGGACTAAACGGGTGAACAAAAATATTGAGGCATATTTCAATCTACATACATTGCCTAAGGATGATGTTGATAGGCTTAGGGAACTTGCAGATGAGAAAAGGATAGATTAGTTGATGTCCCCTCCAGGCCTAGGAGATTAGGAAGAGCATCTTCCACCACTTCCTTTGCATTACCAGCAACTCCTGGTGCAGTTTCTATAGTGTAAGGAAAGAAAGAAGTGCATAGTTCCCCTGCAATAGTTAAAACAATTTCCTCCTCTGGACCTAGCAATAGGGCCTCTAAGAAAGGGGATGTACCCCTTGTACCACTTGCCGCCCCCGAAAAGAGAGTGAAGCAAAAGGAAAGCACGAAAAGGAACATAAGTGATGCTATATAGGAAGAAATTAATCTTGGTTTGCAAGAAGAGAAATAATTGAAAAGAAATAGAAGAAGCAACACCTCCATAAGCAATGAAGAAATTGAAACCAGAGACAAGGTTGAGATCTTATCTGATGATGAAGATACATAAGATGAAATGGAAGCATTGAAAATCCATGTGCATGAGAAGAAGGATGAAGGCACATTAGGACCTATGGAGGACATGCCCAACTCTTCTCCGATAAGAGATAACTCTCCTTTGGAAATGGAAACCCTAGTTAATAACATGATAAATACTAAGTATTTTCTAGCTACTGCTAGATTATTTGATGAAGTTGATAAAAAGAATAAAGAAACAATTATAGATGCTATTGTTCAATATATGGTTATCTTTAATGAGTCTATGGAATCTATAAGGAAGAAGGCGACTAACAATGTGTGGGAAGCATTAGTTCATAGAAGACATGAAGTTGTAACCATTGAGGACAAATTCAAATAAGATGCCTTAAACACATATGGATCCTCCTTGTTTGAGGAAGATGTTGCTTCCTTGCTAAAAGAATGTTCCCGGTTGTTTAGGGTAAAACAAAGATTCACTACCTTAATGACTAAAGAGAAGGAAAGCATAGAGAAATTGAGGCAAGGAACCATTGAAATAGTTAGAAAAATGATAAAGAGTTATGGGATGAAAACTATTTCTTCATCTCATACAGCTCAAGCATAGGAGCCTATCAATATTATAGAAATAGAAGACCATCCTATTATGGAACATATTGGTGAAACACATGTTGTTTCATAGACATTTGTTCCTTTGAATGATAAAGAAGAAACAACTAGTAAACAAGTTGAAGATCAACAAAAAGGTGACACTGATAACAATTCAAGAGAACATAATGAGGATACCAGAAATAGAGAAGAAGAAGACAAGAATGAAAATTAAGGAAACAAAGGTGAAAAGAAAAATGATGGTAGAGATGATGAGGATAAGAAGGAAGAAGAAAATACTTAAGGTAAATCCTCTAGAAAAGAAGAAGAATAGGAAAAGAAAGAAGAAAGAAAGGAAGATACAAAGGTTGGAAGAAGTGAAGAAGAGGTGTCAAAATCTATTGAGCCATATAAGCCTTCTAAAGAATCATACAAAAATATTCTTAAGGGATTGTTGACAAGGAAATCACAGATCTAGCCTATGCTACCACCCTAGCTAATTCAACTCCCTTCACATCCAGGGTATGTGGATCAAAGAGAGATCTCACTGGTTGAAAGAGTGAAAATTTGTGGTACTTTTCTTCACTCTGACACAAAAAAAATGATTGAAACTTATAAAAAAGGAATTGAATTAATAAATGATGCTATTAAGGCTTTACAAGAGTCAATACCCAATGCTACTATTGATACCTCCTTATCCCCTATTGAGAACCTAAAGCTTCTAGTTGATTCAATTAAAGAATACTCCTCTGGTCTAAGCTACAAATTGAGAAAGAAGCAGAATCAAGAATTTTGGAGAAAAGACTATTCGATCTACAAGATAGTTGTGCAATTGCAGATAGAAAAGTATTGCAAAGTTTGAAAGAGGTAAATGACTGTGAAGATGAAGCACAAATATTATTTGTATACTACATGTGGTGGCCTGATGCCACTCGAGGCATCAAATATTTAATGGAATCAATAGAGTCTCAACTAGAGCATGCCTCTAGAGCCTACAAAATTTTAGATGACATAATTTATATTGCTTTGAATTCTATTATAAACCTACATAACAAGTTTTTCACTCTACAAAAGCAGAAAGAGGATGCAATACAATGGTTTGGTCAGCTTGGAGACTTGGTTATGTCCAGACATATTCCCGTGTCATATGCTTTAGTGGATGCAAGAAAAATTGATAAGATAAAACTCAACCCATCCAATCTGGAATAAGGAGAAGAATGTTTGGTCAAACTGGAATCACTGCACAAAACACTAGTCAAAGTGAAAGTGATATGGGATGAAGGAAAAAAAAGCTTGGGAATCTATTCTCAAAGAACTAGATGGTGCCCCCAACTCTAGTTGAATGTTTTCTACATTTATTTTATTTTATTTTATTTTGAGGTCTTCATCGAGACACCCTTTGTCCTTGATATCAAAGGGGGAGAATATGTGTAATTTTTGCTTAGTCTATACAATTGAAAGGGGGAGCAAAGCCAATTTTTTTTGGAGATCCAAAGCTTGGCACATGTTGCCATCAATGACAAAGGGGGAGATTGTTGGAAGAATGAACAAGAAGCCTCTGATATGTTGTCATTGATGTCAACATTGGTTGGTAACACTTTTGTTAATCTAGAAAAATTGTGTTTTTGTTATTTTGATCCAGTAATTTGGTCTAGAAATGCTCTCAATAAAATTTTTCTTAATGAGATTTTAATATGATGATAAGTACTATTAGTTGCATCTTTGCACAAGTTTTCAATGGTTTTTGTTGAAAGGAATGGAAGTTATGAATGATAGAGTTTGACTTACAATATTCTACTCAGTATTTGTGCAATTGGCATAATTTTTATTTTGGTTGACACAGATAAGTGGTGTGTGCTTTGTTGGTGATTTAAAGAGTTCCTTATTAGGTCCAGGCTGACCTAGTTTATGCTTTGCACATTTTGTTTTGATGAAAAGGGTTCTGAGTTGAGCTGAAAAGCTACATTTTGATTAAGTATGTGTACATCTAATTAGGTTGACCTAATTGATGTATGAAGTTGTAATAGTGTATATATATGAAACATCTTTTTGTATTGAAAGAGACATATAATATAGAGATAGATAGATGTGTGTGTAGTGTGTGACAATCGAAGAAGTAATAAGTAGTGATGTGCATCTATTGTGCGAATTTGTATACTCTTAATGTATTTGTTGTGTACCTCCAATCAAAGTAGGCTTTTGTATTTCAGAGCCTAATTGGAACTTAACTCAACACACAAAAGGTGTATTTCATCAGTTCATCATTTTGGAAGTGAGCCACACTTGTTTTTTATTTACATCAGGCTGCAAGCCTTTCAAGGATAGTGAGTCTTGGTAGTGTGCCCTATAATATCTTATAACTAGTTATAACATATTGTGGGTTAATCCTCACCATGGTTTTTCCCATTTGGGATTTCCATGTAAAGATCCTGGTGTTCATTTGTTATGTGGTGTTATGCTTCCTTTCATGTTCTTGTTTAGAGTTGCAATTAGATATGTTTTGATTATTGAATGGTTTAGAAAAATACTGATTCACCCCCCCTCTTAGTATTTTGGGTTTTCAACAAGAGGTTGTGTTTTTTGATGAACCCTTGGATTTCTAAATCACATATGGTTGCATTAAGGAGATTACTACTAGAATTGGGAATCACTCTTTGGTTATGAGATGTTTGTATAGGTGCCCACCCATCGCTTTTTTCCTCAAGTGGGTGAAGTCTACTTGGAATAATCTCGTTACCCTGAAGATTGAATATCTTGAATTTGGCTTCTTCCTACTCACTTTCAATAGTGTTGATGATTGTAATTTTATGGTTCAAAATGGGCTTTGGTTTTTTGGGAATTCCGGCCTCTTCATCTCTCCTTGAACCCCCTTTTTTGATCCTATTACTGCTAATATTACTTCTATTCTAGTTTGGATCAGGCTCTACAATCTACCCTTGGTGATGCGAAATTTGGATCCCATTAGCAACCTGATCAACTAAGTGGTTGTCTTTGTCAAGCTTGATGCTGAGGTTGTGGCTCCTGATTGTAGATTTTATAGGGTCTGTGCTATGTTAGGTATCTTAAATCGCCTCTCCCATTCTATTCAAATTCATTCTTCTCATGGATTTTGGACTCAAATTTTGAACTTTGAAGGCTTGCCTTTTCATTGTTTTCATTGCAATTTGTAGGGAAAAAAAATTGAGGTTTGTTCACTCCAACGTCAGGCTCGATCTAGGTCTTTCTGGCTCAAAAAATGGGTTAGGAAGGCGAGCTCTTTGGATGCAGATTTTGTTTGGTGAAATCATGGTATCTTCATGGAATCCCAACCTATTATAGCCATTGATCCTATGTCCGATGACTTCTTCTCCTCCTGTGATCTCTACTCATGTCAATGCTTATGAGGCCTCTCTTGGATTAGAGGAGGAAGATTATAAGTCTGATGGCACTTTTCCTTTTATGCACGATCTAAACAATATGAACTATGACTATTTTGACCATGACATGATTGCGGCTCCACCTCAGAAACTTGGGATTCTTAAACAACAAATAAAAAAGTGAAATGGGATTATGGTGGCATGAAGAGAAAAGTTAGGAGAAAGTCTAAGGCCGAGAAACTCTGTATCAAAGGAAAGGAAGCTATGGAGGAGGGCTCTCAATGGACCATGGATGCTCTCCTATCTAGGAATAATAGATGAGCCTAGTTGCTTATTCTGTGGTTGTAATATATTTCTTAAGCTCTTGTTTGCAGCAGTGTCTTGTTATTATTTTTCTCCTTTCTCCTTTCATTGTCCCTCTTAGGATTTCTTATTTCTTTTAGGCTCTAGCTTCTCTTCTTCTCCTTTCTGCGTAGTAGATCCTTTGTAATTTATTTTTTATGTTCTAATAAAGGGTGTGGGCCCTCTTCCCATAGCTTACTAAAAAAAATAAATAAAAACAAAGGTGTATTGAACTCAAAACCTTAATGTAAGAGTTTCTAAGAGATAATTATAGCTAGGACATAGGAATAAGGGTTGAATGCTTGAGAGCTTGCAAAAATGGTCACCCCAAATATGGTCTTTCAACCTCAATTATTAGTGTTATGGAAAATAGATTTGAACAAAGATGGATTAAAAAAAGAATGCATGCAAATCTCTATCAAGAGAATGGAGAGAGTGAGAATAATCACATGATTAATGACAATAGTGTTACTAATATCTAGAAGATATGTTATAAAATTTTATTAATTTATAATGAAGTTGAAGGGATAGAATCATAGAGGATAACAATAATAATGCAACATCACATAGCTCAAGAGAGTTTTGAATAAAGGCCTCTTTGATTTATGACTATAATCTTCACTTATTATGAATAGAAATCCTCCAATAAAATACTCCAACAATAAAGTATGAATCTTTTCATATGAAAATATTGCAACTTGAAGATGGATGAAATAAAATAGAGGAATAGAATGCATAGCCCTTTACACCAATGACTTAAAGATCATGAGGAATCCCATAAAGTTTTTTATAATTTCAATTGAAATAT
Source organism: Sequoia sempervirens (assembly GCA_007258455.2). Taxonomy (NCBI): domain Eukaryota; kingdom Viridiplantae; phylum Streptophyta; class Pinopsida; order Cupressales; family Cupressaceae; genus Sequoia; species Sequoia sempervirens. The sequence goes on from VDFB02000003.1 coordinate 249,639,325, forward strand.
TATAGAATGATTCTCATATATATTTATTTCAAGAGCTAAGGAGAGGTTTAGAAAATTGCATGAGTAATCAAGAAGTCACATAAGATAATTTACAGTGAGTAGGAGAGAAGCTCATGGGTCACCAAAGATTTATTCTTGTACAAAGGTGACTATTTGGATTCCATCATATAGGTTTTATTATGGTTATACATAAAATTTTGATGTTGAAAGGTCAAGGTTTGATTGGAAATATACATTTCATGGTTGTACTATCAAAGGATAGAAGCACTCCCACACAAATGCATAGGTTCTAGCACTAACATCTAAGTATGATGTGGCTAGGAACTTTATAGGATACAAATAATTTTGTATAAATTTTCATTTCTTGGCCATCCTAGATCAAATAGTGAGGTTCACTTTGTCTCAAGAGGTCATATGTGAAACTTCCCCTACAAAACCCTCATACGGAAGCACAATTGACCAAAATTTCTCAAATCCAAAATTTGTGAACTCCAAAAGCTCTAGAAAAGAACACCTCCACAATATGTTCCATACCTTAGAATGTATCAAATATTTCATATATTTCAATGGATTCAACTTTGCACCAAATCTAATCAAACAAGGATTATAAAAAAACCCGAGAGCTCACACCTCCCATAATCATGAAAGATCTGATACCACTTGTTAAGAAATAATGCATCGATATCCAGTTCATTTAATCCATTTACTACATAACCCCGTGAGAGAAAAATGTGCATACAAGCTTACATAATAACCATGATAATTCATATATCAAATAGATAAGCCACAAGATAACACAAGGTATACCTTGGGAATTTAACCCTCAAGAGGGAAAAACTCAACCTCCAAAACCATCCATACTCCTTATTTTTTGGCAATAAACAATACATGCGCTAAGTTACAATGAATACACTTTAAATATCAAGCCTCTCCAATGTATCCTCCATGTGTCTAAGAATGAATCTACACTTCCCATGCCATGCTTCACATATGCGCTCCTTAGAAAGACCCAATAATATGATAACCCACTCAGCTAGCCAACCTTAGCCACTAATCATGTGTTTTCTTTTAAAGATAAAAGCTCACAAAAATACAACCAATTGGTAAGATAAAACCATGTGCCAAAAAACCATGTGAACACAAAACCATTGATCGCTCATTTACTATTGGGTACTAAGTTTTCACATTATTAAATATTTTCTCCAAATATTAAATCATTATCCTATGTCTCACACACATAAAATAATTAACCCAATGTTACAATACAACATACAAGTAGCCCCAAATAATTATGTAATGTAGCTAAACACACCTCCTAGGTGCACCAAACTAAATAATTATTTAATTACAACATTATAATATGATTTTTTTATGCAATGGTGTACAACACCAAATCCTAAGAACATGCACACCCCATCATTTTTCTCAGGAAAATTTTGGGACTCCTTTTCTGTTTTTACTCTTTGTCATTTTTTTAATAGTTTAATGGTACATTTATGTATTTTCTATTTTTTCTCCTTAGTGAGTTTATTGTCTCTTTTATAAGAGGTTCTAGAGTTCCAAATAACCTTAGAAGACATTAAGGTCTAGGAGTTCTCAAGAACCCCAAAACCTCTTTAAGTTTTGGGACTTTCAAGGTCTTCAAACTTCCTTTGCCCCACACATTTTGTTGTTAAGTGTTCCTCCTTGATTTGTGAACCTTGAAAGGAACTAGGAACTTAGTTTCCAAGTTCCATTTCTTCCCCGAGGTTTGATCCCACTTGTATAGTGCATTTAATACTATAATTTAACTTTTTTCAATGACAAAAAAATTAAGTTAATTAAGTACGTTTTAATTTATTCAATAAGCACAAACATAGATTAATTTAAAAAATGATAAATAAAAGATGTAGTAGACACCCAAATTTGATCACTCCCATATGATCAAATTTCCCCTTTATTCATCAGTCATGTAATTTTATTTAATAAATATTGCGCTTCTCACATAAGACTCTTAAAGTGTTTAATTTAATAATTAAATACTTTATTTGGTGCTTTTATCTTCTCTAAATTAAATAAATACACCAATTTATTTAATTTAGTCATCCTAATCTATTGAATTAAAATCAATTTAAAATTCTTCTTTTCTCACTCCTTGTCACATCCTCCATAATCCATCTCTAATATGAATTAATTTAATTAATTCATATTTAGGGTGTGCATCCTCTTAATCAAAGATTAATGTCACATCCTCCTACATTTGCCACTTGTCTCTAATCTTCCATTAATTATCATAATCAAGTGTTTGCACAACTTTAATCAAAGTCATTAGCCATTTTTAGCACCACTTTTTGGTCAATTCTTCCATTTTTCCTTTTTGGACATTGACCCTCCTTCCCATGAGAATTTTTAATTCTCATTTATTCATCCTATGTCTCTCTCCTCCCCATGTGAATTTTTAATTCACATTTTGTCTTTCCAAGGCTTCTAGAATATTTGACATGTCACCTCATGCACATGTGACCAATTCCCACCTTTTTGGAGACCCTCTCTTATCCTTTAGACTCTCCTAAGAATGTGAATTTTTAATTCACATTTATTTCTCCAACCACCTCTCCTTTTCCCATGGAGATTTTTGAGGAATTCCAAAATTCCTCAAATGTCCCTTTCACTCTCACTTGGGGACAACAAATTCCTTTTTGAGGAGATCTTCTCACTCCCCAAGGTACTTGGAAGGTACTTGTCCTTCCTCCACCTCATGTACCTTTTGGCCACCTCATTTACACCTCACCTCCTCTTAGCCACTTCACCATCCACATGTCAAGATGTGAGGGCTTGTGAGTTCTCAACCCACCATAGCCCTTCATCTTGACCTTGTTGGATCAATCTCAACCGTTGAATTCTCTAGAGAATTCAAATTCTCCTATAAATACCCCCTCCTCAAAGGCATTTGAACACTTAGCCATTTTTGCAACTAAATGCTGCCATTTTGTGCACTCATTTAGCCATCAATTCCATCCATTTTCATTTGCATCCAAGCACATAATCAAATCCTCCATTTAGCCACATCAAGAGCCATTAAGGAGCATACAAATCAATACAAATCAAGGGCCAACCAAGGAGTTTCAGTTGCAAGAAGGAAGGTATAACCATTTAGCTTCATTTAACACTTTCCTCTTTGCATTTTCAAATTCCTTAGGCTAATCTTGAGGTGTTTCATTATATTTTCCATTGCATTTTAATTTGCTTAGAACTAGGTTAAACATCTTGATATCAGAGATATGAACATGACATGTTATCTTTTTAATCAGAAGGGAATTTAGATATAGTACTGATAGACTTTGTGTTGTCATATTGCATTTGGAGCATGTGTGAATTTGATTGAGAACTTGGAGAATTTGTGTTGTAATTTTTTATTACGTTCTTGTGTGTATGAATTGTTTTGAGTTTTGAGAACTTGTATACTTTGTGCTACAATTTTCAATTATATTCATGTGGATCATTGGTGTTATTATTTGACAGACTTTGTGTTATAATTGGTGATACAGTTACTCTTGAAATATTTCTAGAGGGTTATTTGAATATTTTGTGCTTGGGATTATTCACTTGGTGCATGATTTTTTTTTTGTGAAGTGAGTTGAAAGACTTTGTGTTTCAACTTACATGACTTATTACTATTTTGGAATCATCGTGGGAAGAAGTTGAACATTGCATTTCAACAGGTTTTTCTAAGTTACTTTTGTTCGTTGGTACTTACGACTATTGGTAATTATTGCTCTAACTAGTTGTATTTGAGGATATCATTATTGTTTATTTCTCTTATCCTGAAATAAGAGGATATGTTAATGGAGATACCCCCATGGATAAGTATAATGTATATATCTTATTTTAGTTTCTAGTTAATTGTAGTGAGCAATAAGAAAAGAACCTCCCCTTTTTGAAAGGAGAGATTTATCTCATCATAACTGTCGTTGAAATTCACATTTTGTAATTTGTAAAGGGATTACAAAATATTCACCCAACACTATGAATGATGTTTATTGATATTAGCTAGATGTATATTAATTTGATATATATGTTAGATTTTATGATGATGAAATGCACATTTTTTTCTTTTGGTTTATGGGCTAACGCTATTGATGAAAATTTAAGTGCAAGTGTGTGCAAGTACATGTCAAAGATGAGAACATGGTTGAGGTAGGGGTGTTTAGCTAATTGGCATCGATGAGTATAATTGAATCTTGTACAAATTAAATCTTGCATGAACAATAAAAAAAATGATTATATTTTAGCTTCACTAACACATTCTAGTGCACATCAACTATTTTTCTTCATTTTCAAACAAACACAAAGTAAACAATATACTTGGCTAGCTTCATGCAAAATGTGAAAATTATGAGCATATGTGGTGTGTGTAAGATTCCATCATACTCACTGATGTCAATCAACTAAACACCCCTACATTCACTATGTTCTCATCTTCAACATGTACCTGCCCACACTTGTTGATGCAGGAGCATCATCAAATTTTGGTTTGCAATTTCATTTCATGTTTGGTGTTTTCACTTAGCTTTCAAATTTTGGTTTGAATTATGTGTTTTGGGGGGCATGGTTATTTTGAAAGGAAAATTCAAATTCAAATATAGATACTCACACATCCACAAGGGCATTTTTAAAAATAAATTTTGATGAAGCCAATTAAAAGCTGAGGCATACAACCATGCTAGCAAATAAGAGAGAATATAAAAACAATTATGGTCATTGGTTTTTGAATGGCCAAGTAGATAAAAGAAGGGAAGGAACACAGAAGTTAAGGAAGGAAAATTCAATTACAAAAAGAAGAATGAAACCAAAATAGGCCATGTGGGAGAGGGTAGAAACAGTTATTACAGGAAGTTAAAAGAAACAAGAAAATTGTAGCGTGGGAGGCAAGCAGGAGAAGTTGGTGTTGGAAACGGGAAAATAAAAAAATAGTTATTTGCATGGAAAGAAGATAGCAACCAAAAAAATATTTGAGAGAGAAATCTAGTACATAAAGGAGGAAGTTCTTGTTCTCGGTGTGGGAAGAAGCAACTAAGGTTGGTGGAAAAAAGGAGAGTGGTTGGAGGTGTTTGAAAGGAGAGAAAACCAAAGAGGTTAGAGTGGAGATTGGGGCAACAAGTAAAAAGAGAAAGCAGATTTTTCATTGTGGAGTGATGTGGCTTTTGAAAACCAACTATAGGCTATTCTCTACATTGCATTATTCATCTAAATTATATTGTTGTCCTTTGTCAATTTGGAAGGGTAAATAATTTGCAATGCAAACATTTTATTGAAGAAGAAGGCAAATTGTTAAATTTTTGTCTTTGTTTTTCCTATGCATTGCTTAAAATCCAACATGGTACTAGTATTAGTAATTTGTAATTTGCTATGTGATATTGTGGAGGTGTTGAAACTCCAGGTTACCATTAAAAATAATTTATGATGTTCATTAATGTTGTTTTGGTGTTTCCTAAAGACTATCATAGAACAATTCCAAAGTAGTTTTGAGTTGGTCTTTATTTTCCTTTCATCAATTTCTAGTATTAGGGCCACAATGATTGGGTAGGGTGAAGTTGGGAAAAATGCCACCAAGAAGAATTCCAAGAGGAGGTGCCATAAGAGGCAAGGATGAAGGGATTCTTAAAATGTTGTATAATCTCATAGCAAGAATGGAGGCCATGGAGTAGGCACAAAGGAGAGGATTACCTGCGGAAGATATCAGCGACAATGAAGAAGAGGAGCAATTGGCCAAACAAGAGGTGATTCATGGAGAAGAAGAAGAACCCAATGAAGTTGAAGTGAGATTGTTGAGAGAAGTCATGGGGGTTGGAGTCAAGCCCAAGATAGAGGTTCCCATCTATTCAGGAAGCCTCAATGGAGAGGAACTTATTGATTGGATCAATGGTCTTGACAAGTATTTTGAATACGAAGAAGTGGTAGAGGAGAAACGAGACAAGTTTGCATGCACAAGGCTCAAGGGCCACGCTGCTGTGTGTTGGGATTATATTTAGTCAGAAAGAATAAAGAAGAATAAGAAAAAGATTACTTCTTGGGATAGAATTTGGTTTCCAAGCTAAAATTTAAGTTTCTTCTAAGAGACTTCCAAACTAATTTGTTTAAAAGATTAATGTTTATGTTGAAAACTAAAAAAATTGATTTAGTTCTATAAACTCAAAATCAAAGCTTCAGTATAACACTTGATGAGTCCAAATAATGGCTCAATTTTGATAGGATTTATCACATATTTGTTATTGTTACTATAAACTTTAGCACCTGGATATTGACACTCTCCATGTTGTTTCCCTAAATTTATGAATCGTGGGCATGAACTTATCCTTGTGACTTTTGAATGATATTAACATGTTATGTGAATTATCTATATTAATTTTACATGTGGTTGAATGGATGTTACTTTAATGTAATTATGGATATGCAATTTTTGTGTGCATGCTAATGTTATTATGTAGGTTCACATTAAGATGTAGATATAAATGAAGCTTGCAAGTGGAAGAATTTCATGCCAACTGGTTGATTGCTAAGGAAGTCAAAAAGATGGTCATTAAAGAGGTCAATGGAGGGAAACTCTCAATGGAGGGAAACTTCCAATTGAGGGAAATTCCTAGCCCATATGGAAGTTGTAACTACCTTTTAAATGATCATGTTTGTTAGTTGAGAAAATCTAGGAAGTGTTGTTGTACTAGATCCTCATTAAGGCAAGTCTATTTTGACCAAATCTGGCACATGCATAACTTTCTCCCTCTCTTTTCCATGTTTTCAATAAATGGAATCCTCCTATTTTATTGGAGTCGACTACTAGAGTAGTTAGGGTTAATTAAACTTTTTCCCTCTGCATGAAATAATGGTCCAAAATGCCCTTTTTCACAAGGTTGGATGTTAGAGATTGTGCATTTTTAGTTTAAGTAATTCAATCATATTGCTGATATGTTGTAATCATGTTTTCAATGAATAAAATGATATTTTGATTTGTTGCATCTGAGTTAGCTTAAGGAAGACTCACTCAACGGGGCCCACTTGGTGAGAATTCTGTAATGTCCCCAATTCAAGCCTAACTTTTTCAGTGACCGTTAGCCTTTCTTTGGGAACCCGGAGGCTAGTCGGAAGATAAAATTAGGGTTTCCTAATTTTGAGGAGATCATTGCTCGGAAATGATAGTTTTAATGGCGGATTCCTTCTGGGTTTTCAGAGGGCTTCGCAGTGGTATGTTCGTCTCAGCGTTCAGAGTACTTTTTGGAATTTACTATTTTTAGTAAATTCTATTTTTGGCAGTTTCCAGATGTGTTCAGGATGGTTGACTTCCGGCTTCAGAATGATCAGTTGACTTCCTCAGTTTTGGCTTCAGGGCACTATCGGAGAAATAAATTAAGTCATTTAAATTAAAAGTCACGTTTTAATTATTATAATTAAACGTTGACCATGGGCTTAGACTTAATGACTTAATGTTGTGTTTAAAAGGTGGTTCCTTGAGGGTGGCGCCTTCATTATGAAATGATTTGATATTTCCCTAAGTCAAAGCAGGTTATGATGGGCGCCTTAATCAAAGTATGAAGTTTTAATTAAAATATCATTTATAATGCCTTGAGGAGAAAGTACGCCCAATCTTGAGGAGGGTGAAGTTTGACCTAAAAACTGATTTTAGGGTTTTGCAAAGTCAATTGAAGGTTATAAAGAGAGGTCTTGGTGCATCATTGGGATTATCTTGGAAATTATACCGTTATGCTGCCGGATTGATTCTGGATTGCTTCGAGGGATGAAGACCTCCTAGTTTGGGCATCTCTTCTCGTTTGAAAGACAACGACTAGTGGTGATTATTAGTTTACTTGTGAGTGCATCTTAGCTATTTCATTTGTGTTCAGTTTTGCATTGTAAGATCTGTTATTGGCATTTTAGTGTTTCAGCTTATTGCATTTTATACACAGCAGATTACATGTTTCACTCATATTTTGGAAAATACAAAAAAGTCTTTCTGGGTATCATCTCATTCTTTTTGTTTGTCCTAAGTCATCATATTCTCCAGTTTTCAGATTTTATAGAGCTTGCATTAATTTTAAAAAGAAAATCGCCTTTTCTTTCAAGGCCGTACCATTTAGCATCATTGGGAATTGTGCATTTAATGGTTTGGGGTGTTTAGAGTCTGTCTTTTCATATTACCTTGAGCGCCATTGTGTTGGGAGTTTGTGGTTTAAAGATCAGTTCATTTGAGCAAGGGATTAGGGAGTTGTGAGCATTTATATGTTTTCCTAGACTGCTATTTTTAACCAGACATTGCAGATTTGTGAAAAACAGAAAATCAGAAGTTGTAA